>CM038215.1:271387558-272026503 GCA_021442155.1 Cymbidium sinense
TTTTTAGTTTTATTCATTTTGGTTGGTTTATTTTAGTTTAGTTTAGGTTTAGTTTGATTTTTATTTTAGTTTAGTTTATTTAGTTTTTAGTTTAGTTTAGTTTAGTTTATTTAGGTTTAGTTTATTTCATTTAATTTTTAATTTTTTAGTTTAGAATATTTAGTTTAGTTTTTAGTTTAGTTTTTTTAGTTCAGTTTTTAGTTTAGGATTAGGTTTAGTTTAGTTTATTTAGATTTATTTATTTAGTTTAGTTTAGGGTTTAGTTTATTTAGGTTTAGTTTAGGTTTAGTTTATTTTAGTTTATTTAGTTTTGTTTATTTAGTTTATTTAGTTTAGTTTAGTATAGGTTTTTATTTTATTTTAGTTTAGGTTTAGTTTTTAGTTTATTTTAGGTTTTTAGTTTTTAGTTTATTTTAGTTTTTTAGTTTAGTTTTAGTTTATTTATTTAGTGTTTTAGTTTTTAGTTTTTAGTTTATGTTCATTTATTTAGTTTATTTTAGTTTTTAGTTTAGTTTAGTTTATTTTAGTTTAGTTTATTTAGTTTATTTTTAGTTTAGGTTTAGTTTTTAGGTTTATTTAGTTTAGTTTAGTTTAGTTTATTTAGTTTAGTTTAGTTTAGTTTAGTTTATGTTTAGTTTTAGGATTATTTTAGTTTATTTAGTTTATTTTTTAGTTTATTTAGGTTTTTAGTTTATAGTTTATTTAGTTTAGGTTTAGTATTAGTTTTTTAGTTTAGTTTGGTTTAGTTTTTAGTTTAGTTCAGTTTATTTTTTTTAGGTTTATTTAGTTTAGTTTATTTAGTTTAGTTTAGGTTTTTTAGTTTAGTTTAGTTTTTTAGCTTTAGTTTAGTTTTTAGTTTATTTATTTAGATTATTTATTTTTTAGTCTTTTTAGTTTATTTAGTTTAGTTTATTTTATTTATTTTTAGTTTATTTATTTTAGTTATTTACATTAGCATTTTAGGTTTTTAATTTACTTTATTTATTTAGTTTATTTAGTTTATTTTTTAGTTTAGTTTTTTAGTTTAGTTTTTAGTTTAGGTTTAGGTTTATTTATTTTAGTTTAGTTTTTAGGTTTATTTTTTATTTTAGTTTACTTATTTAGCTTTTAGTTTTTAGTTTAGTTTATTTTATTTTAGTTTATTTAGTTTAGTTTATTTTGTTTTTTTTAGTTTAGTTTAGTTTAGTTTAGTTTATTTATTTTTATTTAATTTTTATTTTATTAGTTTAGTTTATTTTTAGTTTAGTTTAGGTTTTAGTTTATTTTAGGTTTAGTTTAGTTTGGTTTATTTATTTTTAGTTTATTTTTTGGTTTTTAGTTTAGGTTTTTAGTTTAGTTTATTTATTTAGTTTACTTTTTTGGTTTTAGTTTAGGTTTTTTAGGTTTTAGTTTAGTTTAGGTTTTAGGTTTTTAGTTTTAAATTTAGTTTATTTAGTTTATTTAGTTTATTTTTTTATTTAGTTTAGTTTAGTTTAGCTTAGTTAGGTTTATTTAGTTAATGTTTAGTTTTTCAGTTTATTTTATTTTTATTTAGTTTATTTAGGTTTAGTTTATTTAGGTTTGGTTTAGTTTTTATTTAGGTTTTGGTTTATTTATTTTTTAATTTTTAGTTCAAGTTTATTTAGTTTATTTTTTTTAGTTTAGGTTTTTAGTTTTAGTTTATTTTTAGTTTCTTAGTTTATTTATTTATTTATTTAGTTTTTAGTTTAGTTTAGGTTTTAGTTTAGTTTAGTTTAGTTTAATTTAAGTTTAGTTTAGTTTAGTTTTTATTTAGTTTAGTTTAGTTTAGTTTTTATTTATTTTTAGTTTAGGTTTAGTTTATTTTTAGTTTAGTTTATTTTTAGTTTAGTTTAGTTTAGGTTTTAGTTTATTTTAGTTTTTAGTTTAGTTTTTAGTTTTTAGTTTATTTTTCTAGTTTAGATTAGTTAGGTTTAGTTTAGGTTTTAGTTTAGTTTAGTTTATTTACTTTAATTTATTTAGTTTAGTTTTTTTAGGTTTTATTTTAGTTTTTTAATTAGTTTAGGTTTAGTTTATTTTAGTTTTTAGGTTTTAGTTTAGGTTTTTTAGGGTTTTTAGTTTATGTTTAGTTTAGTTTAGTTTAGTTTAGTTTAGTTTAGGTTTAGTTTATTTTAGTTTAGTTTAGTTTAGGTTTTTAGTTTTTAGTTTTTAGTTTTATTTAGTTTAGTTTAGTTTTTATTTTAGGTCTAGTTTAGTTTTTAGTTTTAGGTTTAGTTTATTTTAGTTTATTTAGTTTTTAGTTTTTTAGTTTATTTTTTAGTTTAGTTTAGTTTATTTAGGTTTAGTTTAGTTTATTTCATTTATTTTAGTTTATTTTAGCTTAGGTTTTAGTTTAGTTTTTAGGTTTTTTAAGTTTAGTTTAATTTAGTTTTTAGGTTTAGTTTACATTAGTTTAGTTTAGTTTAGGCTTTAGGTTTAGTTTAGGTTTAGTTTTTAGTTTATTTTTTAGGTTTTTAGTTTAGGTTTTTAGGTTTTTATTTTAGTTTAGTTTAGTTTATTTTAGGTTTATTTTAGGTTTTTAAGTTTAGTTTAGTTTATTTATTTTAGATTATTTAGGTTTTAGTTTAGTTTAGGTTTAGGTTTCCATTTAGTTTAATTTTTAGTTTTTTACTTTATTTTTAGTTTAAGTTTAGTTTATTTTTTAGTTTATTTTAGTTTAGTTTTTCTAGTTTTTTAGTTTTTAGTTTAGTTTAGTTTTTAGTTTATTTATTTTTAGTTTATTTTTTAGTTTATTATTTAGTTTAGTTTATTTATTTTAGTCTTAGGTTTAGTTTAGTTTTTAATTTAGTTTAGGTTTTTAGTCTAGTTTAGTTTATTTTAGGTTTTAGTTTAGTTTAGTTTTTTAGTTTAGTTTTTAGTTTTTAGTTTAGTTTAGTTTAGTTTAGCTTTAGGTTTTTAGTTTATTTTTTAGTTTAATTTTATTTTAGTTTATTTTTTATTTTAATTTTATTTTAGTTTATTTTTTAGTTTATTTTTATTTTAGTTTATTTTTTAGTTTTTTAGTTTATTTTTTAGTTTAGTTTAGTTTAGTTTAGTTTTCATTTAATTTTTAGTTTAGTTTAGGTTTATTTATTTTAGTTTTTAGTTTTTAGCTTAGGTTTAATTTAGTTTATTTTTTAGTTTTTAGGTTTAGTTTATTTTTAGTTTATTTAGTTTATTTAGTTAGGTTTAGTTTAGTTTAGTTTTTTGATTTAGGTTTAATTTAGTTTAGTTTTTGGTTTTTTAGTTTAGTTAATTTATTTTTTAGTGTATTTAGTTTTTAGGTTTTTAGTTTATTTTAGTTTATTTATTTTTAGTTTATTTAGTTTAGGTTTATTTACATTTTTGGTTTAGTTTAGTTTAGTTTTTAGTTTAGTTTATTAGTTTTTAGTTTATTTAGTTTATTTTAGGTTTAGTTTAGTTTAGTTTAGTTTAGGTTTAGTTTAGTTTAGTTTAATTTAATTTAATTTATTTAGTTTAATTTTTAGTTTAGTTTAGTTTAAGTTTATTTTTATTTTTAGTTTAGGTTTAGTTTAGTATATATTTAGGTTTTTAGTTTAGTTTAGGTTTTAGTTTATTTTAGTTTAGTTTTTATTTAGTTTAGGTTTTTTTAGTTTTTAGTTTTTTATATAGTTTAGTTTTTATTTATTTAGTTTAAGTTAGGTTTAGTTTTTTTAGTTTATTTTTAGTTTAGTGTTTAGGTTTAGTTTAGTTTAGTTTAAGTTTAGGTTTATTTTTTTAGTTTTTAGTTTAGTTTTTAATTTTTAGTATAGTTTAGTATTTAATTTATTTTTTTAGTTTAGTTTTAATTTTATATTTAGTTTTTAGTTTATTTTATTTAGTTTTTAGTTTATTTTTTAGGTTTTAGTTTATTTATTTTAATTTAGTTTAGTTTAGTTTAGTTTAGGTTTAGTTTAGTATATTTAGTTTAGTTTAGTTTATTTAGTTTAGTTTATTTAGTTTATTTAGTTTAGTTTAGTTTTTTAGTTTTTTTAGTTTATTTATTTAGTTTAGTTTTTAGTTTATTTTTTAGTTTAGTTTAGGTTTAGTTTATTTTTATTTTAATTTTTAGTTTAGTTTTTTTTATTTAGTTTAGTATATTTAGTTTAGTTTATTTTATTTATTTTAGTTTATTTAGTTTAGTTTAGTTTTTTAGTTTTTTTAGTTTATTTATTTAGTTTAGTTTTTAGTTTATTTTTTAGTTTAGTTTATTTTTAGGTTTAGGGTTTAGTTTATTTTATTTTTTATTTTTAGTTTAGATTATTTAAGTTTTTAGTTATTTAGTTTATTTATTTTTTAGTTTATTTAGTTTAGTTTAGTTTAGTTTAGGTTAGTTTTATTTTAGTTTAGTTAAGTTTATTTTTTAGTTTAGGTTTATTTAGTTTTTAGTTTTAGTTTGGTTTAGGTTTTTAATTTAGTTTAGTTTAATTTATTTAGTTTAGTTTATTTTTAGTTTAGTTTATTTTAGGTTTTAGTTTAGGTTTTTATTTTATTTAGTTTATTTAGTTTAGTTTATTTTATTTTATTTTAGGTTTTAAGTTTAGTTTAGTTTATTTTATTTAGTTTAGTTTAGTTTATTTTTTAGTTTATTTTTATTTAGTTTAGTTTAGTTTATTTATTTTTAGGTTTTTAGTTTAGTTTAGTTTATTTAGTTTAGGTTTAGTTTTTAGTTTAGGTTTTTAGGTTTTTTATTTTAATTTATTTAGGTTTAGTTTAGTTTAGTTTAGTTTAGTTTATTTTTAGTTTATTTAGTTTAGGTTTTTACTTATTTATTTAGGTTTAGTTTAGTTTATTTTTTAGTTTTTAGTATTTTAGTTTAGTTTTTTTAGTTTATTGTAGTTTTTAGTTTAGGTTTTGTTTTTAGTTTTTAGTTTTTTTATTTTTATTTTTTTAGTTTTACTTTATTTATTTAGTTTTTAGTTTAGTTTTTAGTTTAGTTTTTTAGTTTATTTTTAGTTTGTTTTGGTTTAGTTTTTTTTAGTTTAGTTTTTATTTAGTTTTTAGTTTTTAGCTTTGTTTTGGCTTTTAGTTTATTTATTTTTAGTTTATTTTTGCTTTAGTTTATTTAGTTTAGGTTTTAGTTTTTTTAGGTTTTGTTTAGTTTAGTTTTTAGGTTTATTTTTTTTAGTTTTTAGTTTATTAGTTTATTTAGTTTAGTTTATTTAATTAATTAATTAATTTTATTTTATTTTTACTTTTTTAGTTTAGTTTTTAGTTTAGGTTTATTTAGTTTAGTTTACTTTTTTAGGTTTTAATTTTTAGTTTAGTTTTTTTTTTGTTTTTTAAGGTTTTATTTAGGTTTTAGTATAGTTTAGTTTAGTTTAGTTTTTTAGGTTTTAGTTTAGGTTTTAGTTTATTTTAGTTTTTAGTTTTTAATTTTGGTTTTTAGTTTTTAGTTTAGTTTTTAGGTTTTAGTTTAGTTTTTTTTAGGTTTAGGTTTTTAGTTTTTTAGTTTATTTTTATTTTTTTTATTTTATTTAGTTTAGGCTTAATTTATTTTTAGTTTTTTTAGTATAGTTTAGTGTAGTTTAGTTTATTTAGTTTTGTTTAGTTTTTAGTTTAGTTTCTTTTTAGTTTTTTTTAGTTTTTATTTTTAAGTTTAGTTTATTTATTTAGTTTTTAGTTTATTTTAGTTTATTTTTAGTTTTAGTTTTTAGGTTTAGTTTTTAGGTTTTTTATTTTAGTTTAGTTTAGTTTCGTTTAGTTTTTTATTTTAGTTTTTTAGTTTTAATTTAGTTTTTTTTTAGTTTAGGTCTAAGTTTAGTTTAGTTAGTTTTTTAGTTTATTTTAGTTTAGTTTTTAGTTTTAGTTTTAGTTTTAGTTTAGTTTAATTATTTATGTTTTAGTTTAGTTTTTTTTAGTTTAGTTTACTTTAGTTTATTTAGTTTAGGTTTAGTTTAATTTAGTTTTTAGTTTAGTTTATTTTTATTTAGTTTATTTTTTAGGTTTATTTTTTAGTTTATTTTTTTAGTTTAAGTTTTAGTTTTTAGGTTCAGCTTAGTTAATTTTTTAGTTTAGTTTAGTTTAGGTTTAGGTTTAGTTTAGTTTAGTTTAGTTTATATTTTATATTTTATTTGTTATTAGGTTTTATTTTTAGGTTTACTTATTTTTCTTTAGTTTTTATTTTATTTTATTTTAGGTGTAGGGTTTTAGGTTTTGGGTTTAAGGTTCAGGATTTTTTGTTTGGGGTTTAAGGTTTACGGTTTAGGGTTTTTGTTAAAAAAAATTAAGTAAACTAGTAGGTTTAGGTTTATTTAGTTTATTTAATATTTTTATTTAGGTTTATATTTTATTTTTATTTAGTTTAGTTTTTTTATTTTGCATTTATTTATTTTAGTTTATTTTTCTAGTTTAGGTTTAGGTTTATGTTTATTTTTTTAGTTTAGCTTTATTTTTATTTTATTTTTTAGGCTTAGGTTTTATTTTTAATTTTTAGGTTTAAGTTTTTATTTTATCTTTTAAGATTTAAGATTTAGGTTTATTTTTAGGTTTTCTTCGTGAATTTAGGTTTAGGTTTATTTTTAGTTTAATTTATTTATTTAGTTTAAGGTTTAAGTTTAGGTTTCATTTAATTTATTCTAGTTAAGGTTTAGGTTTATTTTATTTTTATTTTAGGTTTAGGGTTGTAGGTTCACGATTTAGGGTTTAGGGTTTAGGGTATTATTTTTTTTAAAATTATGTAAACTGGTTGGTTTATGTTTATTTAGTTTAATTTTTATTTTAGTTTGTTTTATTTTTAATTTTTATTTAGGTTTATTTATTATTTTTATTTAGTTTAGTTTATTTATTTTAGGTTTATTATTTCTAGTTTAGGCTTTTTATTTTTGTTTTTTTAGGTTTAGGTTTAGGTTTATGTTTATTTTGTAGTTTAGTTTTATTTTTATTTTATATTTTGGGTTTAAGTATTATTTTTTATTTTTAGGTTTAGGTTTAGGTTTTAGGTTTTTATTTTTGGTTTATTTTTTGGTTTAATTATTTAGTTTAGGTTTAGGTTTTTTTTAATTTATTTTATTTTATTTAGTTTAGGTTTAGTTTATTTTAGGTTTAGGTTTATGTTCTATTTATTTTAGTTTAGTTTATTTTAGTTTAAGTTTTGGTTTATTTTATTTTTATTTTAGGTTAATGTTTTTTTTTAGTTTAGGATTTAGGTTTTATTTTTTATTTATTTATAGGTTTATTTATTAGGTCTAGGTTTTCATTTAGTTTTTATTATATTTTATTTTAAGTTTATTTTATTTTTATTTTAGGTTTAGTTTTTATTTTATTTAGGTTTTTTCTTCTTAGGTTTATTTTATATTTTGGCTTATTTTAGGTTTTTATTTACTTTACTTTACTTTAGTTTTTATTTTTATTACATTTTTTTAGGTTTAGGTTTAGGTTTAGGTTTTTATTTTATTTTCTTAGGTCTAGGTTTATGGTTTTTATTTTAATTTTATTTTTAGGTTTTATTTTATAGTTTATGTTTAAGTTTATTTATAGTTTTCTTTATTTTATTTACTCTAAAGTTTATGTTTAGATTATTTTAGGTTTAAATTTAGGTTTTATTTATATTAGTTTAGTTTATTTTAGTTTCGGCTTAGGTTTATTTTATTTTTATTTAGGTTTATGTTTAGGTTTTATTTAGGTTTATGTTTTCTTTCTTTTTTAGTTTAGGGTTTAGGTCTTATTTTTTATTTATTTTTAGGTTTTATTTTTAGGTTTATTATTTAGGTTTAGGTTTTTATTTAATTTTTAATTTATTATATTTTAGGTTTATTTTATTTAGGGTTTAAGGTTTAGGGTTAGGGTTTATGGTTATGGTTAGGGTTTAGGATTTAGGGTTTAGGGATTGGGCTTTTTTAGTGTTTAGGGTTTATTTTAGGGTTTCTTCTTTTAAGATTATGTAAAATGATAGGTTTAGGTTGATTTAGTTTATTTATCTATTTTTTACTTATTTTACTTTATTTTACTTTATTTTATTTTTTATTTTACTTAGGTTTATTTTTTATTTTTATTTAGTTTAGTTTATTTATTTTAAGTTTATTTATTTTTGTTTAGGTATTTTATCATAGATTATTTTTAGGTTTAGGTTTAGTTTTAAGTTTATTTTTAAGTTAAGTTTTATTTTTATTTTATTTTCAAGTTTAGGTTTTAGGTTTTTATTTTAGCTTTTTTTCGGTTATATTTTTAGTTTAGGTTTAGGTTTATTTTTAGTTTAATTTATTTTATGAAGTTTTGGGTTTAGGCTTAGTTTATTTTAGGTTTAAGTTTATATTTTATTTATTTTAGTATAGTTTATTTTAGTATAGGTTTACGTTTATTTTATTCTATTTATTTTAGGTTTAGGTTTTTTTTTAGTTTAGGGTTTAGGTTTTATTTTTTACTTATTTTTAGGTTTATTTTTTAAGTTTATGGTTTAAAGTTTAGGGTTTTGGGTTTAGGGTTTAGGGTTTAGGGTTGTAGGTTTTAGGGTTGAGGTTTAGTTAGTTTAGGGTTTAGGTTTAGTTTAAGGTTTAGGTTTAAGTTAGTTTAGGTTTAGTTTAGGTTTTAGGGTTAGGAGTTTAGGTTTAGGAGTTTTATTTTAGGTTAGGTTTAAGGTCAGGTTTATTTTATTTATTTAGATTAAGGTTAGGGAGTTTAGGTTTAGGTTTAGTTATTTTTATAGTTTAGGTTTAGGTTTAGTTTAGGTTTAGTTTAGGTTTGTTTAGTTTATTTTAAAATTATAGGGTTTAGGTTTTGTTTACTTAGTTTAATTTTTATTTATTTTAGTTTATTTGGTTTTTTATTTTTATTTAGGTTTATTTTTTATTTTTATATAGTTTAGTTTATTTATTTTAGTTTAGGTTTTTTATTTTAGTTTACTTTTTAGGTTTAGGTTTAAGTTTAAGTTTTTTGTTTAGTTTAGTTTTATTTTTTAGGTTTTGGTTTTATTTTTTTATTTTTCGGTTTAGGTTTAGGTTTTTATTTTCTTTTTTAGGTTTAGGTTTTAGGTTTTTATTTTAGGTTTATTTTTAGGTTTTATTTATTAGTTTATGTTTAGGTTTATTTTTAATTTATTTTATTATATTTAGTTTAGGTTTACGTTTAGCTTTGTGTTTTATTTATTTTAGTTTAGTATAATTTAATTTAGGTTTAGGTTTATTTTTTCTTTTTTTAGGTTTAGGTTTTTTAGTTTACGATTTAGGTTTTATTTTTTATTTATTTCTAGGTTTTATTTTTAGGTTTATTTATTAGGTTTATGTTTTTCTTAAGTTTTTATTTTATTTTATTTTAGGTTTAAATTATTTTTATCTTTGGTTTAGTTTTTATTTTATTTAGGCTTTTTACTGTTTAGTTTAGTTTAGGTTTTTATTTATTTATTTAGTTTAGTTTTGATTTTTTATTTTATTTTCTTTTTAGGTTTTAGTCTAGGTTTATGTTTAGGTTTAGGTTTTAGTTTATGTTTATATTTTATTTTGGTTTAGTTTTTTTATTTATTTATTTTTTAGGTTCTATTTAGCTTAGGTTTTGGTTTTTAGCTTTATAAGGTTTATGGTTTAGGGTTTGGGGTTTAGGGTTTAGGGTTTAGGGTTTAGGGTTGTAGGTTTTAGGGTTTAGGGTTTAGGAATTAGGGTTTAGGATTTTAGGGTTCAAGGTTTCGATTTAGGGTTTAGGGTTAAGGGTTTAGAGTTGTAGGTTTTAGGGTTCAGGGTTTAAGGTTGTAAGTTTAGAGTTTTGGGTTTAGGGTTAAGGGTTAAGGGTTAGGGGGTTTTTTTCTTCTAAATTAAGTAAATTGGTAGGTTTCGATTTATTTAGTTTATATAGCATAATTTTTTATTTATTTTAGTTTATTTTATTTTCAATTGTTATTTAGGTTTATCTTTATTTTTATTTAGTTAGTTTTTTTTAGTTTAGGTTTTTTATTTTAGTTTATTTTTTAATTTTAGCTTTATTTTTTAGTTTAGTTTTATTTTTATTTTATTTTTTAGGTTTAGGTTTTATTTTTTTATTTTAGGTTTAGGTTTAGGTTTTTATTTAATTTATTTTTTTAGGTTTAAGTTTTATGTTTTTATTTTAGGTTTTATCTTTTAGTTTAGGTTTAGTTTTATTGTTAGTTTGTTTTATTTTATTTAGTTTAGGTTTAGATTTAGGTTTAATTTATTTTAGGTTTAGCTTTACATTTTATTTATTTTAGTTTAGGTTTAGGTTTATTTTACTTTGTTTATTTTATGATTAGGTTTTTTTTTAGTTTAGGGTTTAGGTTTTATTTTTTATTTATTTTTAGGTTTTATTTCTAGGTTTAGGCTTTTAATTAGTTTTTATTTAGTTTTATTTTAGATTTAGGTTTTTTTTAGTTTAGGGTTTAGGTTTTATTTTTTATTTATTTTTATATTTATTTTTTAGTTTTAGGTTTTTATTTAGTTTTTATTTCATTTTATTTTAAGTTTATTTTATCTTTATTTTTGGTTTAGTTTTTATTTTATTTAGGTTTTTTTATTTTTTTTAGTTTAGTTTAGGTTTTTATTTATTTTCTTTTAGGTTTAGGTTGAGGTTGAGGTTTTATCTTATGTTTTTATTTTATTTTCTTTTTTATTTTATTTTTTTTTAGGTTTTTTATTTATTTTATTTATAGGTTTTATTTAGTGTAGGTTTAGGCTTTTAGCTTTTTAGTGTTTAAACTTTAAGGTTAGTTTAGGGTTTAGAGTTTAGGGTTTAGGGTTTAGGATTTAAGGTGTGGGGTTTAGGGTTTAGGGTTTAGGGTTAATGGTTTAGGGTTTTAGGGTTTAGGGATTAGGACTTAGGGTTTAGGGTTTAGGTTTTAGGTTTAGGGATTAGGTTTTAATATAGGGTTTGGTGTTTTTGGTTTTTCTTAATAGGGAACAAATTCAGATTCAACATATTTTCTTTTCGATTTCATCAACCAAGTAACACAATAAGTTTTCTAAGACACAAGTGACAACATAGATAAAAAATTAGCACACAAATCAAAAAACTGATAACTAGAATTATCTCTGTAAGACTGAGTTCCATAGCGGTGATTTTGGATGTTCTTCAATTTCTCTAGTTCCCATCAGAACCAACCCCCGCCTCTCGAGTAGTGGGATCCACCATCATATCCCAGATCTCTCCCTCCACCACAACCACAGCTATAACCTCCATTGCACCTCCCATCTCCATAACCACCACTGCTCTAGCCACCACCTCCATATCAACCAGCACCTACAAATCCCCCACCACCACTATGATAATCATCGCCTCCGCCTTCGCCTCCACCGGTAGATCTAGACTGAGCCTGGTTTATGATGATGTTCTTGCCATCAAGGTTCTGCCCATATCAACCAGCACTTACAAAGGTTTAGCTTTATTTAGTATATTTAGTTTATTTTTTATTTATTTTAGTTTACTTTATTTTTAATTTCTATTTCAATTTATTTTTTATTTTTATTCAGTTTCATTTATTTATTTTACATTTATTTATTTAGCTTAGGTTTTCTATTTAGTTTATTTTTTAGGTTTTGGTTTTGGTTTAGGTTTAGAATTTTTTTTAGTTGAGTTTTATTTCTATTTTATTTTTTAGATTTAGGTTTTATTTTTTATTTTTAGGTTTAAGTTTAGGTTTTTATTTTATTTTTTTAGAATTAGGTTTTAGGTTTTTATTTTAGGTTTATTTTTAGATTTTATTTTTTTAGTTGAGGTTTAGATTCATTTTTAGTTTATTTTATTTTATTTAGTTTAAGTTTAAGTTTAGGCTTAGTTTAATTTAGTTTAGGTTTAGGTTTATTTTATTTTATTTTTATTTTAGGTTTAGGTTTTTTTCTTAGTTTAGGGTTTAGGTTTTATTATAGGTTGATTTTATTTTGTTTATGTTATTTTTATTTTAGGTCTAGTTTTTTTTAGTTTATGGTTTAATTTTTATTTTTTATTTATTTGTAGGTTTTATTTTCAAGTTTATTTTTTAGGTTTAGTTTTTAATTTATATTTTATTTTAGGTTTATTTTATTTTTATTTTACGTTTAGTTTTCATTTTATTTAGGTTATTTATTCTTAGGTTTATTTTATTTTTTTACTTTAGTTCAGGTTTTTATTTATTTTATTTTATTTTTTATTATTTTATTTTATTTTATTTTATTTTTTTATTTAGGTTTATCTTGTTTATTTATTTTATTTTTAGGTTTTATTTAGTTTACGTTTAGGTTTTTAGTTTTTAGGATTTAGGGTTTTTGGTTTAGAGTTTAGGGTTTAGGGTTAACATTTAATTAAGGTTTAGAGTTTAGTGTTTTGGCTTTAGGGTTTAGGGCTTTTAGGGCTTAGGGTTTAGGGTTTAGGGTTTTCGGTTTAGTGTTAGCTTAGGTTTTACTGTTAGCTTAGGGTTGAGGGTTTAGGGATTAGGCTTTAGGGTTTATGGTTTTTAGTGTTTAAGTTTTAGGGTTTATGGTTCATTTAGGCTTTAGGGTTTAAGGTTTTAGGGTTTAGGGTTAGTTTAGGGTTTATGGTTTAGGGTTTAAGGTTTAGGGTTAGGGTTTAGGGTTTAAGGATTTATGGTTTATGCTTGTAGGATTAGGGTTTAGGGTTAGGGTTTATTATTTAGGGTTTTTTTTGGGTTTAAGGTTTTTTTAAAATTAAGTAATCCTATAGGTTTAGGTTTATTTAGTATATTTAGTTTATTTTCTATTTATTTTAGTTTACTTTATTTTTTATTTTTATTTTAGTTTATATTTTATTTTTATTTAATTTAGTTTATTTATTTTAAGTGTATTTATTTTAGTTTAGGTTTTTTATTTTAATTTATTTTTAATGTTTAGGTTTAGGTTTAGGTTTATTTTTTAGTTGAGTTTTATTTTATTTTATTTTTTTATGTTTAGGTTTAGATTTTTATTTATTTTCTAGGTTTAGGTTTTAGGTTTTTATTTTAGGTTTTATTTTTTATTTATTTTTAGGTTTTATTTTTAGGTTTATTTATTAGGTTTAGGTTTTTACATAGTTTTTATTTAGTTTTATTTTATTTTAATTTTAGGTTTAGGTTTTTTTTTAGTTTAGGATTTAGGTTTTATTTTTTATTTATTTTAGGTTTATTTTTAAGGTTTAAGTTTTTATTTAGTTTTTATTTTATTTTATTTTAGGTATATTTTATTTTTATTTTAGGTTTAGTTTTTATTTTATTTAGGTTTTTTATTTTTTAGTTTAGTTTAGGTTTTTATTTATTTTATTTTAGTTTAGTATTTATTTTTATTTTATTTTCTTTTAGGTTTAAGTTTGGGTTTAGGTTTTCCTTATTTTAATTTTATTTTATTTTTTTTATTTTATTTATGTTTAGGTTTTTTATTTATTTTATTTTTTAGGTTTAGGTTTTAGGTTTGTAGGATTTAGGGTTTAAGGTTTAGGTTAATTTTGGGTTTAGGGTTGAGTTTAGGGTTTGGTGTTTAGGTATTATGGTTTAGGATTTAGGGTTTAGGGTTTAGGGTTTAGGGTTTTTTTTTTTTTTAAATTTTTTTTTTTTTTTTAGGTTTAGGGTTTAGGGTTTAGGGTTTATGGTTTTTAGTGTTTAGGTTTTAGGGTTTATGGTTCATTTAGGCTTTAGGGTTTAAGGTTTTAGGGTTTAGGGTTAGTTTAGGGTTTATGGTTTAGGGTTTAAGGTTTAGGGTTAGGGTTTAGGGTTTAAGGATTTATGGTTTATGCTTGTAGGATTAGGGTTTAGGGTTAGGGTTTATTATTTAGGGTTTACAATTTAGGGTTTAAGGTTTTTTTTAAAATTAAGTAATCCTATAGGTTTAGGTTTATTTAGTATATTTAGTTTATTTTCTATTTATTTTAGTTTACTTTATTTTTTATTTTTATTTTAGTTTATATTTTATTTTTATTTAATTTAGCTTATTTATTTTAAGTGTATTTATTTTAGTTTAGGTTTTTTATTTTAATTTATTTTTAATGTTTAGGTTTAGGTTTAGGTTTATTTTTTAGTTGAGTTTTATTTTTATTTTTATTTTTATGTTTAGGTTTAGATTTTTATTTATTTTCTAGGTTTAGGTTTTAGGTTTTTATTTTAGGTTTTATTTTTTATTTATTTTTAGGTTTTATTTTTAGGTTTATTTATTAGGTTTAGGTTTTTACATAGTTTTTATTTAGTTTTATTTTATTTTAATTTTAGGTTTAGGTTTTTTTTTAGTTTAGGATTTAGGTTTTATTTTTTATTTATTTTAGGTTTATTTTTAAGGTTTAAGTTTTTATTTTATTTTATTTTAGGTTTATTTTATTTTTATTTTAGGTTTAGTTTTTATTTTATTTAGGTTTTTTATTTTTTAGTTTAGTTTAGGTTTTTATTTATTTTATTTTAGTTTAGTTTTTATTTTTATTTTATTTTATTTTAGGTTTAAGTTTGGGTTTAGGTTTTCCTTATTTTAATTTTATTTTATTTTTTTATTTTATTTATGTTTAGGTTTTTTATTTATTTTATTTTTAGGTTTAGGTTTTTAGGTTTGTAGGATTTAGGGTTTAAGGTTTAAGGTTAATTTTGGGTTTAGGGTTGAGAGTTTAGGGTTTGGTGTTTAGGTATTATGGTTTAGGATTTAGGGTTTATGGTTTAGGGTTTTTTTTTTTTTTAATTTTTTTTAATTTTTTTTTTTAGGTTTAGGGTTTAGGGTTTAAGTTTTAGGGTTTAGGATTTAGGGTTTAGGGTTTTAGGTTTTAGTGTTTAGGGTTTAGGGTTTAGGGTTTTAGGGTTTAGGGGTTAGGTGTTAGGGTTTAGTTAGGTTTATGGTTTAGGTTTTAGTTTATGGTTTAGGATTTTTGGTTTTTTTTTTAAATAGAGAACAAATTCAGATTCAAAATTTCTTCTTTTTGATTTTATTAACCAACAAACCAAGTTTTCTAAGACACAAGTGACGACATAGATAAAATATCAGCATGCATAGAGCAAATCAAAAACCACCCAAGATAAATAGAAATGTCTCTACTATAAACACACGGTTTGATAAGCAGCAGATCAAATCGGCCCTTCTTCAATTTCTTGATTTCATCGCCCCTCCTCTCGGTAGCGGGGATCCAACATATCCCGGGATCTCTCCCAGCCACGGCTGTAACCTCCATCACTCCTCCCATCTCCATACCACCATTGCTCTAACCACCACCTCCATATCCACCAGCAAGTCCAAATCCCCCACCACCACTACGATAACCACCGCCTCCACATTCGCCTCCACCGCCAGGGTTTAGGGTTTTAGGGTTTTAGGGTTTACAGTTTAGGGTTAGGTTTAGGGTTTAGTGTTTAGGGTTTTTTAGAGCTTAGGGTTTATGGTTTAGGGTTTAGGGTTTAGGATTTAGTGTTTAAGCCATTTTTAAAATTAAGTAAACTGACAGGTTTAGGTTTATTTAGTATATTTAGTTTATTTTTTTATTTATTTTAGTTTACTTTATTTTTTATTTTTATTTAGGTTTATTTTTTATTTTTAATTAATTTAGTTTATTTATTTTATGTTTATTTATTTTATCTTAGATTTTTTATTTTGGTTTATTTTTTAGGTTTAGGTTTAGGCTTATTTTTTAGTTGAGTTTTATTTTTATTTTATATTTTAGGTTTAGTTTTTATTTTTTTATTTTTAGGTTTAGGTTAAGGTTTTAGGTTTTGTTTTTTTAGTTTAGATTTAGGTTCATTTTTAGTTTATTTTATTTTATTTAGTTTAGGTTTATATTTAGGCTTAGTTTATTTTATGTTTTATTTATTTTAGTTTAGTTTATTTTAGTTTAGATTTAGGTTTATTTTATTTTTTTTATTTTTTTTATTTTTGATTTAGTGTTTTTTTTAGTTTAGGGTTTAGGTTTTATTTTTTGGTTTATTTTATTTTGTTTATTTTATTTTTATTTTAGGTTTAGGTTTTCTTATTTTATGGTTTAGGTTTTATTTTTTATTTAATTCTAGGTTTTATTTTAAGGTTTATTTTTTAGGTTTAGGTTTTAATTTAGATTTTATTTTATTTTATTTTAGGTTTATTTTATTTTTATTTTACGTTTAGTTTTCATTTTATTTAGGTTTTTTATTCTTAGGCTTATTATATTTTTTTAGTTTAGTTTAGGATTTTATTTATTTTATTTTAAGGATTTAGTTAAGGTTTTTATTTTATTTTATTTAGGTTTACATTTTTAGATTTATTTTTTTATGTTTTATTTAGTTTAGGTTTAGGTTTTTAGTTTTTTAGGATTTAGGGTCTATGGTTTAGTGTTTAGGGATTATTATTTTAGGGTTTAGGGATTAAGGTTAGGGTTTAGGGTTTAGGGTTTAGGGTTTAGGGTTTAAGCTTTAGGGTTTAGGATTTTTAGGGTTTAGGGTTTAGGGCTAGCTTAGGGTTTAGGGTTAGTTTATGGTTGAGGGTTTAGTGATTAGGCTTTAGGGTTTAGGTTTTTAGTATTTAGGGTTTATGATTTATGGTTAGTTTAGGGTTTAGGGTTTCGAGCTTTAGGGTTTAGGGTTTAGGGTTTAGGCTTTAGGGTTTAGGGTTAATTTAAGGTTTAGGGTTTAGTGTTTAGTATTTAGGCTTTAGGGTTTATGGTTTTTTGGGTTTAAGGTTTTGCATTTATTGTTTAGAGTTTAGGCTTTAGGCTTTAGGGTTTAGGGCTTTTAAGGTTTAGAGTTTAGGTTTTAGGGTTAGCTTAGGGTTTAGGGTTAGTTTTGGGTTGAGTGTTTAGGGATTACGCTTTAGGGTTTAGTGTTTTAGTGTTTAAGGTATAGTGTTCAAAGTTAATTTAGGGTTTAGGGTTTAGGATTTTACGATTTAGGGTTTAGGATTTAGGGTTTAGGCTTTAGGGTTTTTAGGGTTTAGCATTAGTTTTTGATTTAGGGTTTTGTGTTTTAAGGTTCAGGGTTTATGGTTTAGGGTTTAGGGTTTTGGGTTTAGCATTTTATAGTTTATACTTTTAGGATTTAGTGTTTAAGGTTAGGTTTTAGGGTTTAGGGTTTAGGGTTTAGGGTTTAAGGTTTAGGATTTTTGGGTTTAACATTTTTTTTAAATTTAGCAAACTTGCATGTTTAGGTTTATTTAATATATTTAGTTTATTTTTTATTTATTTTAGTTTACTTTATTTGTTGTTTTAATTTAGGTTTATATTTAATTTTATGTTTACTTATTTTAGTTTAAGTTTCTTATTTTAGTTTATTTTTTAGGTTTAGATTTAGGTTTAGGTTTATTTTTTAGTTGGCTTTTATTTTTATTTATTTGTTAGGTTTAGGTTTTATTTTTTAATTTTAAGCATAGGTTTAGATTTTTATTTATTTTTTTCAGTTTAAGTTTTAGGTTTTTATTTTAGGTTTATTTTTTTAGGTTTTGGTTTTTATTTAGTTTATTTATTATAGGTCTATTTATTTTAGTTTAGGTTTTTTTATTTTAGCTTATTTCTTAGGTTTATGTTTAAGTTTAATTTTATTTTTTAGTTGTGTTTTACTTTTATTTGATTTTTTAAGTTTAGGTTTTATTTATTATTTTTAGGTTCAAGTTTAGGTTTGTATTTATTTTTTTAGGTTTAGGTTCGAGGTTTTTATTTTAGGTTTATTTTTATGTTTTATTTTTTAGTTTAGGTTTAGGTTACCTTTCAGTTTATTTTATTTTATTTAGTTTTTGTTTAGGTTTGGGTTTAGTTTATTTTAGGTTTTATTTATTTTATATTTAGTTTATTTTAGTTTAAGTTTAAGTTTATTTTATTTTTATTTTAAGTTTAGAATTTTTTTTAGTTTTCGAATTAGGTTTTATTTTTTATTTATTTTTTGGTTTATTTGTTCAGTTTATGTTTTTATTTAATTTTTATTTTATTTTATTTTAGTCTTATTTTATTTTTATTTTATGTTTAGTTTTTATTATATTTAGGTTTTTTATTCTTAGGTTAATTTTATTTTTTTAGTATAGTTTAAGTTTTATTTATTTTATTTAAGTTCATTTTTATTTTTTATTATATTTTATTTCAAGGTTTAGGTTTATGTTTTAGTTTAGGTTTTTATTTTTATTTTATTTTTTATTTTATTTAGGTTTAGGTTTTTTTTGTTTAGTCTATTTATGTTTTATTTAGTTCAAGTTTAGGTTTTTAGTTTTTTAGGATTTAGGGTTTAGGGTTTTACAATTTAGGGCTTAGGATTTTACAATTTAGGGTTTTAGGGTTTAGGGTTTAGGGTTAGGGTTTAGGGTTTAAGGTTTAGGGTTTAGTGTTTAGTGTTTAGGCTTTAGGATTTGTGATTTTAAGGGTTTTTGGTTTAGTGTTGAGGGTTTTGGGTTAGTTTATGGTTTAGGGTTTAGGCTTTAGGGTTTGGGTTTTTAGGGTTTAGGGTTTCTGGTTTTGGGAAAGTTTAGGGTTTAAGGTTTAGGATTTCAGGGTTTAGGGTTTAACATTTTTAGGGTTTAGGGTTTATCATTTTGATTTAGTTTAGGGTTTAGGGTTTATGATTTAGGGTTTAGGGATAGGGTTAGGATTTAAGGTTTAGGGTTTAAGGTTTGTGGTTGTAGGTATAGGGTTAGTTTTAGGGTTTAGGGTTTCTTTTGAAAAAAATAAATTAAGTAAACCGGTAGGTTTAGGTTTATTTAGTTTATTTTTTTATTTATTTTTGTTTATTTTATTTTTTATTTTTATTTAGGTTTATTATTATTTTTATTTAGTTTAGTTTTTTGTATTTTAAGTTTATTTATTTTAGTTTACGTTTTTTAATTTAGTTTATTTTTTAGGTTTAGGTTTAGGTTTATATTAATTTTTTAGTTTATTTTTATTTTTATTTTATTTTTTAGGTTTAGGTTTTATTTTGGTTTTTTAGGTTAAGGTTTAGGTTTTTTTTTATTTTTTAGGTTTAGGCTTTAGGTTTTTATTTTAGGTATGTTTTTTAGTTTAGGTTTTGGTTTACTTTTAGTTTATTTTATATTATTTAGTTTAAGGTTTAGGTTTAGGTTTTATTTATTTTAGTTTAGGTTTAGGTTTATTTTATTTTGTTTATTTTAGGATTATGTTTTTTTTTAGTTTAGGGTTTAGGTTTTATTTTCTATTTATTTTTAGGTTTATCTTTTTAGGTTTAAGTTTTTATTTAGTTTTTATTTCAGTTTAGTTTTTTTTTTTTTAGGTTTTTATTTATTTTATTTCAATTTAGTTTTTTTTAAGTTTATTTTATTTTTGGGTTTAGGTTTAGGTTTTAGTTTAGGTTTTTATTTTATTTAGGTTTAGGTTTATTTATTTAATTTATTTTTTGGTTTTTTTTTAGTTTAGGTTTTTAGGGTTTATGGTTTAGGGTTTGGGGTTTAGGGCATAGGGTTTAGGGTTGTAAGTTTTAGGATTTAGTGTTTAAGCTTTAGGGTTTAGGGTTTAGGATTTAGTGTTTAGGTTTTATGGTTTAGGGTTTAGGATTTAGGGTTTAGGGTTTTAGGGTTTAGGGTTTCGGGTTTATGGTTTGTAGTTTAGGGTTAGTTTTAGGGTTTAGGGATTAGGGTTTCGGGTTAGGGTTTTTTTTATCTTATTTATTTTTCAATTTTTTTTTAAAATGAAGTAACTAGTTGGTTTAGGTTTATTTAGTTTATTTTTAAATTTATTTAAGTTTTTTTATTTTTTAATTTTATTTTATTTTTAGGTTCAAGTTTAGGTTTAGGTTTGAGTATATGTTTTTATTTTATTTTATTTTTTATTTTATTTAAGTTTAGGTTTTTTTATTTATTTTATTTTTAGGTTTAAGTTTTTATGTTTTTAGGGTTTTGGGTTAAGGGTTTAAGGTTTAAGGTTTAGAGTTTAGGGTTTAGTGTTTGGGGTTTAGGGTTTAGGGTCTAGGGTTATAGGTTTTAGGGTTTAGGGTTTAGGATTTAAGGTTCAGTGTTTTAGGGTTTTCAATTTAGGGTTTAGTGTTTAGGGTTTAAGGTTTTAGGATTTAGGGTTGTAGGTTTATTGTTTAGGGTTTAGGGTTTAGGGTTATGGTTTATTTTATTTTATTTTAGTTTAGTTTTTATTTATTTTATTTTATTTTCTTTTAGGTTTAGGTTTAAGTTTAGGTTTCAACTTATGTTTTTATTTTATTTATTATTTTATTTTATTTAGGTTTAGGTTTTTTATTTATTTTATTTTTAGGTTTTATTTAGTTTAGGTTTAGGTTTTTAGCTTTTTTGGGTTTTTAGGGTTTAGGGTTTAGGGTTTATGGTTAGTTTAGGGTTTATAATTTAGAGTTTAGGGTTTGGGGTTTAGGGATTAGGGTTTAGGGTTTAGCATTTAGGGTTTTAGGTTTAGGGTTTAGCGGTAAAGGTTTAGGGTTTAGGTTTTAGGTTTAAGGTCCAGGTTTTAGTTTGGGGTTTAGGGTTTTTAGTTTTTTTTAATAGAGAATAAATTCATATTCAATATTTCATCTTTTTGATTTCATGAACCAAGTAACACACGATGTTTTCTAAGACACAAGTGACGAGATAGATAAAAAATCTACACATAGAGCAAATTGAAAACCCTAAATAATTAGAAGCATCTCTATTATAAAGACATAGTTCGATGAGCATCTGATCAGATCGGTTGTTCTTCAGTTTCCTTAGTTCCCATCAAAACCACCCCTGCCTATTGAGTAATGTGATTCGCCAACGGCTGTAACCTCTGCTGCTCCTCCCATCTCCATAACCACCACTGCTCCAACCACCACCTCCATATCCACTATCACCTCCAGATCCCCCACCACCATTATGATAATTGCTACCTCCGCCTTCACCTCCACCACCAAATCTAGACTGAGCCTGGTTGATGGTGATGTTCCTGCCATCGAGGTTCTGCCCATTCTTAGGGTTTAGGTTTAGGTTTAAGTTTATTAGGTTTTAGTGTTTACATTTATTTTTTAATTTATTTAATTACTTTAGCTTTAGGTTTAGGGTTTAGGGTTTAGGGTTTAGGGTTCTAGGGATTTTGCTTTTAGGATTTATGATTTAGGGTTAGGGTTTAGGGTTTATGGTTTAAGGTCTTTTACGGTTTATGGCTTAGGGTTTAGGGATTAGGATTTAAGGTTTAAGATTTTTTTTAAAAAAAAAATTAAGTAAGGTGATGTGTTCAAGTTTATTTTGCATATTTAGTTTATTTTTTATTTATTTCAGTTTACTTTATTTTTTTATTTTTATTTAAGTTTATTTTTATTTTTTTTAATTTAGTTTATTTATTATATGTTTATTTATTTTAACAGGTTTTTATTTTTTAGTTTATTTTTAGGTTTAGGTTTAGGTTTAAGTTTATTTTTTTTAGTTGGAGATTTTATTTTATTTTTTAGGTTTAGGTTTTATTTTTTATTTATAGGTTTAGGTTTAGGTTTTATTTTATTTTTTTAAGTTTAGGTTTTAAGTTTTTATTTTAGGTTTATTTTTTGGTTTTAGTTTTTTAGTTTAGGTTTAAGTTCATTTTTAGTTTATTTTGATTTATTTAGTTTAGGTTTAGGTTTAGGCTTAGTTTATTTAATGGTTTATTTAGTTTAGTTTAGTTTATTTTAGTTTAAGTTTAGGTTTATTTTATTTTTTTAATTTTATTTTTATTTTAGGTTTAGTTTTTTTTTTAGGGATTATGTTATATTTTTAGGCTTATTTTATTTTTATTTTAGGTTTAGGTTTTCTTTAGTTTATGGTTTACTTTCTTTTTATTTATTTCTAGGTTTTAGTTTAAGGTTTCTTTTTTAGGTTTAGATTTTAATTTGGATTTTATTTTATTATATTTTAGTTTTATTTTATTTTTATTTTACGTTTAGTTTTTATTTTATTTAGGTTTTTTATTTTTAGGTTTATTTTATTTTATTTAGTTTAGTTTAGGTTTTTATTTATTTTATTTTTGTTTTTTTTATTTTCTCATTTTTAGGTTTAGTTTTACATTTTAGTTTGGGTTTTTATGCTATTTTATTTTTTTATTTTATTTAGATTTAGGTTTTTTTATTTTATTTTTTCAGTTTTATTTAGTTTTGGTTTAGGTTTTTAGGTTTTTAGGGTTTAGGGTTTAGGGTTTGACAGTTTAGGGTTTTAGGGTTTAG
Organism: Cymbidium sinense; assembly: GCA_021442155.1. Classification (NCBI taxonomy): domain Eukaryota; kingdom Viridiplantae; phylum Streptophyta; class Magnoliopsida; order Asparagales; family Orchidaceae; genus Cymbidium; species Cymbidium sinense. The sequence continues at coordinate 271,409,493 of CM038215.1, forward strand.
GGTTTAGGGTTTAGGGTTAGGGTTTAGGGTTTAAGATTTAGGGTTTAGTGTTTAGGCTTTAGGATTTATGGTTTTTAGGGTTTAGGGTTTAGGGTTTGCGGTTAGCTTAGGGTTTAGGGTTGATTTAGTGATGTGGATTTTGGGATTAGGCTTTAGGCTTTAGGGTTTAGGGCTTATGGTTAGTTTAAGGTTTAGAGTTTAGGGTTATATGGTTTAGTTTAGCTTTAGTTTAGTTTTCAGGCTTTATAGTTTAAACAGATTTAGTTTCTTTAGGTTTAGATTTTACATTTAGGTTTAAGGTTTAAGTTAGGAGTTTAAGTTTAGGTTTAAACTTTAGGGTTTAAGTTTAGTATGATTTAGGGTTAGTTAGGTTGAGTTTGGGCTTTAAGGTTTATTTTAGTGTTTAGGGTTTAGGTTTAAAATTTATGTTTTTTAGGGTTTTAGGGTTGAGGGCTTAGGGTTTAGGCTTTAGGCTTTAGGGTTTAGGGTTTAGGGTTTAGGGTTTAAGGATTAGTAGGGTTTTTATGATTTATACTTTTAGGATTTAAGGTTTAGGGTTAGGGTTTAGGGTTTAGGGTTTCTGGTTTAGGGTTTAGAGTTTAGGATTTAGGGTTTAAGCTTTTTTTAATTAAGTAAACCTATATGTTTAGGTTTATTTAATATATTTAGTATATTTTTATTTATTTTAGTTTACTTTATTTTTTTTATTTTTATGTAAGTTTATATTTTATTTTTATTTAATTTTGTTTATTTATTTTAGGTTTTTTTAATTTAGTTTATTTTTTAGGTTTAGGTTTAGGTTTAGGTTTATTTTTTAGTTGAGTTTTATTTTTCTTTTATTTTTTAGGTTTAAGTTTTATTTTTTTTTTATTTTTAGGTTTAGGTTTTTACTTATTTTTTTAGGTTTAGGTTTTAGGTTTTTATTTTAGGTTTTATTTATTATTTATTTTTAAGATTTATTTTTAGGTTTATTTTTTAGGTTTAGGCTTTTATTTAGTTTTTATTTAATTTTATTTTATTTTTATTTTAGGTTTAGCTTTTTTTTAGTTTAGGATTTAGATTTTAGGCTTAGGGTTTTGGTTTAGGGTTTAGGGTTTAAGATATTTAGGGTTTAGGGTTTAGGGTTTAAGGTTACCTCAGGGTGTAGGGTTAGTTTAAGGTTGAGGGTTTAATGATTTGGCTTTAGGGTTTAGGGTTTTTAGTATCTAAGGTTTAGGGTTTAAAGTTAGTTTAGGGTTTTAGGGTTTAGGATTTATGGTTTAGGGTTTAGGCTTTAGAGTTTAGGGTTTTTATGGTTTAAGGTTTATTATTAGTTTAGGGTTTAGGGTTTCGGGTTTAGGGTTTAGTGTTTAGTTTAGTCTTTTGATTTTAGAGGTCTGGGTTTAGGTTAATTAGGGTTTAGGTTTAACTTTAGGTTTAGGGTTTTATGTTTTAGGTTTAAGTGGTTTAGATTTAGGGTTTAGGGTTTTAGGGTTTCGGGTTTATAGTTTAGGATTTAGGGTTTAGGGTTAGGGTTAGGGTTAGGGTTTAGGGTTTAGGATTTAGGGATTCGGGCTTAGGGTTTAGGGCTACTTTAGGTTTAGGTTTTTTTATAAACGGGTTAGTTTAGTTTATTTAGTTTACTTAGTTTATTTTTTTATTTTAGTTTATTTTATTTTTTATTTTTATTTAGGTTTAGGGTTTAGTATTTAGGCTTTACGATTTAGGATTTAGGTTTTAGGGTTTATGGTTTAGGGTTTAGGGTTTAGGGTTAGTTTAGGGTTTAGGCTTTAGGCTTTAGGGTTTAAGGTTTTGAGGGTTTAGGGTTTAGGGGTTTTAGGGTTTAGGGTTGTAGGTTTAGCGTTAGTTTTAGGGTTTAGGGTTTAGGGTTTAGGTTTAGGATTTAGGGTTTAGGGTTTAGGGTTGAGAGTTTTTTTTTTAAATTAAGTAAACTGGCAGGTTTAGGTTTATTTAGTTTATTTTAATTTTAATTTTTATTTAGGTTTATTTTTTATTTTATTTAGTTTATTTGTTTATTTTAGGTTTGTTTATTTTAGTTTAGGCTTTTTATTTTAGTTTATTTTTTAGGTTTAGGTTTATGTTTATGTTTATTTTCTAGTTCAGTTTTAATTTTACTTTAATTTTATATGTTTAGGTTTTATTTTTTATTTTTAGGTTTAGGTTTAGGTTTTTATTTTATTTTTTTAGGTTTAAGGTTTAGGTTTTTATTTAGGTTTATTTTTAAGTTTTATTTTTTAGTTTAGGTTTAGGTTTATTTTTAGTTTATTTTATTTTATTTAGTTTAGGGTTTATGTTTAGTTTATTTTAGGTTTAGGTTTAGGTTTAATTTATTTTTGTTTAGTTTATTTTAGTTTAGGTTTATGTTTATCTTATTTTATTTTGTTTATTTTATTTTTATTTTAGGTTTATGGTTTTTTTTAGTTTAGAGTTTAGGTTATATTATTTATTTATTTTTAGGTTTATTTTTTAGGTTTAGGTTTTTATTTATTTTTATTTTATTTTTATTTTACGTTTAGTTTTTATTTTATTTTCTTTTTTGATTCTTAGGTTTATTTTAATTTTTAGTTTAGTTTAGGTTTTTATTTATTTTATTTTAGTTTATTTTCATTGTTATTTTTAATTTTAATTTTATGTTTAGGTTTAGTTTTAATTTTGGTTTTTATTTTATTTTATTTTATTATTTTATTTAGGTTATGGCTTTTTTTTTTAGGTTTTATTTAGTTTAAGTTTAGGTTTTTGGGTTTTTAGTGTTTAGCACTTAGGTTTTTTTTTGTTTTTATTTGTTTATTTTTTTTTTTAGGGTTTGGTGTTGGGGTTTAGGGTTTAGGGTTTGGTGTTTTAGGTTGTAGGTTTTAGGGTTTAGGGTTTAGGGTTTACGGTTTACGATTTAGGGTTGTAGGGTTTAGGCTTTAGGCTTTAGGTTTTTGGGTTTAGGGTTTTAAGGTTTAGGGTTTAGGGTTTAGGGTTTAGGGTTTAGGTATTTTTTTTTTTGGGAAACCCCATATAGGGAAAATTTTAATGCCATAAAAAGAGGGTTACAAGGTCCTTAAAGGGGATAAACTCCACAACTACTGCTCAAAGAACTACAATCAGCCTAGAGAGTAAATCTCCTATTTAAGTACAACCAAAAGCAAAATAAAAGAGTAAAGGAAAGCAAAAGATAAAAAATGATTAACATAGATAAGCCAATAGATAGATAGGGCCAAAGCTCTTCAGGATGAGGGAATGCATGACACTAGGGAGAAAACCTGCAAGAGAACAAGAGAAGTGCACCTGCAAAATTGTAGAAAGATAGAAATTAGAGTAGTAAAAGTAATACGGACAAAAAAAAAAAGAAAAGATAAATTGACAAAGAAAGATTATGATAGAAGGCTCTCGGTCATCATATTGGCGATGCAAATATGAGCATCCAAACTTTAGTGGAAGGGTTACAACACAAGAGCTACTACCAAACCAAAAAGGAGTGAAATCATCACAACCATCATAGCTAACAAACTTGTGGGAAGATTGCAACCATTTGTTGAAAGTCTTTTGAGCCTTAGTACCTGCAAAACTAAGCAAAGTCATATACACAATAGAAAAGGATATAGCAAAGAGCAGAATGGGTAAGGGGATCCCATGCAGAATAAATAGCATTAATATAGTCAACATGGCATGAGAAACCCTACACATGAAAATGAACCTCCAGATCCGCCTTATTTTTAACCAGAGGCAAGGGTTTAATTAAACCAGCATGAAAACCAACCACAGGAAAATAGCAGAAAGGGTCAGGCAGAGGAAAGAACCAATACACAACTAGTTGAAAAGCTTCTAAATCCGAAGGCAAATAAACAAAACATAACTCCAAACATATGGGACATATATGAAACTTACAGTCCTGGTATACAGCCCAGGAATATAGCCCAAAAAAGAATTGCCAATGAGAATAAATAATGTAGATGTTAACAACCTCTTTGTTAATAATCATTACAGAAGTTAATAACCAGCAAGTGTATAGCAAAACAGCATAACCCAAACTCAAATTACAACAGGAAATGCAGAAGTTTAACAGAGACAAGATAGGAATGTAGCAGTCGATTAGGTGGACCAGAAGGCACAAGTAATAAGCTTCTCCCCACCATAAACAACTCCAAATTAAGACAATCAGAGAGACAACCTCAGAAGCAGCTTGTTGGGCATAAAACCCAATAATTCAGTTCAGCCAACAACCAAGACAGCAAAAAATAGCAAGCTGAATAGACAGTGCATAAGGTAATATCCAAGTAGGCAATAGCATAATCACAGTGATCTGCACAATTCTAACTGAACGAAGATGGAAAAAATAGTAGCAGATTAAATAGACCTCAAACATCAGGTGATCAGCTGCAGCCCAATTGCAAACATCAAAAAAAATCATAAAAGAAATAGGCAACAAATAGCTAACAACCACAAAGGCAGCCTATTGGACAAAGGACTTGAAAATCCAACAGCCAATAATTAAAATAGTAATACAATGATTGCACCCACTAAAAGAAAAACCAGTGAAAAATAGAGTTACAAAATAGATACAAAAGGGGTTCAAAAGAGAGCCATCATTGAAATACTTCAAAAAAAAAGAAGAGCAGGCTTGCAGCTAAACCAACATCCTCAATAAAAGCAGACTAGAAAGAAATCATTAAGTAAATCCAATCCTGCAAAGAGATAGTAATAATAATAAGGGTATTGCAGTTTCTCTCTTTACAGGTTGGGAAGGTGAGGTTAGCAAAAGAAATCAAAAAATCAACCCCAAAAGTAGCCTGCTGGACATGATAGACAACCCCAGTAGCAGCTTGTTGGGCATAAATAATCCAGTTCAGCCAACAACCAAGACAACAAATAATAGCAAGTTGGCCATAAAATCACCCATTTAGAATAGACAGTGCATAAGTTAATTTCCAAGTAGGTAATAGCATAATCACAGTGATCTGGACAAGACTAACTGAACCAAAATGAAAAAAAAATAGCAGTTTAGATAGACCACAAATATGTGGTGATCAGCTGCAGCCCGGATGCAAACAGCAAAATCAAGCAGAAAAATAAAAGCCAACAAAAGCCAACAAACAGCCAACAACCTCAGAGGAAGCCTGCTTGACATATGATCCAGGTTTATATTTAGGTTTAAGTTTAGGTTTTAGTTTAGTTTATTTTTATTTAGTTTATTTAGGTTTAGGTTTAGGTTTAGGTTTAGGTTTTTTTATTTTTTAGTTTTTTTTAGGTTAATTTAGTTTAGTGTATTTAGGTTTTTTTTTTATTTTATTTTTTTATTTTATTTTAGTTTAGTTTTTTAATTTATTTTTATTTTTTTTTTAGTTTAGTTTTTATTTTTTTTTTATTTTTTTTATTTTTAGTTTAGTTTAGTTTAGGTTTAGTTTATTTAGGTTTAGGTTTAGTTTATTTTAGTTTACTTTATTTATTTTTTTATTTTTAGTTTATTTTTTTATTTTTTTATTTTTTTTATTTTTTATTTTGGTTTATTTTTAGTTTAGTTTAGGTTTAGTTTAGGTTTATTTTTTTATTTTAGTATTTTAAATTATTTATTTATTTATTTATTTAGTTTTTTTATTTTTTTATTTTTATTTTTAGGTTTATTTAGTTTATTTTTTTTAGGTTTAGGTTTAGTTTTTTTAGTTTATTTTTAGGTTTTTATTTATTTTTGTTTAGGTTTTTAATTTTTTATTTAGTTTAGTTTAGTTTGTAGGTTTAGGGTTAGGGTTTTTTTAAAATTTTTTTAGTTTTGTAAATATTAAATTTTTATTTTTTATTAAAATTAAGTAAACATGTAGGTTTTGGTTTATTTAATCTATTTTGTTATTTATTTTCTTTTATTTTATATTTTTACTTAGGTTTATTTTTATTTTTTATTTAGTTTAGTTTATTTATTTTAGTTTAGGTTTTTATTTTAGTATATTTTTAGGTTTAGGTCTAGGTTTAGGTTTATTTTTTAGTTTAGTTTTATTTTTATTTTATTTTTTCGGTTTAGGTTTTATTTTTTATTTTTAGGTTTTTACTTTATTTTCTAGAATTAGGTTTTAGGTTTATTTTTATGTTTTATTTTTATAGTTTAGGTTTAGGTTTATTTTTAGCTTATTTTATTTTATTTAGGGTTTAAGTTTAGGTTTAGGTTTAGGTTTTATTTATTTTAGTTTAGTTTATTTTAGTTTAGGTTTAAGTTTATTTTATTTTTATTTTAGGTTTAGTTTTTTTTTTATTTCGGGTTTAGGTTTTACTTTTTATTTATTTTTAGGTTTTATTTTTAGGTTTCTATTTAGTATTTATTTTATTTTATTTTAGGTTTATTTTATTTTTATTTTAGGTTTAGTTTTTATTTTATTTAGGTTTTTTATTTTTTTTAGTTTATTTTAGGTTCTTATTTATTTTATTTTTGTTTAGTTTTTAGTTTTTATTTTATTTTCTTTTTAGGTTTAGGTTAAGGTTTAGGTTTTAGTTTAGGTCTTTATTTTATTTTATTTTGGTTTAGGTTTATTTATTTATTTTATTTTTAGGTTTTATTTAGTTTAGGTTTAGGTTTTTAGCTTTCTAGGGTTTAGGGTTTATGGTTTAGGTTTAAGGTCTAGGGTTCAAGTTTTTAGTTTTTTTTTTATGGTTTAGGTTTAGTTTAGGGTTTGTTCTCTGAATTTTAAGGTTTTTAGTTTTTTTTTAACAGAGAACAAATATAGATTCAATATTTCTTCTTTTGATTTCATCAACCAAGTAACACACCAAATTTTCTAAGACACAAGTGATGACATAGATCAAAAATGAGCACGCATAGAGCAAATCAAAATCCTAGATAACTAAAATTGTCTCTGCTGTAAAGACACAGTTCCATAAGAAGCAGGTCGGATCGGTCATTCTTCAGTTTCTCTAGTTTACATCAGAGCCACCCCGGCCTCTAGAGTAGCGGGATCCACTATCATATCCCTGATCTCTCCCTCCGCCACCACCACGGCTATAACCTTTGTCGCTCCTCCCGCCTCCATAACCACCACTACTCCGACCACCACCTCCATATCCACCAGCACCTCCAAATCCCACACCACCATTGCGATAACCACTGCCAGATCTAGATTGAGCCTGGTTGATGGTGATGTTCCTGCCGTCAAGGTTCTGCCCATTCTTAGGGTTTAGGTTCTTTTTTTTAGGGAAATTAATGGAATCTTATTGCCATAAAGAAAAAGTACAAAGTCCTTAAAGGGGGTAAATCTCTAAACTAATGCTCAAAGAGCTGCAATAAGTCCTAAAAATATAAACCCCTAACTATTACAATAATATAAGGAAATAAACAAAATCCAAAGCAAAACTAAATCAGCAACAACAATAGTTCCATTTGCGCAACAACAACATCCTCTAGTCCATTTTGATATCAGCAAGATCCACCTGCAAGATTCTCCCAACCTATAAAAGAAATCTGCAACATACTAATGAAAGGATGAGTACAATTAAGCAAGCATAAAGAGTATGAGCAAAGAAATGAAGCAAGGTAAAGAAAAGGCTCAGGCTCAGTTATAATCATCTCAAGGAGCAACACTATATGTCAGCATCCAAACGTCTGAAGAAGGGTTACAATTACATATAGTGCTACTAGCCAAAAGAAAATAGAGAGGGAAACATCAAGGCCATCAATGCCAGCATACATCTTGTAGCTCATCATCCCAAGTCCATCATGTCAGCAAGGCTACTCCTCAGCAACATAATAAACCACAAAGCCACCAAACAAATAAGCCTAAGGCGTAAAATCAACCAACCATCAGGGACAATAGTAGTAAAATAGGAACACCACCACCACCAAAGAGAAATAGCAACATCAACGGGAGAAAGCATCATGACCTTAACAACACAACCCAGAAAAAACTAAGACTTAAAAGGAAAAACACAAGTGCTCATCTCCTCCACAAGCAAACAGGAAAGGCAGAAAGGCTGTCACCCAAACCAGAAGAAGGGAAGCAGTAGCAGCCAAGAGAGGAGAACCATAGTAAGAGTAGGCCAACTAGCATGTCACTAATAGAGCAAGAAATAAAGGCCAAAATAGCCACCCATCCAACCAATCTAGCTAGCCAAAATAGCCAACCAACCCAGCCAGCCAACATAGCCTCCCAGCCCACCACCATAGTAGCAGAAAATCCAAATCAGTTAAAAGACCAATAGCATCCATCATGCCAAAACCACCCAAGACAACCAGGAAAAGGGTAGAAGCAAACAATAGCATCCACCAAACCCAACCAAAGCAACAAAAATTTTGATCCAGGTGAGTTGAATAGTTAGACAAAAACAAAATGGAGTAAATACCAGTAAGACATACTAAAATCCATCCATCAGGAACAACATCAATACAACAGGAGCACCACCAAAGCCAACAACATAAAGGAGGAGAAATATCAATGAGTGCATGCATCATAACCACAGCCAAGTTAGGCACCAATACACAAAACCAAGTCACTATATCCCAAAGCAACACAATAGCCACTAAACAACCATCAACTAGCCAACCCAAAATAACAACAAAAATAAATGCAGCTGCAGCTAAGAGAGGAAGACTATTACAGGAAGACGTTGAAACCACAACCAATAGAAACAAACACAAACTGGCAAAATTAACCACATAAACCTAATCTATAAAAAAAGAAGAAATAATAGTCAACAAATAACCTCCACCTCACCAAATCCAATCCAAAATTAGACCACCAATAGCCCCTCTGATCTGCCACCAATAGAAGCAGATAAACTAGCCAACCAACCCACCCAGGCAACAAAGCCAGCCCACCCACCCAGCCAACAATGCCACCTAGCCAAAAACCACAATAGTAGAAAATCCAACTTAGTTAAGGAAGAAACCTACCCAGAGATATGGAAAACCCCATACGGAAAATAGTAGTCAAAGCCAACACCTAAATGAAGGTCACCAAAAATAACCAAGTAATAATAATCACCCCACCAGAAAACAATGACCAGACAAAAAAAAAAAACAACCTGAAGAAAAATAGGAACCCGTAAAACCACCAGGCCAACCCAAAAGTAAGAGCTCAAAAACAAAACCCAGCATAAGCCCAAGAGTGAAAATAAATAAATGTCCTCAACCCAAAGAGGGTTTAACAAAGGGGAACCAAAAGTAATGGCTCATCAAAAACCAATAGAAAAAACCAAGCTAAGAAAATTATAATCTGAGATAAGGAAATCCAGTGTTATCCAGATTGACCAAACCCCTTAAAAGTTTTGGAAAATTTTGATTGTCAAGTAAAGTGAAATTAATTAAGTTGGCACCTAAAGTAGCCAAGAAATTAGCATAAGCATTACCTTCATAAAGGATATGGGAAATTTTATAATAAACTTGAGAAAGAAGATTTTTAGTATGATTGAGATAATAAAATAAATCAGTATTTTCTATTCTATTAGAGTTTAGCATGTCAAGAAGCAAGAGCACATCAACTTTAGTTTAGATGTTGAGGAAACCTTTATTCAAACAAATTTCAATAGCTTTATTGGTAGCCATAAGCTCAGCATAGATAACAGAACATGCTTTGAGAGGATAGGCAAAAGCACAAATGATAGTACCTTTAGAATCCCTAAGAATACCACCATAGCCATATTTATTGGAAGCAACAAAACCATCAGTATTCACTTTAATCAAATTTTCTTTGGGTTTGATCCAATGGATAATCCTAGCTCTTTTATAAGAGTCAACATCAGGCAGAATGATGCCCAATTTTTTAGCCACAAATTTATAGCCTCTAAAATGAATGTTACTAATAAGATTGGCATTAAACAGAGCATGAACTTTTTCTTTGGTTCTAGCTAGGATCCTTTTATAGCTCATAGGATTACTGCAATATTTAGCATCATTTATGTCCATCCAAATGAACCAGATAAGGGTAATAGCAACTAGAACTTTGATATGGCCTTTCATAGTTTTTTTTTGGAAACATACTTCAAGAAGTTGATATATGGAAAGAGAGCCATGAAAGTAGTTGGTATTAAATAAATCATCATACTATAACCATAATTTAGAAGAAATAGCACCATTGACAAAAACATTATTAACATTTCAATATGAAAGCAATAATAGCACTTTGAATTCAAATAAAACCCTTTATTCGAGAGCAAAGAGTCCACAGGAATGAAGTTATTCAAAATCCTCCAAGCTAAAATCGAATAAGAAATGGAAATGATATTGTTCCAAAGTTTAATGAAAATATTAGAAGAGTTTTCCTTATCTCTAATAAATTCCAGACCTCTTTAAGAACAAAATCACCATTGTAAGTAAGCTTAAAGAGATTTTGGTCAAGTTTGTTAGAGAAAATAGGAATATTTCTAAAGTTATCTAAAAGAGAAATAAGGATATGATTCTCAAGTTTGTTTTCATTAAAAGTGTTATTATGCTAGAAAGAGTTAACTTTGATAGCTGCAGTAGAGTGGGTAGATAAAAGCAAGTCAATAGAGCCATTACCAATCCAATTGTCTTGTTAAAAGAAAGAAGAGCTTGAGTAAATACCCCAAGGTATTAAGGGTTCAACAACCTATTTAATGGAGCAATGCCTTTTCCAAATCGAAGAGTCACCAACTTTATAAGCACAGATAAGAGGGTGTTTACCTTGGCAATATTTTTTCATCATAGGCTATCATTCTTTCTAAAATTCCACCAGAGGTTATGAGAGGAGGCAGTAATAGCTTCACGAATTGGTTTGCAACCGAGACCACCTTCACCCAAGGGACCACATCATTTATAAAGAAGTTTAGTGCATTATTTTAGTAGATTTATTGGATCCCCAAAAAAATTAATTAAGCAACCAACCAATTCTGATAAGAGTAGCATTAGTGGGGATAATAGTTTGAATCAAATAAAGAGGCATTGAATTGAGAGTGCTTTTAAGAATAGTGAGCCACCAAAGGAAAGTAAATGAAATTCCCAATCAAAATTTTATTTAAAATTTTTTAATCATCAAAAAGATGGGATCATTTTGGACCGTTAAAAAGAGGAGCACCCAAGTACTTAAGAGGAAGGTGTTGATGTTTAAAGTTAGTGATATACAGGATTTGATTAATTTTATTATTTAAGATTCTTTAAGATGTAATAAAATTGCTTTTGTTATCATTGATAGATAGACCACTTTCTCTAACAAATTTATTTAAAAAAAATATTTAGATTCTTAATATGATGAATAGAAGCATTGCAGAAAATAATGAAATCATCTACAAAGCTTAAATGAGAAATAGAAAGATAACCAAGAGTTTTGTAATACATACTAGGATTGTTTAAGAATAGATTATTAATGCTCCTAGATAAGTGCTCAATAGCAAAAATAAATATGATAGGAGATAGAGGATCCCCTTGTCTTAGGCCATGGGAAGAAGGAAAGAAGCCTAAGTCTTATCCATTAAGAAAAATAGAAAACTAGGCATTATTAGGAAAATCTTTAATAAGAAAGATAAATTTATCAAAAAATCCAAATAAATTCAGAAAATGGATAAGTAAATCTCAAGAGATATTGTCAAAAGCTTTGGTAATATCTAATTTGAACAGAATGTTTCCACCTCTAGTCTTAACATCTAAGTCATGAATTAATTAGTGAGGAAGCAGAATATTATCAGAAATAGATCTACCTCTAATAAAATCAGTTTGGTTTAGAGAGATAATCCTATGAAGTAATAGACTCAGCCTGTTGGTTAGAATTTTGGAAATCAACTTATTGAAGAAGGTGCAAAGACTAAAAGGTCTAAAATAAATCCAATAGTCTGGATTATCTTTCTTAGGAATAAGAATAATAGAAGTGCTAGAAAATATCTAGGAAAAGGATTACCATTAAAAAAAATCAACCACAACCTCAACAAAATCATTTTTAGTAATAGACCAGCATTTGGAAAAAATTGGGTAGTGAAACCCTCCGAACCATCAACAAAATATATGTTCATGCTATTAAGAACTTTAAAGATTTTCTCTTCATTAGTAAAATAGTAAGCAAATCATTGCTATTATTGGTTATAATAGAAGGAATCAAGTGCGATTTAGAAATAGCTTCATAAGAGCAACTCTAATCAAACATATTTCTAAAGTAATTATTGGTTGAATCCTTAATATCATTATTCTCCGTAATCCATTCTCCATTATCATAATTAATTTTTTGAATATTATTTAAAGCTCTCTTTTTATTAACTAAAGCATGGAAATATCTAGTATTTCTAACACCATCCGTAATATGTTTGCTAACAGCTTTTTGGCTCCAATAATTCTCTTCCATATTTTGAAAATTAACAAGTTTATCTTTCACCTTAGTGAAGTCCTAAATCTTAGTAGGATCAGACATAATAGAGACTTCAAGATCACAAACCAATTTTTCCATTTCTTTAATATTAGCACAAAGGTTTTTAAAACAATGCTTGTTCCACCAACCTAGATTTTGTTTTAAGTCTTTTAAGATTAAACCAAAATCTATTCATCCCCATAATCAAATTGTTAGGATGTAATGAAGCTTTCCAATTATTAGTCACAACATTAAAAAGAAATCAATATGCTGTATCAACATGTTCTGAAATCTAAAATGAGAGAAAATTTGTAATCTATTAGAGTTATCTTTAATAAAAACTAAAAGAGGAGCATAATCCGATAAAGTTATGCTTAAATGATCAATAGAAGTAATAGGCCATTGAGTAATCCAATGATTATTAAAATGAATCTAGTCCAACCTTTGCCAAAGTCTAAAGTTTTGCCAAGTAATATTTAAAACACTTAAAGATAATATCAATTAAATTGTAATCAAGGATCATATTGGGAAATTCCTCCATGGAATGAATATTAGGAGAACAACCACTGCTTCATTTAGAAGAGAATAAAATAATGTTGAAATCCCCACCAACAAACCAATGTTTATTGACAGAGGTAGCAAAATTCCTCAGATTTTCTCAAAGAAGATTTCTACCAGATCTATTATAAGATGCATAGATAGAAGAACCCAAAACACAATAGTCACCATAATATATTTGAGCATTGAGAACTTGTTGAAAATCATAAAGAATAGAAACCTCCACAAAATTATTCCAAAAACACCAAAATTTATTAATAACATTAGAGAAAAATTATTGAAACTGATCCCTCTAACATTTTGTTTGCATGAGTAAGAGGCTCCAAAAAATTAAGTAAAGAAATATTATGAATATGACAAAGGTTTCTAATACAGTTACAAATAAAGAGGGTACCAATCCCTCTAAAATTCTAAATAAGAAAATTAAACATAAGGAAATAAAAAAGGGGTTAAGAAAAGGTTAATTAAGAGAGGAGAGGGAGGTCGCAATAGATCTAGTGTTTTTGGACAATTTGGTAGGAAAGTTTTTAACATTTTTTTTCTTTTTAGCATAATAAGTTTGGAAACCATTTCCTTCTACCATAGAATCATCATCCGAGAAAGATTTAGCAACATTAGTCATAGATTTAGGGGTAGTCTCCTGTATAAAAGTGAGTTATCCTGCTTCCAAGCCAATAAAATTTATTAAAGGAAAATGAACATTGGGTATAGCAAGCGAGGGAGCTGAAACAAATTTATTAAGAAGGATAGTGCGAACATCCATCCCTTCTTCTTCAATACCCAGATTATTAGACAAAACAAGATCTTTTTGAGAAATCATCCTGAACTAAGTAAAGTTAGGTTTTTCAAACTGAATATCATGAGAAACTAAAGCCATATTCTCCATTGAATTCGAATGATGCATAACATTGATATCCTCATTAATATTTTTAGTTAAAGCTTCATTTATGTCAATCAAAACTTGTAAGGATGTGGGGATTGACTTAGAGGAAAAAGAATCATCATCCAATAGTTTAGAGAAATTATAATTTTCCACATTAGAAACCTTTAATTGCATAGAAGAAATAAGAGGTAAAATAGCCTTATTAGGATCATTCAATGAATCCTTTTTTTATGAATTAACTTTTCAATATTTAATAGTGGTCGGCCTAGGGTTAGGAACAATAGTTTCTTTAATAGGAATTTTCTTTTTTAGGTGAGGATGCAGAATGAAACATTCAAAATTATCGTGCCCGTGGATTTTATAATGAAAATAAAAGACAGAGAAATTTTTAAAGTCCACTTTCTGCATATAACTGTAATTTTTAGATCCCAACCAAATTTCTTTGGGGTGTATATTGGTAATGTCCAATTCAACAAGGATTCTAGCTACAAAAGGTCGATATTTTGTAGTCATTGCCTGATCAATTTGCAATGGCTGACCAAATAAAGCACCCATAGTGAAAAGGAATTGATGATTAATGAAATAAATTTGCATATTAGGGAGAGAAATCAAAATCAGAATGATTGGGGATTCTTCCTTAATATCAAATAGTGGAGTCCATTTCAGCAAACTCATTTGGCAATTGAAAACAAAATAAGAACGATGACCAAAAGGATGAGAGTAATCTAAATCATTCATTACTTAAATCAAAATGTGGCGAGGATCAATTAAACAAATCATAAAAGCACCCAAAAGTTTTCCAGATTCGGCCTACAAAGAGCAAACTTTCTAACAAAAGTGAATTCCAAGGGCTTAGCAAGATTTTCCATAATTAGATCAGAACAATAACCGTAGGCATGCCTCAAAAATAAGTCAAAACAAGTTCCAGGGACTCACTAGAATAGCTATCCTTACCAGTGAGGATGTCTTTGAATGATTTCAAAGTAGCCAAAGCCAAAGTAGTTGATGCCCTAGTAGGATCCATTGGATCCATCAGTTTCCCACAAAGAATCATCAGGGAAGATGCCAAGCCACGTCATCACTCCAAGTAAAACATGAAAGCAGCTAGCAGCTATCAATTCCAAAATGAATACAATGAGAATCACAGCACACAGTTGTTAAGCAGTGGCCAAAAAGCCAACAATGAGAGGGGAATTTCCATAGCACAAGGTTGAGGGCTTGGGGGGTGGGTGGGTTTGGCGGTGTGTACAAAGGAAAGGGACGTAGTCAACATAAGCTGATGACTCGCACTTACTAGGAATTTAGGTTTAAGTTTAGGTTTATTAGTTTTAGGGTTTAAGTTTATTTTTTTAATTTGTTTAGTTACTTTAGGTTTAGGTTTAGGGTTAGGAGTTTAGGATTTAGGGTTAGGGTTTAGGGTTTAGGGTTTTAGAGTTTAGGGTTTTAGCATTTAGGGTTTAGGATTAGGGTTTACGGTTATGGGTTTCTTAGGGTTTGGGGTTTAGGGTTTAGGGTTTAGGGTTTAGGTTTTTTTTAGGGAAACCCATATAGGGGAATTTTATTGCCACAAAAAATGATTACAAGGTCCTTAAGAGGCGATAAACTCGAAAACTACTATTCAAAGAGCTACAATCAACCTAGAGAGTAAATCCCCTGTCTAGGTACAGTCAAAATAAAGAAAAAAAGAGAGGAAAGCAAAAGATATAAAATGATCAAAAAAAAAATAATCTGCTCTTAAGACAGCATAGTTAAAGTGATGTAATGCAAACTCAAAGTTAAATCAAAATAAAATGAGAGAATTAGAGAGAATTGTGTGAAAATAGGCTTAGACTCAGTCACACAAAATTGGGGCAGTCACAAGCATGAGCATCCAAACTTCAAAGGAAGGGTTACATCATAAGTGCTACTACCAGCCAAAAATTGAGTGAAATTATCCCAACCGTCATAGCCTACAAACCCTAGGGACAACAGCAGCCATTGGATGAAAGTCATGTGATCCTTAGTACTTGCATACCAAAACATAGCCACATACACTATAAAATGAAGGCAACATAGATTAGAAGGGTAAAGGGATGACACCAATCCCCTATATGATAAATATCACCAACTAATGCCAACATAGCATGAGAATGCACAACCAACAACATTCCTACTTAGATGAAACATCTCGGATACATCCACCTTATTAATAGAATGATTACAATAATAATTATACATGTCTAGTAGAGCCAAAAGTAAACCCAACCAGTAGATAAACCCATACAGCAAAGGCATAAGTAATGAGGTTAACCACATGACAATCCATAGAACAAATTGGGGTTTAGGGCTGTATGTTTAAGGTTGTAGGTTTAGGGTTTAGGATTTAAGATTTAGGGTTTAGTTTTTTTTAAAAAAAATTAAGTAAACTGATAAGTTTAGCTTTATTTAATTTAATTTAGGGTTTAGGGATTAGGGTTTAGTGTTTAGGATTTAGGATTTAGGATTTTTTTAAATTAAGTAAACCAGTAGATTTAGGTTTATTTAGTTTACTTTAGGGTTTAGGGTTTACAGTTTAGGGTTTAGAGTTCTAAGGTTTATGATTTTAGGGTTTAGGATTTAGGGTTAGGGTTTAGGTTTTAGGGTTTATGGTTTAGGGTTTAGGGTTTAGGGTTTTAAGGTTTAGGGTTTAGTGTTTAGGGTTTAGGGTTGTATGTTTAATGTTGTAGGTTTAGAGTTTAGGGTTTAGGGTTTAAATTTAAGTTTAAGATTTTTGGTTTCTTTTTAACAGAGAAATAATTTAGATTCAATATTTCTTATTTTCTATTTCATCAACCAAGTAACACACCAAGTTTTCTAAGATGCAAGCGATGACATAGATCAAGAATGAGTGCACATAGAGCAAATCAAATATCCTAGATAACTAGAACTATCTTTACTGTAAAGATATAGTTCCATAAGAACCAGATCAGATCGGCCGTTCTTTAGTTTCTCCAATTCCCATCAGAACCACCCAAGCCTCTTGAGTAGCTAGATCCACCATCATATCCCCGATCTCTCCCTCGGCCACCACCATGGCTGTAACCTTCATGACTCCTCCCTCATCCATAACCACCACTACTCCGAACACCATCTGCATATCCACTAGCACCTCCAGATCCCCTACCACCACTGCGATAATAGTCGCCTCCACCTTCACCTCCACCGCCAGATCTAAACTGAGCCTGGTTGACAATGATAATTCTTCCATCAAGGTTCTGCCCATTCTTAGGGTTTAGGTTTATTAGTTTTTAGGGATTGGTTTATTTTTTTATTTATTTAGTTACTTTAGGTTTAACTTTAGGGTTTGATGTTTAGGGATTAGGGACTAGGGTTATGGTTTAGGATTTAGGGTTTAAGGTTTAGTATTTTAGGGTTATGCTTTTAGGGTTTAGGGTTTAGGGTTAGGGTTTTGGGTTTAGGGTTTAGGGTTTATGGTTTAGGGTTTAAGGTTTAGAGTTTTTTAGGGTTTAAGGTTTAGGTTTTAGGGTTTAGGGTTGCAGGTTTTTTGTTGTAGGTTTAGGGTTTAGGGTTTAAGGCTTAGGGTTTAGGAATATTTTTTTAAGTTAAGTAAACTGGTAGGTTTAGGATTATTTAGTTTACCTTAGAGTTTAGGGTTTAGGGTTTAGAGTTTTATAATTTATGCTTTTAGGGTTTAAGGTTTAGGGTTATGGTTTAGGGTTTTGGGTTTAGAGTTTAGGGTTTAGAGTTTTTTAGAGTTTAGGGCTTAGGGTTTAGGGTTTTTTAGGGTTTAGGGTTTATGGTTTGGGGTTGTAGGTTTAGTGTTGTAAGTTTAGGTTAGTTTTAGGGTTTAGGGTTAGTTTTAAGGTTTAGTGTTTAGGGTTAGGGTTTTTTATTTTCTTTATTTTTTTAGGGTTTAAGGTTTAGGGTTTAGGATTTAGGTTTTAGGTTTAGGGTTCAGGTTGTAATTTACAATTTAGTTTTTTTATTTTTTTTATTTTTAACAAAGAATAAATTTAGATTCAACATTTCTTATTTTTGATTTCATCAACCAAGTAACACACCAAGTTTTCTAAGACACAAATTATGAAATAGATCAAAACATGCGCACACATAGAACAAAGTAAAAACCCTAAATAACTAGAACTGTCTCCATGGTAAAGACACAGTTTCATAAGCAGCAGATCAGATCGGCCATTCTTCAATTTATCTAGTTCCCATCAAAACCTCCTCGCCCTCTCGAGTAGAAGGATCAACCATCATATCTTGGATCTCTCCCTCCACCACCACCATAAATGTAACCTTCATCGCTCCTCCCGCCTCCATAACCATAACTTCTCTGACCACCATCTCCATATCCACCATCACCTCCAGATCCCCCACCACCACTACGATAACCTCCACCTCCGCCTTTGCCTCCATCGCTGGATCTAGACTGATCCTGGTTGACGGTGATGTTCCTGCCATCAAGGTTCTGCACATTCTTAGGGTTTAGGATTAGGTTTATTAGGGTTTAAGGTTTAGGTTTATTTTTTAATATATTTAGTTAATTTAGGTTTAGGTTTAGGGTTTAGGGTTTAGGATTTAAGGTTTAGGATTTAAGGTTTAGTGTTTAGGGGTTAGGGTTTGGGGTTTTGGGTTTTATGGTATAGCATTTAGGGTTTAGAGTTTAGGATTTAGGGTTTAGGGTTAGTTTTAGGATTTAGGGTTTATGGTTAGGGTTTTTTTTATTATTATTTTTTTTTTACTTTTTTATGTTTTTTAAATTAAGTAATATCATAGGATTAGGTTTAGTTAGATTATTTAATTTTATTTTTATTCAGTTTAGTTTATTTATTTTAGGTTTATTTATTTTAGTTTAGTTTTATATTTTTGTTTAATTTTTAGGTTAGGTTTAGGTTTAGGTTTACTTTTTTGTTTAGTTTTATTTTTATTTTATTTTTTATTTTTAGGTTTAGGTTTAGGTTGTTATTTTATTTTTTTTAGGTTTAGGTTTTAGGTTTTTAGTTTAGGTTTATTTTTAGGTTTTATTTTTTAGTTTAGGTTTAGGTTCATTTTTAATTTGTTTTATTTTATTTAGTTTAGGTTTAGGTTTAGGTTTAGGTCTATGTTTTATTTATTCTAGTTTAGTTTATTTTAGTTTAGGTTTTGGTTTATTTTATTTTTATTTTATGATTAAGTTCTTTTTTGTTTAGGGTTTCAATTTTATTTTTATTTTTTTTAAGTTTTATTTATTTATTTATTTTTTTAGGTTTAGGTTTTTATTTTGTTTTTATTTAATTTTATTGTAGGTTAATTTTATTTTTATTTTAGGTTTAGATTTTATTTTATTTAGGTTTATTATTTTTCTGGTTTAGTTTAGGTTTTTATTTATTTTATTTTATATTAGTTTTTGTTATTTTATTTTATTTTCATTTTAGGTTTAGGTTTTATTTTATGTTTTTATTTTATTTGATTTTTTATTTTATTTTGGTTTATGTTTTTTTATTTATTCTTTTCTAGGTTTTATTTAGTTTAGGTTTAGGTTTTTAGGGTTTAGGGTTCATAGTTTATGGTTTAAGGTTTAGGTTTGGGGTTTAGGGTTTAGGGTTTAGGGTTTTAGGGTTTATGGTTTAGGGTTTAGGGTTTAGGGTTTAGGGTTAGTTTTAGGGTTTAGAGTTAAGGGATTATTTTAATATTTTAATAAATTTTTTATTTTTTTTATTTTTTTATGTTAGGTAAACTTGTAGTTTTAGGTTTATTTATATTATTTAGTTTATTTTATTTTTATTTTTATTTAGGTTTATTATTATTTTTATTTAGTTTAGTTCATTTATTTTGGGTTTATTTATTTTAGTTTTTTTTAAGTTCAGGTTTAAGTTTAGGTTTATTTTTTAGTTTAGTTTTATTTTTATTTCATATTTTAGGTTTAAGTTTTATTTTTTATTTTTAGGTTCAAGTTTAGGTTTTTATTTTATTTTTTTAGGTTTAGGTTTTAGGTTTTTATTTTAGGGTTTATTTATTTTTATTTTGGTTTAATTTTATTTTTAGTTTATTTTATCTTATTTAGTTCAGGTTTAGGTTTAGGTTTAGTTTATTTTAGGTTTTATTTATTTTAGTTTAGTTTATTTTAGTTTAGGTTTAGGTTTATTTTATTTTTATTTTAGGTTTAGTTTTTTTTAGTTTAGGGTATAGGTTTTTTTTTTTATTTTTAGGTTTTATTTTTTGGATTATTTTTTAAGTTTAGGTTTTTATTTATTTTTTATTTTATTTTATTTTAGGTTTATTTTATTTTTCTTTTAAGTTTAGTTTGTATTTTATTAGGTTTTTTATGTTTTTTTAGTTTAATTTAGGTTAGGTTTTTATTTATTTTATTTAGTTTAGTTTTTTTTTCTTTTTAGGTTTAGGTTTAGGTTTTAGTTTATGCATTTATTTTATTATTTAATTTTAGTTTAGGTTTTTTTATTTTTTATTTTTTTAGGTTTTGTTTAGTTTAAGTTTATAGTTTTAGGTTGTTAGGGTTTAGGGTTTAGGGTTTATGATTTGGGGTTGGGGTTGGGGTTTAGGGTTTAGGGTTTATGGTTGTAGGTTTTAGGATTTATGGTTTAGGGTTTTGGGTTTAGGGTTTAGGGTATAGCATTCTAGGGTTTAGGGTTTAGGGTTAGTTTTTGGGTTTAGAGTTTATGTTTAGGTTTTTTTATTATTTTAATTTTTTTAAAATTAAGTAAACTAGTATGTTTAGGTTGATTTAGTTTATTTTTTATTTATTTTAGCTTATTTTATTTTTAATTTTTATTAGGTTTATTTTTATTTTTCTTTAGTTTAGTTTATTTATTTTAGGTTTATTTATTTTAGTTTAAGTTTTTTATTTAGTTTTTCTTTTAGGTTCAGGTTTAGGTTTAAGTTTATTTTTTAGTTTAGTTTTATATTTATTTTATTTTTTAGGTTTAGGTTTTAATTTTATTTTTATGTTTAGGTGTATATTTTTATTATATTTTTTTAGGTTTAGGCATTAGAATTTTATTTTAGGTTTATTTTTAGGTTTCATATTTTACTTTAAGTTTAGGTTTATTTTTAGTTTATTTTATTTTATTTAGTTTAAGTTTAAGTTTAGATTTAGTTTATTTTAGGTTTAGGTTTAAGTTTTAATTATTTTAGTTTAGTTTATTTTAATTTAGGTTTAGTTTTATTTTATTTTTATTTTATGTTTAGGTTTTTTTAGTTTAGGGTTTAGGTTTTCTTTGTTGGTTTTTTCTTTATGTTTAGGTTTTTATTGAGTTTTTATATTATTTTATTTTTATTTTAGATTTAGTTTTTATTTTATTCAGATTTTTTATTTTTTAGTTTATTTTAGGTTTTTATTTTTTTTATTTAAAGTTTAGGTTTTCTTATTTATTGTATTTTTAGGTTTTACTTAGTTTAGGTTTAAGCATTTAGCTTTTTAGGGTTTAGGGTTTAGGATTAGTTCAGGGTTTAGGGTTTAGGTTTTCGAGTTTAGGATTTCAGGTTTAGGGTTTAGGGTTTAGGGTTTAGGTTTTAGGGTTTAGTGTTTAGGGTTTAGGGTTTAAGATTTAGGGTTTAGGTTTTAGGTTTAGCATTCAAGTTTTAGTTTAGGGTTAGAGTTTTTATTTTTTTTTTGTTTTTTTAATGAAGAACAAATTATGATTCAACATTTCTTCTTTTCAATTTCATCAACCAAGTAACACACCAAGTTTTCTAAGACATAACTGATGACACAGATAAAAAATGAGCACACGTAGAGCAAATGAAAAACCTTAGATAACTTGAATTATCTCTACTGTAAAGTCACAGTTCCATAAGTAGTAGATCAGATTAGCCGTTCTTCAGTTTCTCCAGTTCCCATCAGAACCACCCCGGCCTCTTGAGTACCGGGATCCACCATCGTATCATCGATCTCTCCGTCCACCACTACCATGCTTGTAACCTCCGTCTCTCCTCCTGCCTTGATAACCACCACTACTCTGACCACCACCTCTAGATCCCCCACCACCACAGTGATAACCTCCACCACCTTGCACACCCTAGATCTGGGATCAGTTGTGATGATTTTCATGTCATAAAGGTTTTGCCCAATCTTAGGGTTTAGGTTTATGTTTATTAAGTTTTAAGGTTTAGGTTTATCTTTTAATTTATTTAGTTACTTTAGGTTTTGATTTAGGGCTTGGGGTTTAGGATTTAGAATTTAGGGTTAGGGTATAAGGTTTAGGGTTTTGCATTTAGGGTTTAGGGTTTAGGGTTTAGTGTTTAGGGTTTTAGGTTTTAGGGTTTAGAGTTAGGGTTTATAATTTAGGATTTAGTGTTTTTTAGGGTTTAGGATTTAAGGTTTAGCATTTAAGCTTTTAGGGTTTTGGGATTAGAGTTAGGGTTTATGATTTAGGGTTTAGTATTATTTAGGGTTTGGGATTTAAGGTTTAGGGTTTAGGATTGTATGTTTAGGGTTGTAGGTTTAGGGTTTAGGGTTTAGCATTTAGGGTTTAAGGTTTAAGGTTTACGATTTAGGATTTAGGGTTTAAAGTTTGTTTTTTTAAAATTAAGTAAACTGCTATGTTTAGGTTTATTTAGAATATTTAGTTTAGTTTATTTATTTTAGATTTATTTATTTTAGTTTGGGCTTTTTATTTTAGTTTATTTTTTCGATTTAGGTTTAGGTTTAGGTTTATTTTTTAGTTGAGTTTTCTTTTTTTATTTTTTAGGTTTAGGTTTTATTTTATGTTTAGTTTTAGGTTTAGGTTTTTATTTTATTTTTTTTAGGTTTAGGTTTTTGGTTTTTATTTTAGGTTTATTTTTAGGTTTTATTTTTTAGTTTAGGTTTAAGTTTATTTTTAATTTATTTTATTTTATTTAGTTTAGTTTTAGGTTTAGTTTATTTTAGGTTTAGGTTTAGGTTTTATTTATTTTAATTTATGTTTATGTTTAGTTTATTTTTATTTTAGGTTTAGATTTTTTTTATTTATGGTTTAGGTTTTATTTTTTATTTATTTTAGGTTTATCTTTTAGGTTTAGGATTTTATTTTATTTTTATTTTATTTTTACTTTACATTTAGTTTTTATTATATTTAAGTTTTTAATTCTTAGGTTTATCTTCTTTTTTTAGTTTAGTCTAGATTTTTATTTAGTTTATTTTAGTTTATTTCTATTATTTTATTTTATTTTATTTTTAATTTTAGGTTTAGGTTTAGTTTAGGTTTTTATTTTATAATATTTATTATTTTATTTAGGTTTGGTTATTTTTTTATTTTTTTTAGTTAAGTTTTATTTAGTTTAGGTTTAGGTTTTTAGGTTTTATGATTTAGGGTTTAGGGTTTAGGGATTAGGATTTAGGGTTTACGATTTTAGGGTTTAGGGTTTAGGGCAGGGTTTATTATTTAGGCTTTAGGGTTTAGGGCTTTTTGGGTCTAGGGTTTAGGGTTTAGGGTTAGCTTAAGGTTTAGGGTATATTTAGGGTTTAGGGTTTTGGAGTTTTGGTTTAGGCTTTAGGGTTTTTAGGGTTTAGGCTTTAGGCTTTCAGGTTTTTAGGGTTTAGGGTTTAGGATTTAGCGTTAGTTTATAGTTTAGGGTTTAGGGTTTTATGGTTTAGGGTTTAGGATTTAGTGTTTAAGGTTAGGGTTAGGGTTTAGGGTTTAAAGTTAAGGGTTTAGGGTTGTAGATTTAGGACTGTAGGTTTAGGGTTTAGGGTTTTTATTTTAAAATTAAGTAGACTAGTATGTTTAGGTTTATTTAGTTTATTTAGTTTATTTTTTATTTTTATTTAGGTTTATTTTTTATTTTTATTTAGTTTAGTATATTTCTTTTAAGTTTTTTATTTTGGTTTAGGTATTTTATTTTAGTTTATTTTTTTGGTTTAGTTTTAGGTTTATGTTTATTTTTTTGTTTGGTTTTTTTATTTTTATTTTTTAGGTTTAGGTATTATTTTTTTATTTTAAGTTTATTATATTTTTATTTTACTTTTAGTTTTTATTTTATTTATGTTTTTTATTCTTAGCTTTATTTTTTTCTAGAGTTTAGTTTAGGTTTTTATTTATTTTATTTTCATTTATTTTTATTCATTTTATTTTTAAGTTTAGGTTTAGGTTTTTAGGTTTTTAGTAGGGTTTTGGGTTTTGGGTTTAGGGTTTTGGGTTTAGGGTTAAGGTTTAGGGTTTAGGATTAAGGGTTTAGGGTTTAGGGTTTAGGGTTTTTAGGGTTTAGGATTGTAAGTTTAGTCTTATAGGTTTAAGGTTTTGGTTTTGGGGTTTGTTTTAGGGTTTAGGGTTTATGGTTTATGGTTTAGAATTTAAGGTTTAGGGTTCTTTTTTAAAAAAATTAAGTAAATCGATAGGTTTAGTCGTATTTAGTTTATTTATTTTGATTTATTTCAATTCATTTTATTTTTTTTATTTTTATTTAGGTTTATTTTTATTTTTATTTAGTTTGTTTTTTTTATTTTAGCTTTATTTATTTTATTTTATGTTTTTTTAATTTATTTTTTAGGTTTAGGTTAAAGTTTAGGTTTATTTTTAGTTTACTTTTATATTTTAGGTTTATATTTTAGGTTTTAGGTTTTAGGTTTAGGTTTTAGGGTTTATAGTTTAGGATTAGTGTTTAGGGTTTAGGGCTAGGCTTTAGGGTTTAGGGTTTAGGTTATCTTAGGTTTAGAGAGTTAGTTTAGGGTTTAGTTTTGGGTTTAGGGTTTTAGGTTTAGGTAGGTTTAAGTTTAGGTTAGGTTTAAACTTTAGTTTAGGTTTAGGTTTAGGTTAGGTTTAGGTTTAATGGTTTAGGATTTAGGATAAATTTTAGGGCTTAGGGTTTTATTTTTAAAAAAAAAAAAATTGAGTAAACCAATAGATTTATGTTTATTTAGTTTATTTTTTTATTTTAGTTTATTTTATTTTTTATTTTTATTTAGGTTTATTTTTATTTTATTTAGTTTAGTTTATTTATTTTAGGTTTATTTATTTTAGTTTAGGTTTTTTATTTTAGTTTATTTTTAAGGTTTAGGTTTAGGTTTATGTTTATTTTTTAGTTAAGTTTAATTTTTATATTATTTTTTAGGTTTAGGTTTTATTTTCTATTTTTAGGTTTTGATTTAGGTTTTTATTTTATTTCCTTAGGTTTAGGTTTTAGGTTTATTTTAGGGTTTTAATTTTTCATTTAGGTTTAGGTTTATTTTTAGTTTATTTTATTTTATTTAGTTTAGGGTTTAAGTTTAGTTTATTCTAGGTTTAAGTTTAGGTTTTAATGACTTTAGTTCAGTTTATTTTAGTTTTTGTTTATTTGAGGTTTAAGTTTTTTTAGTATAGGGTCTATGTTTTATTTTTTATTAATTTTTAGGCTTTTTTTTTAAGTTTAGTTTTTTATTTTATTTTATTTTTATTTTACGCTTGGGTTTTATTTTATTTAGGTTTTTTATTTTTAGGTTTATTTTATTTTTTAGTTTAGTTTAAGTTTTTATTAATTTTATTTTAGGTGTGTTTAAATTTTCAATTTTATTTTATTTTTAGGTTTAGGTTTAGGTTTAGGATTAGGTTTAGATTTTAGTTTAGGTTTTTATTTTATTTAGGCTTAGGTTTTTTTATTTATTTTATTTTTAGGTTTTATTTAGTTTAGGTTTAGGTTTTTAGGTTTTTAGGTTTTTAGGGTTTAGTTTAGGGTTTAGGGTTTAGGGTTTGGGGTTTAGGGTTTAGGGTTTATGGTTATAGGATTTAGGGTTTAGGGTTTAGGGTTTAGGGTTTAGTTAGGGTTTAGGGTTTATGCTTTTACGGTTTATGGTTTAGGTTTTAGGGTTTTTTAGAGTTTACGGTTTATGGTTGTAGGTTTAGTCTTGTAGGTTTAGGGTTTAGGGTTTAGGGTTTAGGATTTAGGGTTTAGTGTTTTTTTGAGAAAAATTAAGTAAACCGATAGGTTTAAGTTTATTTAGTTTACTTAGTTTATTTTTTATTTATTTTAGTTTAATTTTTTTTATTTAGGTTTACTTTTTTATTTAGTTTGGTTTATTTATTTTAGATTTATTTATTTTAACTTAGGTTTTTTTATTTTAGTTTATTTTTTTAGGTTTATGTTTAAGTTTTGGTTTATTTTTTAATTGAGTTTTATTTTTATTTTATTTTTAAGGTTTAGGCTTTTAGGTTTTTAGGGTTTAGGGTTTAGGGTTTAGGGTTTTAAGGTTTAAGGTTTAAGGTTTTAGGGTTTAGTGTTTAGGGTTAGGGTTTAGGGTTTAGGGTTTAGTGTTTAGTCTTTATGGTTTAGGGTTAGTTTCTTTCTTTTAGGGAAATTAGGGAAATTTCATTACCATAAAGAAAACATACATAGTCCTTAGAGGGGGCAAATCTCTAAGCTAATACAAACTCCTATAAAGTTTTTGATCAGCAATTTTCCTAATTCATCTAAATCAAATTTTATAGATGGGCTCATAGGAGTTTTAATAGATTTAAATTTTTTCATGTCAAACCTCTCAAGCAATTCATTTGTGTACTTAGTTTGACAGATGAATGTTTTTTTTTCTTATTGCTTCATTTGAAGATTTAAGAAAAAATTAAGTTCTCCCATCATACTCATTGCAAACTCTTTAGACATCAAAGATGAGAACTCATGGCATAAAGATTCATTTATACTTCCAAATAATATATCATCTACATATACTTGTACCACAATCAAATCATTATCTATGCTCTTAAGGATTCAGGTGGTATCTACTCTACCCTTTATAAATCCATGATCTATCAAAAAGTTACTTAACCTATCATACCAAGCACGAGGAGCATGTTTTAAACCATATAAGGCTTTGTTTAATTTATGCACATGATTTGGACAATCAAGGCTCTCAAATCCAAGTGGTTGCTCTACAAATACATCCTGGTTGATAAATCCATTCAAAAATGCACTCTTGACATCCATTTGAAAAAGTTTAAAATCCCTAAAACAAGCATAAGCAAGGAGTAACCTGATAGCTTCTAGTCTTGCTACGTGTGCAAAAGATTCTTCAAAATCTATACCTTCAACTTGTGTATACCCTTGTGCAACTAACCTACCTTTATTTCTAACAATACAACTTGAATCATCTAGCTTATTCCTAAAGACCCATTTTGTTCCAATGAAATTTTGATCTTGAGGTCTTGGGACTAATTCCTAAACATCATTTCTTACAAATTGATTCAACTCCTCTTCCATAGAAATAATCCAAAAATTATCATTTAATGCTTCTTCTAAATTTTTAGGTTCTACCTCAAATAAAAATGTTGAATGATCTACAACTTCTCTACTATGTCCTCTAATCATAACTCTTTTTGAAGGATCTCCTATAATTAGTTCCTTTGGATAATTTTTATTATATTTCCATTATTTAGGCAATGAATCATCCATATTATCTTCTAAAGATATTTTCTTAAAATTATCAATCTCTTCATCAATCACTTCATTTCTAATAGGATCAATTAAATTTTCATCAAAAGTAACATGTATTGATTCTTCTATAATCATTTTTCTCTTATTGTAAACTCGATAAGCTCTACTAGAAACAGAGTATCCTAAGAAAATACCATCATCTGATTTGCAATCAAACTTACTTAAATGATCTTTTCCATTATTCAAAATAAAGCATTTACATCCAAATACATGAAAGTGTTCAATCTTAGGCTTCTTTCTAAAAAACAATTCATAGTGTGTCTTCTTCAAAATTGGTCTAAAATAGATCCTATTCATCACATAACATGCAGTATTTATTGCTTTTGCCCAAAAATATTTTGGCAATTTATATTCATCAAGCATAGATCTACTTAATTTAATTAATATTCTATTTTTTCTCTCTACTACTCCATTTTGTTGGGAAGTTCTAGGTGTAGAAAAATTATGTCTAATCTCATGTTCGTCACAATAATCCTTAAATAATTTATTTTCAAATTTGCCACCATGATCAGTTTGAACCCTATTAATCAAAAGGCCTTGTTCTCTTTGAATATATTTATAAAACTTTCTAAACTCACCAAAAACATCATCCTTGTAAGATACAAATAAAACCTAAGTATATCTAGAGAAATCATCAACAATCATAAAACTATAATTTTTTCCACCTAAGCTAGTGGTGCTAATAGAACCAAATAAATCCATGTGCAATAATTCTAGAGGTCTAGAAGTAGAAATAATATTTTTACTTTTAAATCACCTTTTAGAATTCTTACCATGAATACATGCATCACAAATATAGTTTCAATGAAAATTTAATTTAGGCAATCCAACTAATAAATCAAGTTTGGCAATTTTATTAAGTGTGTGCATGTTAATATGACATAGTCTCCTATGCCATAACCATATATCATCATGAGTGCTTTTAAAATAAAGTAAATTCAAATTCACATCATGAAAGCTATCTAAATCAATGACATAAATATTTTTATATCTTTGTCCTACTAACAAAACATTTTCATTATTTTTTTATAATGCAATATAATGCATGGAATACTACATTCAAACCTTTATCACATAATTGACTAATAGAAATTAAATTATGTTTTAATCCTTCTACTAGAATGCTTACAAATAGAACCAATGCCAATGATCTTTCCCTTTGCATTATCTCCATATGTAACAAATCCTCCATCACTTGATTCTAAAGTTGTGAATTTATCTTTATCTCCCATCATATCTCTTGAACATTTACTGTCCAAGTACCACATGTCTTCTTTGATTTTTCTTTGAAGGCATTCCTACAAAAGAAACTCACATGTTAACTTTTGGAACCCAAACATGTTTGGGTCTACATTCTAAATTTGAAGCAAGATATCTAGCATGCATGGTTTGTGTAGTGCTTGTACCTTTTGGTACCCATACATATGATGATTTCTTAGTGTTTTGTAATTTATGTGCATAGAAATCAAATGAAATATGGCCTTTTTTATCACAATAGTTGCACGAAATATTAGTATTTGCATATGACTTAACACGATAATTATAAGGTATATGAGTGGGATGTGTATGATGCAAATAATTTCTATTAAATATTTTTCTTGATGAAGTATTATAATGAACTTGTGATTTCAAAAATAATTCTAATCTTGCTTTTAACAAGATATTCTTTCTTACAAGTTTACATACAAGTAAGGAACAATTTAATAATGAAGTATTTTTACATTTTAAATTATCACATTCATTTTTTAAATCATAAAAATGCATATCTAAATTTTTATGTTTTTTTTCTAAGGTTTTGTATTTTCTTTTTAATTTTTTATATTCAATAACTAAGTCATTAAAAGCATCATCTAATTCATCATAAGATATATCATTACATACCTTCTTGAGAATCTAAGTCAAATTCTCCATTTGCGATAAGACATATGTTGACCTCTTCATCGGATGAACAAGTACTTGATTCATTTGAATCTGGACTGGCCCATAAAGTCGTCTTCTTCTTCTTATGGTACTTTTTCCCCTTCATATTTTTTCTTCTTTTCACATCAAACTCTTTCTTCATTGATTCTACAAGTTCTGGACAATCACCTCTTATGTGTCCAGGCTTTTTACAATGGTAGCAAATAATCCCTTCACTTGTAGGAAATTTTTTAGTTTGAAATTTATAGTTTTTTGAATTTTTATACCTTTGATTCTTCTTCCTTAGCAAGTTCCCAAGCCTTTTGGATAGCATGACCACCTCATCACTATCACCAACCGAGCTTGAGGTGTTATGCTCATCACTATCATCAACTTGTAATGCAATAGCTTTTCCTTTCTCCTTCTCCCTTTTTGCTGAGTTATCCATCTTATCCCTTTGAGCAATAACATGTTCATGTGCTATCAAAGAACCCAAAAGCTGATCAAGTGGATAAGTAGATGAATCCTTAGCTTCACTAATAACTATTACTTTAGCTTCCCATTCTTTTGGAAGACATCTAAGAATTTATAGACTAAGTCTTGATTCCTATATATTTTTCCAAGAGAATGCAATGTGTTAATTATTTTCATGAATCTAGTATACGTATCAGAAATAGATTCAGAAGGAGACAAATGAAATAACTCATATTCATGAACAAGTCTATTTATGTTAGCATCTTTAACTTCATTAGTTCCTTCATAAGTTATAACGAGTTTACCCATATTTCTTTTATTGTACTTAACATAGAAATTTTCATGTAATCATCAGGTAATAAAGCACAATGTAAAGTATTACAAGCCCTAGCATTTAATTCATCAAGTTCTCTTTCATTCTACCATTCCTCAAACAGTTTTTCTACTTTAATGCCATTTACTTCTACTGTGAGTGTATGATATTGATGTGTCAACATATACCACATGCATGCATCTTGACCTCTTAAAAATGTACTAATTTTATTTTTCCAATAATCAAATGGTACACTATCTAAAAGTGGAGGTCTATGAGTGGATTGTCCCTTTGGTAGTGAACCCTTGGGAAACCTTGTGCCATAGTGAAATGCTCTACTCTTGGATGTTAAGCCAATAAAAGAGCCTAGGCTTTGATACTAATTGTGAGTCACTATAGCACCCAAGAGAGGGGTGTGTGTGTGTGGGTGAATTAGCGATATTAAAAATTTTAAAACTTAAATATTAAATTTTAAGTTTTAGTAGAAAATTAATTTTTTGATTTTATAATGACAAGATACAATTCTTAATGCAGCAAAAATAAAAGTACAATAAAGTAAAGAGAGACAATAGGCACACAATTTTTATGTGGTTCGGCCAAACCACAAATTTGGCCTACATCAACGCCTAGCCACCCTAGGCTAGGAATCCACTAAATGTAAAAATAGCTTACAAATAGTACTCTCCTATAACGGGGTGAGTATAACCCCTACAATAATATGTACTCTCCTATAAAGGTGCGAGTACAACCCCAATATAAATTTTACAGCACAAAAAGAAAAATACAAAATAATAAATTTTGATAAAATAAATCTCTCACAAATATACCAAGCTATCCAATTCAAAAAATGATCTCACAACTTACAAATAATCACTTAAAAAATTTTGGCAAGATAAAAGACTTAATATTGATATGAAATAATAAAATGAATATCTTAAAGTGATTTTACTAAGATGTTTATGTTATTACAATTTGTAGACTAATATAAAAATTATTTCAAAATAAATTCACAATATTCTTTTGCACAATAAAATAAATTTCAGCAAGGAATAATTTCTTTTATTTTAACCAAAAAGATTCTTTCAATTAAAGCTAATGACCACAAAATACTTAAATAAAATGAGTATATGATAGATCTAAGTAGGCTTGTAAGCTTTTAATTAAAAAGAGAGATCTAGCAAATATGAAAATAATTTCAGCATAATAATTTAATTTAAAATATTTAAAATATACTTCTAAAATAGATCTAAGAATAAATGATCTTTCAAAATGAGATTAATGAAGAAATATTTCATGAAACCAAAAGAAATTTGTAGGAAGTTAAAAATTTCAACAAGTTGAAATAGATCCTACAAACTATCACAAGAGTTTTTCACAAAAAGATGATTGAGAAACTTTGATGTGAAAAATAATGTCCAAAGACTAATCCACCAAAAAGTATAAGATGGAAAGAATAAATAGATGGTGAAAATAGCATGAACAACTAAAAAGGATTAAGATCAAGAAAAGAAACTCAAGTTATTTGAGAAAGTTTGCTTAGTTGAAGATGTTCAAGCTTCCAAACCAAGGATTTGATCTTGCAATATTAGGAGAACACTTGGAAGGAAAATCTAAGAAATTGTCTCTTAGATTTGCTGGAGTCATTTTGAATTTTGAATGAGGAATGCTTTCAT
The DNA here is from genome assembly GCA_021442155.1 of Cymbidium sinense. NCBI lineage: Eukaryota > Viridiplantae > Streptophyta > Magnoliopsida > Asparagales > Orchidaceae > Cymbidium > Cymbidium sinense. The sequence continues at coordinate 271,440,900 of CM038215.1, forward strand.
GAGGAGAATGAGGGCTATTTATAGGCAAGAAGGTCATTTTGAATTATTTCAAAAAAATATATTATTCTAACCTCATGTTATCATCTAATAATTTAATATTCAATAAAAATATAATTTATGTTAAATAAATATTAAATATAAGCAGCCAAAATTCAGTTATTCACATGGGCAAGTAAAACATAATCAAATATGACTCTTAATATATTCAAATCATGTAGCATGCATTTATTATTAAAATCAGCTAATGTTTGAAAAGTCATAATAAATTCCATTTTAATCAAACGTGGGTCATGTGACCTATCAAATTAAAGGAAAAAAAATCCAAGGAATCTATTGGAGATGAAATCAGATATAAATTCCTTGATTATAAAATGACGTTGGCTAAAATACAAAATTTCATATATTTTTATTAATTGTGACATGTGACATTTAAATATTATGAAATAATTTATATATAATCATACATATGTTAGTTATCATATAACTATCAAATTAATTTGAAATATTTAATTATATTAAGTAAATTAAATAATTACACTTAATAGTCATTATCATTTATTATTTTGATAATTCAAATGCTATGTATGAAACATATAATTGAATGTTAATTAGATAGAAATTTATATAAATTAACCTCATTAAAATAATATGTTAAGTTATGAGCAAATTGATTCATGCAAATGAATAAATATATATAACCTAAAATATTATATTTTGAGCTTCATATTATCCAATTTGATCTATCTTTCATTCTTCTACTCTTGCAATTTCCTCAAACATATTATGAGATGTATTGGATATGTAATTAGAAATTGATATATCTGAAACACATAAAGACATTCATTAGAACATCTAAGCATTCATTTGTTATCATCAAAATTGATCGGATTGAACATGAGGCTCATTATGCCAACAATAAAAAGATGAAAAAAAGGCTTCAGCTCATTTATAATCATCTTGAGGAGCGACACCATATGTAAGCATCCAGACTTCAAGTGAAGGGTTACAATTACAAATAGCACTACCAACCAAAAAAAAGGAGTGGGAAACTTTAAGGCAATCATTGTCAGCATACCTCTTGAAGCACCTTATCCAATGACAGTCTTTGCAAAAACCTGCATAAAACTTCAAACAGCAAATATAACCACAAAACACCTAGCAGTTAGATATATTAAACTCAGCAAAGTAGATAAGGAGGTAACCCATTAGGAAAGCATTAGACCAGAGGGAGCACCACCAAAGCCACCACCATGAATGGCTAACATAGTTGCTAGGAGCAAACCTCATAATATGGGAAAAAGGACTAAACAGAGACCAAACAAAGGAAAAAGTAGGGCCATAGTTCATAAGGTCATTTATTAAAAGAACATGGAAAGATCCATAAGCAATGATCTCTAGAGGAACAGTAAGACTAGCATCAAGAATGATATGAAACAAGGCAACCATAAAAATAGGAAAGGGAAGAGGTTCAACCATAATCCAGAAATGAAAATCCCAGTAGGCAGAAATGAGAAGAGAAGAATGGAAAGTAAGTAGCCAGTTCCAAACATAGACTCAAAAAAATAGGAAAATTATAACAAAGTAAATACTTTTTTGACCAAACCAGCCATCTAGAGCACCCAATCCAAGTAGCCAACAAGGTAGTCCACCCTACGAGCCACCAAGACAACCAAGGATTCAAATCAGTAGACTTAGAACCATCAAGATGAAATACAGAAAGAGTCATCTAGTCACAAACATTGAAAAAATCCTAAGTGATAGCCGTAGATAGCAGCCACCAATCCAAATCTAAGGACAGGAGAATCCAGTTTAAACAGCTAGATACAATAGCCAGAAATAGAAAAAGTAAAAGCCCTTTAGGATCACAAATAATCCAACAACCAGAGTAGTCAAAAATAAGAACCCTAATAGAGTCATCATCAGCCAAGTCCAAAAAAACATCCAACCAGTAGTTTGCAGCTTTCTAGTTTAGAACACAAATTAAAAATAGAACCTTAGTATTACAGGAGGCACAACCAATATTCAGAAGATATAACAAACCAAAAGCATCCAACCTAACACTCATCTAGAAGAGCACTAAAGAAAGGATGGTTAGCCACAAGAAAATAATTCTCTGAGCTACAACCAAAAAATAAAGAGCCCTCAAGGTCACATAACTCCTCATAGCAGTAGGAGCAAAATTAAAAGAGAAAGAACAACCAAAAGCAACTGGAAAAACCATCTTGATCAGCAAACAACATGGAGATAGAACAACCAGCCATAGCAGGAAGGTCACAAAAACAACATGAGCAACACCCAGAAAGGGAAAAAAACCTACAACCAAGCACCACTAGCAAATAGCCAACCATTAAATCCAGAGCAAATAAAAAGGGCTACAGAGAGATCCAACCAATAAAGAGAACTAGACTAACCAGAAGATAAGAAAAATCCAATAGCCTCCACCTGCAGCAAACACCTCTACCAGGTTGGGAGAGAAAACAAACCAAAAAATAAAAATAACAGCAAAAATCCAATATATGGAAAGACAACCCCAACCCATACAGAGATTGGGAAAAAACCAAACTGGAAAATAAAAAAAGGTTTAGGTGAAGAAAAAAATCAAGATGACAAAGAAAACCAAAAATATTGAAGACCAAAATAAAGGGGAAAGTCAAAGCCCCAAAGGAGAAAAAAGGCTAAAAGCTTCTAACATAAGGCAAACCAATTTTATCAAGATTCACAAGACCCCTTAAAAGAAAAGAAATGTCATCATTAGAAAACGTTTGCAAAGAAGAAGACTTGGCCCCATATTGGCAAGAAAGTCGGCACAAGAGTTGGCTTCCCTATAAATATGAGAAATTTGAAAATCTAGCTTAGCTAGAAGCCTCCTAGTATGACTAAGTAAATAATACACTTCAGCATTACCATGAGCATCAGATTTGAGTAAATCTAAAAGAAGGATGGCATCAACTTCAAACAAATAGAAATTCCATGATGAAAGCCTTTGAGCTCAACAAATAACACAGAACAAGGTGAAACAAAAGCAGAGATAACCTTTCCACTATGATCTCTTAAAATCCCACCATAGCCATAATAACCATTAGAAACGGAGCCATCAATGTTAACCTTAATGTAGTAAAAATTAGGTTTAATCCAGTATATAATTTTTTGGGTAGGAGAGACATTACTTGGGGGAAGATTAATCCCAAAATTCAAGGTCACAGACTTGCACCCTTTAAAACTAGAATGAGTAAGAAGATTAGCTTTGAAGAGAGACAAAATTTTATATTTGGCTCTAGCAATAATATGATGATAATCCACAAGAATATTATGATGCTTAGCATCATTTCTATCCATCTAGATATACCAAAGAATAGTAATAGCTAAAAAAAATTTAACATGATCCTTAGAAATATGAGAGAAACTTGCTTCAAGAAGTTGCATAATAGAAAATGAACCATTAAAATGGAAAGTATTAAAAATGTTATCATACCAATTTCACATTTTAGCAGCAATAGGCCCATTCACAAAAACATGATCCACACTTTCAACGTGATAACAACAGTGACATTTAAAGGGGAGATGGAAACCTTTTTTCAGAAGTGTAGCATCCATAGGGATATAATGCTTCAAAATGTCCAAGTTAAAATTGAGAATGAGGTAGGGACACTAATATTCCAGATTTTAGTAAAAACCATGGACTCTTGAAATTTAAGTATGATGAAATGCCAAACATCCTTAAAAACAAAATCTCCAGAAGAAGAATTTTTGAAGAGAATTTGGTGGGGTTCATTAGGGAAAGGACATATTTTAAAGATTTTGTCAATGATCACAGTAGAGACAAGGATATTCAATTGAGCCACATCCCACTTATTATGGGTAATTAAGTGATTAATATTAAACATCACAGTGGAATGAGTATTGAGCAGGGAATCAATAGAACCTTGCCCTAGCCAATTATCTTGCCAAAAAAAAGAGGAACCATATTTGACACCCCAAGTAATTTAGTTCTCCGCATTCCATTTGATACTACAAAGTCTTCTCCACATAGGAGAATCCCTAGATTTGAAAGCATAACTGAGGGGATGTTTGCACTGGCAATATTTAGCATGCATAAAGTTCGACCAGTAACTATATTTATTTCTAAAATTCCACCATATTTTATAGGAAAAATAGTTAATAGAATCCTCTAAAGTTTTGCAACCCAAACCACATTCATTAGTAGGACCACAATAGTTGTTCCAACTATCCTAATGTAATCTTTTGATAGAAGAGTTAGATCCCCAAAAAAATTTATTAAAATGTCTATTGATCCTTTTAATAATAGAACGTGTAGGTACAATAGTAGATAAGAGATATAGAGGCAAAGAGCAAATGGTACTTTTGATCGGATAGATAACAATAAAGGAAATGAAACTCCTAAGGGGAGGTTTTCTTATTTATTTTCTAAACAACTTATCAAATAAAGAAGATCTTTTCATTCCTCTATATAAGGGAGTCCCCAGATACTTGATAGGGATATTTTGATGCGAAAACCCCATAATATTCTTGATAGCATTGATTTTAGATAAGGAAATAGAAGAGTTAGTAATAAAATAACTTTTATCATGATTAATATTCAAACCACTCTCCTTACCAAAAAGGGTTAAGGACTTACACAATTTTTTAATATAAAGAGTAGATGCATTGCAAAATATAATGAAATCATCAGCAAAACTAAGGTGAGAGATGGGAAACCCACCAATAGTTCTATAATACATATTAGATATTCTACTAAACATCTGCTCAATACATCTAGAAAGATATTTCATAGCAATAATGAAAAGGGCAGGAGAGAGAGGGTCCCATTTCCTTAGCCCATGAGAAGAAGAGAAGAATCCATGCACTTAACCATTGAGAAGTAAAGAAAACCAAGAATTCTCAATCCCATTCTTAATTAAAGCAATAAATTTGTTAGAAAATCCAAATAAAGCCAAAATTTTATAAAGGAAAACCCAACTAATATTACCATAAGCTTTGGAAATGTCAAGCTTAAAAAGCAGGTTTCCATCGTGAACTTTGGCATTTAAATCATGGATCATCTCTTGGTCTAAAAGAACATTATCAAAAATGGATCTCCCTTTAACAAAGCTGATTTAATTGGGGGAGATAATTTTAGGAAGCAAGATACTCAACCTTTTAGCCAAAATCTTAGAAATAAGTTTATTAAAAAAAGAGCAAAGTCTAATCGACCTAAAATCACTCCAAACATTAAATTATCTTTTTTAGGAATTAAAATAATGGAGGTGATGGAAAAATATTTGGGAAGGTTATTACCCTTAATGAAATTAAGAATAGCTTTAACTAAGTCCTCTTTAATGATAATCCAACATTTTTGGAGAAAGGGGGTAGTATAACTATTAGGACCAGCCACAGTCTTTATTCATACTCTACAAAGTATCAGCAATTTCAAACTCAGAAGGCAAGGATCAAAGCATATTGTTATCATCATCAAAAATAAGATTAGGAATAACTTCAAGCCAAGAAATGTCATCATAAGCAACATTTTTATTTAGAAGCTCTTTATAAAAATAAATAGTAGAATCAGTAAGCTCCTTTTTATCTGAACATCGAACTCCATCATTAATTTTAATTTTGTGAATGTGATTTATAGCCTTTTTCTTTTTAACCATGGCATGAAAATATTTAGTATTACGATCACCATCAGAAATCCATTTCATTGAAGCTTTTGCTGCCAATATTCTCCTCCATGTGTTGAAAACATGTTAACCTATCTTTATCTTGAGCCAACAAATGAATTTTAGAAGGATCATTAACAACAACATCTTCTAAAACTATAACCTCATTCTCCATATCTTTGATATTGACAAAAAGGTTCTTGAAACAATGTTTATTCTACCAAGTAAGGCATTGTTTAAGCCTTTTAAATTTGAACCACAATCTCCTCATCTCAAAAACAAAATCATCAGGATGGAGAGGTTCACCCCAGTTACTAGCAATAACATCCAAAAATCTATCATCTATGAGCCACATATTTTGGAAACAAAAAGGGATAGGAGAAGAGGATTTAGTAGCCATTAAATTCGTAGTGATAAACAAGGGAGAATGGTCTGAAAAGGTTCTGCTTAAGTGCTCCATAGAGGTTCTAGGGAGAAGATTAATTCATAAATGATTAAAAAGAACCCAATCTAGCCTTTGCCAGAGTCTATAATTAATCCGAGTAAATTGAGACCCACTAAAGCCAATATATGTAAGATGACAATCAAGGATCATGTTATTAAAATCTTCCATAGAAAATAAGTTCGGAGCATTACCACCAACCCGTTCAGAGGAAGAAGAGATAATATTAAAGTCCCCACCCACAAACCATGGAGCATCAATAGAATAAGAAAACTAATATGATCCGCCCAAAGAAGCCGTCTACCATTTCTATTATAAGAAGCATAAACAAATAAACTAAAATAATACTAATTATCTTAAGTAATCTTAGCATTCACAACTTGGGATAAATCATCCAAAACCTTCAGTACATAAGGACTATTCCAAAAAATCCAAATTTTATTAATCAAGTTAGCTAAAAAATTACCAAAACCAATCATTCTCATAATAAAAGAATTGTTAGAAAGAAGAATAAAAGGTTCCAATATAGCAAAAAAAAATGTTACGAGAACCAACTAAATTTCAAATTCTATTTTTAACAGAGAGGGTTTCAATCCCTCTCATATTCTAAATTAAGAAAGAAACTATTTATTTTTGGGCAGAAGAGCCAGATCTAGTAACTCTGACAAAGTTAGAAAATTTAGTTTTAGAAGTTTTATTTTTCTTCTGAAAACCATTTGAAATTTATTAGTCATATCCACAACATCACCATTTGATAGAGATTATTCAGGGATATGTTTGGAATAAGGTTGAAGATTTAAAACATCATTGCATGCCACTTCACCTTCTTCCAAATCATTATTATGTTGAGTTATCTGCTTAGAAATTAGTTCCACATTAGATGAAGAAGTAGGAGAAGGATTAGAACCATTTAAAGAAAAAGTACCCAAATCAGGATTAGAAACTTTATCCTTATTTTGGTCACCATTCAAGCCCTCATCAAGGATCACATTTTCTTCAATCAAAGGTGGCAGAGAAGTAGGAATGGAATCATTTGAGATAGAATCATCATCCATAAGTTTTGAAAACATATTATTGTCCATATTATTACCAATATCAGTGGGATTTAAATGTATAGGTAATTACAAGGTAATGCATCCTTATTACCATGATTGACGAAAACTTAAAAACCGCATTGTCCAAAGGAGTAGTGGGAGGATCAAGGCAATTATCCTTGGTTTTTTCGTAAAGAGTTATCCATTGGAACAACTTTCTATGGTTTAATTGAGGGCACCTTAAGATTAGGATCCAAGTTATTATAAACGGGTTTGGGTTTCTTAAGGTGAGGGTGACCCACAAAGCAATCCAAAACTCCATGACCATGAATTTTGCAATGGGAACAAAAATAAAAGATTCTCAAAATCCACTTTTGCAAATATCCATATTTACGTGATCTAGCCAAATTTCCATAGGAAATTCTTTAGTTATATCAATCCAATTTGACACGAGCAATATTAGAATCACTGATCAACGGAATAGTGCACCCACAACAAAAAGAAACTCACGATTAATGAAATGGACATGCAAATTGGGAAGAGAGATCCAAACCAGAATAGTAGGAGATTCCTCCTTAATATCAAAATGGGGCATCCATTTCAAAAATTTCATCTGACAATTGAAAAAAAAATACGAGCATCGAGAGAAAACTCGAGAATAATCTAAGGCATTTGAAAGCTGAATGAAGACATGACGGGAATCGATCAATCCAACAAAAAAATATCAGAGAGTTTCAAGCTATGGGAAAATGAGCAAATATTCTCCAAAGTAGGATGACGCAAAGCAAATTTACCCACCAACGTGAATTCAAATGATTTTGTAAGCCTTTCCACAATCGAATCAAAACACATTATCATGGGTACACCCCGAAAAAAAGTAGAGATAAGCTCTAGAGACTCACCAACACAATTGCCCTTACCAGCAAGAACATCCTTGAAAGAAAATGGATTTAATCGAGACCCCAAGGAGTCAAAACCTGAGGCGATTAATCTCAGGATTTTCCCATAGGGAAGTAGAAACTGTAGTCATGGTCAACTGTGGCACATGCTAAGAGAAGCTGAAAGTTGAGCAAAGCCATCGGAATGGAATCCCCAGCTAAAATGTCCATAGGAAAAGCCACAAAGGAGATGCGCCTCCACATGGGAAACAAAATTTGCCAGAGCACTAAAAATGGAGTAGAGAGAAGATGTTGGAACAAATGAGTTTAGGGTTAGTTTAAGGTTTAGGTTTTAGGTTTTAGGATTTAGGGTTTAGGGTTTTTATGGGTTTTAGCATTTAGGGTTTAGGGTTAGTTTAGAGTTTAGGGTTTAGGGTTAGTTTAGAGTTTAGGGTTTAGGGTTTTAGTGTTTAGGTAGGTTTAAGGTTTAGGGTTAGGGTTAGCGTTTATGTTTTAGGGTTTAGGCTTTAGGGTTCAGGGGTAGTTTTAAGGTTTATGGTTTAGGGTATAGGGTTTAGGATTTTTGGTTAAGGTTTAGGGTTTAGGGTTTTATTTTTTAAAAAAAATTAAGTAAACCGGTAGGTTTAGGTTTATTTAGTTCATTTTTTATTTATCTTCATTTATTTTATTTTTATTTAGGTTTATATTTTATTTTTATTTAGTTTAGTTTATTTATTTTAGTTTTTATTTTTTATTTTAGTTTATTTTTTAAGTTTAGGTTTAGGTTTAGGTTTATGTTTATTTTCTAGTTTAGATTTTTTTATTTTTTTAGGTTTAGGTTTTATTTTCTATTTTAAGGTTTAGGCTTAGGTTTTTATTTTATTTTCTTAGGTTTAGGTTTTAGGGTTAGGTTTATTTTTAATTTATTTTATTTTATTTAGTTTAGGGTTTAAGTTTAGGTTAATTTAGGTATAGGTTTATGTTTTATTTATTTTAGTTTAGGATTAGGTTTATTTTATTTTGTTTATTTTAGGTTTAGATTTTTTTAGTTTAGGGTTTAGTTTTAATTATTATTTATTTTTAGGTTTAGGTTTTTATTTAATTTTTATTTTATTTTATTTTAGTTTTATTTTATTTTTCTTTTATGTTTGGTTTTTATTTTATTTATGTTTTTAATTTTTAGTTTTATTTTATTTTTTTAGTTTAGTTTAGGTTTTAATTTATTTTATTTGAGTTTAGTTTTTATTTTTTATTTTATTTTATTTTTATGTTTAGGTTTAAGTTTAGGTTTAGGTATAGGTTTAGGTTTTAATTTAGGTTTTAATTTAATTTTATTTTTTTGAGATTAAGGTTTTTTACTTATTTTAATTTTAGGTTTTATTTAGTTTAGGTTTAGGTTTTTAGGATTTTAGGGTTTAGGGTTTAGTGTTTAGGGTTTGGGGTTTAGGGTTTAGGGTTTAGGGTGGTAAGATTTAGGGTTTGGGTTTTTAGGTTTTAGCATTTAGGATTTTTGGGTTTAGGGTTTAAGGTTTAGTGTTTAGGGTTTAGGGTTAGTTTTAGGTTTTAGAATTTAGAGTTAGGGTTGTTTTTAGGGTTTAGAGTTTTGGGTTTTGGGTTAAGGGTTGTAGGTTTAGGATTAGTTTTTGGTTTAGGGTTTAAGGCTTAGGATTTAGGGTTTAGGGTTAAGGGTTTAGTGTTTAGGATTTTTTAAAAATTAAGTAAATCGGTGGGTTAAGGTTTATTTAGTTTATTTTTTTATTTTAGTTTATTTTGTTTTTTTATTTAAGTTTATTTTCTTATTTATTTTAGTTTATTTATCTTAGGTTTATTTATTTTAGTTTATTTTTTATTTTAGTTTAGGTTTATTTTTATTTTTAGTTTAGTATTATTTTTATTTTATTTTTTAGGTTTGGGTTTTATTTTTTATTTTATTTTCTTAAGTTTAGGTATTAGGTTTTATTTTCTAATTTAGGTTTAGGTTTATTTTTTGTTTATTTTATTTTATTTAGTTTAGGTTTAGGTTTAGGTTTAGGTTTAGTTTATTTTAGATTTAGGTTTAGGTTTTATTTATTTTCATTTAGTTTATTTTAGTTTAGGTTTAGGTTTATTTTATTTTTATTTTAGGTTTAGATTTTTTTTTTTAAATTTTTAGTTTAGGGTTTAGGTTTTATTTTTTATTCATTTTTACGTTTTATTTTTTATTTATTTTTTAGGTTTAGGGTTTTATTTGGTTTTTCTTATATTTTATTTTAGGTTTATTTAATTTTTATTTTAAGTTGAGTTTTTATTTTATTTAGGTTTTTTATTTTTTTAGTTTAGTTTAGGTTTTTATTAATTTTATTTAAGTTTAGTTTTTTTTTCTTTTTAGGTTTAGATTTAGGTTTAGGTTTAGGTTTAAGTTTAGGATTTAGTGTATGTTTTTATTTTATTTTATTTTTTATTTTATTTTGGTGCAGGTTTTTCTATTTATTTAATTTTTAGGTTTTATCTAGTTTAGGTTTAGGATTTTAACTTTATAAGGTTTAGGGTTAGTTTAGGGTTTAAGGTTTAGAGTTTAGAGTTTATGGTTTAGGGTTTAGGGATTAGGGTTTAAGGTTTAGGGTTTAGGTTTTAGGTTTAGGGTTTAGAGGATTTTATGGTTTAGGGTTTAGGGGTTAGGGTTTAAGGTTTAAGGGCTTTTAGGATTTAGGGTTTAAATTTTAGGATTAAGGATCAAATTTTAGTTTAGGTTTAAGATTTTTGGTTTTTTTGGTAACAAAAAAGAAATTCATATTCAACATTGCTTCTTTTTTATTTCATCAACCAAGTAACACACCATAGATAAAAAATGAGCACACATATCCACCAGCACCTCCAGATCCCCCACCACTTCTCCTCCGCCTCCCACCACTCGACCACCTCCACCCATCACCATCCACCAGATAGAGCACACTTGATGGTGATGTTCTCGCCATCAAGGTTCAGTCCATTCTTAGGGTTTAGGTTTAGGTTTAGGTTTCTTAGGTTTTATGGTTTAGGTTTATTTTTTAAGTTACTTAGTTACTTTAGGTTTAGGTTTAGGGTTTGGGGTTTGGAGTTTTGCATTTAGTCTTTAGGGTTAGGGTTTAGGGTTTAGGGTTTATGGTTTTTTAGGGTGTAGGGTTTAGGGTTTAGGGTTTTTTAGGGTGTAGGGTTTAGGGTTTAGGGTTTAGGTTCATAGGTTTATGGTTTAGGGTTTAGGGTTTAGAGTTTAGGACTTAGGGTTTAAGGATTTTTTTTTAAATTAAGTAAACCGGTAGGTTTATGTTTATTTAGTATATTTAGTTTATTTTTTTACTTATTTTAGTTCACTTTATTTTTTATTTTTAGGTTTATTTTTTATTTTTATTTAGTTTAGTTTATTTATTTTGGGTTTATTATATTAGTTTAGGTTTTTTATTTTTGCCCAGTTTTTAGGTTTAGGTTTAGGTTTAAGTTTTATTTTTTATTTTAAGATTTAGGTTTAGGTTTATATTTTATTTTTTTAGGTTTAAGTTTTATGTTTTTATTCTATGTTTATTTTTAGGTTTTATTTTTTTAGTTTAGGTGTTGGTTTATTTTTAGTTTATTTTATTTTATTTAGTTTAGGTTTATGTTTAGGTTTAGTTATTTTAGGTTTTGATTTAGGTTTTATTTATTTAAGTTTAGTTTATTTTAGTTTAGGTATAGGTTTATTTTATTTTGTTTATTTCATTTTTATTTTTATTTTAGGTTTAGGTTTTTTTTTATTTTTGGTTTAGGTTTTCTTAGGTTTTATTTTTTTGGTTTTATTATTATTTGTTGTTTAGAGTTTAGTGTTTAGGGTTAGGTTTTAGAGTTAGTTTCAGGGTTAGGTTTTTTTTATTATTTATTTATGGTTTATGGTTTATGGCTCTTTAAGGTTTAGGATTTAGGGTTTAGGGGTTTAGGTTTAGGGTTGCTTAGGGTTTAGGGTTTAGGGGTTTTTTTTTTTTTTTTGGGGAACCCCATGTAGGGGAATTTTATTGCCACAAAAAGAGGGTTACAAGGTCCTTAAAGGGGATAAACTCAAGAACTATTGCTCAAAACTACAATCACCTAGGTAGTACATCCCAATCTAAGTATAAAAGCAAAAGAAAACAATAAAGCAATCAAAAGATACAAATTGATTAACATAATAAGCTAATGGAAGATTAGGGCTAATGATCTACAGGATGGGAGAATGCATGACACTCTGGAGCAAACCTACAAGAGGATAAGAGAGAAGAACCTACAAGAATGTAGACAGAAAGAAGTTAGAGCAGTTAAGGTAATACAAACAAAATGATAACTCAAAACTGCATAATCTGAAAATGATAGTAAAGAATTGTGATAGAGAATGCTCAGCTCACACAGTTGAGCGAGGCAAATATGAGCATCCATACTTAGAAAGGTTACATCACAAGAGCTACTACCAAACCAAAGGGGTGAAATCATCACAGCAACAAACTGCATAGCATCCATTTGATAAAGTCTTGATATCCTGCAAATATAATCAAATATACAAGGTAAATAAAATTGACAAAAGCCAGAATGATAAAGGGGTTCCCATCTTGGAAATAAGACTCGATATAAGACACCATGTCAATGAATTCCCAGCACCAATATAAGTAGTTCATCATATTCAGCATTAGGCAGCAAACTCGCTATAAGTCCACCCATTTAGATAGAGCATGATAAGGTTTGAATATGAATTATTTAAGATCATCTTAACAGTGATCTGCATTAGTCTAACAAAGCTAGGAAAAAGATAATAGAAGCAAGAAGTAAAATGGTTTTTAATTTTGCAGCCGACAAACAACAAATAGTCAACACCACATTGCACCGGGTGAATTAAGTAAAGAAACAAAACCAGAATGTCGAAAACCCCCTTAGATTCAGAGTCGGATGAAGAAAGAAAGTAGCAGATAGTAAAAATAAGGTAGAGAGCAGCTCTCGACCATAAAACATTCTAGTAAGAGATAATCAGAGGAAAAAATTTAGTAACAGGTTGCTTTTAGCGCGATAATCAGTTACAAAAGCAATGGTATAACTAGGTGAGCAATAATCCAACTATCGATAAAAGATAAAATAGTGATTAAGACAGAGTAAAGTGGAAGAGTACTCATGATGCATGTTCTCATCATAGCCAAGAGGGAAATAACAAGAAAGATCGTGCGAGATATTAGCGAAAATAAGACAAAAGAAAAAACAAAAGCACTTGCTAAACAAGGTACTCTAAAAACCAAAAACCAACAATGGAGGTAATGGTACAATTCCATTCCTACAAAGAGATATTAAAGTAGACATGGGATTTCACAAACAATGTAATGTAAATAATAAGGAAGGTCAACCATTTGATGCTCACGGTTGTCTACCTTGGACAAAAAATTGTGCAAGGAAGAAAAAGCAAAACCCCAACTCATGTCTTACAAAAAAAATAGTAGGAATGAGTAGAAAGTAGCGAGGCGAGAGGGATAGGTAATGAGCGACTCCCCACACAATCAGTAAGAGACATTCGTGCAAATAGTTCTGCGGGTTTAGTAGATCCATTAATCAATTACGCCAAAGATAATGACAGTAATAGCCAGGAGGTTGGACAATGACCCAATTATGAATATAAGATAAACCATTGATTAAGTTCAATAGAACAAAAGAATGATCTTCAAGATTTGCACGTTCCCATCATAGCATCTGAGGAAACCAATGGGGGAAGACCAACGGCGGCAGGATGTTAGAAAGAGAAAAATAAAGAAAACTTGCTGGGCAAGGTACTCAAAATTCTAAAAACCTACAATGGAGCCATTGTTACAGTTTTTACACCCATTAAGAAGAGTAATCTAAAAAAGATATAAAATAGAGAATGAATGAGTTCAAGTAATTCCCACAGTAAGCAGTGGTACCTGACCTCAAAGCGAGAATGAAAATCCATTAAGTAACTCCAAACCTGTTGAGCATGGGAAACAAATATAGAAATAACAAGATTAATAGTAGCCTCAAGGGTCCATATCAGCCAACAACTAAGAAAGGAGATATCAACAAGTTGACCATAGGAAAAGCCATTAAGAGTAGACAATGCACATGGATCCCATAATAAAAGAGAAGAATTTTGACTATGGAAAATAGAACCAGGATGTAAAGAGCAATAACATGTGTGATCAAAATAGTGATAATAACAAGCAGTTGGAAAATCGAGAATCAAAACCATCCATAAATCAGAGACAACAATTTGGAAGCAGTCCCAAAACCAATCACTAGCATTGAAAGGAATAACAAGACCTTTCAGATCGAAAATCTAGCAGGGGAGAATGAGAGGGTAAACAAAGTAAAAAACCAAAAGAGAGAGAAAATGAAAACCCATTCTGCGGGAGCAAGAGAAGATAGCCAGGAAAACACAAATTCTCTTCAGACAAGAGCAGTAAAAGAGATTGACCAAGGACCCAATCTCAGAAACATCCTACACAAAAAGGATCTGCTGAATAAAATAGGCAAAAACTATCTGAAGAAACTCCATCCAGGTCAAAAAAATAAACAGTGTAGAAAGAAACAATAGAATGCCAGAGATTCCCCCCAGGAAAATTTAAAGAAGCATGAAAAGATAACCAAGAAGTAATATCAAAGTTCTGCACAATAATAAGTCTGCCAGAAGGGGTAAGGAGGTTAGCGACTTGTGAAAACGCAAAAAAAACAACCATGGCAAGTGGAAGAAAAGAAGAAAGCCCCCCACAACAAGATCCCACCAAAGGGACCCTGCTGAATCAGAAAATGGTTTCCAAAGAGAGAATGTTGAATGGGGTCCATATTCCAATATAGATAATAGCAAAGAAGATAAATATCAGCAAAAAGGCCAAAAAACCTCTTCATGCAGAAAAATAAAATAAAAGATAACTCCTAGAAATAAAATTAAAATGTCAGCTCCAAGCTAGTGTCAAAGAGAATATCAGCAGTAGCCCAAGATCTAATAGGGACAAGCGACATGTCAAAAAAACCGGTCATTATAAAATCCAACAACCTAACAGTAAATCATCAAAATAAATATTTCAACCAGCATAGTGAACACTAATATAATGCATAGAGACAACATAGGTAACTAAGATGCTCCAAGCCATAATATCTTTGAGAAATAGTAGGTTGTAGAAATTAATGGTAGTAGCTAAACCCATCAAAATAAATGTCTCCATCCAGCAATGATTAAGCCCCCTAGGATTAGGAATGAAGGTAGCATTGATATTAAAACCCCAAATAGGATTGGTGTTATAAAACCAATAGCAGCTGACACATAGCTCAAGAAAATTCAAATGCAGAGTATTAGTATGGACATAGCTCAACAGCAGCCCTTTATTAGTGTAAATGCCAAAAGCAAAGAGCCTCCAAATAAAGGAGAAGCTATTAAAACACCAAATCATGACACAGAGATCAAGATAGCAAGTAATATTCGTGTGGAGCATCCACAAAAGCGAGCATAAAATAAAGAGGCATCAGATAAAAGATGAATGGACAGTATACATCAAAAGGTTAGATTAAGTTCTGAGATAAGGAAACCCTGAATTGCCCAAGTTAACCAGCCCACGCAAGTGTTTGGGTAAGGTGAGTTGAACAAAGAAGATGATACCATCAGATCTAGCAACCAGATTGGCAAGGTAAGCAAGCATTTCTTTCCATGACATGAGTGATGTTAAAATTTAGTTGGGAAAGAAGAGCTCTAGTTTGCTTGAGGAGGTAGTACAATTTAGTGATGCTCATCTTGGTGGAAGTCAAAAGATCAATCAATAGAAGAGCATCCACCTTAATCCAAATATTGAGCCAGCCATTTTGGAGGCAAATCTCAAGAGCTTTGTAGATTGCCATAAGCTCGAAAAATGGACAGTCCAGGAAATAAGGGGATAAGCAAAAGCACATAGTACTATACCCTTAGAGTTCACGAAAATTCCACCACAACGAGCCATTATGAGAGGCAGAGCCTATTAATTTTAATAGTATGGTCAAGAGATTTTTTTGCAAAGAGAATCTTGTCATTTAAAGAGGTTGGTCCAGGTTAAAGCCCAAAATTATTGGCCAAAACCTTTGGGTATGCTGAATGAATAATAAGCTTTAAACAAGTCACAAATTTTTTTTAGTTCTAGCAATAATCCTCACGTGGTTCATAGGGATCCCACGATGTTTTGCATCATTAGGGTCCATCCATAAGAACCAGATAAGAGTGATAGCAGTGATGATTTTAATGTGACTTTTAATAGTATTATCAAAATACACTTCAAGAAGTTGATATGAAGTAAGAGAGCCATTGAAATTGATAGTGTTAAAAAGATTATCATACCAAATCCAATGTTTAGAAGCAATGGCCCCATTAACAAAAACATGATTAACATTCTCAATATGGAAACAACGTTGATATTTAGAGGGTAAATGGAACCCTTTACCCCACAACAAGGAATCAACAGGGATAAAATTTTTTAGAATACACCAAGTAAGAATAGAATAAGAAGTAGGGATATTGTTATTCCAATGTTTAGAGAACACATAGGAGGAATCATGAGTATCTTTAATGTGGAGCCACACATTTTTGAGGTTGAAATCACCATTATGTGAGAGCTTAAAGAGAATCTGGTCTTGATTGTTTGGAGTGATAGGAATAGTAGTAACCATATTCAAGAAAGTAAAAGGGATAAAATCAGCAAGCTTACTATTGTTCCACTTATTGTTATGCCAGAGAGAGTTTACTTTAATAGCGACAGTGGAATGGGTGGAGAGTAAGTCATCAATGGATCCACCTCCACTCCAGTTATCTTGCCAAAAGAAAGAAGTGCCAGAGTTAATGCCCCAAAAAATTAAGGATTATGCATCCCATTTGACAGAACAAAGTCTTTTCCACATAGGAGAATCACCCAGTTTAAAGGGACAAATGAGGGGGTGCTTACCCTGGCAATATTTAGCAGTCATGAAATTAGCCCAAAGACTATGATTACTCCTAAAATTCCACCAGAGTTTATCGGAAAAGGCATTGATAGATTCTTTTATGGATTTACAACCAAGACCACCTTCGTCAAAAGTGCGACAACTTTTAAACCAAGAGGTCCAGTGCATTCTTTTGGAGGAGACTCTCAATTCTATTTATGATAGAAATGGTCAGCACAATGGTTTGGATGAGATATAAAGGCATGGAATTAAGAGTGCTCTTAATCAAGGTAAGCCTACCACCAAAAAGAGAGTAAATGAAATTCTCAAACCAAAATTTTTTTTGATATTTTTTGAATAAGGTCATCAAAAAGATGAGATCTTTTCTAGCCTCTAAAAAGCGGAGCCCCGAGATAATTAATGGGAAGTTCATTTTGCTTAAAATTAGTAATTCTGGAGATTTTATTTAGTCTATTGGTAGGAATCTTAGCTGAGGAAATAAAATAGCATTTTCTTTCATTAAGGAAGAGACCACTAACTTTGCCAAAATCATTTAAGAGATTCTTAATAGTTTTAAAATGTTGAAGAGAGGCATTGCAGAAGATTATAAAATCATCAGCAAAGCTAAGATGAGAAACAAGGAAACCACCATGAGTTTTAAAAAACATGTTAGGTTTTTTTATGAAAAGATCATTGAGGTTCCTCGAAAGATATTCAATAGCAATGATAAAAAGTGAAGGAGAAAGAGGGTCACCTTGATGCAAACCACGGCTCAAAGTAAAGAAACTAATTGACTCACCATTCATTAGTAAAACCAGACAACTTTTATAAGGCGGATAAAATTATCATAGAAACCAAACAAATGTAAGATTTGAAGAGGAAATCCACGAGGTTGTCAAAGGCTTTAGAGATGTCCAGTTTGAAGAGGATATTACCTCCTCTGGAAGAAACATCAATGTCATGAACCAGCTCTTGAGTGAGAAGAATATTATATGATATGGCTCTATTTTTAACAAAGGCAGTTTGGTTAGGGGAGATGATTTAGGTAGCAGGGGGCTAATCCTACTATTAATTAATTTAGCAATGAGTTTTTGAAAAAAGGTGCAAAGACTAATAAGTCTAAAATTGCCCCAAGATTTAGGATTATTGGTTTTGGGAATAAGGATAATAGAAGTACTTGAAAAATATCTAGTAATAGAGCTGCCATCAAAGAAATCAATAATAGCATCAAAAAGTTTAGATTTATTAAAAGGCCAATAATGCTGAAAGAAATGAGTCATTATATATTATTACGACAACAAAATCGGTGTTCATGCTTGAGTACTACTAATCTCACCTTGAGGGATGCATAGTGAGCAAATGGTTATCCTCATTGCTAATCATAGAAGAGATTAGATGGGTGTTGGAGGAGGTTTCTAACGAAGGATTAGAATTTAATAAATTTTGAAAGTGATGTATGATAGATTCCTTCCTTAATTTCATTTATCGACTATCATTAGAGTTATTAATTTTCTTAATCGAGCTTAAAGCTTTCCGTTTTATTGCAAATAGCATGGAAATACCTAGTTTGTCACCATCACAATATGTTTGCTAGCGGCTTTTGGCTAATAGGTTTCCTCCATATTTTGGTAATTAATCAAGCTATCTTTGGCAATGCTCAACTCACCAAGCTTACTGGGATCAGTTAAGACATCCTCTTCAACAGAACAAACCACTTGTTCCATAGCTTTAAGATTGGTAAAAAGATTTTGAAATATATGCTTGTTCGACCAATTGATGTTTTGTTTAAGCCTCTTGAGCTTAAGCCAAAGCTGAATCATGTCTTTAATGGAATTATCCGGGTGAACAGGAGCCATCCAATTAGTGAAAACAATATTAATGAAATCGCCATGTTCGGTCCACATATTTTGGAATCTAAAAGGTGAGGGAATAGAAGGGTTAAAGGGGGGAATTTTGATAGAGATCAAAAGAGGAGCATGATCAGACAAAGTTCTGCTCAAATGCTCAACAGAGGTAAGAGGCCATTGATTGATCCAAAGAGAATTAAAGAGGGCTCTAGCAAAATGCTGCCAAAGTCTAGAGTTATGCCATGTGTAATCAAACCCTGAAAAACTAATGTCAATCAGATTGCAATCTATGTTCATATTAGAGAAGTCTTCAATGGAATGGAGGTTAGGAGAACATCCTCCCCTCCTTTCTGAAGAAGCAATGATAGTGTTGAAATCACCCCCAACCAACCAGGGAAGGTTAACCAAGGAGGCGAAGGTTCGTAAGTGCTTCCAAAGGATGTTCCTATCGGCTCTATTACAAGAAGCATAGATAAAGGAACCAAAAGCTGAAAACTCACCTAATGATATTTTGACATTAACCAATTGATCAAGATCATCAATGATGGAAATGGTGATGGAATTATTCCAAAAACACCAAATTTTATTATTAAAATTGAAGAGGAAATTTTGAAATCCAAGTGATCTAGCAACATGGGCAAATCTTGGAAGAGTTAATGGCTCAAATAACAAGAAATTTGATGTTACAAAAAGGCTCCCAACATGGTTTTGGAACAGTGAGAGTCCACAAATCGGATATTCCAAAATTAAAATTAATCATAATAAAAATTCCAAAAAAAGGTAAAAAAAGGAAATGGAAAAAAGGAAGAGAGGAGGAGATAATTATTTGTGAGGTGTTAGAGAAGAATGTGTGGTTCTAGAGAAGTTATTATTAGTCATTTTGGCTTTATAAGATTTTTTTAATAATAATTTGGAAGGGTCTATCAGTATCAAAAGTATATCCATCAGATATGGATTGGCTTTTGGTATCCAGAATAGGAGCAGTATCAGTTAATGTTTTAGTAGTGGTGATTTCTCCTTCTTTAGTATCAGAGTTAGAA
Organism: Cymbidium sinense; assembly: GCA_021442155.1. NCBI lineage: Eukaryota > Viridiplantae > Streptophyta > Magnoliopsida > Asparagales > Orchidaceae > Cymbidium > Cymbidium sinense. The sequence goes on from CM038215.1 coordinate 271,460,687, forward strand.
TGAGAAATTTGGATTGCCTGAGTATCACTCTGTAGAAAAATAGAAGGGAAGGTTCTTGCACCATTAATAGTACAAATATCATTTTCATTACCATGATGCATATTCAGATTTTGGTCTGACACCAAAGGATCAACATTATTTTGATCCAATATAAGATTTCCAACCAAATTTTCATTAAGATTCAAATTGAGCAAAGGATTGTCATGAGAAGCCAAATTATTACAAGTAGGAGTAGTGCTAGGTAAGTTATCATTAGTTTTTTCACACACCCCAATAATAGTATTTATACCAAGCTCAGAATGTTTTCATTAGACAAATCAAAGGGTAGGTGTAGGAGGATGAGTTCCATTATGAGTAGCTTTAGGCACATAAGCTAACTTATTGGTTTTCCTAGTTCCAAGAGAGGTATTAGTATCCTGTGATATATTCTTTTAAGGTTAGGGTGTAACACAAAGCATTCAAAATGATCATGACCATGGATCTTATAGTGAGTGCAAAAGATAGGGAAATTTTCAAATTCTACTTTATACGAATTTTTTAACCGATCCAAACTGGGTATTTTTTGGTAATGTCAATCTCAACCAAGATGTGTAAATGATGGTCGAGATCTAGCAAGTGTTTGATCAATTTGAAGGGGTCTACCAAATAGAGCCCCTACCACAAACAGAACTTGGTGAGTAACATAGTGAATTCTCATGTTGGGAAAAGCAAGCCATAAAGGAACAATAGGGATTCCTCTTTGACATCAAAAGGTGACCATTTCAAGAGCGCATTTGATAATTATACTCAAAATAGAGTGACGAGCAAAGACTCGAGAATAATCTAAATTATTTGATAATAATAAGGATATATGGATCAATCACCAATAGGAAGACTCAAAGCTTTAAGCTATGGAAGAAGGATCAGATATTATCTAGAGTAGGGCGCTGTAGAGAGAATTTACCAACCAAAGAGAACTCAAAAGGCTTTGCTAATTTCTCCACATCCTGGTCAGAACACATGACAGCCGGCAACCCACAAAAAGAGGTTGAAATTAAGTTGACTGAGGCATTAGAGTAAGGGATCTTACCAGAAAGAGTGTCCTTAAAGGACTTGACAGCAGGCGCATTAACGGATGCAATCGGATCCAAAATACCTTTAGGATCAAAGGGTAAAGCCGGCACATCCAGGAGCGAAGAGCTCGATTGTGTGGAGAGCGATGCCTCCACCATTGAACGATCTAGTGAGAGTCACATAAGCAACCAGAGGAAACGCAAATAAGCAATAAAATAATGATCATGATCTGGGAGCAAATGGCCAAATCGTGAAAGAATGAACACAAAATCGCCTGAGTGGGAGCAAAAGAGGAAGGTTTTGGGTTTGGGTTTAAAGGTTTAGTGTTTAGGATTTAGGGTTTAGGTTTAGGGTTTAGGGTTTAGGATTGTAGGTTTCTGTGTTTGTTAGGTTGGGTTAAGGATTTAGGGTTTAGGGTTTAAGATTTAAGGTTTAGGGTTTAGGGTTTAGGGTTTAAGATTTAGAGTTTAGGGTTTGGTGTTTATGGTTTTTTTTAATTAAGTAAATCGTTAGGTTTAGGTTTATTTGGTTTTTTATATTTATTTTAGTTTATTTATTTATTTAGGTTAGTTTTTTATTTTTATTTAGTTTATTTATTTTAGTTTAGGTTTTTATTTTAGTTTATTTTTTTGGTTTATGTTAAGGTTTATATTTATTTTTTAGTTTGGTTTTATTTTTATTTTATTTTTTAAGTATAGGTTTTATTTTATATTTTTAGATTTAAGTTTAGGTTTTTATTTTTTTATTTTTTTGTTTAGGTTTAAGTTTTTTATTTTAGTTTTATTTTTAGTTTATTTTATTTTATTTAGTCTTTTTGGGTTTAGTTTAGGGTTTAGGGTTTATGGTTTGGGGTTTAGGGTTTCTTAGGGTTTAAGGTTAAAAGATTTTTTTAAAAAAAAATTAAGTAAACCGATAGGTTTAGCTTTATTTAGTTTATTTTTTTATTTATTTTAGTTTTTTTAATTTAGGTTTATTTTTTCTTTTTATTTAGTTTAGTTTTTTATTTTAGGTTTATTTATTTTAGGTTATTTTTTATGTTTTGTTTTATGTTTATTTTTTAGTTTAGTTTTAAGTTTTATTTTTTTAGCTTATGTTTAAGTTTATTTTTTATTTATTTGATTTTGTTTAGTTTAGGGTTTATTTTTAGCTAATTTTATGTTCAGGTTTAGGTTTATTTTATTTTGTTTATTTTATGTTTAGGTTTTTTTTTTTAGTTTAGGGTTTAAGTTTTATGTTTTATTTATTTTTAGGTTTATCTTTTAGGTTTAGGTTTTTATTTAGTTTTTATTTTATTTTATTTTTTATTTTTATGTTTTGGTTTTATTTTATTTAGGTTTTTTATTTTTAGGTTTATTTAATTTGTTGTTTAGTTTAGATTTTTATTTATTTTATTTTAGTTTAGTTTTTATTTTTTATTTTATATTTATTTTTTTGTTTAGGTTTAGGTTTAGGTCTAGGTTTCAGTTTAGGTTTTTCTTTTATTTATTTTATTTTATTAACATTTAGATTATTTATTTATTTTATTTTTAGGTTTTATTTATTTTAGGTTTAGTTTTAGTTTAAGTTGTGGTTTATAGAGGGTTTATAGGGGGTTTAGGGTTTGGGGGTTTATGATTTAGACAGGGTCAAGGTTTAGTTTGGGTTTAGGGTCAGGTTTACACGTTTGCAGGGTTTAGGGTCAGGTTTAGGGTTTTTGGTTATGGTAGGGTTGGTTGGCCAGGGTAGGTTTAGTGTAGGGTTTAGGATTTGAGGTTTATGATTTAGGTGGGGGTTTAGGGTAAGGTTTAGGGTTTAGGATCAGGGTTGATGGTGGTATCTGGATCAGGGTTTTTTTTAAAATTAAGCAAACCCGGCAAGTAGGATTATTAGTTTATTTTTTTTAGTTTATTTTATTTTATTTTATTTAGGTTTATTTAGTTTATTTTTTTAGTTAAGGTTTTTTACTTTAGTTTAGTTGTTAGGTTTAGGTTTTGGTTTATGTTTATTTTTAAGTTTTGCTTTATTTTTATTTTATTTTTTAGGTTTAGGTTTTATTTTTTATTTTTATGTTTAGGTTTAGGTTTTTATTTTATTTTCTTAGGTTTAAGTTTTAGGTTTTTATTTTAGGTTCACTTTTCAATTTTATTTTTTAGTTTAGGTTTAGGATTATTTATAATTTATTTTATTTTATTTAGTTTAGGGTTTAGGTTTAGTTTATTTTAGGTTTAGGTTTATTTTATTTTAGGTTTAAGTTTAGGTTTTATTTATTTAGTTTAGGTTTTAATTTTATTTTGTTTATTTTAGGTTTAGGTTTTTATAGTTTGGGTTTTAGGTTTTATTTTATTTATTATTTTTAGATTTTAATTTTAGGTTTATTTTTTAGGTTTAGGTTTTCATTTAGTGTTTATTTTATTTAATTTTAGGGTTTTTTTATTTTACATTTAGTTTTTATTTTAGGTAGGTTTTTTATTTTTAGGTTTATGTTATTTTTTTAGTTTAGTTTAAGTTTTTATTTATTTTATTTTTATTTAGTTTTTATATTTTATTTTATTTTATTTGTAAGTTTAAGTTTAGGTTTAGGTTTAGGTTTAGTCTTTAGTTTTGTCTTTTATTTTATTTAGGTTTAGGTTTATTTATTAATTTTATTTTAAGGTTTTATTTTATTTAGAATTAGATTTTTAGGTTCTTAGGGTTTAGGGTTAAGGGTTTAGGGTTTAGGGTTTGAGGGTTAGGGTTTAAGGTTTAGGGTTTAGGTTTAGTTTTAGGGTTTAGGGTTTAGGGTTAGAGTTTTATTTTTTTTAAATTAAGTTGACTAGTATGTTTAGTTTTATTTAGTTTATTTAGTTTATTTTTTATTAATTTTAGTTTATCTTTTATTTTGGTTTATTTTTTATTTATTATTTAGATTAGTTTATTTTTTAGGTTATTTTAGCTTAGTTTTATTTTAGATTATTTTTTTAGGTTTATTTTTTTAGTTTAGTCTTATTTTATTTTCTTTTTAGGTTTAGGTTTTGTTATTTATTTTAAGTTTAGGTTTAGGTTTAGGTTTTATTTTATTTTTTAGATTTAAGTTTTAGGTTTTATTTGGTTCATTTCCAATTTTAGTTTAGGTTTTATTTTATTTTAATTTATTTTATATTATTTAGTTTAGAGTTTAGGTTTAGTTTATTTTAGGTTTAAGTTTAGATTATTTTAGGTTTAGGTTTAGTTTATTTTAAGTTTTATTTATTTTAATTTAGGTTTATGTTTAATTTATTTTGTTTATTTTATGTTTAGGTTTTTTTATAGTTATGGGTTTAGGTTTTATTTTTTTTATTAGTTGCAGATTTTATTTTTAGGTTTATTTTTTAAGTTTAGGTTTTCATTAAGTTTTTATTTTATTTAATTTTAGGTTTTTTTAATTTATGTTTAGTTTTTATTTTATGTAGGTTTTATATTTTTAGGTTTATGTTATTTTTTATTTTAGTTTAGGTTTTTTTAATTTATTTTATTTAGTTTTTTTAATTTTATTTTATTTGTAAGTTTAGGTTTAGGTTTTAGTTTAGTCTTTTATTTTATTTAGGTTTAGGTTTATTTATTTATTTTATTTTGTTTAGATTTATTTTTAGGTTTTTAGGGTTTAGGGTTTAGGGTTTAGGGTTTGGGGGTTATGGTTTAGGATTTTGGGTTTAGGGTTGAGGATTAGTTTTAAGGTTTAGGGTTTAGGGTTTTTATTTTTAATTTTTTAAATTAAGTTGACAAGTATGATTAGTTTTATTTAGTTTATTTTTTATTAATTTTAGTTCTTTTTTATTTTATTTTTATTTATTATTTAGTTTAGTTTATTTATTTTAGGTTAGTTTATTTTAGTTTAGGTTTTTTTTAGATTATTTTAGAGTTTATTTTTACCACATATTTTATTTTTTTAGGTTGAGGTTTTATTATTTATTTTAAGTTTAGGTTTAGGTTTAGGTTTTTATTTTATTTTTTTAGGTTTAGGTTTTAGGTTTATATTTTAGTTTTATTTTAAGCTTTTATTTTTTTTAATTTAGGTTTAGGTTCAATTTTAATTTATTTTATTTTATTTAGTTTAGGTTTAGGTTTGTGTTTAGTTTATTTTAGGTTTAGGTTTAGGTTTTATTTATTTTAGTTTAGTTTATTTTAGTTTAGGTTTAGGTTTTTTTTTTATTTTTTTTAGGTTTAAGTTTTTTTTTAGTTTTGGGTTTAGGTTTTATTTTTTATTTATTTTTAGATTTATTTTTTAGGTTTAGTTTTTTATTTTGCTTTCTATTTATTTAATTTTTATTTTAGGTTTAGTTTTTATTTTATTTAGGTTATTTATTTTTTAGTTTAGTTGAGGTTTTTATTTATTTTATTTTAGTTTAATTTTTATTTTTTATTTTATTTTCTTTTTAGGTTTAGGTTTAGATTTAGGTTTAGGTTTAGGTTTTAGTTTAGGTTTTTATTTTATTTTATTTTTTATTTTATTTTGGTTTAAGTTTTTTTTATTTATTTTATTCTTAGGTTTCATTTAGTTTAGGTTTAGGTTTTTAGCTTTTTAGGGTTTAGGGTTTAGGGTTTAGGGTTTGGGGTTTAAGGTTTGGGGTTTAGGGTTTAGGGTTTAGGATTTAGGGTTTAGGTTTTAGGGTTTAGGGTTTAGGGTTTAGGGTTTAGGGTTTAATGTTTAGGGTTTAGAGTTTTTAGGGTTTAGGGTTTAGGGTTCAGGGTTTAGGGTTTAGCTTTTAGGTTTAGGGTTTTAGTTTTAGTTTTGGGTTTAGGGTTTTTAGTTTTTTTTTAATAGAGAAAAAATTTTGATTCAACATTTATTCTTTTTGATTTGATCAACCAAGTAACACACCAAGTTTTCTAAGACACAAGAGACAGCATAGATCAAAATTGAGCACGCATAGAGCAAATCAAAAACCCTAGATAATTAGAACCATCTCTAAAGACATTCCATAAGCCAGTCGGATTGGTGCTCTTCAATTTCTCGCCCATAAAACCACCTAACCTCTAGGATCCACCATCATATCCCCTGATCTCTCCCTCCGCCACCACCACGGTTATAACCTCTGTCAATCCTCCCACCTCCATAACCACCACTGCTCTGACCTCCACCTCCATATCCATCAATACCTCCAAATCACCCACCACCACTATGATAACCATCTACTCCACCTTCACCTCCACCGCCAAATCTAGACTAAGCCTGGTTGATGGTGATGTTCCTACCATCAAGGTTCTGCCCATTCTTAGGGTTTAAGTTTAGGTTTAGGTGTATTAGGTTTTAGGGTTTATGTTCAATTTTTGATTTATTTAATTACTTTAGGTTTAGGTTTATGTTTAGGTTTAGGGTTAGGGTTTAGGGTTTAGGGTTTAAGGTTGAGAGTTTAGGGTTTTAGATTTTATGCTTTTAGGATTTAGAGTTTAAGGTTTAGGGTATAGGGTTTAGTGTTTAAGCTTTAGGGTTTAGGGCTTAGGCTTTAGGTTTTTATGGTTTAGGGTTAGTTTAGTGTTTAGGGTTTAGGGTTTAGGGTTTTTTTGTTTAGGGTTTGGGTTTAGGGTTTAGGGTTTAAGGTTTAAGGTTTTAGGGTATAGGGTTATTTCATGTTTAGGGATATTTAGGATTTATGGTTTAGGTTTTTTGGGGTTGGGAGAGGGGGGGGGACAGTAGAGTTAGAATTTTATTACCATAAATTGAAAAGATACAATGTAGTCAAAAGTGTTAAATCTCTAAAATTATACTGTTCTCAGAGCTACAAGAAACCTAAAGAGATAAACCCCCATCTAAGTACTTTAGAAAAAGAAAATAAAACAAAACTACAAATATAATAGCTAAAGCATAAGAGAAAAAGACACAGAGTAAGACAAAAACAAATCCTGAAAATAGTAAAAGGATGAGTCACTAGCAGTTAATGATTCCTTTAAGAAAGCAGGATAAACAAGATCCATAGCAACAACACTTGGGTTGACTGAGTAATGACCATTCCCTCTATAAAGTTGCAACTTGTAAAAGAAATCTGCTAAATACTACAAAGGCAAAAGTCATAGCTAAAAAAAAAGAAGGATAAAGAGTGAAAAAGGAGAGAGCGGAGAAAGAGAAGGCTCTGGCTCAGTTAGGATCATCTCAAGAGGCAACAATACATATGAGCATCCAAACTTCATAAAGATGGGTTACAATCATATGTAATGCTACAAACTAGAGAGAAGAGGTGAGTAACATCAAATCCATCATAGCCAGCATACCTGATACAATCAAACATCCAAGTCTAGCAGTCAATAAAGTTCAAGATCCTGCACCATTAAACAAAGAGCAACAGACCAGAAACTAGCTAGTAGCCAAACCACCAAACAAAAACCACAATAGACTAATCACAATAACCCAGAGAGAGGCTAGAACAAAGTCAGAACACCAACAATAACAATTATACAAATACCCATCAAAGCTCCAAACTAGGGAAAACCAAAATGAGACATCAGCAAGCACGAGACCAATGCCAATTAATAGAGAGACAACCAATGAAACCAAGATAGGAGCCCTCAAGCCAAAGTCCCAACAAGTAGGAGTCACCAAACCAAACCAGGGTGAGCAACCACAAATGACTAAATAAATCAAAAATGAAACCATCAACTGAAGGAAACATAAGCTACAGCTAGTGCAAATTACCAGATGATAAAATAGCCACACAAAAGGGGGCCAAAGGCAGCCATCAATCACCAGAAACTAAAAAGTCCAACCCAAAAGGTTCAACAAAGGTTCAACAAGCACAAAAAAAGGCTCCAACAATTTTTCCAAGAAGAAGGAAAAGTCCAACAAGAAAAAAAATCAACCAACCAAGATTCCAAGCAAAAGTTAAAGTCCTCCAACCAAACCAGCTAAGTAAAACTGCCATAAGGCAACCACTAGAGTACAACCCATCATAAGTAACCAACAAAGGAAGCATACCCAACAACCAAGGAAAAGTAAAATACCAACAAAGCAGCACACAACAGAGGTTCAAAAGAAGCACATCAACCATAGAAAGGCAACAACATCAGCTAGCTAGGACCAGCCAAAAAACCAAACTTCCCAAGTAACAAAGACTAACCCGACAGGAAGCATAATAACAACACAAAATGTGCTACAAATAATGCACCCAACAGAGGCTAATCCTAGAAGAATAACCAAACTCAAAACCAAGCCAAAAGAAGTATCCAACAATAAACAATAAGGAATTGGGAGGCATACCCCAAAAAAGCAAGCAGGAAATTCTCCAAAAGAAGGCCTAGAAAAGCAACATCCAACGGTAGTTCCCACTAGGAAGGCCACTCATCCAACCATGAAAAACTAGCGAAAGGTAATTTGAGTTCAAGAGGAGAGCCGACAAACCAACCAATGCAAAAAATAGAATAAAGCTAGAGCAGAAACTATCTCATGCACCAGCAACCAAAGTAACAAGGCAGAGAAGACAATAGCCACTAGGCAAGCCAAGCCAGCTCAGGCTGGAAAGACAGGAACCACAGGGTAGTAACCACCAGGCCAACCTAAAACTAAGAGGTCAAAAACATAACCCAGCTCAGGCCAAAAAGTAAAAATAAGTTTAGGATTTAAGGTTTAGGGTTTAAGGTTAGGGTTTATAGTTTAGGGTTTAGAGTTTAGTGTTTAAGCTTTAGGATTTTCGGTTTTGATGGTTTAGGGTTTAGTGTTTAAGGTTTAGGGTTTAAGGTTTAGGGTTTAGGGTTGTAGGGTTTTGGGTTTAGGGTTTGGGTTAGTTTAGGGTATAGGGTTTAGGTTTATTTAGGGTTTAGTGTTTAGGGTTTAACATTTATGGTTTTTTAGGATTTACAGTTTAGGGTTGTAGGGTGGTTTAGGGTTTAGGGTTAGTTTAGGGTTTAGGGTTTATGTTTATTTAGGGTTTAGGGTTTAGGGTTTAAGGTTTAGGGTTTTTTAGGGTTTATAGTTTATGGTTTAGGGTTTAAGGTTTTATAGTTTAGGGTTTAAGGTTTTGATATTTCAGGGTGTAGGGTTTAGGGTTTAGGGTTTTTTTTAAAATTAAGTAAACTCGTAGGTTTAGGTTTACGTTTATTTAGTTTATTTTTTATTTATTTATTTAGTATATTTTATTTTTTATTTTTATTTAGGTTTATTTTTTTAATTTAGTTTAGTTTATTTATTTTAAGTTTACTTTTTTCATTTAGGTATTTTATTTTAGTTTATTTTTTAGGTTTATGTACATTTTTTAGTTTAATTTTATTTTATTTTTAGGTTTTATTTAGTTTAAGTTTAAGTGGTTACGTTTTTAAGATTTAGGGTTTACGGTTTAGGGTTTAGAATTTTGGGTTTAGGGTTTAGGGTTTAGGGTTGTAGGTTTTAGGGTTTAGGATTTAGGGTTTAAAGTTTAGGGTTTTAGGATTTAGGCTTTTGGGTTTACAATTAGGGTTTTAATTATTTTTTTTTTATATTTTATTATTATTATTTTTAATTAAGTAAACTGGTAGGTTTAGGATTATTTAGTTTATTTTTTATTTATTTTAGTTTATTTTATTTTATTTTATTTAGGTTTATTTTTATTTTTCTTTAGTTTAGTTTATTTATTTTAGTTTAGGTTTTTTATTTTAGTTTATTTTTTTAGGTTTAGAATTATTTTATAGTTTAGTCTTATTTTTATTTTATTTTTTATGTTTAGGTTTTATTTTTAATTTTTAGGTTTAGTTTACGTATTTATTTTATTTTTTTTAGGTTTAGGTTTTAGGTTTTTATTTTAGGTTTATTTTAAGGTTTTATTTTTTAGTTTAGGTTCAGATTTATTTTTAATTTATTTTATTTTATTTACTTTAATATGAGGTTTAGGTTTAGTTTATTTTAGGTTTAGGATTATGTTTTATTTATTTTAGTTTAGTCTATTTTAGTTTAGGTTTAGGTTTATTTTATTTTAATTTTTGGTTTAGCTTTTTTTTAGTTTAGGGTTTAGGTTTTAATTTTTATTTATTTTAGGTTTATTTTTTAGGTTTTGGTTTTTATTTAGTTTTTATTTTATTTTATTTTTGGTTTATTCTATTTTTATTTTAGGTTTAGTTTTTCTTTTATTTATGCTTTTTATTTTTTAGTTTAGTTTAGGTTTTTATTTATTTTATTTTAGTTTAAATTTTAATTTTTATTTTATTTTCTTTTTAGGTTTAGGTTTAAGTTTTAGTATGGGTTTCTATTTTTATTTATTTTGGTTTAAGTTTTTTTATTTATTTTATTTTTAGGTTTTCTTTAATTTAGGTTTAGGTTTTTAGCTTTTTATGGTTTGGCGTTTAGTGTTTAGGGTTTTTTTAGGGAAAGTTAGAATTTTATTACCATAAAAATAAAGGATGCAATGTCCTTAAAAGGTGTAAAGCTCAAATTTCTACTCCACACAGAGCTACAAGAAACCTAAAGAGCTAAACCCCCATCTAAGTACAATGGAAAAATAATAAGGACCAAATGCAACAGCTTAAAAGAAAATGAGAAAAGACACAAAATAAGAGTAATATAACTCAAGAAAGCAGTAAAAAGACTAGTCAGCAGTAGCTCATGATCCCTTTGAGAAGTCAAGATAAGCAAGATCCACATCAACAGTACTTGAGTTAACTAAGTAAAGATCATTCCATCTGTGAAGTTCCAACCTACAAAAGAAATCTGCAAAACACTACAAAGGCAATGGTCATAGCTTAAGGGAAAAAGATAAAGCAAACAATTTAGAAAGAGCTGAGAAAGAGAAGGCTCAGGCTCAATTAAGATCATCTCAAGGGGCAACAATACATATGAGCATCCAAACTTCATGAGAAGGGTTACAATCATATACAAGCTACCGACCAGAGAGAAGATATGAGAAATCAAGGCCATCATAACCAGCATACCTAATATAAGCAACCATCCAAGGCAAAACAGTCCATAATGATCCAATTCCTGCACCAAACAAATAAAGAAAAAGAGCCAGATCTAACAGCCAGCTAGCAACAAACCCACCAACTAAAACCCACAACAAACCAATCACTTAAAGCCAACATCCCAAAAGTTACAATAGGATCAGGGGCCGAGCTAAAATAAACCAACCAGTAACTCCACCGAAGCCACCACCAATAAGAACAGAAACACAAAAAAGGGGCAGTCAACATAAATAGTGGGACCAACACAATCGAGCAAAATAGTCTCAAAGGAAAAACTACAACCCACGACTATCTCCAAAGCACTAGCAATCTAAATCCAAGAGCAAAACCTCCACCCAAATAACAAAATAATTAGAGATAAGTAGCGCCAGAGAGAGGAAAGCCATAACATAGAGAAGCCAAGAGAGCATCCAAAAATTATCATCAAAACCACCACCAAGGCAACCAAAAGAATAACAAATCCACCACCATGAACCAAGATCCAAATATCAGAAAATAAGGAGAGCCAAATAAACCAGAGGGAGTCAATGCCAATAGCCAACATAAATCCCAAAACACCAAGCCATGGCATAAGCATCCAAGGCATGACAACAGCCATAAGAAACCCCTCAAGTAGCCAACCCCGAACAACAAGTCCTAAAATAGGACCAAAAAACCACAAGAGCTCATATCCTCCACCAACAAAATAACTAACAAAACAACCCAAGCTAGTAGCCAATATGATGAGCAGTAGGAGAAATTAGATCAACAGAAAAATTGATACCCAATTCGAGAACAAAAATAAAGGAAAAGTAGCTACACCTAAGAGAGGATAACCAACCTAGGAGAAGACCAAATATCCAACTAGAGAACCCAACCAAAAGCACCTAAACCAACCATCAAACACAGCCAACACATCCACCCAGCCAACTAACCCAGCCAACAAAATGAACCAACAAAGAAATCCAATACAGAGCCCAAAAAAGAGGGAAAGAACAATGACAAACAAAGCCACAACCCACCTGGATATCTCCAAAATAACCAAGAAACAAAAATGGTAGTCACCTAGCTAGACAAAGGCCAAGGAAGTCCACCCTACCACAAGCAACAAAACTACAAGGAAAGGAATAAGGCCAGAGGTAAACAAAACCCCATCAAAATCCCAAAGCAGACATTCACTACAAAGGAAAAAATAGAAGACAACAACCATAGAATAGCTACCTCCAATCCAGAAGGCAGAGGGGAAAACCAACCAACAGAAGCCCCCAAGCCAAACCAAAAAAAAGAACATCAACCATGAAAAAACCAAAACCTAAGCCAAGCCAGAAGAGACCAACAATAGCCATGAAAAAATAACCACCCAAAATATCCAAGTAGATGGAAGAAGAAAATAGCAGCAACTAGTAGAACCAACCATAGCAGACAAAAATCCAATTTGAATAAGGCCATAGCCAGCCAAACCAGAGGAAAACCCAACATCCATTAATAAAAGGGGTAGGCCAAAATTTGGCACAACCACAACCCAATAGGAGAGCATAAAAAATCACTAGTTGTGTGACAAAAGAAGCATAGCATGAGCCATAGAAAGAAAACCACCAGTCTCAAAGGATAGGGAAACCAATTAAAAACCACTATGACCCAAAAAATAATCAGTCAAGTATATAATGGGGTTAAGAGAAAGGGGTTTAAGTATAGAAATAAACTCAATAAAAACCACTTCCTAGTGAGGGAAGCAAAAAATAAACAACAAAAAATAGTTTGAAAAAACCACCATAACTAAAAGATCAACAAAATAGCAAAAGGTTAAAATCTGAGGTAAGGAAGTCCAGTGTTATCCAGATTGACCAGACCATGTAGATTCTTAGGTAAGCTATGGTTATTAAATAAAGTGAGCTCATTTAATTCTAATTACAAATTAGTTAGGAAATCAGCACAAGCATTACCTTTGCGAAGAATGTGAAAAATTTGTAGCAAACTTGAGAAAGACGTTTTTTAGTGTGATTAAGAAGATAAAATTAGTTAACATTCCCCATTTTATTATTATTGAGCATATCAAGTAATAGAAGAGCATCAACTTCAATCCAAATATTAAAGAGGCCTTTGCTTAAACAAATATCAATAGCTTTGTTAACAACCATGAGCTCAGCATAAATAATAGAACAAGCTTTGAGGGGGTAGGCAAAAGTACAAATGACAGTCCTTTTGAATCCCTAAGAATTCCACCACAGCCAAATTTGTTTGGTGAAATAAAACCATCAGCATTGATCTTAATAAAAATTTTTCTAGGCTTAATCCAATGTATAGTCCTAATTCTCTTGTAGGAAGGATCATCTTGCAAAGTGATACCCAATTTTTTAGCCACAAATTTATAACGTCTAAAGTGAAGATTACTAATTAAATTTGCATTAAACAAAGCATGAATTATTTCTTTAGTTCAACAAGGATCCTTTTATGGTTCATTGGGATACCAAGATATTTAGGATCATTTCTATTGATCCAAATGAACCAAATAAGGGTAATAGTAATTAAAACTTTGATATGACCGTTCACAGTTTTATGGAAACAAACTTCAAGAAGTTGATATAACGAAAGAGAGCTATGAAAATAGTTAGTGTTAAATAAATCATCACACCATATCCAAAGTTTGGAAGCAATAGCACCATAGACAAAAACATGATTAACATTTTTGATATGAAAGCATCAATAGCACTTAGAAGGTAAATAAAACCCTTTAAGCCAGAGCAAGGAATCAACAGGGATGAAGTTATTCAAAATCCTCCAAGCTAAAATAGAATAAGAAATGGGAATGATATTTATCGAAAGTTTAATGAAAAGATTATAGGTGTTTTGTTTATTTCTAATAAAATTCCAAACCTCTTTAAGAACGCAATCACTATTGTAAGAGAGCTTGTAAAAAATTTGATTCAGTTTATTAGAAAATATAGTGATTTTGTAAAACTTGTCAAAAAAAAAACAAAAAGGAATGTAGTTCTCAAGTTTTTTTTCATTCCAATTGCTATTAAGCAAAAAAGGGTTAACTTTGATAGCAGCAGAAGAGTGTGTAGATAAAAGGGAGTAAATAAAGCCATTGCCAATCCAATTGTCTTGCCAAAAGAAAGAAGAACTTGAATGAATACCCCAAGATATTAAGGATTCAACAACCCATTTAATGGAGCAAAGCCTTTTCCAAACTTGAGAGTCACCAACTTTATAAGCATAGATAAGAAGGTGTTTACATTGACAATAATTTTTCATCATAAAATTAACCCAAAAGCTATCATTCTTTCTAAAATTCCACCATAACATATGAGAGAAAGCAGTCATAACTTAATGAATAGGTTCACAACCAAGACCATCTTCACCCAAAGGACCACAACATTTATGCCAAGAAGTCCAATGCATTCTTTTAATAGAATTATTAGATCCCCAAAAAAATTTATTAAGCAAGTGATCAATTCTGATAAGAGTAGAATTAGTTTGAATAATAGTTCAAATCAAATAAAGAGGCATAAAATTGAGACTGCTTTTAAGGATAGTAAGCCTGCCACCAAAGGAAAGTAAATATAATTCCCCAACAGAAATTTTATTTAAAATTTTTTGAATGAACACATGGAAAAGATGGGATCATTTTGGACTTTTAAATAAAGGAGCACCCAAGGACTTTAGAGGCAAGTGTCGATGTTTAAAATTTGTGAAATGCTGAATTTGATGATTTTATTATTAGAGATACTTGAAGAAATAATAAAATAGCTTTTGTTATCATTGATAGAAAGACCACTTTCTCTACCAAATTTATTTAAAAAAATATTGAGGTTCTGGATATGTTGAACGGAAGAATTGCAAAAAATAATGAAATCATCTGCAAAACCTAAGTGGAAAATAGGAAGATTTTTTAGGTTTAGATATTTTTATTTAAATTAAGTAAATCTCTAAGTTTAGGTTTCTTTAATTAATTTAGTTTATTTTTTATTTATTTTAGTTTATTTTATTTTTTTATTTTTATTTAGTTTAGTTTATTTATTTTAGGTTTATTTATTTTAGTTTAGGTTTTTTATCTCAGTTTAATTTTTTTTAGTTTAGGTTTAGGTTTATTTTTTAGTTTAGTTTTTATTTTATTTTATTTTTTTTGTTTAGGTTCTTTTTTTTATTTTTATGTTTAGGTTCAGGTATATATTTTTTTTTTAGGTTTAGGTTTGAGGTTTTTATTTTTGATTTATTTTTAGATTTTATTTTTTAGTTTAGGTTTTGTTACTTTTTAGTTTATTTTATTTTATTTATTTTAGGTTTATGTTTAGGTGTAATTTATTTTTAGGTTTAGGTTTAGGTTATATTTATTTTGGTTTAGGATTATTTTATTTTATTTTTTTTATTTTATGTTTAAGTTTTTTTTTAGTTTAGGGTTTAGGTTTTTTTATGTTTTTTTAGGTATATTTTTTAGGTTTAGGTTTTTATTTATTTTTTATTTTATTTTATTTTATGTTTATTTATTTTTATTTTAGATTTAGGGTTTAGGGTTTTAGAGTTAAGGTTTTAGAGTTTAGGGTTTAAGGTTTAGGGTTTAGGGTTTAGGGTTTTAGGGGTTAAGGTTTATGGTTTAGGGTTAAGGGTTTAGTGTTTAGTGTTTAGGGTTTAGGGCTTTTAAGGTTTAGAGTTTAGGGTTTAGGGTTTAAGTTTATGTTTAGGGTTTGGGTTTAGGGTTAGGGTTTAGGGTTTAAGGTTTATGGTGTTTAGAGTTTAGGGTTAGGGTCTATAGTTTAGGGTTTTTTATTTAATTAATTAATTATTTTATTAGGGTTTAGGGTTTTGGATTTAAGGATTAGGATTTGGGGTTTTAGTGTTTAGGGTTTTAGGGTTTAGGGTTTAGGGTTTTTTTATTTAATTATTTATTTATTTTAATTTTTATTTAAATTATGTCAACCTAAAGGTTTAGGTTTATTTAGTTTATTTTTTTATTTATTTTAGTTTATTTTATTTTTTATCTTCATTTTTTAGTTTAGGTTTAGGTTTATTTTTTTATATTTTATTTTATTTAGTTTAAGTTTACCTTTAGGTTTAGTTTATTTTAGGTTTTATTTATTTTAGTTTAATTTATTTTAGTTTAGGTTTATTTTATTTATTTTATTTTATTTTATTTTTTTAAGTTTAGTTTTTTAGGTTTTATTTTTTATTTATTTTTAGGTTTATTTTTAGATGTTTATTTAGTTAATTTTTTATTTTATTTTTATTTTAAGATAATGGTTTAGGGTTTTAGAGTTTAGGATTTAAGGTTTAGGGTTTAGGGTTTAGGGTTTTAGGGTTTAGCATTTAGGGTTTAGGGTTAAGGGTTTTTTTAATGTTTTTCATTGTTTTTTTTATTTTTTATTTTTTATTTTTTTTTATTTTTTTATTTTTTTTCTTTTTTATTTTTATTTTTTGTTTAGGTTTAGGGTTTAGGGTTAAGGGTTTAAGGTTCAGTGTATAGGGTTTAAGGTTTAGGTTTTGGGTTTAGGATTGATGGTTTAGGGTTTAGGTTTTTGGTTTAGGGTTTAAGGTTTTTTTTTTAATAGGGAAGCCACATGTAGGGGATTTTATTGCACAAAAAGTGGGTTACAAAGTCCTTAAAGGGGATAAACTCCAGAACTATTGCTCAAAGAGCTACAATCATCCTAAGGAGTAAATCCCCTATCTAAGTACATCCAAAAGCAAAGGAAGACCTTAAAGCAATCAAAAGATACAAGTAGATAAACATAATAAGCCAAAGAAAGGTTTGGGCCATTGCTTTGAAGAACTTGAGAATGCATGACAATATGGAGCAAACTTGCAAGAGAGAATCACCTGTAAAATAGGACAAGAGAGAATTGCCTGCAAAATAACAATAAGAAAGAGAAATCCTCATAGCCATCATAGCCAACAAACCTGTGAGAAGATAACAGCCAGTTGTTGAAAGTCTTGTGGGCTTTATTACCTATAGACCTAAACAAAACTATAAAGAATATATAGAGAAAATTGTTAAGGGCAGATAAATGAGTGATCCCATGCCGAAAAATGATCCTCCATATAGCCACCCTGACATGAGGATACTTATATATATGAAATAGGCCAGCATAGAAACCATCCATATGAAAACAACAGTAGAAGAGGTAGCCTGCTGAAATCCTGCTAAGCAAGTCAATGAGTCTATAAGTTACACCATCCTAATTATATGATATATAAATGAATCTGTTGGGCCAGAAGTACAGCCTTGAGGTAGATGTAAAGTCCAGAAAATGAGCCCAATCAAAATAAAGAATGCAGATTGGAACAAGCCCCTTATTAGTATCCATATCAATAGTTGGCAAAATATAATTGTAAGGGAATGCAGCAAAACTAAAAAGCAAAGAAAATACCCAATAAAGATAAATAAAAGCCTTTAGTAGCAAAGAAAGACCGACTAGAATCATCAATAAAAAATGAAGGCATCAAGATAAGACAAGAGCTTGATTACCCCCTTAATAATAGAGATTGTATTCCAAGGAGTAAACAGCACAAACCTGACTGATCCCAAATGGGAAATACTGGGAGCCCAAGTAGGATCCACATTAGAATCCAAAAAAGACATGATAGCAGATAACCAAGACCAAAAAATAGCCCAGGCAGCAGCAGCCAAGACAGCCAAAGCCAAGACAGCAAGGAACCGCATAGAGATTGCATTCCAAGCTTGATCCCCAAATAGGATCCACAGTAGAATCCAGAAAAAACATGACAGCAGATAACCAAGAGAAAAAAAAAAGAAAATAGCCAAGGCAAGAAGAGCCAAGATAGCCACAGACATAATAGGACAAGATAGAAAGGAGACAAGCCTAAAGCCAGGGAATAGAAACATCAAGGGTAGTGTAGATCACAACTATCAAAAAATAAACAATACCCCAGACAGAAATAGCAAGGGTAATCAGAAAAATAACCCCAACAATAAAATAGTTAGTGCAGCATTGGAACCCACCAGAGGATAGATCAAAATAGGGATACAAATTAGGATACACATTAGAATTCAGAAAAACAAGACAGCAGATACCCAAGACAAAAAAATAGCCAAGGCAAGATGCCAAGATATAGCAAGACAAATACCAAGACAGAAGGGACAACAATCAAGAAGACCTAGCAAAGGTTAGAAACCCAGTAGATAGAGCATAGTACTATAGATCAGAAAAGCCACAGCCCAGACACCAATGACCAAACCAATCAGAAATAGCATAATCAGAAAGAGCATACAGTAGAGAAGGCAACATGTTGAAACCCTTATCAATTTCCAAAGCAGCATAGCCAAACATAGGAAAAGGACTGCAACCAACCAAAAAAGGCACCAAATGAATACAATCGGAGCTACATCACCAGTTGCATCATTCAGGACCAGAAATCTGATAATCCAGATTAACAAACAACCAAGATAGCAAGACAACAAAAGGCAGCACTTAGCCATAATACCACCCAATCAGATAAAGTGCACTGACAAAGACAAACCTAATCGAATCAAGATGGGAATAGAAGTGTAATGAAGAATATAACGTGATGAACAAGAGTAGACGAGAATAGCACAGGCTTTTAGAGAGCCAACCCCAACAATAGAGAGGTTATTGCCATAATGGAACCCACCAGCAAAAAGATCAAAAATTGGATTCAAATGAGTATCATCATTAGAATCCAGCAAAAATCAAGACAGCAGGTAACCAAGGCAAAAACCAGCCAGGATAGCAACAATTAGGACAACAACATTCAAGACAGGAAAGGACAGCAAGTTGGCCATAAAGCCACACAATCAGAGTAGACAAAGCCATAGTTAACAACCAAGTAGATATAACGTAATAATAGGTATCTTGAATGCAGCAATCCAGACAGCAAACACCAAAAATCCTCAGAATAGCAATGTCAGAAACAACTTCGGTATAGGACCCGTCCTACAACCAGGGATTGAGCCAACATAGAGTCCAAAAACCAAGACAACAAAAATCCAAGACAAGAAACAACCAAGACAACAAGAACCAGTTTGCTTGCCATAAAGCCACCCATCCAGGATAAATATTGCAATAAAAATAAGTTTAACTGCAAGAAGATGGAGAAAGCAACAGCAAATAAAGTAAAACAATGAATTAAGATGATAGGCATATAATAAACCATTAAGGGGGTTCAAAGCAAAATCCACCCAAAGAATCAACAACTTAAAGGGGAGTTCGAGCAAACCGCACTCAAAGCCCCATAGATAGAAGATGGAGTATTAATCCAGTTCAGCCAACAACCAAGGTAGTTAATACCAACAAGCTAGCCAAGAGTCCACCCAAAAGTATTAGTAAAGAACCAAGAAATCAGATGGATAATCCCAGGGATCTCAACAAAGGCAGAATGAAAATCCTTTAACTCCAAACCTAGAATGGGACATAAGTCCGTAAACGAGATAGCCAACCTCAAGGGTCCAATTTAGCCAACAACTAAGAAAGGGGATACCAACAAGTTGACCATAGGAAAATCCATTAAGAGTAGAGAGTTCATAAAAATGAGCCCAAATTAAAAGAGGAGAATTCTGACGATGACAAAAAATGTGATGATGAAGAGAGCTACAACATGTGTGATCAAAAATAGCCCAGGTGATAATAAAACCAACTGTAAGAAAATCGAGAATCATAAAATAACCATAAGTCATAAAGACAATAATCTAGAAACAGATCCCAAAAATAAGACCTTTCCGGATCAGAAAAAATAGACTAGCAGCAAGGGCCAGAAAGAGAGGAGAAATAAAGTAGAAACAAAAGAGAGAGGCAAACATGAAATCCCAATCCAGTTGGGAGTAAGGGAAAATAGCCAGCAAAAAACCAGAATTATCCAAGTATACATCAAAAAGGTTAGCTTAAGTTCTGAGATAAGGAAACCTCGAATTATCCAAGTTAACCAATCCACGCAAGTGTTTGGGTAAGGTGAGTTGATCAAAGAAAATGATACCATCTAGCACGGATTGGCAAGGTAGTCGACAAGCATTT
Source organism: Cymbidium sinense (assembly GCA_021442155.1). Classification (NCBI taxonomy): domain Eukaryota; kingdom Viridiplantae; phylum Streptophyta; class Magnoliopsida; order Asparagales; family Orchidaceae; genus Cymbidium; species Cymbidium sinense. The sequence goes on from CM038215.1 coordinate 271,480,555, forward strand.
CCTTCACCAAACATGAGTGATGTTAAAATTCAGCTATGAAAGAAGAGCTCTAGTTTGCTTGAGGAGGTAGTACAATTTAGTGTTGCTCATTTTGGTGGAAGTCAAAAGATCAATCAGCAGAAGAGCATCCACCTCAATCCAAATATTGAGCCAGCCATTTTGGAGGCAAATCTCAAGTGTTTTGTGAACTGCCATAAGCTCAGTAAATGGGACAGTGCAGGAAATAAGGGGATAAGCAAAAGCACATAGTACTATACCCATAGAATTCTTGAAAATGCCACCACAACTAGAGCCATTATGGGAAATAGAGCCATCAATATTAATTTTAATAATGTGGTCAAGAGGTTTTTTCCAATAAAGAATCATGTCATTTGGATAATAAGGTTGGTCGCGTAATAAAACCCGCTTTATTGTACAAATTTACCTTTGAATTGTCTCAATGAATAAGATTGGCTTTAAACAAGTCACAAATTTTGTTTTAGTTCTTGCAATAATCCTCACGTGGTTCATAGGATCCCACGATGTTTTGCATCATTTTGATCCATCCATATGAACCAGATAAGAGTGATAGCAGTGATGACTTTAATGTGACCTGGAATAATATTATCAAAATAGACTTCAAGAAGTTGATATAAAGTAAGAGAGCCATTGAATTGACAGTGTTAAAAAGATCATCATACCAACTCAAAAGTTTTGAAGCAATGGCCCCATTGACAAAAACATGATTAACATTCTCAATATGGAAACAACATTGACATTTAGAGGGTAAATGAAAACCTTTCCCAACCACAAGGAATCAAAATTTTTAGAATATGCCAAGTAAGAAGAAATAAGAAGTAGGGATATTATTATTCTAAAGTTTAGAGAACACATAGAAGGAATCATGAGTATCTTTAATGTGGTGCCACACATTTTGAGGTTGAAATCACCATTATGTGAGAGCTTAAAGAGAATCGTCTTGATTGATTGGAGTGATAGAATAGTAGAAACCATATTCAAGAAAGTAAAAGGGATAAAATCAGCATGCTTACTATTGTTCCACTTATTGTTATGCCGAGAGAGTTTAATAGCCAAAGGGAATGGGTGGAGAGTAAGTCATCAATGGATCCACCTCCCCCAGCTTATCTTGTCAAAAGAAAGAAGTGCCGAGTTGATGCCACAAAAAATTAAGGATTCAAGATCCCATTTGACGTAACAAAGTCTTTTCCACAGGAGAATCACCGCTTTAAAGGGACAAATGAGGGGTGTTTACCTTGGCAATATTTAAAATCATGAAATTAGCCCAAAGACTGATTACTCCTAAAATTCCACCAGAGTTTATAGGAAAAGGCATTGATAGCTTCTTTTATGGATTTACAACTAAGACCACCATTGTCAAAACTGCCACAACTTTTAAACCAAGAGGTCCAGTACATTTTTTTAGAAGAGGTATTGGAGCCCTAGAAAAATTTGTTTAGGAGATGCTCAATTCTGTTGATGATAGAAATGGTCAACATAATGATTTGGATGAGATATAAAGGCATGGAATTAAGAGTGCTCTTAATCAAGGTAAGCCTACCACCAAAAGAGAGTAAATGAAATTCCCAAACCAAAATTTTATTAGATATTTTCAATAAGGTCATCAAAAGATGAGATCTTTTCTGCCTTTAAAAAAGTGGAGCCCCAGATAATTAATGGGAAGTTGACTATGCTTAAAATTAGTAATCTGAGATTTGATTTAGTCTATTGGTAGGAATCTTAGGAGGGAATAAAATAGCATTTTCTCATTAAGGAAGAGTCCACTAACTTTGTCAAAGTCATTTAAGAGATTCTTAATAGTTTTAACATGTTGAAGAGGCATTAAAAGATTATAAAATCATCGAAAGCTAAGATGAGAAACAGGAAACTATGACTTTTATAAACCATGTTAGGTTTTAATGAAAAGATCATTGAGGCTCCTCGAAAGATATTCAAGAATGATAAAAGAGAAGGAGAAAGAGGGTCACCTTGACGCAAATCCATGGCTCAAGTAAAGAAACCAAGGACTCACCATTTATGAAAAAACCGAGTTAGTGATACAACTTTTATAAGTCGGATAAAATTATCAGAGAAACCAAACAACTGTAAGATTTGAAAGAGGAAATCCCATGAGAGGTCATCAAAGGCTTTAGAGATGTCCATTTTGAAGAGAATATTACCTCCTCAAGAAACATCAATGAACCGCCTTTGAGAAGAATATTATCGATATGGCTCTATTTTAACAAGCCGCTTTTGGGAAGATGATTTTAGGGAGCAGGGGGCTAATCCTATTATTAATTAATTTAGCAATGAGTTTTTGGAAAAAAGTGCAAAGACTAATAGGTCTAAAATCACCCCAAGATTCAGGATTGATGGTTTTGGGAATAAGGACAATAGAAGTACTTGCAAAATATCTGGGAATAGGGCTGCCATCAAAGAAATCAATAACAGAATCAACAAGATCGTATTTAATAAAAGGCTAACAATGCTAAAAGAAAAGAGTCATAAAACCATCAGGGTCAGCAATAGAATCAGTGTTCATGCTATTGAGAGTACTACTAATCTTCGCTCGAGAGCATAGAAAATGGTTATCCTCATCTAATTATAGAAGGGATTAGATGTGAGGGGTTTCTAAGAAGGATTAGTTTAATAAATTTTGAAAGTGATGTATGATTCCTTAATTTCATTATTATCGCCATCCAGCCATCATTAGAGTTCCTAATTTTCTTAATCAAGTTTAAAGCTTTCCGTTTATTATAAATAGCATGGAAATACCTTGTGTTTCTATCACCATCAGGAATATGTTTGCTAGCGGCTTTTTGATGCCAATAGGTTTCCTCCATATTTTGGTAATTAATCAAGCTATCTTTGGCAATGCTCAACTCACCAAGCTTACTGGGATCAGTTAAGGCATCCTCTTCAACAGAACAAACCACTTGTTCCATAGCTTTAAGATTGGTAAAAAGATTTTTAAATATATGCTTGTTCCACTAATTGATGTTTTGTTTAAGCCTCTTCAGCTTAAGCCAAAGCTGAATCATGCCTTTAATTATCCAGAATGTGAGCCATCCAATTAGTGAAAACAACATTAGTGAAATTGCCATGTTGGGTCCACATATTTTGGAATCTAAAAGGAGGAGTAGAAGGGTTAAAGGGGAATTTTGATAGAGATCAAAAGAGGAGCATGATCGACAAAGTTCTCAAATGCTCAAGTAAGAGGCCATTGATTGATCCAAAGAGAATTAAAGAGGGTCCGTCAAGACACCGCCAAAGTCTAGAATTATGCCACGCGGTAATCGCACCAAAAAAACCAATGTCAATAGATTGTAATCTATCATATTAGAGAAGTCTTCCATGGAATGGAGGTTAGGAGAACATCCTCCCTCCTTTCAAGAAGCAATGATAGTGTTGAAATCACCCCAACCAACCAGTGGAAGGTTAACCGAGGAGGCAAAGGTTCTAAGTTGATTCCACGGATGTTCCTACCTCACATTACAAGAAGTATAGATAAAGGAACCAAAAGCTAAAAACTAACCTAATGAGATTTTGACATTAACCAATTGATCAAGATCATCAATGATGAAAATGGTGATGAAATTATTCCAAAAACACCAAATTTTATTATTAAGATTGAAGAAGAAATTTTGAAATCCAAGCGATCTAGCAACATGGGAAATCTTGGAATAGTTAATGAAAGGCTCAATAATAACAAGAAATTTGATGTTATGAGTGCGAAAGAGGCTCCTAACATGGTTGCGGACAGGGAGAGTCCCACAACCCTGGATATTCCAAATAAGAAAATTAATCATAATAAAAAAAACTAGAAAGGAAAAGGTAAGAAAAAGAGGAAATAGAAAAAGGAAGAGAGGAGGACATAATTATTTGTGAGGTGTTAGAGAAGAATGTGTGGTTCTAGTGAAGTTATTATTTGTCATTTTTTCTTAATAAGATTTTTTTTAATAACAGTTTGGAAGGGTCTATCAGTATCCAAAGTATCTCCATCAGAAAGGGATTGGTTTTTGGTTTCTAGAATAGAAGTAGTATTAGTCAATGTTTTAGTAGTGGTGATTTCTCCTTATTCAATATCAGAGTTAGAATGAGAAATTTGGATTGCCTGAGTATCACTCTATAGAGAAATAGAAGGGGAGGTTCTTGCACCATTAATAGTACAAATATCATTTTCATTTCCATGATGCATATTCATATTTTGGTCTGACACCAAAGGATCAACATTATTTTGATCCAATATAAGATTCCCATTCAAATTGTCATTAATATTCAAATGAAGCAAAGGATTATCATGAGAAGCCAAATTATTACAAGTAGTAGTGCTAGGTAAGTTATCATTAGTTTCTGCGCACACCTCAATAGTAGTATTTATACCAAGCTAAGAATGTTTTTCATTAGACAAATCAATAGGTAATAAAGGGGTAGGTGTAGGAGGGTGAATTCCATTATGAGTTGCTTTAGGAACATAAGCTAACTTATTGGTTTTTCTAGTTCCAAGATAGGTATTAGTATCTTGTGGTCTATTCTTTTTAAGGTTAGGGTGCAACACAAAGCATTCAGAATGATCATGACCATGGATCTTACAGTGAGTGCAAAAGACAGGGAAATTTTTAAATTCTACTTTCTGATTATATCTGAATTTTCTCGATCTGATCCAAACTTCTTTGGGGTATTTTTTGGTAATGTCAATCTCAACCAAGATGCAGATGGGTGAGATCTAGCGGTAGTGGCTTGATCAATTTGAAGGGGTCTAATAGAGCACCAACAAAGCGAACTTGGTGAGTAACATAGTGAATTCTCATGTTGGAAAAAGCAAGCCATAAAGGAACAATAGGGGATTCCTCTTTGACATCAAAAAGGGGGGGACCATTTCAAGAGCTGCATTTCATAATTATACACAAAATAGGAGCGACGAGCAAAGACTCGAGAATAATGTAAATCATTTGATAACTGAATGAGGATATGTCGAGGATCAATCATCCCAATAGTGAAGACTCCTGAAAGCTTTAAGCTATGGAAGAATGATCGGATATTATCTAGAGTAGGGTGCCTTAGAGAATTTACTAACTAAAAGAGAACTCAAAGGCTAATTTCTCCACATCCGGTTAGAACACATGACAGTCGGCAATCCATGGAATGAGGTTGAAATTAAGTTAACCGAGGCATTAGAGTTAGGGATCTTACGAAGAGCATCCTTAAAGGACTTGGCAAGACATTAATGAAATCGGATCCAAAGTACCTTTAGGATCGAGGAAAAGCGGCTCATCCAGAACCACGGTTTCTGAGGCGATGCCTCATTGAACGATCAGAGAGAGTCACATAAGCAACCAAGCGAAGAGGAAAGCAAGTAAAATAGTGATCACGATCGAGGTGCATCATGCTGAAAATTGCACGGGAACACAAAATCCGCAGAGAGGGAGCGATATAGGGTTTGATTTTTTAGGGTTTAAGGTTTAGGGTTTTGGGTTTCGGGTTTTAGGGTTTAACATTTTATGGTTTAAGATTTATGGTTTAGGCTTTAGGGTTTAGGGTTTTTAGGGTTTATGGTATAGGGTTTTGGTTTAGCTTAGTGTTTAGGGTTAGTTTAGGGTTTACGATTTAGGATTTAGGGTTTAGGGTGTTTAGGGTTTAGGGTTTAGGGTTTAGGTTTAGGGCTTAGGTTTATTTTATTTAGATTTTTTTTATTTAAGTTAAGTAAACCTATTGGTTTAGGTTTATTTAGTCTATTTAGTTTATTTTTTAATTATTTTAGTTTATTTTATTTTTTATTTTTATTTAGCTTAGTTTATTTATTTTAGGTTTATTTATTTTATTTTTAGTTTTTTATTCTAATTTATTATTTCGGTTTAGGTTTAGGTTTATTTTTTAGTTTAATTTTGATTTTATTTTATTTTTTAGGTTTAGGTTTAGGTTTATATTTTTTTTAGGTTTAGGTTGTAGGTTTTTATTTTAGATTTATTTTTAGGTTTTATTTGTTAATTTAGGTTTAGGTTAGTTTTTAGTTTATTTTATTTTATTTAGTTTAGGTTTACGTTCATGTGCAGTTTATTTTATGTTTAGGTTTAGGTTTTATTTATTTTAATTTAGGGTTATTTTATTTTTATTTTAAGTTTAAGGTTTTTTTTTAGTTTAGGGTTTAGGTTTTCTTTGTTTTATTTTTAGGTTTATTTTTTAGGTTTTGATTTTTATTTGATTTTTATTTTACATTTTTTTTCTTAGGTTTAGGGTTTAGGGTTTTAGAATTTAGGGTTTAGGGAAGGTTTAGAGTTTAAGGTTAAGGGTTTAGGGTTTAGAGTTTAGGGTTTAGGGTTAAGGGTTTAGGGTTTAGGATTTTCAGGGTTTAGGGTTTAGGGTTTAGGTTTAGGGCTTAGGGTTTACGGTTTAGGGTTTAGGTTTAGGGTTTAGGGTTTAATGTTTAGGGTGTCTTAGTTTAGGGTTAGGGTTTAAGGTTTAGGGTTTAGCATTTTTTATTTAATTAATTATTTATTTTATTAGAGTTTAGGATTTAGAGCTTTAGTGTTTATGGTTTTATGGTTTAGGGTTTAAGGTTTTTTATTTTAATTATTTAATTATTTTAATTTTTATTCAAATTAAGTAAACCTCTAGGTTCAGGTTTATTTAGTTTTTTTATTTATTATAGGTTATTTTATTTTCTATTTTTATTTTTTTTAGGTTTTATTTTTTAGTTTAGGTTTAGGTTTATTTTTAGTTTATTTTATTCTATTTAGTTTAGGTTTACGTTTAACTGTAGTTTATTTTAGGCTTAGGTTTAGATTTTACTTATTTTAGTTTATGATTATTTTATTTTGTCTATTTTATTTTTATTTTAAGTTTAAGATTTTTTTAGTTTAGGGTTTAGGTTTTATTTTTTTTATGATTTATTTTTAGGTTTATCTTTTTAGGTTTAGGTTTCTATTTAGTTTTTATTTTATTTTATTTATATTTTATTTTTATTTTATGTTTAAGGTTTTTTTTGGGAAACCCCATATAGGGGGAATTTTATTGCCACATAAAGAGGGTTACAAGGTCCTTACAGGATAAATACCACAACATCGCTCAAAGAGCTACAATCGACTAGAGTAAATCCCCTATCTAAGTACCAAAAGCAAAATAAAAGAGTAAAGGAAATCAAAAGATATAAATTGATTAACATAGATAAGCCAATGAATAGATCTGGGCCAAATCTCTTCAGGATGAGAGAATGAATGACAGTAGGGAGCAAACCTACAAAAGAACAAGAGACATGCACCTGCAAAATTGTAGAAAGATAGAAATTAGAGCAGTTAAAGTAGTACAGACAAAATGAAAATTGAAAACAACATAAACTGAGAAAGATTATAAAGAAGTGTGTGAGAGAAGGCTCAGGCTCAGTCACACCAAATTGGGGTAGATGCAAATATTAGCATCCAAACTTCAGGGAAAGGGTTACATAACAAGAGCTACTACCAACCAAAAAGGAGTGAAATCATCACAACCATCATAGCCAGCAAACCTATGGGAAGATAGCAACCATTTGTTGAATGTATTTTGAGCCTTAGTACCTTCAAACCTAAATAAAGCCATAAACACAATAGAAAAGGATACATCAAAGAGCGGAATGGGAAAGGGGATCCCATGCAGAATAAATATCATCAATATAGTCACCATGGCATGAGAATCCTTACACATATGAAAATGAACCATCTTTGCCAGATCCACCTTATTTTTTACTAGAGCCAAGAGTTTAGTTAGGCCAGCATGAACCACAAGAAAGCAGAGGAAAAGGCCAGACAGAGGAAAGAAGCAATACACAACCAGTTGAAAAGCCTGCTGAAATCCAGCAAGGAAAATCAAATAGCATGTAATTAACTTTATCCTAAACATATGGGACATATATGAAACTTACAGTCTTGGTATATAGCCCCGGAATATAGCCCAGAAAAAGGTACCCAATTAGAATAAGCAATACAGATGTTAACAACCCCCTTGTTAATAATCATTGCAGAACTTAACAACCAGCAAGTGTAAAGCAAGATAGCATAACCCAAACCCAAACAGGAAATGCAGAAGTCTAATAGAGCCGAGATGGGAATGCAGCAGCAGATTAGATGGACCAGAAGCCACAGGTAATAAGCTTCTCCCCACCACAAATAATTCTAAATAAGGATAATCAAAGAGACAACCCGATGCGACTTCTTTGGGCATAAAACCCGATAATTCAAAACCAAGATAGCAAATGCAAAGCGGCCATAAAACCACCCATTATTAGAATAGGCGATTAAGATAATATCCAAGTAGGTAATAGCATAATCACAGTGATCTGCATAAGTCTAACTGAAACAAGATGAAAAAAATAGCAGCAGATTAAATAGCCCACAAACATCAGGTGATTAGCTACAGCCTAGTTGGAAATAGCAAAAATAATAAAAAAAAAAAAACAACTACCAACCAACAGCCAACAACCTCAAAGGCATCCTGTTGGACATAAGACCCAAAAATCCAACAGCCAGCAATAAAAATAGTAATACAATTATTGCAGCCACCATAAGATAAGCAAGCAAAAAAGAGAGGTACAACATAGATACAAAAGGGGTTCAAAAGAGAGCCATCACTAAAATCCTTCAAATCAAAGAAGAACAGGCTTGTAGCTAAACTAACATCCTCAGTAAAAGTAGACTGGAAAGAAATCATTAAGTAAGTCCAATCTTACAAAGAGACAATAATAATAATAAGGGTATTACAGCTTCTCTCCTTACAAGTTAGGAAGGTGAGGTTTGCAAAAGCAATCAAAAAATAGCCCCAAAAGCAGCCTGTTGGACATGAGAGACAACCCCAGTAGTAGCTTACTGGGCTTAAAACTCGATAATCCAATTCAACCAACAACCAAGACAGCAAAAAATAGCAAGCTAGCCATAAAACCACCCATTCAGAATATACAGTGCATAAGTTAATTTCCAAGTAGGTAACAGCATAATCACAGTGATCTAGACAAGTCTAACTTAATCAAGATGGAAAAAACAATAGCATTTTAGATAGACGATAAACATGTGGTGATCAACTACAACCCGATTGCAAACAGCAAAAACAATCAGAAAAATAAAAGCCAGCGAACAGCGAACAGCCTCAGAAGTAGCCTGATGGACATAAGATCCAAAAATCCAACAGCCAATAATTAAAACATCAATACAATTATTCCACCCACCATAAGATAAGACAATAAAAAATAGTGGTACAACATAGATACAAAAGGGGTTCAAAAGGGGTCCATCATTGAAATCCTTCAAGACAAAGGAGAGCAGGCTTGCAGCTAAACTAACATCCTTAGTAAAAGTAGACTGGAAAGAAATCATTAAGTAGTCCAATCATGCAAAGAGATAATAATAATAATAAGGGTATGGCAGTTTCTCTTCTTACAGGTTGGTAAGGTGAGGTTAGCAAAAGCAATTAGAAAAATATCCCCAAAAGCAACCTGCTGGACATAAAACCCAAAATCCAACAGCCAATAATTAAAATAGCAAAACATTTATTGCACCCACCATAAGATAATCCAGTAAAAAATAGTGATACAGCATAAAGTCAAAAAAGGTTCCAAGTAAAGCCATCTTTGAAATCCTTCAAGACACAGAAAATTAGACCAGCAGCTAAGCCCACAGCTTCAATAAAAATAGGCTGGAGCGAAATCAAGAAGTAATTCCAATCCTACAAAGAAGAAGTTATAGTAGCAAGGGTAATGCAGTTTCTCTCCTTACAGGTTGTGGAGGTGAGGTTAGGGAGCATAAGAGGGGCCACATCCATAATAAAGGGAGAAAAAATAGATAAATTAGGGCCTATCATGAAACTATACAAAAATATAGCAATTAAACATTAATATAGCAAAGTCATAAGCCCCAGAATAGATTTCCAGAAAAAGGAAAAGAGATAGAACACAGCCTTAATTATATAATGGAAAATAGATACAGTAGGACCCCTTAACAAAATATTGATGGCAAGAAGTCTGTCCCTGTTGATCAGAAAGTAAAGCAGAAAGTAAAGCATAAGGTAATACATCTCCCTCCAACAGACAGGAAACACATTACCATTAATAGTGGAAACAGCAGAAGCAGTAAGACCCCAAAAAAGGTTAGGGTAATTAATCCAACAATAGATGCCACAGAGATCAACAATTAACTAGAAAGGGGTTTCAGGAAGATGCATCAGCAAAATCTAGAGAAATAACAACACTAAATAGAAGTTGATCATGCAATTAAATAGGTAATATAACAGGCCAAACTAATAGGATGGATTAATTTTTGAGGTAAGGGAATCCAGTATTGTCCAAATTAACCAAACAACACAAATGTTTAGAAAGTGTAAGTTGATCAAAGAATTTTATGCCATCTAATCTAGCACCCAGATTAGCAACATAATCAGCACATGCATTACCTTCACGCCATACATGAGTGATCTTAAAATAGAGTTGAGAAAGGAGAGCTCTAGTCTGCTTAAGAAGGTAGTACAATTCTGTATTGCCCATTTCGGTGGAAGTCAAAGATCAATCACCAACAAGGCATCCACCTCAATCCAAATATTGAGCCAACCTTTTTGAAAGCAAATCTTAGTAGCTTTGTAAACTGCCATTAGCCCAGCAAAAGGAACGAAGCAAGTATTAAGAGGGTAAGCAAAAGCACATAGGACTTTACCATTAAGATTTTTGAAAATTCCACCACAACTAGAAAAATTTTGAGAGACAGAGCCATCGGTGTTAATTTTAATAGTATTAGCATGAGATTTTACACAATAAACAATCTTGTCATCTTTACAGTTGGGTGGATCTGGCAAGTTAAAGCCTAGTTTATTGGCCACAAATTTACAGCCTTTGAATTAATTGTAGTTAATTAAATTGGCATTAAACAAGTCACGGATTTTATTTTTAATTCTAGCAATTATCCTCATGTGATTCATAGGAATCCCACAAGGTTTTACATCATTTCTATCCATCCATATGAACCAAATAAGAGTGATAGCAATTATGACTTTAATGTGACCTTTAATAGTGTTTTCAAAATAAACTTTAAGAAGTTGGTATAGAGTTAAGGAGCCATTAAATTTGACAATATTAAAGAGATCATCATACCAAATCCAAAGTTTGGAAGCAATGGCTCCGTTAACAAATACATGATTCACATTCTCAATGTGAAAGTCATAGTAGCATTTTGAAGGTAAGTAAAACCTTTACCCCACATCAAGTCACAGGATAAAGTTTTTCAAAATACCAAGTTAAAATAGAATAGGAAATAGGAATAGTGTTATTCCAAAGTTTAAAAACACATTGGAGAAATCATGAGCTTCTTTAATATGAATCCAAACATTTTTAAGGTTGAAATCACCATTTTGGGAAAGCTTAAAAAGGATCTGATCATGATTGCTAGGAAATAGGAATAATAGTAAGCTTATCTAAATGAGAGAAAGGAATATAGTCAGTAAGCTTATTATTGTTCCACTTATTATTTTGCCAGAAAGAGTTCACTTTAATAACATCAGTGGAGTGGGTAGAAAGTAATTCATCAATGGACCCACCTTCAATCCAATTATCTTGCCAAAAGAAAGAGGTTCCAGAGTTAATCCCCCAAGAGATTAAATATTTTGCTTCACATTTGATGGAATAAAGTCTTTTCCATACAGGAGAGTCTCTCACTTTATAGGGGCAAATGAAAGGGTGCTTACCCTGGCAGTATTTGACAATCATGAAATTAGCCCAAAGACTATTGTTGCTCCTAAAATTCCACCAAAGTTTATAGGAAAAAGTAGTGATAGCTTCCCTGATTTGCTTACAGCCAAGCCCACCTTCAGCAAGAGTGTCACAGCTTTTATACCAAGAGGTCCAATGCATTCTTTTAGTAGAATTGTTAGAACCCCAGAAGAATTTGTTAAGGAGGCGCTCAATTCTCTTAATAGTAGAATTGGTTGGCACAATGGTTTGAATGAGATATAAAGACATGGAGTTAAGGTGCTCTTATCAAAGTGAGTCTACCACCAAATGAGAGTAAATGAAATTCCCAAATAGAAAATTTATTAGAGATTTTTTGGATTAACTCATCAAAGAGATGTGATCTTTTTTGACCTTTAAAGTGTGGAGCACCAATATATTTAATAGGAAGTTATTGTTGCTAAAAATTAGTAATTCTCAAGATTTGGTTAATCCTATTACTAGAGATTTTAGAGGAAGGAATGAAACAACTTTTACCTTCGTTAAGAAAGAGACCACTTTCATTACCAAATTTATTTAAAAGATTCTTAGTAGTTTTAATGTGATGAGTAGAGGCATTGCAAAAGATTATGAAGTCATCAGCAAAACTAAGATGAGAGACAGGAAGAACACCTTGAGTTCTAAAAAACATGCTAGGATTATTGTTGAAAGATCATTAAGGCTCCTCGAAAGATATTCAATATCAATAATAAAAAGAGAGGGAGACAAGGGATCTCCTTATCTCAAACCATGCATAGTAGGAAAAAAACCTAGGGACTCACCATTCATGATAATAGAGAATCAAACATTGGCAATACAATTTTTAATGAGGTGGATAAAATAGTCAGAAAAACCAAACAAAAGAAGAATTTAGAAGAGGAAATTCAAAGAGAGGTTGTCAAAAGCTTTTGAGATGTCTAATTTGAAAAGGATGTTACCACCTCTTGTAGAAACATCAATGTCATGAATTAGCTCTTGGGCCAGAAGAATATTTTTAGATATAGCTCTATCTTTAACAAAACTAGTTTGGTTGGGAGAAATAATTTTAGGCAGCAATGGACTAATTCTATTGGCAATTAATTTAGCAATGAGTTTATGAAAGAAGGTGCAAAGGCTGATAGGTCTGAAATCGCCCCAAGATTCATGATTATTAATTTTGGGAATGAGAATAATAGAAGTGCTAAAAAAATATCTAGGTAAAGGATTTCCATCAAAAAAATCAATGACAGCATCAACAAGGTCAGACTTAATAATACATGATAAATATTGAATGTAGCCTTGGGGCAGCAGAATCAGTGTTCATGCTATTGAGAATACTACCAATCTCAGCTTTCATAGGATGCAAATTAAGCAAATAGTTATCATCATTAATAATCATTGAGGGAATCAGGTGAGAGTTGGAGAGAGCTTCTAAGGTAGGGTTGTTGTTTAATAAGATTTTAAAATAATGTATGACAGAATCTTTAATATCATTATTATCAGTGATCCAACTATCGTTATCATTTTTAGTTTTTTTAATAGAGTTTAAGGCTTTCTTTTTTTTTTGAAAAGAGCATGGAAATACTTGGTATTTCTGTCACCATCAGCAATATGTTTACTAGCAGCTTTTTGCTGCCAGTATGTTTCCTCCATATTCTCATATTTAACCAAGTTATCTTTAGCTTCATTCAACTTTCAAGTTTAGTAGATTCAGTCAAAATAGCATCTTCTAGAGAACAAACTAATTATTCCATATTTTTTATATTGGCAAAAAGATTTTTAAAATGATGCTTGTTCCACCAATTTATATTTTATTTAAGCCTTTTAATCTTAAGCCAGAGGCTAATCATGCCCTTAACTGAATTATCCGGATGAAGAGGAGCCATCTAGTTAATGGATACAAAATTTATGAAATCAATGTGTTGGATCCACATATTTTGGAATCTGAAAGAAGTTGGGGAGGATAATCTATTGGAGGGATTTTGGATAGAAATCAAAAGCGAGCATGATCAGACAAAGTTCTGCTCAAATGTTCAATAGAAGTAATGGGCCATTGATTAATCCAAAAAGAATTAAAAAAGAGTCCTATCAAGCCATTTGCCGAGTCTAGAGTGCCATGTATAGTGGGGCAGAAAAGCCAATATCAATCAGATTGCAATCAAGAATCATATTAGAAAAATCTTCCATGGAATGAATGTTAGGAGAGCAACCTCTCCTTCTTTCTGAGGAAGAGAGAATAGTGTTAAAACCACCCCCAACCAACCAGGGTTTGTTGACCGAGGAGGTAAATGTTCTTAAGTTATCTGAAAGGGTGTTCCTACCAACTCTATTACAAGAAGCATAAATAAAGGAACCTAAAGTAGAAAATTCACCCAATGAGATGTGGACATTAACTAATTGTTGGAGATCATCAAGTATAGAGATGTTGACTAAATTATTCCAAAAACACTAAATTTTATTGCTAATATTATAAAAGAAATTTTGAAAGCCAAGCATTCTAGCAACATGGTTGATCTTAGAAGAGTGTATGAATAGTTCAATAACAACAAGTAAGGCTATGTTATGAATATGACAAAGACTTCTAATATGATTGCGGACAATGAGAGTCCTAATACCTCGAACATTCCAAATTAGAAAATTGATCATAGTAAAATAAGAAAGAAAGGAAAAGAGATAACTAAAGAAATAAAAAAGTAAGAAGAAAAGAAAACTAAAACCAGTTATTTATGGGAATTTAGAGAAGATCTAGTAGTTCTAGTGGAGCTATTAGTGAACATTCTAGCTTTGAGAGATTTTTTTTAAAAATAGTTTTAAAAGCTCTATCGTTGTCCAAAGTATCACCATCCAAGAGAGACTGATTTGTGATGTTCAAAATAGGACCTATATCAGTGAAAGCATTTCTAATGGTAATTTCCCCTTCTTCAATATCAGAATTAAGTTGAGAAAGTGGGTTAGCATGTGTATCACTCTGAAGGGTAGGAGAAGGAGAGGTTGTGAAGCCATTAATAACACAGATTTCATACTCAGTTTTAGAATTACTTTTTAGATTTTGTTCCATCATCAAAGGATCAGCAATTTTCAGATTTTGTTCTTTCATCAAAGGATCAACTCCAGAATTTATTTTCAGATTTTGATCCAACCTTAAGTTTTCATTCAAATCACCACTAGGGTTTGTATGAGTCTCCTCGGGTCCACTAGCTAAAAGGGGCAGGTTAGACTGAGTCAAGGTATTGTCTTGAGGAGCCAAATTATTACAATTAGAAGCAATGTTAATTAAGATATCATTAGCCTCCTCATGAACCTCATAAGCATTATTTTTAACATGCTTAGATTGCTCTCCAATAGGCAAATCAGTGGATAGAAAAGGAGTAGGGGTAGGGGATGATTCCCATATTGAGTGACTTTAGGCACATAAGCAAATTTATTATTTTTTCATTTGATAGAGTAAGATTAGGATCCGGCAATTTATTCTTTTTAAGATGAGGATGCAACACAAAACATTTAGAATGCTCATGGCCATGAATCTTACAATGTGTGCAAAAAATAGGAAAGTTCTCAAATTCCACATTTTAATTATAACTTAACTTCTCAGAGCCGATCTAAACTTCTTTAGGATGCTTTTTAGTAATATCAATCTCAACCAAAATACGAGGAACAGAAGGTCATGATCTCACAGTGATGGCCTGATCATTTTGAAGAGGCCAACCAAAGAGAGCCCCAACCGCAAAGAGAACTTGATGTGTAACAAAATGTATTCTCATATTAGGAAGAACTAGCCATATAGGAACAATTGGGGATTCCACTTTTATATCAAAAAGAGGAGACCATTTCAGAAGTTGCATTTGATAATTAAACACAAAGAGCAATAGGAAAAAACTCTTGAATAATGTAAGTCATTAGAGAGCTTACTTAAATAATCCTAGGATCAATCAATCTGATAGTGAAAACACCTGAAAGTTTAAGGCTATGAAAAAAATGATCAGATGTTATCTAGAGTTGGCCGATGTAAGGAAAATTTACCAACTAAAGAGAATTTAAAAGGCTTCGCCAACTTTTCCACGTCTAGATCTGAGCATATAAAAGTAGGCATCCCATGAAATGAGGTAGAGATCAAATTCATCGAAGCATTAGGGGAAAGGTTCTTACTAGATAATGCATCCTTAAAGGACTTAAATGCAGGCAGAGTAGCGGTTGATTTCGAATCCATAATTCCATGTAAATCTGATTCCCTAGTCGATGCCTCCAAAATGGATAAGCTTGGCTGCGTAGAAAGTGGCTCCTCTGCCATTGAAAGATCAAAAGGAAACTCACCTTAGAGGCTAATCAGAGACAAATTATCCAAAAAATCGATCGAGAATGATAAAAAATTGGCCATGCCGCTGTAAAAGGGAGGGAGGAGAGGGGTTGATAGGGTTTAGAGTTTAGAGTTAAGAGTTTAGTTTAGGGTTTGGTTTAGGTTTAGGTTTAGGGTTTAGGTTATAGGTTTAGGTTTAATGTTTAGGTTTAGGTTTAGGGTATAGGTTTAGGTTTAGGTTTAGGTTTAGGTTTTGGGTTTAAGGTTTAGGGTTTAGGATTTAAGGTTAAGGGTGTTTAGAGTTTAGGGTTAGGGTTTAGGGTTTAAGGTTTTTTTATTTAATTATTTATTTACTTTTTTTAGGGTTTTAGGTTTAGGATTTTGGATTTTGGGTTTAAGATTTTTTATTTAATTATTTATTTATTTTAATTATTTATTTAAATTAAGTAAACATGTAGGTTTAGGTTTATTTAGTTTATTTTTTATTTATTTTAGTTTATTTTATTTTGTGTTTTTATTTTTCTTAGGTTTTATTTTTTAATTTAGGTTTAGCTTTATTTTTAGTTTATTTTACTTTATTTATTTTAGGTTTACATTTAGGATTAGTTTATTTTAGGTTTAGGTTTTTTTTTATTTTAGTGTAATTTATTTTAGTTTAGGTTTATTTTATTTTATTTTATTTTATTTTAAGTTTAAGTTTTTTTTATTTAGTTTAGGGTTTATGTTTTTTTAGGTTTTTTATTTAGTTTTTATTTTATTTTATTTTAGGTTTATTTTATTTTTATTTTAAGTTTAGGGTTTAGAGTTTTAGAGTTTAGGGTTTAGGGTTTAGGGTTTAGGATTTAGGGTATTAAGGTTTAGGGTTTAGGGTTTAGGGTTCAGTGTTTAGGGTTTAAGGTATTTAGGGTTTAGTGTTTAGGGTTTAGGTTTAGGGTTTAAGTTTTAGGGTTTAGGGTTTAGGATTTTGGGTTTAGGGTTAGGGTTTAGGGTTTAGGGTTTAGGGTTTGGGGTTTTAGGGTTTAACATTTTAGGGTTTAGGATTTAGGGTTTAGGATTTAGGGTTTAGAGTGTTTAGAGTTTAGGTTTAGGGTTTTGGGCTTTTTTATTTAATTAATTATTTATTTTATTAGGGTTTAGGGTTTATTGTTTAAGGTTTGGGGCTTTAGTGTTTAGGGTTTTAAGGTTTATGGTTTAGGATTTTTTAATTTAATTATTTATTTATTTTAATTTTTATTTAAATTAAGTAAACTTGTAGGTTTAGCTTTATTTAGTTTATTTTTTAATTTTTTATTTATTTATTTATTTTTTAAAGTTTTATTTTTTAGTTTAGGTTTAGGTTTATTTTTAGTTTATTTTATTCTATTTAGTTTAGGTTTCATTTAGGTTTAGTTTATTTTAGGTTTATTTTTTGGTTTTATTTATTTTAGTTTAGTTTATTTTAGTTTTGGTTTATTTTATTTTGTTTATTACATTTTTTTAAGTTTAAGTTTTTTTTTAGTTTAAGGTTTAGGTTTTATTTTTTAGTTATTTTTAGGTTTGTTTTTTAGGTTTAGGTTTTTATTTTATTTTATTTTATTTTAAGTTTATTTTATTTTTATTTTAGGTTTAGGGTTTAGGGTTTTAGAGTTTAGGATTTAGTGTTTAGGGTTTAGGGTTTAGGGTTCAGTGTTTAGGGTTTAGGTTTTAGGGTTTAGGGTTTAAGATTTTGGGATTAGGGTTTAGGGTTTGGGATTTTAGGGTTTAACAATTTATGGTTTATGATTTAAACTTTAAACTTTAGATTTAAGGTTTTAGGTTTAGTATATATTTTAGGTTCAGGTTTAGTTATTTAGGTTTAGGTTTAGGTTTAGGGTTTAGGTTTAGATTTAGTTTAGTATTTTTTAGTTTAGGTTAGGGTTTAGGTTTATTTTATGATTTAGGTTTAGGTTTAGTTTAGCGTTTAGTTTTTAGGGTTTGGGTTTAGGGTTTAAGGTTTAGGGTTGTTTAGGGTTTGGGGTTTAGGGTTTTGGGTTAAGGGTTTAGGGTTAGGGTTAGGGTTAGGGTTAGGGTTTAGGGTTTAAGGTTTAGGATTTAGGATTTAGGGTTTAAGGTGTTTAGGGTTTAGGGTTAGGGTTTATGGTTTATGTTTTTTTATTTAATTATTTTTTCATTAATTTTTTATTAAATTAAGTGAACCTATAGGTTTAGGTTTATTTAGTTTGTTTTTTATTTATTTTAGTTTATTTTATTTTTTATTTTTATTTAGGTTTATTTTTGTTTATATTTAGTTTAGTTTATTTATTTTTAGGTTTATTTTTTTTAGTTTAAGTTTTTTATTTTAGTTTATTTTTTCAGTTAAGGTTTATTTTTTTTAGTTTAGTTTTATTTTTATTTTATTTTTTAGGTTTAGGTTGTATTTTTTTATTTTTATTTTTAGTTTTAGGTTTTTATTTTATTTTTTTAAGTTTCAAATTTAGGTTTTTATTTTATGTTTTTTTTTAAGTTTTTTTTTTAGTTTACATTTAGGTTTATTTTTAGCTTATTTTATTTTATTTTGTTTAAGTTTACATTTAGGTTTAGTATTTTTAGGTTTAGATTTTATTTATTTTAGTTTATTTTATTTTAGTTTAGGTTTAATTTATTATAATTTTAAGTTTAAGTTTTTCTTCTTTAATTTAGGGTTTATGTTTATTTTTTAGATTTAGGATTTTATTTAGTTTTTATTTTAGGTTTATTTTATTTTTATTTTAGGTTTTTGGTTTAGATTTTAAAGTTTAGGGTTTATGGTTTTAGGGTTTAGGGTTAAGGGTTCAGTGTTTAGGGTTTAGGGTTTAGACTTTAGGGTTTTGATTTAGGGTTTATGTTTTAGGATTAATGGTTTAGGGTTTAGGGTTTAGAGTTTAGGGTTTAGCATTTAGGGATTAGGGTTTAGGGTTTTTTTTTTTTGGGAACCCCATGTAGGGGAATTTTATTACCACAAAAAAGGGTTTGGTCCCCAAAGGGACAAACTCACTACTCAAAGAGCTACAATTAGCATAGAGTAAATCCCAATCTAAGTAAAAGCAATAGAAAATAATAAAGCAATCAAAAGATACAAATTGATTAACATAATAAGCCAATGGAAGATTAGAAATCTCAGGATGGAGAATGCATGACACTCTGGAGCAAATACAAGAGGACAAGAGAAGCACCACCAAGAATGTAACAGAAAAGAAGTTAAAGCGATTAAGGTAGTACGACAAAATGACAACTAAAAGCGCATAATCGAGAATGATAGTAAGAGTTGTGATAGAATCAGCTCACCATAAGCTAGGGTAGAGGCAAATATGAGCATCCGGACTTGACAAAAGGGTTACATCACAAGAGCTACTACTAAACCAAAAGGGAGAAATTATCACATATCATAAGCCAACAAACAGTATTGCATCCATTTGATAAAGTCTTGATATCCTTAGGAAATATAATCAAAACTATATCTGAGTAGATAGAGAAATTCTAGAATGAGAAAGGGTTCCCATCCTAGAAATAAGACCCGATATAAGACACCATGTCAATGAATTTCCAGCACCAATACAAGAAGTTCATCATATTCAGCATTTGGCTGTAAGCTCACATAAGTCTACCCATTCAGATAGAGCATCATAAGGTTTGAATATGAATTAGTTAAGATCATCTTACAAGTCGCATTAGTCTAACAAAGCTAGGCAAAAGATAAGAGGCAAGAAATAAAATGGTTTTCAAGGAGCAAGGCCCATAAGTCAAACAATAAATAGTCAACACCACATTGCCGATTGAATTAAGTAAGTGCGAAAAAGTCGGAAACCCCAATTGCGATTCTGAAAGTCTGGCTGGAAAAAAAATAGCAGATAGTAAAAATTAGGTAGAGAGCAGCTCCCCACCACAAAACATTCTAGTAAGAGATAATCAGAGCAAAAAGTTTAGTAACAGGTTGCTTAGTAGCAGAAACAGTAATCCAGTTCTGCCAAAAGCAATGATAGTAAAAACCAGCTGGGTGAGCAATAATCCAACTATCTATAAAAGATAAAATAGTGATTAAGAGCAGGAAAAGCAGAAGAGCACTCATGATCTGCATGTTCTCATCATAGCCAAGAGAGGGGAAATAACAACAGAAAGATCGAAATACTGATATTAGCGACAAAATAAGACAAAAAGAATACTAAGAGCACTTGCTGAACAAGGTACTCTAAAGACCAAAAACCAACAATGGAGGCAATGATACAATTCCATTCCTGCAAAGAGATATTAAAGTTGACATGGGATTTCACAAACAGCAAAGTAATAGCAATATGGAAGGTTGCAGCCATTTGATGCTCAATAGCTATCCTACCTTGGACAAAAGTAATTAAAAGCAAGAAAGAAAGTCAAAAACCCCACGGTCATAGTTCTGAAATAGTAGGATTGAGCAGAAAATAGCAGATAGGGAGGGATAGGTAATGAACAGCTCCCCACCACAACCAATCCAGTAAGAGACATTTAGTGCAAATAGTTCAGTAGCAGATTGCTTAGTCACATTAATCCAATTTTGCCAAGGATAATGACAGTAATAACTGATCTTCAAGATTTGCATGTTCCCATCATAGCATACAGAGGGAAAATAATAGCAGGGAAGACCAACCATCAATGTTGTACAAAGAGAAGAAAAATAAAGAAAACTCGGGCAAGGTACTCAAAATTCAAAACCAATACAATTAAGAAAAGCAATCTTTAAGATAAATGATATAAAATAGAGAATGAATGAGTTCAAGTAATTCCCACAGTGTAGTACCCACAACCTCGGCAAAGGTAGAATGAAAAACCATTAAGTAACTCCAAACCTGCTGAGCATGGGAAACAAATCCGCGACAAGATTGAGTAGCCTCAAGGGTCCATATCAGCCAACAACTAAGAAAGGAGGTATCAACAAGTTGACCATAGGAAAAGCCAATAAGAGTAGATAGTGCATAAAATGGATCCCATAATAAAAGAGAAGAATTCTAACTATGGCAAACAGAACCAGGATGTAAACAACAACAACATGTGTGATCAAAAATAGCCCAGCTGATAATAACACAAACAGTTGGAAGATTGAGAATCAAAAAATAACCATAAATCACAAAGATAACAATTGGAAATAGGTCCCAAAAAACCAATGACTATCATTGAAAGGAATTACAAGACCTTTCTAGATCAAAAAATCTGATCGCGGCCCGATGAGAGGGTAAACACAGTGAAAACCAAAAAGAGAGGCCAACATGAAAACCCATTCTTGCAAGGAGCAAGACAAGACAGCCAACAAAAAAAAAATATCTTCGAACAAGAGCAGTAAAAGAGATTGACCAAGGCCCCAATCTCAGAAACATTCTACACAAAAAGGATCTGCTAAATAAAATAGCTAGAAACAATCTGAAGAAACTCCATCCAGGTCAAAAATAAATAGTCTGAAAAGAAACAACAGAATGCCGAGATTCCACCAAACAAAGTAAAAAAAAAAGATAACCAAGAAGTAATATCAAAGTTTTGCACAATAATAAGTCTGTCAGAAGGGGTAAGGAGGTCAGCAGCACCTGTAAGAAAATCTATAAAAAAACAACCATGGCAGGTGGAAGAAAAGAAGAAAGCCCCCCACAACAAGATCCCACCAAAGGAACCCTGTTAAATCAGAAAATGGATTCCAAAGAGAGCATGCTGAATGGGGACCAGATTCCAGTATAGACAATAGCCAAGAAGATAAATATTAGTAAAAATGCCAAAAAACCTCTTCATGCAGAAAAATAACATAAAAGATAACTCCCAGAAATAAAAGGAAAATGTCAGCTCCAAGCTTGAGTCAAAGAGAATATCAGCAGCAGCCTAAGATATAATAGGGGAGACAAGCAGCGTGTCAAAAGCTAGCCAACGGTCATTATCAGGTGAAATCCAAGAACCTAATAGTAAATCTTCAAAATAAATATTGCAACTAGCATAGCGAGCACTAATACAATGCATAGAAATAACATAGGTAACTAAGATGCTCCAAGCAGTAATATATTTGAGAAATAGCAGGTTGCAGAAATTAATAACATTAGCTAAACCCATCAAAATAAATATCTCCATCCAGCAATGATTAAGACCCCTAGGATTAGGAATGAAGGCAGCATTGATATTAAAATCTCAAATAGGATTGGTAACCAATGGCAGCTAGCACATAGCTCAACAAAATTCCAATGCAGAGTATTAGTATGCACATAGCTCAATGACCCTTTATCGTAAATGCCAAAAGCAGATAGCTTCCAAATAAAGGAGAAGCTATTAAAACACCAAATCATGACATAGAGATCAAGATAGCAAGTAATATCCATGTAAAGCATCCATAAAAGACACAAAAAGGAACAAAAATCCATAAAATAAGGAGGCATACAGATAAAAGATGAATGGACATCAAAGGTGATTAAGTTGAGATAAGGAAACCTATCCAAGTTAACCACAAGTGTTTGGGTAAGGTGATTTGATCAAAGAAGATGATACCATCGGATCTAGCACCCAGATTGGCAAGGTAGTCGGCATTTCCTTCCATGAGTGATGTTAAAATTCAATTTGGAAAGAAGAGCTCAGTTTGCTTGAGGAGGTAGTACAATTTGGTCTTCATCTTGGTGGAGTCAAAAGATCAATCGAAGAGCATCTTCCAAATATTGAGCGACCATTTTGGAGGCAAATCTCAAGAGCATTGTAGCCAAAGCTCGGAAAATGGGACGACAGAAATAAGGGGATAAGCAAAAGCACATAGTACTATACCCTTAGAGTTCCTAAAAATGCCACCACAACTAGAGCCATTATGGTAGACAGAGCCATCAATATTAATTTTAATAATATGGTCAAGAGGTTTTTTCCAATAGACAATCTTGTCATTTCGACAGTAAGGTTGGTCCGGTAGGTTAAAGCCCAGTTTATTGGCCACAAATTTACAGCCTTTGAATTGTCTGTAATGAATGAGATTGGCTTTAAACAAGTCACAAATTTTTTTTTTTAGTTCTAGCAATAATCCTCACGTGGTTCATACGGATCCCACGATGTTTTGCATCATTACGGTCCATCCATATGAACCAGATAAGAGTGATAACAATGATGACTTTAATGTGACCTTTAATAGTATTATCAAAATAGACTTCAAGAAGTTGATATAAAGTAAGAGAGCCATTGAAATTGACATTGTTAAAAAGATCATCGTACCAAATCCAAAGTTTAGATGCAATGGCCCCATTAACAAAAACATGATTAACATTCTCAATATCGAAAGAACATTGACATTTAGAGGGTAAATGGAACTCTTTACCCACAACAAGGAATCAACAAGGATAAAATTTTTCAGAATATACCAAGTAAGAATAGAATAAGAAGTAGGGATATTGTTATTCCAAAGTTTGGAGAACACATAGGAGGAATCATGAGTATCTTTAATGTGGAGCCACACATTTTGAGGTTGAAATCACCATTATGTGAGAGCTTAGCTTAAGAGAATGATTGATTGTGGAGTGATAGGAATAGTAGTAACCATATTCAAGAAAGTAAAAGGGATAAAATCAGCAAACTTACTATTGTTCCACTTAATGTTATGCCAAAAAAAGTTTACTCTAATAGCGGTAGTGGAATGGGTGGAGAGTAAGTCATCAATGGATCCACATCCACTCCAGTTATCTTGCCAAAAGAAAGAAGCGCCAGAGTTAATGCCCCAAAAAATTAAGGGTTCTGCATCCCAATTGACAGAACAAAGTCTTTTCCACACAGGAGAATCGTCCAGTTTAAAGGGATAAATGAGGGGGTGCTTACCCAGGAAATATTTAACAGTGATGAAATTAGCCCAAAGACTATGATTACTCCTAAAATTTCACCAGAGTTTATAGGAAAAGGCATTGATAGCTTCTTTTATGGATTTATAACCAAGACCACCTTCGTCAAAAGTGCCATAACTTTTAAACCAAGAGGTCCAATGCAATTTTTTTAGAAGAGGTATTGGAGCCAGAAAAATTTTTTAGGAGGCGCTCAATTACGTGATGATAGAAATGGTCCACAATGGTTTGGATGAGATATAAAGGCATGGAATTAAGAGTGCTCTTAATCAAGGCAAGTCTACCAAAGAGAGTAAATGAAATTCCCAAACCAAAATTTTATTAGAAATTTTTTTGAATAAGGTCATCAAAAGATGAGATCTTTTCGGCCTTTAAAAGCGAGCCAGAGATAATTAATGGGAAGTTGACTTTGCTTAAAATTAGTAATTCTAGAGATCTGATATAGTCTATTGGTAGGAATCCTAGCTGATGAAATAAAATAGCATTTTCTTTCATTAAGGAAGAGACCACTAACTTTGCCAAAATCATTTAAGAGATTCTTAATAGTTTTAACAAGTTGAAGAGAGGCATTGCAGAAGATTATAAAATCATCATCAAAGCTAAGATGAGAAACAAGGAAACCACCATGACTTTTATAAACCATGTTAGGTTTTTTAATGAAAAGATCATTGAGGCTCCTCGAAAGATATTCAACAGCAATGATAAAAAGAGAAGAAGAAAGAGGGTCACCTTGATGCAAACCATGGCTTGAAGTAAAGAAACCAAGGGACTCACCATTTATGATAACAGAAAACCAGACGTTAGTGATACAACTTTTTATAAGACAGACAAAATTATCGAAGAAACCAAACAAATGTAAGATTTGAAAGAGGAAATCCCACGAGAGGTTGTCAAAGGCTTTAGAGATGTCTAGTTTGAAGAGAATATTACCTCCTCTAGAAGAAACATCAATGTCATGAACCAGCTATTGAGCAAGAAGAATATTATCAGATATGGCTCTATTTCTAACGAAGTTAGTTTGGTTAGGGGAGATGATTTTAGGTAGCAGAGGGGCTAATCCTATTATTAATTAATTTAGCAATGAGATTTTGAAAAAAGGTGCAAAGACAAATAGGTCTAAAATCGCCCCAAGATTCAGGATTATTGATTTTGGGAATAAGGATAATAGAAGTACTTGCAAAATATCTGGGAATAGAGCTGCCATCAAAGAAATCAATAACATCATCAATAAGATCAGATTTAATAAAAGGCCAATCTGAAAGAAATGAGTCATAAAACCATCGATAAAACCACGACAAGAATCATGTTCATGCTATTGAGAATTACTAATCTCGCTTCGAGGGAGTGAGCAAATGGTTATCCTCATTGCTAATCATAGAGATTAGATGGGTGTTGGAGGGTTTCTAATGAAGGATTAGAGTTTAATAAATTTTGAAAGTGTATGTGATTCCTTAATTTCATTATTATCAGTTATCCAGCCATCATTAGAGTTCTTAATTTTCTTAATCGAGTTTAAAGCTTTTTGTTTATTGCAAATAGCATGGAAATACTTAGTGTTTCTATCGCCATCAGCAATATGTTTGCTAGTAGCTTTTTGATGCCAATAGGTTTCCTCCATATTTTGGTAATTAATCAAGCTATCTTTGGCAATGCTCAACTCATCAAGTTCTTTGGGATCGTTAAGATGACCTCTTCAAGAGAACAAACCACTTGTTCCATAGCTTTAAGATTGGTAAAAAGATTTTTAAAAATATGCTTGTTCCACCTATTGAGGTTTTGTTTAAGCCTCTTGAGCTTAAGCCAAACCTGAATCATGCCTTTAATGGAATTATCCGGGTGAATAGGAGCCATCCAATTAGTGAAAACAACATTAGTGAAATCTCCATGTTGGGTCCACATATTTTGGAATCTAAAAGGTGAGGGAGTAGAAGGGTTAAGTGGGGAGTTTTGATAGAGATCAAAAAAGGAGCATGATCAGATAAAGTTCTGCTCAAATGCTCAACAGAAGTAAGAGGCCATTGATTGATCCAAAGAGAATTAAAGAGGGTCCTATCAAGATGCTGCCAAATTCTAGAGTTATGCCACGTGTAATCAGACCCTGAAAAGCCAACGTCAATCAAATTTCAATCTAGGATCATATTAGAGAAGTCTTCCATGAAATGGAGGTTAGGAGAACATCCTCCCCTCCTTTTCGAAGAAGCAATAATAGTGTTGAAATAAACCCCAACCAACCAGGGAAGGTTAACTGAGGAAGCGAATGTTCTTAAGTGATTCCACAGGATGTTCCTACCGGCTCTACTGTAAGAAGCATAGATAAAGGAACCAAAAGCCGAAAACTCACCTAATGAGATTTTGACATTAACCAATTGATCAAGATCATCAATGATGGAAATGGTGATGGAATTATTCCAAAAACACCAAATTTTATTATTAAGATTGAAGAAGAAATTTTGAAATCCAAGCGATCTAGCAACATGGGCAATCTTGGAAGAGTTAATGAAAGGCTCAATAATAATAAGAAATTTGATATTATGAGTGCGACAGAGGCTCCTAACATGGTTGCCTATAGGGAGAGTCCCACAACCCCGGATATTCCAAATAAGAAAATTAATCATAATAAAAAAACCAAAAAGGAAAAGGTAAGAAAAAAAGGAAATAGATAAAGGAGGAGAGGAGGACATAATTATTTGCGAGGTGTTAGAGAAGAACGTGTGGTTCTAGTGAAGTTATTATTAGTCATTTTGGCTTTATAAGATTTTTTTTTTTAACAATTTGGAAGGGTCTATCAGTATCCAAAGTATCTCCATCATAAAGGGATTGGTTTTGGTATCCGAGAATAGAGTAGTCAATGTATTTGGTGATTTCTCCTTCTTGATCGAGTTAGAATGATAAATTTGGATTGTACCACTCTATAGAGAAATAGAAGGGGAGGTTCTTGCACCATTAATAGTACAAATATCATTTTCATTACCATGATGCATATTCAGATTTTGGTCTGACAGCAAAGGATCAATATTATTTTGATCCAATATAAGATTCTCATTCAAATTGTCATTAAGATTCAAATGAAGCAAAGGATTATCATGAGAAGCCAAATTATTACAAGTAGGAGTAGTGCTAGGTGAGTTATCATTAGTTTCTGCACACACCTCAATAGTAGTATTTATACCAAGCTCAGAATATTTTTCATTAGACAAATCAATAGGTAATAAAGGGGTAGGTGTAGGAGGATGAATTCCATTATGAGTAGCTTTAGGCACATAAGCTAACTTATTGGTTTTCGAAATTCTAAGGGAGGTATTAGTATCCTGTGATATATTCTTTTTAAGGTTAGGGTGTAGCACAAAGCATTCAGAATGATCATGACCATGGATCTTACAGTGAGTGCAAAAGACAGGAAAATTTTCAAATTCTACATTCTGATTATATCCGAATTTTTTTGAACCAATCCAAACTTCTTTGGGGTATTTTTTGGTAATGTCAATCTCAACCAAGATGCATGCAACAGATGGTCGAGATCTTGCGGCAATGGCTTGATCAATTTGAAGGGGTCTACCAAATAAAGCCCCAACCGTAAACAGAACTTGGTGAGTAACATAGTGAATTTTCATGTTGGGAAAAGCAAGCCATAAAGGAACAATAGGGGATTCCTCTTTGACAACAAAAAGGGGTGACCATTTCAAGAGCCGTATTTGACAATTATACACAAAATAGGAGCGACGGGGAAAGACTCAAGAATAATCTAAATCATTTGATAACTGAATGAGGATATGTCGAGGATCAATCAGCCCAATATTGAAGACTCCCAAAAGCTTTAAGCTATGGAAGAAAGATCAGATATTATCTAGAGTAGGGCGCCATAAAGAGAATTTACCAACCAAAGAGAACTCAAAAGGCTTAGCTAATTTCTCCACATCCTAGTCAGAACACATGACAATCGGTAATCCACGAAAAGGGGTTGAAATTAAGTTAACCAAGGCATTAGAGCAAGGGATCTTACCAGAAAGAGCATCTTTAAAGGACTTGACAGCAGGCGCATTAACGATTGTAATCGGATCCAAAATACATTTAGGGTCGGAGGTTAAAGCCGGTGCAACCAGGAGCGATGAGTTTGGTTGTGCGGAGAGTGATTCCTCCACCATTGAAAGATCAAGTGAGAATCACATAAGCAACTAGAGGAAGCGCAAACAAGTAATAAAATAGCGATCACGATCGGGGTGACCCGCAATGTGGCCAAACCGTAGAGAATTGCACGGGAACACAAAATTGCCAGAGACGGAGCGCAACCGAGAGGAAGGAGAGGGGTTTTGAACTTATGGTTTCAAGGGTTTGGATTAGGGTTAGGGTTTAGGATTTGGGGTTTTAGGGTTTAGCATTTTAGGGTTTAGGATTTAGGATTAGGGTTAAGGGTTTAGGGTTTAGGCTTTAGGGTTTTTAGGATTTAGGGTTTATGATTTAGGGTTAGCTTAAGATTTAGGGTTAGTTTATGGTTTAGGGTTTAGGGTTTGGGGTTTAGGGTTTATTTATTTAATTATTTATTTATTTTTTTATTTAAATTAATTTAACCGATAAGTTTATGTTTATTTAGTTTAATTTTTTTAATTTTAGTTTATTTTATTTTTTATTTTTATTTAAGTTTAATATTTTTATTTAGTTTAGTTTATTTATTTTAAGTTTATTTATTTTAGTTTAGGTTTTTTTATTTTGGTTTAATTTTTCAACTTAGGTTTAGGTTTAAGTTTATTTTTTAGTTTAGTTTAAATTTTATTTTAATTTTTAGGTTTTCATTTTATTTTTTATTTTTAAGTTTAGTTTTAGGTTTAGGTTTTTAGGGTTTAAAGTTTAGGATATAGGGTTTTAGGGTTTAGGATTTTAAGGTTTAGGGTTTTAAGGTTTAGGGTTTAGGGTTAGGGCTTATGGTTTAGGGTTTAGGGTTTTGGGGTTAGTGTTTATGCTTTAGGGTTTAGGATTTTTAGGGTTAGTTTATGGTTTAGAATTTTAGTGATTATGATTTAGGATTCAGGGTTTGGATTTTGGGTTTAGTGTTTAGGGTTAGGGTTACGGTTAGGATTTAGGGTTTAGGATTTAGGGTTTAGGGTTTAGGATTTAGGGTTTAGGTGTTTAGGGTTTAATTAGGGTTTTTTTATTTCAATTAAGTGTAGGCTTAGGTTTATTTAGTTTATTTTTTATTTATTTTAGTTTATTTTAGTTTAATAATCTTTATTTAGGTTTATTTTTATTTAGTTTTATTTTTATTTATATTTAGTTTAGTTTATGTATGTTAGGATTTTTTATTTTAGTTTAGGTTTCTTATTTTAGTTTAGGTTTTTTATTTTAGTTTATTTTTTTAGTTTTGGTTTAGGTTTAGGGTTTAGGGTTTAGATTTAGAGTTTTAGGGTTTAAGATTTTACGGTTTAGGATTTTGTGTCAGGGTTTATGGTTTAGGGTTTAGGGTTTAGGGTTTAGGGATAGGGTCAAGGTTAGGGTTTAATGTTTAGGGGTTAGGGTTTAGAATTTAGGATTTAGGATTTAGGGCTTAGGGTGTTTAGGATTTAGGGTTAGGGTTTAAGGTTTAGGGTTTTTAATTTAATTAATTATTTATTTTTTTTAATTAAGTAAACCTATATGTTTAGGTTTATTTAGTTTATTTTTATTTATTTTTCTTTATTTATTTTTTTATTTTTATTTAGTTTAGTTCATTTATGTTAGGGTTTTTTATTTTATTTTATGTTTTTTATTTAAATTTTTTTTGTTTAGGTTTAAGTTTTTTATTTAGTTTAGTTTAATTTTTATTTGATTTTTTAAGTTTTAGTTTTATTTTTTATTTTTAGGTTTAGGTTTAGGTTTTTAGGGTTTAGGGTTTTAGGGTTTAGGGTCTTAGGGTTTAGGGTTTTAGTGTTTAGAGTTTAGGGTTAGGGTTTAGGGTTTAGGGTTTAGGGTTTAGGATTTAGTTTTTAGGCTTTAGGGCTTAGGGTTTTTAGGATTTAGAGTTTAGGTTAACAAGATTAGGGTTTAGGGTTTGGGTTTAGGATTTAGGGTTTAGGGTTTTAGGGTTTAGGGTTATTTACGATTTGGGTTTAGGGTTTTGGGTTTAGGGTTTAGGATTTAGGGTTTAGGGTTAGGGTTAGTGTTCAGGTTTAGTGTTTAAGGTTTAGGGTTTAGGATTTAAGGTTTAGGGTGCTTAGAATTTAAGGTTAGGGTTTAGGGTTTATGGTTTTTTTATTTAATTATTTATTTTTTATTTTTTATTTAAATTAAATAAACCTATAGGTTTATTTAATTTAGTTTATTTTTTATTTATTTTAGTCTATTTGATTTTTTTTGCGTTTTATTTAGGATTATTTTTATTTTTATTTAGTTTAGTTCATTTATTCTAGGGTTATTTATTTTAGTTTAGAATTTTTTAATTTAGTTTATTTTTTTGGTTTAAGTTTTGGTTTAATGTTTAGGGTTCAAAGTTTACGGTTTTATGATTTAGGGTTTTAGGGTTTAAGCTTTATGGTTAGGGTTTAAGGTTTAAGGTTTAGGGTTTAGGGTTTTGGATTTGGGCTTTTAAGGTTTAGCATTTTAGGGTTTAGAATTTAGGGTTAGGGTTTAAAGTTTAGAGTTTCGGTTTTAGGCTTTAGTGTTTATGGTTTTTAGGGTTTAAGGTTTATGGTTAGTGTAGGGTTTAGGGTTTAGGGTTTAGGGTTTAGGGTGTTTAGTGTTTAGAGTCTAGAGTTTAGATTTTAGGGTTTAGGATTTTTTTATTTAATTATTTAATTATTTAATTATTTATTATTTATTAAAACTAAGTAAACCGATATGTTTAGGTTTATTTAGTTTAATTTTTACTTATTGTGGTTTATTTTATTTTATTATTTTTATTTAGGTTTATTTTTATTTTTATTTTGATTCGTTTAATTATTTTAGGTTTATTTATTTTAGTTTAGGTTTTTAATTTTAGTTTATTTTTTTTATTTAGGTTTAGGTTTATGTTTACTTTTTAGTTTAGTTTTATTTTTATCTTATTTTTTAGGTTTAGGTTTTATCTTTTATTTTTATGTTTAGGTTTAGGTTTTTAGGGTTTAGGGTTTTAGGGTTTAGGGTTTTAGGGTTTAGGGTTTAGGGTTTAGGGTCAGGGTTTAGAGTTTAGTGTTTAGGCTTTAGCCTTAAGGGTTTAGGGTTTAGGGTTAGCTTAGCTTTTAGGGTTTAGGGTTTTATGGTTTAGGGTAAGGGTTTTAGATTTAGGGATTAGAGTTTAGATTTAGGGTTTAAGGTTGAGGGTTTAGGGGTTAGGATTTTAGGGTTTATGGTTGTTTAGGGTTTACGATTTAGGGTTAGGGTTTAGGGTTAGGGTAAGTGTTAGGGATTAAAGTTTAGGGTGTAGGGTTTAGGGTTTAGGGTTAGGGTTAGTGTTAGGGTTTATAATTTAGGGTATAGGGTTTTGGATTTAAGGTTTAGGGTGTTTAGGGTTTAGTGTTTAGGGTTTAAGGTTTAGGGTTTAGTGTTTAGGATTTAGGGTTTAGGATTTACGGTTTATGGTGTTTATGGTTTAAGGTATTTTTATTTAATTATATATTCTTTTATTTTCTATTTAAATTAAGTAAATCGGTGGATTTAGGTTTATTTAATTTATTTAGTTTATTTTTTATTTATTTTAGTTTATTTTATTATTCATTTTTATTCAGGTATTTTTTATTTTTATTTTAATTTATTTTTTTGATTTAAGTTTAGGTTTAGGTTTATTCTTTTAGTTTAGTTTTATTTTTATTTATTTTTCAGGTTTAAGTTTTATTTATTTATTTTTAGATTTAGGTATAGGTTTATTTTTTAAGTTTATTTTTTAGGTTTTAGTTTTTATTTATTTTTATTTTAGGTTTAGTTTTTTAGTTTAGGGTGTTTAAGGTTTAGGGATTAGGGTTTAGGGTTTACGGTTTGGGTTTAGGCTTTAGGGTTTTAGGGTTTAAGATTATTTAGAATTTCGGGTTTAGGGTTTACAGTTTATGGTTTAGGGTTTAGGGTTAGGGTTAGGGTTAAGGTTTAAGGTTTAGGGTTTTGAGTTTAGGATTTAGGATTTAGGGTTTAGGGTGTTTAGTGTTTAGGGTTTATGATTTAGGGTTTAGGGTATTATGGTTTAGGGTTTAGGGTTTAGGGTATTTTTATCTAATTATTTATTATTTATTTTTTATTTAAATTAAGTAAACTAGTGGATTTAGGTTTATTTATTTTATTTTAGTTTATTTTATTTTTTTATTTTTATTTTGCTTTTTTATTTTTATTTAGTTTAGTTTATTTATTTTAGTTTAGGTTTTTTATTTTAGTTTTTTTTTTGGTTTAGTTTAGGTTTATGTTTATTTTTAGTTTAGTTTTATTTATATTTTATTTTTTAGGTTTAAGTTTTATTTTTTATTTTTTGGTTTAGGTTCATGTTTATTTTTATGTTTATTTTCTAGTTTTGGTTTTTATTTAGTTTTTATTTTATTTTATTTTAGGTTTATCTTATTTTTATTTTAGGTTTAGTTTTTTAATTTAGGGTGTTTAGGGTTTAAGGTTTA
Source organism: Cymbidium sinense (assembly GCA_021442155.1). Lineage (NCBI taxonomy): Eukaryota > Viridiplantae > Streptophyta > Magnoliopsida > Asparagales > Orchidaceae > Cymbidium > Cymbidium sinense. The sequence goes on from CM038215.1 coordinate 271,512,877, forward strand.
GGGTTTAGGGTTTACGGTTTGGCTTTATGATTTAGGGTTTAGAGTTTAGGGTTTAGGGTTTTAGGGTTTAGGGTTATTTAGCATTTGGGGTTTAGGGTTTATGATTTAGGGTTTAGGGTTTAGGGTTTAAGGTTAGGGTTAGGGTTTACAATTTAGGGTTAAGGGTTTAGGATTTAGGGTTTAGGATTTCAAGTTTAGGGTTTAGGGTTTAAGGTTATTTATTTTTATTTTATTTAAATCAAGTCATAGGTTTAAATTATTTAGTTTTTATTTATTATTTATTTTATTATGTTCTTTATTTATTTAGAATTTTATTTAGATTTTAGGGTTTAGTTTAGGTTTATAGTTTAGGGTTTAAGTTTTAGGTTTAGTTTAGGTTTAGGGTTTAGGTTTTTAGGTTTAGGTTTAGGTTTAGAGATTTAGGTTTTAGGTTTTGGTTTTAGGTTTAGGTTTTGTTTAGGTTTAGGTTGGGTTTGGTTAGGGTTTAGTTAGGTTTATGATTTAGGTTTAGGTTTAGTTTAGGTTTAATTTATTTATTTTTATTTTTATTTATTTTGGTTTTATTTTTTATTTTTTTATTTATAATTATTTATTTATTTATTTTATTTATTTTATTTTTTTTTTAGTATATTTTTTATTTAGTTAAGTTTAAGTTTATTTTTTTTTAGTTTTATTTTTATTTTATATTTTAGGTTTAGGTTTAGTTTATTTTAGGTTTTGGTTTTATTTATTTTAGATTAGTTTATTTTATTTTATGTTTATTTTATTTTATTTATTTATTTTTAAATTTAAGGATTTTTTTAATTTACTGTTTAGGTTTTATTTTCTATTTATTTTTAAGTTTTATTTTTAGATTTATTTTTTAGGTTTCGGTTTTTATTTAGTTTTCATTTTATTTTATTTTTATTTTAGGTTTAGTTTTCTTTTATTAAGGTTTTTTATTTTCAAGTTTATTTTCTTTTTTAGTTTAATTTAGGTTTTTATTTATTTTATTTTAGTTTAATTTTTATTCTTTATTTTATTTTATTTTATTTTTAGGTTTAGGTCTATGTTTTTATTTTATTTTTTATTTTGTTTAGGATTTGGTTTTATTTATTTATTTTCCTTTTAGGTTTTATTAAGTTTAGGTTTAGGTTTTTACGGTTTAGGGTTTACAGTTTAGGGCTAATTTATGGTTTAGGGTTTAGGGTTAATGGTTAAGGATTTAGGGTTTTTTTTGGGAAAATTTAGAATTTTATTACCATAAAAGGAAAAGGTACAGTGTCCTTAATAGGGGTAAAGCTCAAAGTTCTACTGCTCTCAAAGCTACAAGAAACTTAAAAAGCTCAACCCCCATCTAAGTGTAATAGAAAAAGAAAAGAAAATAAAAGAAATTTAAAAATAAATACAATAGCTAGAAAGCATATCTGAAAAAGACACATAATAAGACTAATACAGCTCATGAAAACAATAAAAGGACTAGTCATCAGCAGCTCTTTATCCCTTTGAGAAAACAAGATCCACAGCAACAACACTTGAATTGACTGAGTAAAGCTCATTCAATTTGTAAAGTTCCAACCTGCAAAAGAATTCTGCAAAACACTACAAAGGCAATAATCATAGCTCAAGGAAAAGGATAATGTAAACAATTTAGAGAGAGTTGAGAAAGAGATGGCTCAAGGTCAATTAAGATCATCTCAAGTGGCAACAATACATATGAACATCCAAACTTCCTGAGAAGGGTTACAGTCATATGTAATGCTACCAACTAGAGAGAATATATGAGAAAACATCAAGGCCATCATAGCAAGCATACCTGATATAAGAAAACCATTCAAGGCAAAAAAGTCTATAGTGATCCAAGTCCTACACCAAACAAACAGAGAAAATAGCCAACCAATAGCCAAACCACCAACCAAAACCCACAACAGACCAATCACATAAAGCCAGCAACCCAGAAGTTATAGCATGAATAGTGGCCGAGCTAAAAAAACCAAGCAGTAACTCCAGCAAAGCCACCACCAAAAGAAAGAGAAACACAAAAAGGAGCAGTCAACATGAATAGGGGTAACAACACAACCTAGCAAAATAGTCCCAAAGGCATAACAATAACCCACGACTATCTCCAGAGCACTAGCAATCCAAATCCAAGGGCAAAACCTTCACCCAAACAATAAAGCAGTATACGATAAGCAGCACGAGAGTAAGGAAAGCTATAGGGAGACCAAGAGGGCATCTAGAAATTACCATCCAAACCACCCCTAAGGAAGCAAGAAAAATAGCAAATCTAGCACCATAGACCAAGAGAAAAATATCAAGAAACAAGGAGAGCAAAATAAACCATAGGGAGTCAATACCAATAGCCAACCTAAATCCCAAGACACCAAGCCAGGGCATAAGCATCCAAGGCAAGACAACATCCAATCCCAAGACACCAAGCCAGAGAGAGCCACAACCAACCCTTATCAAACACCAGACCAATCCAATCAGAGGAGCAGTTGCTAGCAAACTAGTAGGCATAGGCAAAAAATAGCCACAACCATCTCCTCCAGTAAACAGAAACCTAGGTCTGGAAGAAAATAAACAACAAAGCAGCTGTCCTCATACCAATCAATGGAGAAAAAAACCAATAAAAAGAAAACAACAACCCAAACTAGGAAAACAACTGAAAAGAATTGATAAAAGCCAAAGCTAAGCAAATCCTAAAGATACTAATAGTTGCCACCCAACAACAAACCATAGGAGTAGAAGTTCCAATTCAGTAAAGGGAACAGCCATCCAAAATAAGAGGTTGACCCAATATAGAGCCCAAAATAGAGGGAAAGAACAATAGCAGGCATAGCCACAATCCACCTGGAGATCTACAAAAAAACCAAGAAACAAAATTGGTAATCACTCAGCTAGACAAAAAAATAAGGTAAAAAAGGCTAAGGAGAACCACCCAACCAAAAGCAGTAAATCAGAGAGGAAAGGAACAAGGCCAGAGGCAAAAAAAGCCCCTTACAAACCCTATAGAGCAGATAGTCCCCACAAAGAAGAAAATAAGAAGGAAATAACCACAAAAAACCTACCTCCAATCCATAAGGCAGAGGGAAAAACCAACCACCAGAAGCCCCCAAGCAAAACCAAGAAAGGAGAATAACAACCACCAAAAAACCCAAAACTAAGCCAACCAGAAAAGACCAATAGCAGCCATGAAAAAATGACCCAAAATAGTCAGGTAGATGGAAGAAGCAAATAGCGACATCGGATCCAAATAACCATAGTAGCCAAAATCCAATTCAAATAAGGTAGCCAAAGAGAACAAGCCCAACATCAATTAGTATAAGGGTTGGGCCAAAATCAAGCACAGCCACAACCCAACAGGAGACCCCCAAAACATCACTAATTGTGTGACAAAAGAAGCATAACAAGAGCCATAGAAAGAAAACCACTAGTGTCAGAGGATAGGGAAACAAAATAAAAATAGCACCACTACGACCCAAATAAGGGTCAGTCAAGTATACAATGGGGTAAAGAGGTAGGGGTATAAATTTAGAAATAAACTAAAACCAACAAGGCAACTTTCATATAAAGTGAGATTGACCAGGACCCTAAGAAAAATAGCAAAAACCACTTCCTGGTGAGCGAAGCATAAAAAAATAACCAAAAAATAAACTGAATAAAACTACCATAGAAATATGATCAAAAAAATAGCCGAAAGTTAGAATCTGAGGTAAGGCAGTCTAGAGTTATCCAGATTGACCAGACCATGCAGATGCTTAGGTAAGCTATGATTATCAAATAAAGTGAGCTCATTTAATTCAGCTCCTAAATTAGCCAGGAAATCAGTACAAGCATTACCTTCACGAAGAATAGGAGAAATTTTATAGCAAACTTGAGAAAGAAGCTTTTTAGTTTGATTAAGAAGAAAAAATAGTCAGCATTCGCCATTTTATTAGTATTGAGCATATTAAGTAAAAGAAGAGCATCAAATTCAATTCAAATATTAAAGAGGCATTTTCTTAAACTAATATCAATAGCTTTATTAATAGCCATGAGCTCAGCATAAATAACAAAATAAGCTTTGAGGGGATAGGCAAAATCACAAATAATAATACCATTAGAATCCCTAAGAATTCCACCACAACCATATTTATTTGGGGAAATGGAACCATCAGTATTGATCTTAATAAAATTTTCTTCAAGCTTAATCCAATGTATAATCCTAATACTCTAGTAGGAAGGTTCATCATGCAAAGTAATACCCAATTTTTTAGCCACAAATTTATAACCTCTGAAATGAAGATTACTAATTAAATTTGCATTAAACAAAGCTTCAATTTTTCTTTAGTTCTAGCAAGGATCCTTTTATGGTTTATAGGGATGCCTCGATATTTAGCATCATTTCTATCCATCCAAATGAACCAAATTAGGGTAATAACTATTAAAACTTTAATATGACCTTTCATAGTTTTATGGAAACAAACTTCAAGAAGTTAATATAATAAAAGAGAGCAATGAAAATAGTTAGTGTTAAATAAATCACTATACCATATCCAAAGTTTGGAAGCAATAGCACCATTGACAAAAACATAATTAACATTTTCAATATCAAAGCAATAATAGCACTGGGAAGGTAAATAAAACCCTTTAAGCTAGAGAAGGGAATCTACAAGAATGAAGTTATTCAAAATCCTCCAAGCTAAAACATAATAAGAAATGGGAATGATATTGTTCAAAAGTTTAATGAAAACATTAGAGGTGTTTTGTTTATTTCTAATAAAATTACAAACCTCTTTAAGAATGAAATCGCCATTGTAAGAGAGCTTGAAAAGAATTTGATCAGGTTTAGTTGAAAAGATAGCATTATTGCAAAACTTTTCAAAAATAGAAATAAGAATGTAGTTCTAAAGTTTGTTTTTATTCCAATTGTTATTAAGCAATTATAGAGATTAGATAAAAGGGAGTCCCATTTCCAATTGTCATGCCAAAAGAAAGGAGAACCTGAATGAATACCCCAAGATATTAAGGATTCAACAACCCATTTAATGGAGCAGAGCCTTTTCCAAATTGGAGAGTCACCAACTTTATAAGCATAGATAAGAGGGTGTTTACCTTGACAATATTTTTCCATCATAAAATTAGCCCAAACACTATCATTCTTTCTAAAGTTCCACCCGAGCATATAAGAGAAGGCAGTCATAGCTTCATGAATAGGTTTGCAACCAAGACCACCTTCACCCAAAGGACCACAACATTTATGACAGGATGTCCAATGCATTTTTTTATTAGAATTATTGGATCCCCAAAAAAAATTATTAAGCAAGCGATCAATTCTTATAAGAGTAGGATTAGTGGGAATAATAGTTCAAATCAAATAAAGAGGCAGAAAATTGAGAGTGTTTTAAGAATAGTAAGCCTGCCACCAAAGGAAAGTAAATGGAATTCCCAAATAGAAACTTTATGTAAAATGTTTTGAATTAACTCATAAAAAAGATGGGATCATTTTGGACCTTTAAATAGAGGAGGACCCAAGGACTTAAGAGGCAAGTGTTGATGTCTAAAATTTGTGATTTGTCGAACTTGATTGATTTTCTTATTAGAGATAGTTGAAGAAATAATAAAATAGCTTTTGTTATCTTTGATAGAAAGACCACTTTCTCTACCAAATTTATTTAAACAAATCTTGAGGTTCTTGATATGTTGAATAAAAGCATTGCTAAAAATAATGAAATCATTTGCAAAACTTAAGTAGGAAATAGGAAGACCACCAAGAGTTTTGTAGTACATATTAGGATTGTTTAAAAATAACTCATTAATGCTCCAAGATAAAGTACTCAACAGCAATAATAAATAATGCAGCAGATAAAGGATCCCCTTGTCTTAAGCCATAGGAAGAAGGAAAGAAGCCCAATGCTTCCCCATTAAGAAAAATAGAAAACTAGGCTTTTTTAATATAATTTTTAATAAGAAAAGTAAATTTATCAAAAAACCCAAATAAATTCAGAATATGGAAAAGGAAATCCCAAGAGATATTATCAAAAGCTTTGGTAATATATAATTTAAAAAGAATGTTTCCACCTATAGTCTTAGCATCTAAGTCATGAATTAATTCCTGGGCAAGTAAAATGTTATCAAAAATGGATCTACCTCTAACAAAACCAGTTTGGCTGAGAGAGATAATCTTATGAAGTAAAGGACTAAGCCTGTTGGGAAAATTTTTGGAAATTAGCTTATTGAAGAAGGTGCAAAGACTAATAGGTCTAAAATCACTGAAAAGCTCAAATTATCTTTCTTAGGTATGAGAAAAATATAAGTGCTAGAAAAATATCTAGCAAAAGGATTACCACTAAAAAAATCAACCATAGCCTCAATCAAATCATTTTTAATAATAAACCAATAATTATGAGAAAATTGAGTAGTGAAACCCTCCAAACTAGCAACATAATATATGTTCATGCTATTAAGAACTTTAAAAATTTCATCTTCATTAGGCATAATAGTAAGCAAATCATTATCATCATTGGTAATAATAGAAGAAATCAGTGTGATTTAGGAATAGCTTCATTAGAGCAACTCTTATTAAGCATATTTCTAAAGTAATTAATAACCAAATCCTTAATATCATTATTCTTCATAATCCATTCTCCATTGTCATCTTTAATTTTTTTAATATTATTTAAAGCTCTCTATTTATTAACTAAAGCATGGAAATACCTAGTATTCCTATTACCATCGGTAATATGTTTATTAATAGCTTTTTTATGCTAATAAGTCCCTTCCATATTTTGAAAACTAATAAGTATATCTTTTGCCTCAGTCAAGTCCTTAATCTTGGAAGGATCAAACATAATAGAGACCTCAAGTTCACAAACCATGTTTTTCCATATCTTTGATATTAGCAAAAAGGTTTTTAAAACAATTCTTGTTCCACAAACTAGATTTTGCTTAAGTCTTTTAAGCTTAAACCAAAGTCTATTCATCCCCATAATCGAATTATCAGGATGTATAGGAGCTTTCCAATTGTTAGCCACAACATTAAAAAAGTCAATATGCTGAATCCACATGTCCTAAAATCTAAAAGGATAGAAATGTTTTAATCTATTAGAATTATCTTTAATAGAAACCAAAAGAAGGGCGTGATCAGACAAGGTTCAACTTAAATGATCAACATAAGTAATATTCTATTGAGTAATCTAATGAGTATTAAAAAGAATCTAATCAACCCTTTGTCAAAGTATAATTAGAACCTTTAAAACCAATATCAATCAAATTACAATCAAGGATCATATTAGAAATTTTTTTCATGGAATGAATATTTGGAGAGCAACCACCACTTCATTCAGAAGTGAATAAAATAGTGTTGAAATCACCATAAACAAACCAAGGTTTATTAACAGAGGTAGCAAAATTCCTCAAGTTATCCCAAAGAAGATTTCTACCAGATCTAAGCCCAAAACACAATAATCACCATAAGAGATTTGAGCATTGACAACTTGTTGAAAATCATCAAGAATAGAAACCTCTACAAAGTTATTCCAAAAACACCAAATCTTATTACTAGCGTTAGAGAAAAATTTATTGAAACCAATCATTCTAGCAACATGGTTAATTTTATTAGCATGAATAAGAGGCTCCAGAATAATTAGTAAAGAAATATTATGTCTATGATAAAGATTTCTAATATAGTTACAAATAGAGAGGGTATAGATCCCTCTAACATCCCAAATAATAAAATTAAACATAAATAAATAAAAAGGGGGTTAAGAAAAGGATAATTAAGAGAGGAGAGGGAGGTCGTAGCCGATCTAGTGTTTCTTCACAATTTGGGAGGGAAATTTTTAGCATTTTTTTCTCTTCTTAGCATGATAAGTTTGGAAACCATTTTCTTTTCTCATATAATCATCATTCGAGAAGGATTTAGCAACATTAGTCACAGATTTAGGAGAAATCTCTTGATTAGAAATGAGTTCTCCTTCTTCCAAGACATTAGAATTTATTAAAGCCAAATGAGCATCGGGAATAGTAAGAGAGGAAGCAGAAATAGATTTTTTAAGAGGCAAGTGTGAACACCAAGCCCTTCCTCTTCTTGACCCAAATTATTAAACAACCAAATCTTTATGAGAATTTAAATCATCCTGAATCTAGAAAATATTATCCATTTTTTCAACCTGATTATCATGAGGTATTAAAGCCATATTCTCCATTGAATTTGAATGATGCATAATATTAATATCCTCATTTATATTCTCAATCAATGCTTCATTTTCATCTATCAAACCCAGCAAGGATAAAGGGATTGAATCAGAGGAAACAAAATCATCATCCAAAAGTTTAGAAAAAATATTATTATTCACATTAGAAGCCTTCCATTACACAACAGAAGCAAGAGGTAAAATAACCTTATTAGGAACATTCAAAAATTCCTTCTTTTTTCTGAAGTAGCTTTTTGATATTTAACAGTGATCGGCCTAGGGTTAAGAATAGAAGTTTCTTTAATAGGGATTTTCTTTTTTAGGTGAGGATGAAGAATGAAACATTCAGAATTATCATGCTCGTGGATTTTATAATGAGAACAGAAGACGGGAAAATTTTCAAATTCAATTCTTTGCATATAACCATAATTTTTAACTCCCAACCATATTTCTTTTTAGGGTGTTTCTTAGTAATGTCCAATTCAACAAGGATTCTAGCCATAGAAGGATGAGATTTCGTAGTCGTTGCCTAATCAATTTGCAATGGTTGACCAAATAAAGCACCCATAGTAAAAAGGAATTGATGGTTAATAAAATGAATTCACATATTAGGGAGAGAAATCCAAACTAGAATGATTGGGGATTCTTCCTTAATATCAAATAGAGGAGTCCATTTTAGCAACCTCATTTGGCAATTGAAAACAAAATAAGAACGATGACAAAAAAATAAGAGTAATCCAAATCATTCATCAACTGAATCAAAATGTGTTGGGGATCAATTAAACTAATTATAAAAGCACCAGAAAGCTTCAAACTATGAAGAAAGAGCAAATATTTTCCAGATTAGGCCCACAAAGACTAAACTTTCCAACCAAATTAAATTCAAATAGATTTGCAAGCATTTTCATAAGTAGATCAAAGCACATAACCATAGGCATGCCTTGAAAGGAAGTCAAAACAAGTTCCAGGGACTCACTTGAATAGCCATCCTTATAAGTGAGGACGTCTTTGAATTATTTTGAGGTAGTTGAAGACATGTTAGTTGATGCCCTAGTAGCATCCATAGAATCTTTAAATTTTCCCAAAGGAATCATCAGGGAAGATGTCAAGCCGTGGCATCACTCTAATGAAGACATCAAATTGGCTAATGACCATCGATTCAAGAAGGAATCTAGTGAGAATCACGCAAAATAGCTGGCAAGCAGTGGCTAGAAAGACAGAAATGAGAGGGGGAAAAGGAAATCACCAGAGCACAAGGATGAGGGCTCTGCCAATAGTTTTTTTGGTTTTTAGGTTTCAATTTAGGGTTTAGGTTGTTTAGTTTAGGGTTTAGGTTTAATTTAGGATTAGCTTTAGGTTTAGGTTTAGGTTTAGGGTTTAGGTTTAGATTTAGGTTTAGGATTTAGGGTTTACGGTTTAGGCTTTATGTTTATTATTTAGGTTTAGAGTTTAGGATTTATTTAGCTTAGGTTTAGGTTTAGCATTTAGGGTTTAGGTTTAGCATTTAGGGTTTAGGCTCAGTTTAGGCTCAGGTTTAGGCTCAGTTTAGGCTCAGGGCTCAGGTCAAGCCCAGGCCTGGGCTCAGGCCTGGAGTGGCCCAAGCCTGGGTAGAGCCCAGCCCAGCCTAGGGCCTAGGGCCCAGGCCCAGGCCCAGTAGGCCCAGCCCAGGGCCCAGGTTAGGAAGCACAGCCCAGGATCAGTTAGGCCCAGGCCTTGGCCCAGGTCAGCTTAAGTTTGGCTCACACTTTCAGGATGAGGCCCTGACTTAGTTTCAAGGCCCAGGTCCAGCCCAGGATCAAGCTTAGCTCAGATCTGGTGGGCCCAGCACAGTGAACAGTCATTAGCCCAGGCTGGCTCAGCCCAGGCTCAGCCTTTCTCAGAGCCTGGGCTCAGTTAGGCTCAGCCCAGGGCCCAGGCCCAGTTTAGCCCAGATTCAGGCCCAGAGGGCCCATGCCTCAGGCCCAGGCTCAGGGCCTGTTTAGGGCCCAGGATCATATTAGGTTCAGAGGCTCAGCTCAGCTCAGGATCAGCCTGGTTTAGAGGTTATGGTTTAAGTTAGTTAATTTTAGGTTTAGTTTAGGTTTAGTTTAGTTTAGCTTAGTTTAGATTTAGATTTAGGTTTAGTTTTTAGGTTTAGGGTTTGGGGGGTTTAGTTTAGGTTTAGGTTTAGGTTTAGAGTTTAGGTTTAGGTTTAGGGTTTAGGGTTTAGGGTTTAGGGTTTAGGTTTAGGTTTTAGGTTTAGGTTTAGTTTTAGGTTTTGGTTTAGGTTTCGGGTTTATGTTTAGGTTTAGGTTTAGGGTTTAAGGTTTCTTTTTAGGGGGAACCCCATATAGAGGAATTTTATTGCCACAAAAGAAGGGTTACAAGGTCCTTAAGAGGGGATAAACTCAAAACTATCGCTCAAAGAGCTATAATCAGCCTATAGAGTGAATCCCCTATCTAAATATAACCAGAGTAAGAAAAGAGTAAAGATAAAATAGTAAAGGATACAAAGACATCAAAAAGGAAATGCCAAAGGTCTGATAGCTGCAGAATGCTTGTGAAGATGCTTGAAGAGAAGCGTTTGCCCCTCTAGAAATGGAAACCTACAAGGATCATAATTAGAACCCTACAAACAGCTAGAAAATGGAATTAGTATATCTAGAGAATGGAAAGCTATATTAACTAAAGAAAGACTAAAGAAAGTGAACAATAAAAGAAGTTTGCAAAGAAAGGCTCAGGCTCAGTCACCACATGAATGGGGCAACCACAAACGTGAGCATCTAGACTTCCAATGAAGGGTTACATCACTATTGCTGTTACTAGCCAAAATTATGAGTGAAATCATCCCAGCCATCATAGCCTACATATCTGGGGAAAGGCAGCTACCAAAGAGTGGAAGTCAGATGATCTTTAGTACCTGCATACCAAGCAATAGAAAAATAGACTATAGAAAAAAAAATCCACTATTCACCCAGTCAACTAAATGCCACCAATCCTAGGAGAAAATAGCAGCAACAAAACTACCGCAAGATAAATGGAGAAGGAGCATCAAACAAATCCTCCCTACAGTAAGACAACCATGATAAGGAATCCAACCCATCAGTGTTGAAAGGAAAACACTAGTAAAAGCCTCATGTGTAAACATCCACCTACTAATAGCAGTGGTAAAAGCATTAATCCCAACTAGATCATAGCAAAAATTATACAAGGTGAATATAACCAAGAATAACCTCAGTTAATAGTCCAAACCATACAACATAGGCACAAGTAAAAGAGTTAAGCAAGAAGCAAGAAGCAAATCAGCAAGACATCTAATAAGCCAAACAAAACCACAATAGAAAGAATCAGCTTGCTCAATAAAATAACCTAATGAACGATCTAATCGATTGACAAAATAGCAAATGAAATAAACCAGAGAATGAGATAAGCAGCCTTGAAGGGAGGAAGTACCATCACAGAAGGAAACCATAATAGAATTCAAAAAGTAATAGCCAAAACATCCTTTGAATTAAGGGTAAACAACCCAATAGCTAAGCAACCAAAGCTAGAGAGAGGCACAATACCAACAACAGCCAAATCAAAGGGAAGAGGAGAGCAAAAGAAACCCCAACCAGACATAGAAACTGCGAGAAGCAAAATAGAAAGAGGGGAAAGAAAACAGAAAGACAATGACCTAATCCATCCATGAGGGATGAAAAAAGAGAGTGGAAAAAACCAGCAGGTCCAGTAAAATAGCTGACAATCCCTTCTAAGAAAGTTAACAACAGATAAAGATAATACCCATCATATGAGAAAGCAAAAAGCAGCAACAGGTAACCAATAGATGAGGTTTGAGAGCCAAACACCACCTGAACAGGAACACCAAAAAAATGCAGCAAAAAATTAAGAAAAGAAAGGAGCAGACCAAGTAGAACAGAAAAAGGAAAAGACAGGCATAGAAAATAATAAACCAAGTAGAAAACAAAATAATCTGCTTAATTTTTCAGGTGTTTAGAGTTAGTCCAAATTAACTAAACTATGCACTTCTAACGTTAAAAGCAATACGTAGATCAAATAGAGTGAGCTCATCTAATCTAGCACCTAGATTAGCAAGATAATCAACACAAGCATTTCCTTCACACCAAATGTGAGTGATTTTAAAGCAGACTTGAGAGAGAAGAGCTCTAGTATGGTTAATAAGGTAGTATAAATCTGTGTTCCCCACCCTGGTGGAATTCATCATGTCAATGAGTAAAAGAGCATCCACTTCAATCCAAATATTGAACCAACCCTTTTGTAAACAAATATCAATAGCTTTATTAACAACCATTAATTCAACAAAGATAATAGAAAATGCTTTAAGGGGGTAAGCAAAAGCACAAATGACATTACCTTTAAAGTTTTTGAAAATGCAAACACAACCAGAAGTATTCTGAGAAACAGAGCCATTAGTATTAATTTTGATTGTATTATTGTGTGGTTTTATCCAATAAATAATCATATCTTCTTTACAGTTGGAGATCTCAAGCAAGATAATGCTTAGCTTGTTGGCCATAAATTTGTGCCTCTAAAATGGGTGTTAGTTATTAAGCCAACATTAAATAGAGCATGAATTTTTTTCTTTAGTTCTAGCAATAATCCTTTTATGGTTCATAGGGATACCACGATGTTTAGCATCATTTCAGTCCATCCATATGAACCATATAAGAGTGAAGGAAATTAACACTTTAATGTGACCTTTCATAATTTTTTGAAAAAAAATATCAAGAAGTTAATATAAAGATAGAGAGCCATGGAAATGGTTAGTATTGAAGAGATCATCATACCAAACCCATAATTTGGAGGCAATAACACCATTGACAAAGACATGATTCACATTTTCAATGTGGAAATAGCAATAACATTTGGAAGGAAACTGAAAGCCTTTACCCCACATCAAAGAATCAATAGGAATAATGTTTTTCAGAATTCTCCAAGTATGGACAGAGTAAGAGATAGGGATAATGTTATTCCAAAGTTTAAAAAAGACATTAGAGATATCGTGAGCATCTCTAATATGATTCTAGAACTCTTTAAGAATAAAATCACCATTATGAGACAGCTTAAAAAGAATCTGATCCAGCTTGTTAGAAATGATAGAAATGTTAGTGAATTATCCAAAAGAGAAATAGGAATATAATCAACAAGTTTACTATCATTCCAAGTATTATTAATCCAAAAGGAGTTCACTTTAATAGCAACAGTTGAATGAGTAGATAATAAATCATCAATAGAACCATACCAATATAGTTATCTTGTCAAAAGAAGGATGATCCAGAATTTATACCCCAAGAAATCAAGGATTCAACTTCCCATTTAATGGAGCAAAGTCTTTTCCAAATTGGGGAGTCACCCACTTTATAAGGGAGAATAAGAGGATGCTTACCCTGGTAGTATTTGACAGCCATGAAGTTAGCTCAGAGACTATTATTGCTCCTAAAATTCCACCAAATTTTATGAGAGAATGAAGTAATGGCTTCATGAATAGACTTACAACCAAGCCCACCTTCAGCTAGGGCGCCACAACATTTATACCAAGAAATCCAATGCATCCTTCTAGCAGAATTGTTGGAGCCCTAGAAGAATTTATTAAGAAGATGTTCTATTCTGTTTAAGGTAGAATTAGTACGGATGATGGTTTGAATAAAATATAAAGGCATCAAATTTAGGGTACTCTTAAGTAAAGTAAGCCTGCCACCAAAGGAGAGCAAATGAAATTCCCAATCAGAAATTTTATTAGCAATTTTTTGAATTAGGTCATAAAAAAGATGGGATCTTTTTTGATATTTGAAGAGAGGAGCACCTAAATATTTAATAGGGAATTTTTGGTGTTCAAAGTTAGTGATTCTCAAGATTTGATGGATTTTATTACTGAAGATTTTAGAAGAAGTAATGAAGCAAATCTTGCCTTCATTGATAGAAAACCACTTTCTTTACCAAAATTATTTAAGAAATTCTTCAGGATTTTGATGTGATGGATGGAAGCATTACAAAAAATAATAAAATCATCAACAAAACTAAGATGGGAGATAGGTATACCACCAAGAGTTTTAAATACATGCTAGGATTGTTGTTGAAAAGATTGTTTAAGCTCCTAGAAAGATATTCCACAGCAATAATAAATAGGGAAGGGGATGAAGGATCTCCTTGTCCCAACCCATTAGAAGAAGGGAAGAAACATAAGGCCTCACTATTAAGAATAACATAAAACCAAGCATTGTTAAAATAATTTTTTATTAAGTTAATGAAATTATCAAAAAAAATAAACAAATGAAGGATGTTTAATAGGAAATCCTAGGAGATATTGTCAAAGGCTTTAGAAATATCTAATTTAAAGAGGATGTTACGACTTATAGTAGGAGCATCCAAATCATGAATCAGCTGTTGAGCAAGAAGAATGTTAGCAGATATAGATCTACCTCTAAAGAAGCCAATTTGGTTGAGCGAGATAATTTTTTGAAGCAAAGGACTACGTCTATTAGAAAGTATTTTAGAAATCAGTTTATGAAAGAAAGTGCAAAGACTAATAGGTCTGAAATCACTCCAAGATTCAAGATTATCAATTTTAGGTATAAGGACAATGGAAGTGCTTAAAAAAATATCTAGGAAGAGGATTACCAGTAAAGAAATCAACAACAGCATCAATAAGGTCATGCTTAATAATAAACCAACAATGCTAGAAAAATTGAGTAGTATAGCCCTCCGGACCAGCAATAGAGTCAATGTTCATATTATTAAGAATTTTACTAATCTCATCCTCAACCTAGTAAGCAAATGATTATCATCACTGGTAATAGTAGAGGGGATCAAATGACAGTTAAAAATAGCATCTAAAGTGTGGCTCTTATTAAGCAGATTTCTAAAATCGTTAATAATAGTTCTTTAATCTTATTACTGTCAGTGATCCAATCTCCACTATCACTTATGATTTTTTGGATAGAGTTTGAAGCTCTCTTTTTATTGAATAAAGCATGGAAAAACCTGGTATTTCTGTCGCCATCAGTAATATGTTTACTAGCAGCCTTTTGCCCCCAATATGTTTCTTCCATATTTTTATAGTTGATCAGATTATCTTTGGCTTCATTCAAATCTTTCAGCTTAGAAGAATTAGTCAAAACAACATTTTCAAGATTACAAACCAAAAGCTCCATATTTTTTATATTAGTAAAGAGATTTTTAAAATAATGCTTATTCCACCAAACTAGGTTTTGTTTAAGCCTTTTAAGCTTAAACCATAATCTAATCATGCCCTTAATCGAGTTATCAGGGTGTAAAGCGGCAACCCAATTAGTAGAAAAAACTTTTAAAAAATTGAGGTGCTGAATCCACATATTTTGAAATCTGAAAGAGGAAGAGGATGATAATCTTTTGAGTTATTTTTAACAGAAATCAAAAGAGGGGCATGATCCGACAAAGTTCTACTCAAATGCTCAACAGAGGTAAGGGGCCATTGATTAATCCAATGTGAGTTAAAAAGGATTCTATCAAGGTGTAGCCAAAGTTTAGAGTTATGTCATGTGTAATTAGATCTGATAAAGCCAATGTCAATAAGGTTGCAATCAAGAATTATATTAAAAAATTCTTCCATAGAATGAATATTGGGAGAGCAACCACCCCTTCTTTCAGAGGAAGAAAGGATAGTGTTGAAATCACCCCCAACTAGCCAAGGTTTGTTAACAGTTAAAGCAAAACTTCTTAAAATGTCCCAAAGAATATTCCTGCCACCTCTGTTACAGGAAGCATAAACAAAAGAGCCTAAAATAGAAAAGTCACCAAAGGAGATTTGAACATTAACAACTTGTTGGAGATCATCTAAGATGGAAACATTTAAGGAGTTATTCCAAAAGCACCAAATTTTATTACTGATATTAGAGAAGAAATTATTAAAACTGAGCAATCTAGCAATATGATTGATCTTAGAAGCATGTATGAGAGGTTCAATAAGAACAAGCGAAGATATATTGTTAATTCGGTAAAGACTTCTAATAGATTACGGACAATGAGGGTTCCATTCCCTCGAACATTCTAAATAATAGAATTAAACATTAAGGAAAATAATAAATAAAATATAGAGAAACATGAAAGTAAAAGATTTAGAAAGTAAACAACCACTCCAATGCCAAAAGACCATTATTTGTGAGAAGAAGAACTAGATCTAGTAGATCTAGTCGAGTTCTATGGAAATATTTTTGCTTTGAAAGATTTCTTTTTGAAAACAATTTTCAATTTTAGATTTTTATCCAAAGTATCACCATCAGAAAGAGACTGATTAGAAGTATTAATAATAGGATCAGATTCTATCGAAACATTTCTAATCACAACTTCCCCTTCTTCAATTTCAGGATTGAGGTGAAAGGTGGGATTAGAATGAATATCAATCTTGGGATTAAGAGAAGGAGAGGAAGTAGTACCATTAAGAGCATAAATACCAGGGCCAGATTCTGAGTTTTATTCTAGATTTTCAGCCATATTCAACTTTTCATTCAAATTATCATTAAAATTCTCATGCTCATCAATAACAAGAGGCAAGGAAACTTGAATAGATTCATTAGAGAGAGAATCAACATTTTTTTCAGCCTCTTTTAAATTTGAATTATCTTGAAATGGAAAGTTGTCATGTAGAGAAGGATTGATTGACAAACCATCATATTCAACATTAGTAATATCCTTGATCTGATCAGGTTGAGTGGTGGGGGCAGCATTCTTGAGCACATCAGGGGATTCCAAAGATGCAGAAATAATATTACCATTTGAGTTGTCTTTAGGCACATCAATTGGTTTAGTGACTTTATCATTAGGTAGAGTAGAGTTAGGATAATTTAAAATTTTCTTTTTTTGATGTGGGTGGAGCATAAAACATTCAGAGTAATCATGCCCGTGAATTTTATAGCGTGAAAAAAAAAAAACTGGAAAGTTTTCAAATTTGACCTTTTGAAAATAGCCAAACTTTTCTGAACCAATCCAAACTTCCTTAGGATGTTTTCTAGAAATATCAAGTTCAACCAATATACGCGCAACAGAAGGACGGGATCTCATAGCGGTGGCCTGATCAATTTGAAGTGGCTAACCGAAAAGAGCCCCAACAACAAATAAAACCTGATAAGTAACATAGTGAATCCTCATATTCGGAAAAGCCAACCACATAGAACAAGTGATTCTCTTTATATGAAAAAAGAGGAGACTACTCATGGTGACCATTAATAGCAATACGTAACTGAACGAAGCATAGAGAAAACCCTTGAGTAATCCAAATCATTTGTAAGTTGAATCAAAACATGTCTAGGATCGATCAAACCAATACAAAATGCATTCGAGAGTTTAAGGTTGTGAAATAAAGAATGAATATTGTCCAAATTTGGATAGCACAAAGAGAATTTACCAACAAAAGTAAATTCATATGGCTTTGCAAGCTTCTTAACATCAAGATCTGAACACATGATCGCAGGCATGCCACAAAATGAAGTTGAAATCATATTCATCGAATCAAAAGAGGAAAGGCTCTAACCAGAGAGAGCATCCTTAAAGGATTTAACAGCATGCACAATAGGAGGGCAATAGAATCCAAGATACCCATGAAATGCCTAGACATCCAGAGGAGAAAAGGCCAAACTAAACCCACCATCTTCAAGAGCTAAACAACATCACGTGCGTGGCTAGATCAAAACCAAGCTCCAAGAAATGATCAAGATTGGTGAAGAATCACCAAGCCGCAAGAAGAAAATGCTCCAAAAAAGGGAAAATGGAATCGCGAGAGCGCTGCGGGGAGAAGAGTGGGGTTAAGATTTTTAGGTTTAGTTTTAGGTTTATTTTAGGTTTAGGTTTAGGTTTCGATTTAGTTTAAGTTTAGGTTTAGGTTTATCAGGTTTAGGGTTTAGTTTAGGGTTTAGTTTATTTTATTTTGGGTTAGAGGGGGTTTAGAGAGTTTAAGTTTAGGTTTTAGTTTATTTTATTTTTTTAGGTCATTTCATTTTAGGTTTAGGTTTAGTTTAGTTTTATTTTTAGGTTTAGGTTTAGGGTTTTATTTTATTTTAGTTTAGCCTATAAGAGTTTAAGCCCAGGTCATCTAGGATTTATCTACAAACTCACCAGGCCCAGGCCCATTTTAGTTTAGCCCAGGCCTAGCCTTTTAGCCTAGCCCAGGGCCAGTGGTCAGTTTAGCCCAGTTTAGGGCTCAGGGCCCAGATTTAGGCCCAGCAGGCCGCATGCCATTTATGGCCCATCTAGCCCAGGGCTCAGGATCATACAGGTCAGCCCAAGGGCCCAGCCGCCCAGGGCCTGCCCATGCTCAGCTCAGGGCCCAGTCCAGGACTCCAGGCCCAGTGGCCCAGGTCCCAGCCCATTTCAGCTCATGTAGCCTCAGGCACAGACCAGGCTCAAGTAGCCCAGGGCCTGGGGCCCAGCACTCTCAGTGCCCAGGCCTCAGACTCAGCTGTCAGGTAGGCCTCAGAGGGCCCAGGACTAGGCCAGTGCAGTTTTCTCGCCCAGGCCTATTCTGGCCTCCAGCCAAGCTTAGGCTCTAAGTGCCCAGGCCCAGGCCAGACTCCAGGCCCAGGCCCAGGATCAGTGGCCTAGCCCAGCCCAGCCCAAGCCCAACCCATGTTAAGCCCAGGATCAGGCCTCAGTTAGCCTCAGATAAGCCCAGCCCAGCTCAGCCCAGGGCACAGTGGCTCAGTGAGAGTAGATTTAGTGTTAAGGTCATGTTAGGCCTGGGTTTAGGTTTAGGTTTTAGGGTTTTGTGTTTGTGGGTTTAGGGTTTTGTGTTTAGGTTGCAAGTTTAGTGAGGGCTCAGTTTAGCCTAGATTTGTGGAGAATTTAGAGTTTAGGGTTTTAGGGTTTAGGGTGTGGAGGGTTTAGGGTTTTAGCATTTTAGGTTTAGGGTTTAGTGATTATGGATTAGGGTTTAGGGTTAAGATTGGTTTAGGTTGTTTTTTGATTTAGGTTTAGGTTAGTTTAGGTTTTTTTTTACAGAGATCAAATGCATATTAAACATTTCTACTTTTCAATTTCACCAACCAAGTACTGCACCAAGTTTTCAAAGACACAAGCGACAACATCGATAAAAATGAGCATGCATAGAGCAAATCAAGAACCTTAGATAACTAGAACTATCTCTATTGTAAATACACAGTTCCATAAGCAGCAGATTGGATAAGTCATTCTTCAATTTCTCCAGTTCCCATCAGAACCACCCCCACCTCTCAAGCAGCAAGATTCACCATCATATCCTAGATCTATCCCTCCGCCACCACCACGGATGTAACCTCCGTTGCTCCTCTTACCTCCATAACCACCTATGCTCCGGCAACCACCTCCATATCCATCAGTACCTCCAGATCCCCCACAACCACTGCGATAACCGCCACCTCCACCTTCACCTCCATCGCCAAATCTAGATTGAGCCTAGTTGATGGTGATGTTCTTGCCGTTAAGGTTCTGCCCATTCTTAGGGTTTTTTTTAAAAAAAGCAAAAGTGGGAAAATTTTATTGCCAAAAAGAAAGGGATACAAGGTCCTTAAAGGGGATAAATCTCTAAACTATCGTTTAAAAAGCTACAATTTGACTAAAGAGATAATCTCCTATCTAGTACAAGAAAACTAATGCAAAAGAAATAAAAGACAAAAACTAAGAAATAAATAGCACAAAATTCCAAGAAGGGCAGCCAAAGCCATCTATATCTTGAAATCTTCTGAAGATGCACAAACCACCTACAGGCCCAAAACTTACCACAAACCTGCATAGAACTTAAGATAGAGATAAGCATCTAGAAATAAGGACAAGCTAGGTACACAAAAGGAATAAAATGATAAAAATCTTAGATGAGGCTCAGTCACATTCATCTCAAGGGGCAACAGGATATCTGAGAATCCAAACTTTAGAAGAAGGGTTACAATCATATATGGTGCTACCAGCCAAAAGGATAATAGGAAAAACATCCCAACCATCATAGCCAACTTACCTTGATTAAACCAAATAGCCAACAACCAATAACTAGCTAAGTTCCAGTATCTATCATTAGGATTAAATAGGCAACTAACCAGCAAAACATCTAGCCAAACAATAGCAAAGCAACCAACCAGACAAGACAGCAGCCAAGAAACAACCACCATCAAAGCCACCCAAAATAAACAAAGTCCAAAGGTAAAGAACCAAAAATTCTATAGATCCACCAACCAACAACATTGCAGTAGCTAGCCATCAAGGCCACCCAACCAACCATAATAGTTGGAATCAGTAAAAATAGCAATAGAGACAAGAACAACCAAAACCTTATACATGTTCATCCCACAACAGAAAGAAATGATAAGCCAATGGGCTATCCAACCAACAGGAAAACACAATAAAAAAATTCAAAAAAACCACCATAAAAGGGGAACAAAAACCACATGGCAGGTAATAGCTCCAAAGAGAGTAACTCAGCATAGGAAGGAAAAAAGCCCATGGTCAGGCTCAACCAATAATCACGATGTTAGATAATCAAAACTGTAAGCAAAAGGCTAGAAAAAACCACAGCCATCAAGCAACCACCAGCCAGTAAACCCTTAGAGGGAAAAAAAAGAGGTTAGGGAAAAAGGCAAACAATCAAGCTCTGAAGCTTGCCAATCACCAGGCCATCTTAAAAATAACATAATAAGATACCAACAAGAGGACAAAGCCACCAAAATTAGAGGGAAACCAAAGCTCGGTAGTACCAACAATAAATAATCTCTCGGCCTCCATCAGAAGAAGATATCATTCTTAGGGTTTAGGTTTAGGTTTAGGTTTATTAGGTTTAGGGTTTAGGTTTATTTTTTAATTTATTTAGTTACTTTAGGTCTCAGTTTAGGGTTTGGGGTTTAGGGTTTTGGGTTTAGGGTTTAGGGTTAAGGTTTAGGGTTTAGGGTTCAAGCTTTAGGGTTTAAAGATTAGGGTTTTACGGTTTTTGCTTTTAGGGTTTAGAGTTTAGGACTAGAGTTTAGGGTTTAGGGTTTAGGGTTTTCTAGGCTTTAGGGTTTAGGGTTTAGGGTTTAGAGTTTAGGGTTGTAGGTTTTGGGTTTAGGGTTTAGAGTTTAAGGTTTAAGGATTTTTTTTAAATTAAGTAAACTCGCAGGTTTAGGTTTGTTTAGATCATTATTTATTTATTTTAGTTTATTTTATTTTTTATTTTTATTTAAGTTAATTTGTTATTTTTATTTAGTTTAGTTTATTTATTTTAGGTTTATTTATTTTAGTTTAGGTTTTTTATTTTAGTTTATTTTTTAGGGTTAGGTTTAGGTTTATTTTTTAGTTAAGCTTTAATTTTATTTTAACTTTTAGGTTTAGGTTTTATTTTTTTATTTTTTTGTTTAGGTTTAGGTTTTTATTTTATTTTTTTAGGTTTAGGTTTTAGGTTTTTATTTTAGTATTATTTTTAGGTTTTAATTTTTATTTTTGGTTTAGGTTTATTTTAGGTTATTTTATTTTATTTAGTTTAGCTTCAGGTTTAGGTTTTATTTATTTTAGCTTAGGTTTAGGTTTATTTTATTTTTATTTTCGGTTTAGGATTTTTTTTTAGTTTAGGGTTTATGTTTTATTTTAAGGTTCATTTTTTAGGTTTAAGTTTTCATTTTATTTTATTTTAGGTTTATTTTGTTTTTATTTTACATTTAATTTTTATTTTATTTTGGTTTTTAATTCTCAGGTTTTTTTTATTTTATAATTTAGTTTAGGTTTTTATTTATTTTATTTTAGTTTATTATTATTAGTTTCTTTTATTTTATTTTTAGGTTTAGGTTTAGGTTTTAGTTTAGGTTTTTATTTTATTTTATTTTTTTATTTTATTTAGGTTTAGGATTTTTTATTTATTTTATTTTAAGGTTTTATTTAGTTTAGGTTTAAGTTTTTAGGTTTTTGGGGTTTAGGGTTTAGGGTTTAGGGTTTTAAGGATTAGGGTTTAGGGTTTAGGGTTTATGGTTTAGGGTTTTAGGATTTAGGGTTTAGGGTTTAAAGTTGTAAGTTTAGGGTTCAGGGTTAGTTTTAGGGTTTAGGGTTTACGATTAGGGGTTTTATTTTTTTGTTTTTTAAATTAAGTAAACTAGTAGGTTTAAGTTTATTTAGTTTAATTTTTATTTATTTTAGTTTATTTTATTTTTTATTTTTTATTTTTATTTAAGTTTATTTTTATTTAGGTTTATTTTTATTTTTATTTTTATTTATTTTTATTTATTTAATTTAGGTTTATTTATTAATTTTTAGGTTTTTATTTAAGTTCACATTTTTGGTTTAGGTTTAGGTTTAGGTTTAGGTTTATTTATTTTTGTTTAGGTTTTAATTTTAGTTTATCTTTTAGGTTTATGTTTAGGTTTAGGTTTAGGTTTAGGTTTAATTTTTTATTTAGTTTTATTTTTATTTTATTTTTTAGGTTTAGATTTTATTTATTTTTTTAGTTTTAAGTTTAGGTTTTTATTTTATTTTTTAAATTTAGGTTTTAGGTTTTTATTTTATGTCTATTTTCAGGTTTTATTTTTTAGTTTAGGTTTAGGTTTATTTTAGTTTATTTTATTTTATTTTATTTAAGTTTAGGTTTTTGTTTATTTTATTTTATGTTTCGGTTTAGGTTTAATTTAATTTAGTTTAGTTTATTTTAGTTTAGGTTTAGGTTTAGGTTTTTTTTAAAAATTTTAGGTTTAGGTTTTATTTTTATTTATTTTTAGGTTTATTTTTTCAATTTAGGTTTTGATTTAGTTTTTATTTTATTTTATTTTAGGTTTATTTTATTTTTATTTTAGGTTTAATTTTTATTTTATTTAGGTATTTTATTTTTTAGTTTAGTTTAGGTTTTTCTTTATTTAATTTTAGTTTAGCTTTTATATTTTATTTTATTTTCTTTTTAGGTTTAGGTTTTAGTTTAGGTTTTTATTTTATTTTATTTTGTTTTATGTGTTTTTATTTATTTTATTTTTTAGGTTTTATTTTGTTTAGGTTTAAGTTTTAGCTTTTTTGGGTTTAGGGTTAGTTTAGAGTTTAAGGTTTAGGGTTTAGGATTTGGGGTTTAGGGTTTAGGGTTAAGGTTTTAGGATTTAGGATTTATGGTTTAAGGTTTTAAGTTTTAGGTTTTAGGGTTTAGGGTTTAGGATTTAGGGTTTAGAGTTTAGCTTTTAGGGTTTAGGGTTTAGGGTTTAGGATTTTAGGATTTAGGGTTTAGGGTTTAGGTTTTAGGGTTTAGGTTTTAGGGTTTTAGGGTTTAGGGTTTAGGGTTTAGGTTTTAAGTATAGGGTTTAGGTTTTAGGTTTAGGGTTTAGGATTTTTGGCTTTTTTTATTTTTAATAGAGAACAAATTTAGATTCAACATTTCTTCTTGTTGATTTCTTCAACTAAGTAACAAAATAAGTTTTATAGGACAAAAGTGATAATATAGATCAAAAATCAACACGCATAGAGCAAATCAAAAACCCTAGATAACTAGAATCGTCTCTACTATAAAGACATAGTTCCATAAGCAATAGATTGGATCAGCTGTTCTTCAGTTTCTCCAGTTCCCATCAAAACCACCCTGGCCTCTCGAGTCGCAGGATCCACCTTCATATCCACAATCTCTCCCTCCTCCATCACCACGATTGTAACCTTCGTTGCTCCTCCTGCCTCCATAACCACCACTACTCTGAGCACCACCTCCATATCAACCAGCACCTCCAGATCCCCCACCACCACTACGATAACCACCACCTCCACCTTCGCATCCATCACCAGATTTAGACTGAGCTCGGTTGACATTGATGTTCCTCCCATCAAGGTTCTTCCCATTCTCAAGGTTTAGGTTTAGGTTTATTAGGTTTTAGGGTTTAGGTTTATTTTTTAATTTATTTAGTTACTTTAGGTTTAGGTTTAGGTTTTGGGGTATATGGTTTAGGGTTTAGGGTTAGGGTTTATGGTTTAGGATATATGGTTTTAAGGTTTACGCTTTTAAGGTTTAGGGGTTAGGGTTTAAGCTTTAGACTTTAGGGTTAATGGTTTTTAGGGTTTAAGGTTAGTTTAGAGTTTATATTTTAGGGTTTTAGGATTTATAGTTGAGGGTTTAGGGTTTAGGGTTTGGATTTATGGTTTAGGGTTTAGGGTTTTAAGAGTTAGGGTTGTTTAAGGTTTAGGGTTAGGGGTTTTATTTTTTTAATTTTTTAAATTAAGTAAACTGGTAGGTTTAGGGTTATTTAGTTTATTTATTTATTTATTTTAGTATATTTTATTTTTTATTTTTATTTAGTTTAGTTTATTTGTTTTTGTTTAGGTTTCTATTTTAGATTATTTTTAAGGTTTAGGTTGGGGTTTAGGTTTATTTTTTAGTTTAGTTTTATTTTTATTCTATTTTTTTTTGATTGTCTGGGTTTAGGTATTTATTTTAGGTTTTATTTTTTAGTTTAGGTTTATGTTTATTTTTAATTTGTTTTATTTTATTTATTTAGGGTTAGGTTTATGTTTAGTTTATTTTTAGTTGAGGTTTAGGTTTTATTTATTTTAGTTTAGTTTATTTTTAGGTTTAGGTTTATTTTATTTTTATTTTAGGTTATTGTTTTTTTATTTCATTCAGGGTCTAGGCTTTATTTTTTATTTATTTTTAGGTTTATTTTTTAGGTTTAGGTTTTTATTTATTTTTTATTTTATTTTATTTTATTTTTATTTTAGGTTTAGTTTTTATTTTATTTAGGTTTTATTTTTTAGTTTAGTTTAGGTTTTTATTTATTTTATTTTGGTTTAGTTTTTATATTATATTTTATTTTATTTATAGGTTTAGGTTTAGGTTTTTATTTTATTTTATTTTTTTATTTTATTTTTGTTTAGGTTTTTTATTTATTTTATTTTTAGGTTTTATTTAGTTTATGTTTAGGTGTTAGCTTTTTAGGGTTTAGGGTTTAAGGTTTATAGTTTGGGGTTTAGGGTTTAGGGTTTAAGGTTTAGGGTTAAGGGTTTAAGTTTTGGGGTATAGGGTTTATGGTTTAGAGTTTAGGGTTTAGGGTTTAGGGTTTAGTG
This sequence comes from Cymbidium sinense, assembly GCA_021442155.1. NCBI lineage: Eukaryota > Viridiplantae > Streptophyta > Magnoliopsida > Asparagales > Orchidaceae > Cymbidium > Cymbidium sinense. The sequence continues at coordinate 271,538,010 of CM038215.1, forward strand.
TTTTTAGGGTTTAGGGTTTAGAGTTTAGGGTTTAGGTTTTAGGTTTAGGGTTCAAATTTTGCTTTAGGGTTTTTGGTTTTTTTTTCTTAATAGAGAACAAATTCTGATTCAACATTTCTTCTTTTGATTTTGTCAACCAAGTAACACAACAAGTTTTCTCAGACACAAGTGACAATATAGATAAAAAATGAGCACGCATAGAGCAAATCAAAAACCCTACGTAATTAGAACTTTCTCTACTATAAAGACATAGTTTCATAAACAGCAAATCAGATCGGCCATTCTTCAGTTTCTCTAGTTCCCATCAGAACCACCCCGGCCTCTCGAGTAGTAGGATCCACCATCATTTCCCCAATCTCTCCCTCCGCAGCCACCACAACTATAACCTCCATCGCTCTTCCCTCCTCTATAACCACCATTGCTTTGACCACCACCTCCATATCCACTAGCACCTCCAGATATCCCACCATCACTATGATAACTGTCGCTTCTAACATCGCCTCCACTGCCAGATCTAGACTGAGCTTGGTTGACAGTGATGTTCCTATCATCAAGGTGCTATCCATTTTTAGGGTTTAAGTTTAGGTTTAGTTTATAATTTATTTAGTTACTTTAGGTTTAGATTTAGGTTTAGGGTTTGGGGTTTGGGTTTAGGGTTTAAAGTTTAGGTTTTAGTGTTTAGGCTTTAGGGTTTAGGGTTTTTAGGGTTTATGGTTATATTAGTGTTTAGAGTTTAGGGTTTTATGGTTTAGGGTTTTAGGGTTTAGGGTTTAGGGTTTAGGGTTTAAGGTTTAAGGTTTAGTGTTTAGGGTTTGGGTTTAGGGTTTAGGGTTGTTTATTATTTATGGTTTAGGGTTTACAGTTTAGGTTATTTTTTGGAAAATTAAGAATTTTATTACCATAGATATAGTGTCCTTACAAGGGGTAAAGCTCTAAAATTCTACTACTCTCAGAGCTACAAGAAACCAAAAGTGCTAAACCCCCATCTAAGTACATTAGAAAAAGAAAATAAATAAAAGAGCAAATACAATAGCTAAAAAGCATAAGAGAAAAAGACACGGAGTAAGACTAAAACAAATCCTAAAAATAATAAAAGGATTAGCTAGCAACAGTTCATGATTTCTTTGAGAAAGCAAGATAAGCAAGATCCACAACAACAACACTTAGGTTGACTGAGTAACGACCATTCCCTCTGTAAAGTTCCAACCTGTAAAAGAAATCTACAAAACAGTACAAAGGCAAAAGCCATAGCTAAAAAGGATAAGGATAAAGAGAAGAAAAAGAGAGAGCTGAGAAATAGAAGGCTCAAGCTCAGTTAGGATCATCTCAAGGGGCAACAATACATATGAGCATCCAAACTTCATAAAGAAGGGTTACAATCATATGTAATGCTACCAGCCAGAGAGAAGAGGTGAGTAACATCAGAGCCATCATAGTCAACATACTTGATACAAGCAAACATCCAAGGCCAGCAGTCCATAGAGTTCCAGATCCTGCAGTATTAAACAAAGAACAACCGACAAGTAACTAGCTAGCAGCCAAACCACCAAACAAAAACCATAATAGATTAATCAAAATACCCCATAGAGAGGCTAGAATAAAGTCAGAACACTAATAACAGCCATTATCCAAATACCCATCCAACCTCTAATCTAGGGAATACCAGAACCAACCATCAGAACCCATTCTAATTAATAAAGAATCAACCAACAAAACCAAGATAGGAGCCCTCAAGCCAAAGTCCCAACAAGTAGAAGTCACCAAGACAAACCATAGTGAGCAACTACAAATGACTAAATAGCTCAGAAATGAAACCAACAATTGAAGGAAACATAAGCTGCAGCCAGTGCAAATCACTTGAAGACAAAATAGCCACACTAAAGGGGGCCAAAGGCAACCACCAACCACCAGAAACCAAAAATTCAAATCCAAAAAGATCAACAAAGGTTCGGCCAGTACAACAAAAGGCTCCAGCAAATTGTCCAAGATAAAGGAAAAAACTAACAAGGAAAAAATCAGCCAAGATTCCGAGGACAATTAAAAGTCCTCCAACCAAACCAGCTAAGTAAAACAACCATAAGGAAACCATTAGAGAATAGCCCATCATATGTAACAAACAAAGGGAGCATCCCCAATAGCCAAGGAAAGCAGAAAACCAATAAAGCACCACACAACTGAGGTCCAAAAGAAGCACAACCACCATAGAAAGATAACAACAACAGCTAGGCAAGACCAGCCAAAAAACCAAACTTCCCTAACAACAAAGACTAACCTGACAGGAAGCTTAATAACAACACAAAATGTGCTACAAAAAATGCATAAATAGAGGCTTATCCCAGGAGAATATCCAAACACAAAATGAAGGCAAAAGAAGGATCTATCAACAAACTATAAGGAACTGGGAGGCAATCCGCAGAAACGTAGCCAACAAACCAACCAGTGCAGAAACATGAATAAATCCAGAGTAAAAACCATCTAATCCACTAGTAATTGGGGTAATAAGGCAGAGAAGACAACAACTACCAGGCCAAAAAAATACTAGCCAACTGAGGCAAGAAAGACAGGAACCACCATGTAGCAACCACCAGGCCAACCCAAAAGTAAGAGGACAAAAACATAACTGAGCTCAAACCAAAAAGTTAAAATAAGTTTAGGGTTTGGGGTTTAGGGTTTAGGGTTTAGGGTTAGGGTTTAGGGTTTATGGTTTGGGTTTAGTGTTTAAGCTTTAGGGTAGAGAGTTTTGAGGGTTTAGGGTTTAAAGATGTAGAGTTTAGGGTTTAAGGTTAGTTTAGGGTTAAGGTTTCTATTTTTTTTTTATTTATTTATTTTACTTTTTAAAAATTAAGTAAATTAGTAGGTTTAGGTTTATTTAGTTTATTTTTTATTTATTTTATTTTTTTTTATTTTTTATTTTTATTTAGGTTTATTTTTATTTTTATTTAGGTAAGTTTATTTAATTTAGGGTTATTTATTTTACTTTAGGTTTTTTATTTTAGTTTATTTTTTAGGTTTAGATTTATGTTTAGGTTTATTTTTTAGTTTTTTTATTATTTTTTTTTAGGTTTCAGTTTTATTTTTTATTTTTAGGTTTAAGTTTAAGTTTTTTTTAAGGTTTTTGGCTTTTATTTTAGGTTTATTTTTAGGTTTTATTTTTTAGTTTAGGCTTAGGTTTATTTTTTATTTATTTTATTTTATTTAGTTTAAGTTTAGGTTTAGGTTTAGTTTATTTTTTGTTTAGGTTTAGGTTTTATTTATTTTAATTAAGTTTATTTTAGTTTAGGTTTAGGTATATTTTATATTTATTTTAGATTTAGTTTTTATTTTATTTAGGTTTTTTTTTTAATTTAGTTTAGGTTTTTATTTATTTTATTTTAGTTTAGTTGTTATTTTTCATTTTATTTTATTTTTAGGTTTAGGTTTAGATTATGTTTTTATTTTATTTTGTTTTTTTATTTTTTATTTTGCTTAGGTTTTTTTATTTATATTATTTTTAGGATTTATTTAGTTTAGGTTTTGGTTTTTAGCTTTTTAGGGTTTAGGGTTTAGGGTTAACTTTGGGTTTAGTGTTTTTTTTGGGTTTAAGGTTTTTTTTTTTTGGTTTAGGGTTTAGGATTTAAGGTTTAGGGTTTAGAGTTCATAGTTTATGGTTTAGGGTTTTTTTTTTTTTTTTATTTTTTTAAAATTAGGTAAACTTGTAGGTTTAGGTTTAGGTTTATTTTTTTGTTTAGTTTTATTTTTATTTTATTTTTAGGCTTACATTTTATTTTTTATTTTTAGGTTTAAGTTTACATTTTTATTTTATTTTTTTTAGGTTTAGGTTTTTGGTTTTTATTTTAGGTTTTATTTTTTAGTTTAGGTTCAGGTTTATTTTTTTATTATTTTATTTTATTTAATTTAGGTTTAGGTTTAGGTTTAGTTTATTTTAGGTTTTGGTTTAGGTTTTTTCTATTTTAGTTTAGGTTTAGGTTATATTTTACTTATGTTTTTTTTATTATTTAGTTTAGTTTAGGTTTTTATTTATTTTATTATAGTTTAGTTTTTATTTTTTATTTTATTTTATTTTTAGGTTTTGGTTTTAGTTAATGTTTTCAATTTCTTTTATTATTTTATTTTTTATTTAGGTTTCCTTATTTATTTCATTTTTAGGTTTTATTTAGTTTAGGTTTAGGTTTAGGGTTAGTTTAGGGTTTAGGGTTTAGGGTTTTTAGGATTTTGGGTTTATGGTTTAGGATTTAGGTTTTAGGGTTAGGGTTCAGGTTTTAGTTTAAGGTTTAGGGTTTTTATTTTTTTTAACAGAGAACAAATTGAGATTCAATATTTCTACTTTTTGATTTCATTAACCAAGTAACACACCAAGTTTTCTAGGAGACAAGCGACGATAAAGATCAAAAATGAGCCCGTATAGAGCAAATAAAAAACCCTAGATAACTAAAACTATCACTACTGTAAAGACACAGATCTATAAGCAGTAGATCAGATCGGTCGTTCTTCAGTTTCTCCAGTTCCCATCAAAACCACCCTGACTTCCCGAGTTGTAGGACCCACCATCAAAACCACCCCGACCTCTCGAGTTGCAGGACCCACCATCATATCCCCGATCTCTCCCTCTGCCACCACCATGTCTATAACCTCTGGTGCTCCTCCCCCCTCCATAACCACCACTACTCTGACCAGCACCTCTATATCCACCAGCATCTCCAGATCCCCCACCACCATTCTGAAAACTGCTGCCTCCGCCTTTGCCTCCATCACCAAATTTAGACTAAGCCTGCTTGACGGTGACGTTCCTGCCATCGAGGTTTTTCCCATTTATAGGGTTTAGCTTTAGTTTTAAGTTTATTAGGTTTTAGGGTTTAGGTTTATTTTTTAATTTATTTAGTTACTTTATGTTTAAGTTTAGTGTTTGGGTTTAGGGTTTAGGGTTTAGGGTTTAGGGTTAGGGTTTAGGGTTTAGGGTTTAGGGTTTAGGGTTTAGGGTTTAGGGTTATGATTTAGGGTTTAGGGTTTAGGGTTTAGTGTTTAGGCTTTAGAATTTAGGGTTTTTAGGGTTTAAGGTTAGTTTTGGGTTTTGGGTTTAGGGCTTAGGATTTAGGGTTTGGGGTTAGGGTTTAGGGTTTTAGTTTATAGTTTAGTATAAAGGTTTAGGGTTTTAGGTGGTTTAGTTTAGGGTTTAGGGTTTAGGTTTAAGTTTATAGTTTTAGGGTTTAGATTAGTTTAAGTTTAGGGTTTCAATTTGGGTTTAGGGTTTAGGTTTATGGTTTAGGTTTCTTTAGAGTTTAGGGGTTTAAGTTTTTTTAGTTTAGGTTTAGGTTTTATGGTTTAAGTTTAGGTTTAGTGTTTTAGGGTTTAGGTTTAGGCTCAGGTTTAGGATTTAAGGTTGTATTTTTAGGGTTTAGTTTAGGGTTTCAGTTTAAGTTTAGGGTTTAGGTTTAGTTTTAGATTTAGGTTTTAGGTTTAGGTTTTAGGTTTAGATTTAGGATTAGGTTTTAGGTTTAGGATTTAGGGTTTTAGGTTTAGGTTTAGATTTAGGGTTTAGTTTAGGATTTGATTTAGGTTAGGTTTACAGTTTATGGTTTAGGGTTTAGGGTTTTAGAGTTTAGGTTAGTATAGGGTTTAGGGTTTAGGGTTTAAAGGTTTAGGGTTTAAGGTTTAGCATTTTTTTTTGGGGTTTAGGTTTTAAGGTTTAAGGTTTAGGGTTGTTGGTTTAGGGTTTAGGGTTTAGGGTTTTGGGTTGTAGGTTTAGGATTTAGGGTTTAGCATTTAGGGTTTAGGGTTTAGGATTTAGGGTTTTGGGTTTTAAAAAAAAAGAATTAAGTAAACCGACACATTTTGGTTTATTTAGTTTATTTTTTATTTATTTTAGTTTAAATTATTTTTTATTTTTATTTAGGTTTTTTTTAATTTTTTATTTAGTTTAGCTTATTTATTTTAGGTTTATTTATTTTAGTTTAGGTTTTTATTTTAGCTTTTTAGGTGTAGGCTTTAGGTTATTATTTTAGGTTTATTTATAGGTTTTATTTTTTTGTTTAGGCTTAGGTTTTTTAGTTTATTTTATTTTATTTAGTTTAGGTTTAGTTGATTTTAGGTTCAGGTTTAGGTTTTATTTATGTTAGTTAAGTTTATTTTAGTTTAGGTTTAGATATATTTTATATTCGTTTATTTTATTTTTATTTTAGGTTTAGTTTTTTTTTTAATTTTGGGTTTAGGTGTTTTTTTATATTTATTTTTAGGTTTATTTTTTAAGATTAGTTTTTTATTTAGTTTTTATTTTATTTTATCTTAGGTTTATTTTATTTTTATTTTTGGTTTAGTTTTCATTTTATTTAGGTTTTTATTTTGAGGTTTATTTTATTTTTTAGTTTACGTTTAGGTTTAGGTTTAGGTTTTTATATTATTTTATTTTATTTTATTAATTAGATTTAGGTTTTAGGGTTTATGGTTTAGGGTTTATGGTTTATGGTTTTAGGGTTTAGGGTTTAGGGTTTAGGTTTGAGGTTTAGGGTTTAGGTTTTAGTTTAGGGTTTAGGGTTTAAAGTTTTTTTTTCACAAAGAAAAAATTCATATTCTGCATTTCTTTTTTTTCAATTTCATCAACCAAGTAGCACTCCAAGTTTTCTAAGACATAGGCGATGACATAGATAAAAAATGAGCACACATAGAGCAAATAAAAAACCCTAGATAACTAGAACCGTATCCACTATAAAGACCCAATTCCATAACCAGCAGATCGAATAAGCCATTCTTCAGTTTCTCTAGTTCCCACCAGAACCACCCTCGCCTCTTGAGTAGCGGGATCCACCATCATATCCCCAATCTCTCCCTCTACCACAACCATGGTTGTAATCATAGTCACTCCTCCCATCTCCATAACCATCACCTCCATATCCACCAATACCTCCAAATCCCCCACTGCCACTACGATAACTGCCGCCGCCTTTGCCTCCACTACCAGATCTAGACTGAGCCTAGTTTAGGGTGATGTTCCTGCTGTCAAGGTTCTGCCCATTCTGAGGTTTAAATTCATTTTTATATTTATTTAGTTACTTTAGGTTTATGGTTAGGGTGTAAGGTTTAGGGTTTATGGTTTAGGGTTATGGTTTAGGGTTTAGGGTTTAGGGTTTCGGGTTTAGGGTTTTATGGTTTAGGCTTTTAGGGTTTAGGGTTTAGGGTTAGGGTTTAGGGTTTAGCATTTTGGGTTTAGGGTTTAGGGTTTTAGGGTTGGTTTAGGGTTTAGGGTTTATGGTTTAGGGTTAGTTTAGGATTTATGGTTTTTTAGGGTTTAGGGTTTAGGGTTTTTTAGGGTTTAAGATTTAGGGTTTAAGGTTTAAGTTTTATGGTTAATGGCTGTAGGTTTAGGTTTTAGGGTTTAAGGTTTAGGGTTTTTTTTTTTAAAGGAAGCCCCATGTAGGGGTATTTTATTGCACAAAAAGTGGGTTACAAAGTCCTTAAAGGGGATAAACTCCAGAACTACTGCTCAAAGAGCTACAATCAGCCTAAGGAGTAAATCCCCTATCTAAGTACATCCAAAAGAAAAGGAAGACAGTAAAGCAATCAAAAGATACAAGTAGATAAACATAATAAGCCAAAGAGAGGTTAGGGCCATTGCTCTGAAGAACTTGAGAATGCATGACAATATGGAGCAAACTTGCAAGAGAGAATCACCTGCAAAATAGGATAAGAGTGAATTGCCTGCAAAATAACAATAAGAAAGAGATTAGAACAGTTAAGATAATACAGACAAAAGGATGAATGAAAACAACATAATCTGAGAATGATAGTAAGGAATTGAGATAGAGAAGGCTCCGGCTCAGTCACACCAAGTTGGCGGATGCAAATATCATCCAAACTTATTGAAGGGTTACATCACAAGAGCTACTACCAAACCAAAAGAGAGTGGAATCCTCACAGCCATCATAGCCAACAAACCTGTGAGAAGATAACAACCAGTTCTTGAAAGCCTTGTGGGCTTTATTACCTATAGACCTAAATAAAACTATAAAGAATATAAAGAGAAAATTGTTAATGGCAGATAAATGAGTGATCCCATGCCAGAAAATGATCCTCCATATAGCCACCCTAACATGAGGATACTTATATATATGAAATAGGCCAGCTTAGAAACCATCCATATGAAAACAACAGTAGAAGAGGTAGCCTGCTAAAATCCTGCTAAGTAAGTCAATGAGTCTATAAGTTACACCATCCCAATTATATGATATATAAATGAATCTGTCGGGCCAGAAGTACAGCCTTGAGGTAGATGTAAAGTCCAGAAAATGAGCCCAATCAAAATAAAGAATGCAGATTGGAACAAGCCCCTTATTAGTATCCATATCAATAGTTGGCAAAAAAATAATTGTAAGGGAAGGCATCAAAACCAAAAAGCAAATAAAATACCCAATAAGGATAATCGAAAGCGACTCCAGAGTAGCAAATTGGACTAAAGAAAAGAGAATCCAGATCAACAAAAAATGAAGGCAGCAGCATAAGACAGTAGCAGTTGATCGTACCACCTTAATAATAGAGATTGAATTCAAGGAGTAAGCGGCACAAACTGGATAGATGGGAAAAATTGAGCCCAAATAAGATCCACATTAGAATCCAAAAAAAACATGAAGACAAATAACCAAGACCAAAAATAGCCAGTGAGCCAAGATAAAGCAGCAAGGCGACAGGGACCGCAGATTGCATTCCAAGACTGATCCCCAAATAGGATCCACAGTAGAATCCAGAAAAAACATGACAGCAGATAACCAAGAGAGAAAAAAAATAGCCAAAGGCGGCGGCTAAGATAATACAAGACACATAGACGACATAGAGATTGCATTCTAAGGAGAAAGCAGCACAGGCCAGTCTGAAACCAGTTGGGAATAGAAATAGTAAGGGTAGTGTAGATCACAGCTATCAGAAAATAAATAATACCCCAGACAGAAATATTAAGGGCAATCAGAAAAACAACCCCAGCAATAAAATAGTTAGTGCAGCATTGGAACCCACTAGAGGATAGATCAAAATAGGTTTACAAATTAGGATACACATTAGAATCCAGAAAAATAAGACAGTAGATAACCAAGACAAAAAAATAAAGGCGGTAGCGACAAGATACACCAAAGCGGAAGGGACAGCAATCAGAAAAGACCTAACAATGGTTAGAAACCTAGTAGATAGAGCATAGTACCATAGATCTGAAAAGCCACAGCCCAGACACCAATGACCAAAACAATCAGAAATAGCATAATCAGAAAGAGCATATAGCAGAGAAGGCAACATGTTGAAACCCTTATCAATATCCAAAGCGAAAGGCGAACACGAAAAGGAAAAAAACCAAAAGGCACCAAATGAATACAATCAGAGCTACATCGCCAGTTGCACCATTCAGGACCAAAAATCTGATAATCCAGATTAACAAACAACCAAGATAGCAAGACAACAAAAGGCACCAACTGGCCATAATACCACCCAATCAGATAAACATGCATCAACACAAAACCTAAGCGAGAGGGGAATAGAGACAACAGCAGGTAATGAAGAACATAACTAATAAGTGATGAACAGTAGCCCAGACAAGAACAGCACAGACTTTCAGAGAGCCAACCCCAATAGTAGAGAAGTTATTGCCACAATGGAACCCACCAGCAAAAAGATCAAAAATTGGATTCAAATGAGTATCATCATTAGAATCTAGCAAAAACAAGACAGCAGGTAACCAAGGCAAAAACCAGCCAGGACATCAACAATTAGGACAACAACATTCAAGACAGGAAAGGACAGTAAGTTGGCCATAAAGCCACACAATCATAGTAGACAAAGCCATAGTTAACAACCAAGTAGATATAGCATAATAATAGGTATCTTGAATGCAGCAATCCAGACAGCAAACACCAAAAATCCTTAGAACAGCAATGTTAGAAACAACTTGTTGAGCATAGGACCCAGAAGTCCTACAGCCAACAGGGATTGAGCCAACATAGGAGTCCTGAAAAACCAAGACAGCAAAAATCCAAGATAAGAAACAACCAAGACAACAAGAACCAGTTTGCTTGCCATAAAGCCACCCATCCAGGATAAATATTGCAATAAAAACAAGTTTAACTGCAAGAAGATGGAGAAAGCAATAGCAAATAAAGTAAAACAATGAATTAAGATGATAGGCATATAATAAACCATTAAGGGGGTTCAAAGCAAAATCCACCCAACAATCAATAACTTCAAAGGGGAGTTGCTAAGCAAACCAGACCAAAGCCCCATAGACAGAAGATGGAGTATTAATCCAGTTCAGCCAACAACCAAGGTTAATATGGCCAAGAGTCCACCCAAAAGCATTAGTAAAGAACCAAGAAATCAGATGGATAATCCTAAGGATCTCAGCAAAGGCAAAATGAAAATCCTTTAAGTAACTCCAAACCTGCTGAGAATGGGACAGAAGTCCAAAAACAGCAGGATAGCCAGTAGCCTCAAGGGTCTAATTCAGCCAACAACTAAGAAAGGGGATACCAACAAGTTGACTATAGGAAAAGCCATTAAGAGTAGAGAGTTCATAAAATGAGCCCAAAATAAAGAGAATTGAGATGACAAACGAACAAGGATGAAGAGTGCAACTGTGTGATCAAAATAGCCATAATAAAAAACTAGGAAAATCGAGAATCATAAAATAGCCATAAGTCATAAAGACAATAGTCTGGAAACAGGTCCCAAAAACAAGACCTTTCTAGATCAGAAAAAATAGACTAGCAGCAAGGGCCAGAAAGAGAGGAGAAACAAAGTAGAAACAAAAGAGAGAGGCAAACATGAAAGCCCAATCCAGTTGGGAGTAAGGGAAAATAGCCAGCAAAAAACCCAAAATTATCTATGTATACATCAAAAAGGTTAGCTTAAGTTCTGAGATAAGGAAACCCTGAATTATCCAAGTTAACCAGTCCACGCAAGTGTTTGGGTAAGGTGAGTTGATCAAAGAAAATGATACAATCTGATCTAGCACCCAGATTAGCAAGGTAGTCAGCACAAGCATTTCCTTCACACCAAACATGAATGATGTTAAAATTCAGGCTAGAAAGAAGTGCTCTAGTTTGCTTGATGAGGTAGTACAATTCAGTGCTGCTCATTTTGGTGGAAGTCAAAAGATCAATCAGCAGAAAAGCATCCACCTCAATCCAAATATTGAGCCAGCCATTTTGGAGGCAAATCTCAAGTGCTTTGTAAACTTCCATAAGCTCAGTAAATGGGATAGTGCAGGAAGTAAGGGGATAAGCAAAAGCACATAGTCCTATACCCTTAGAATTCCTGAAAATGCCACCACAACCGAGCCATTATGGGAAAGCAGAGCCATCGATTAATTTTAATAATGTGGTCAAGAGGTTTTTCCAATAAACAATCGTGTCATTTGGACAATAAGGTTGTCGCGAATAAAACCCAGTTTATTGGCCACAAATTTACATCCTTTGAATTGTCTGTAATGAATAAGATTGGCTTTAAATAAGTCACGAATTTTGTTTTTAGTTCTAGCAATAATCCTCACGTGGTTCATAGGGATCCCACGATGTTTTGCATCATTTCGATCTATCCATATGAACCAGATAAGAGTGATAGCAGTGATGACTTTAATGTGACCGGAATAATATTATCAAAATAGACTTCAAGAAGTTGATATAAAGTAAGAGAGCCATTGAAATTGACGGTTAAAAGATCATCATACCAAATCCAACGTTTTGAAGCAATGGCCCCATTGACAAAAACATGATTAACATTCTCAATATGGAAACAACATTGACATTTAGAGGGTAAATGAAAACCTTTTCTCCACAACAAGGAATCAACAGGGATAAAATTTTTCAGAATACGCCAAGTAAGAATAGAATAAGAAGTAGGGATATTGTTATTCCAAAGTTTAGAGAACACATAGGAGGAATCATGAGTATCTTTAATGTGGAGGGAGGTTGAAATCACCATTATGTGAGAGCTTAAAGAGAATCTGGTCTTGATTGATTGGAGTGATAGGAGTAGTAGAAACCATATTCAATAAAGTAAAAGGGATAAAATCAGCAAGCTTACTATTGTTCCACTTGTTGTTATTCCAGAAAGAGTTTACTCTAATAGCGGCAGTGGAATGGGTGGAGAGTAAGTCATCAATGGATCCACCTCCACTCCAGATATCTTGCCAAAAGAAAGAAGTGCTAGAGTTAATGCCCCAAAAAATTAAGGATTCATCATCCCATTTGATAAAACAAAGTCTTTTCCACACAGGAGAATCACCCGGTTTAAAGGGAAAAATGAGGGGGTGTTTACCCTGGCAATATTTAACAATCATGAAATTAGCCCAAAGACTATGATTACTCCTAAAATTCCACCAGAGTTTATAGGAAAAGGCATTGATAGCTTCTTTTATGGATTTACAACCAAGTCCACCTTCATCAAAAGTACCACAACTTTAAAACCAAGAGGTCCAATGCATTATTTTTAGAAGTGGTATTGGAAGAAAATTTGTTTAGGAGGCGCTCAATTCTGATGATAGAAATGGTCGACTGATTTGGATGAGATATAAAGGCATGGAATTAAGAGTGCTCTTAATCAAGGTAAGCCTACCACCAAAAGAGAGTAAATGAAATTCCCAAATCAAAATTTTGTTAGATATTTTTTGAATAAGGTCATCAAAAAGATGATATCTTTTCTGGCCTTTAAAAAGCGGAGCCCTGAGATAATTAATGGGAAGTTGACTATGCTTAAAATTAGTAATTCTAGAGATTTGATTTAGTTTATTGGTAGGAATCTTAATTGAGGGAATAAAATAGCAGTTTCTTTCATTAAGGAAGAGTCCACTAACTTTGCCAAAGTCATTTAAGAGATTCTTAATAGTTTTAACATGTTGAAGAGAAGCATTGAAGATTATAAAATCATCGGAAAGCTAAGATGAGAAATAGGAAACCACCATGACTTTTATAAACCATGTTAGGTTTTTAATGAAAAGATCATTGAGGCTCCTCGAAAGATATTCAACGAATGATAAAAAAGAGAAGGAGAAAGAGGGTCACTTGACACAAACCATGGCTCGAAGTAAAGAAACCAAGGGACTCACCATTTATGATAACAGAAAATTAGACGTTAGTGATACAACTTTTTATATGCAAGATAAAATTATCAGAGAAACCAAAAAAATGTAAGATTTGAAAGAGTAAATCCCATGAGAGGTTGTCAAAGGCTTTAGAGATGTCGAGTTTGAAGAGAATATTACCTCCTCTGGAAGAAACATCAATGTCATGAACCAGCTCTTGTGTGAGAAGAATATTATCAGATATGGCTCTATTCTTAATGAAGCCAGTTTGGTTTGGGGAGATGATTTTAGTTAGCAGGGGGCTAATCCTATTATTAATTAATTTAGCAATGAGTTTTTGGAAAAAGGTGCAAAGACTAATAGGTCTAAAATCCCCCCAAGATTCAGGATTATTGGTTTTGGGAATAAAGATAATAGAAGTACTTGCAAAATATCTGGGAATAGGGCTTCCATCAAAGAAATCAATAATAGCATCAACAAGATCAGATTTAATAAAAGGCTAACAATGCTGAAAGAAATGAGTCATAAAACCTTCAGGGCCAGCAACAGAATCAGTGTTCATGCTATTGAGAGTACTACTAATCTCCGCTTCCGAGGGACACATAGTGAGCAAATGGTTATCCTCATTGCTAATCATAGAAGGGATTAGATGGGTGTTGGAGGGGTTTCTAATGAAGGATTAGAGTTTAATAAATTTTGAAAGTGATGATATCGATAGATTCCTTAATTTCATTATTATCAGTTATCCAGCCATCATTAGAGTTCTTAATTTTCTTAATCGAGTTTAAAGCTTTCCATTTATTGCAAATAGCATGGAAATACCTAGTATTTCTGTCGCCATCAGTAATATGTTTGCTAGTGGCTTTTTGATGCCAATAGGTTTCCTCCATATTTTGGTAATTAATCAAGCTATCTTTGGCAATGCTCAACTCATCAAGCTTAAGGATGGGTTAAGATAGCCTCTTCAAGAGAACAAACCACTTGTTCCATAGCTTTAAGATTGGTAAAAGATTTTAAAAATATGCTTGTTCCACCAATTGAGATTTTGTTTAAGCCTCTTGAGCTTAAGCCAAAGCGAATCATGCCTTTAACAAAATTATCACGGTGAGCAGAGCCATCCAATTAGTGAAAACAACATTAGTGAAATGCCATGTTGGGTCCACATATTTTGGAATCTAAAAGGTGAGGGAGTAGAAGGGTTAAGGGGAGTTTTGATAGAGATCAAAGAGAGCATGATCAAACAAAGTTTTGCTCAAATGCTCAACAGAAGTAAGAGGCCATTGATTGATCCAAAGAGAACTAAAGAGGGTCCTGTCAAGATGCTGCCAAAGTCTAGAGTTATTGCACGTGTAATTAGACCCTGAAAAACCAATGTCAATCAGATTGCAATCTAGGATCATATTAGAGAAGTCTTCCATGGAATGGAGGTTAGGAGAACATCCTCCCCTCCTTTCCAAAGAAGCAATGATAGTATTGAAATCACCCCCAACCAACCAGGGAAGGTTAACTGAGGAGGTGAAGGTTCTTAAGAGATTCCACAGGATGTTCCTACCAGCTCTATTATAAGAAGCATAGATAAAGGAACCAAAAGCCGAAAACTCACCTAATGAGATTTTGACATTAACCAATTGATCAAGATCATCGATGATGGAAATGGTGATGGAATTATTCCAAAAACACCAAATTTTATTATTAAGATTGAAGAAGAAATTTTGAAATCCAAGCGATCTAGCAACATGGGCAATCTTGGAAGAGTTAATGAAAGGCTCAATAATAACAAGAAATTTGATGTTATGAGTGCGATAGAGGCTCCTAACACAGTTGCAGATAGGGAGAGTCCCATAACCCCGGATATTCCAAATAAGAAAATTAATCATAATAAAAAAAACCATAAAGGAAAAGGTAAGAAAAAGAGGAAACAAAAAAAGCAAGAGAGGAGGACATAATTATTTGTGAGGTGTTAGAGAAGGACGTGTGGTTCTACTGAAGTTATTATTAGTCATTTTGGCTTTATAAGATTTTTTTAATAACGGTTTGGAAGGGTCTACATCGATCCAAAGTATCTCCATCAGAAAGGGATTGGTTTTTGGTATCCATAATAGGAGTAGTATCAGTCAATGTTTTAGTAGTGGTGATTTCTCCATCTTCAGTATCAGAGTTAGAATGAGAAATTTGGATTGCCTGAGCATCACTCTGTAGAGAAATAGAAGGGGAGGTTCTTGCACCATTAATAGTACAAATATCATTTTCATTGCCATGATGCATATTCAAATTTTGGTCCCACCAAAGGATCAACATTATTTTGATCCAATATAAGATTCCCATTCAAATTGTCATTAATATTCAAATGAAGCAAAGGATTGTCATGAGAAGCCAAATTATTACAAGTAGGAGTAGTGCTAGGTAAGTTATCATTAGTTTCTGCACACATCTCAATAGTAGCATTTATACCAAGCTCAGAATGTTTTTCATTAGACAAATCAATATATAATAAAGGGGTAGGTGTAGGAGGGTGAATTCCATTATGAGTAGCTTTAGGCACATAAGCTAACTTATTGGTTTTCCCAGTTCCAAGAGAGGTATTAGTATCCTGTGGTCTATTCTTTTAAGGTTAGGGTTTAGCACAAAGCATTCAGAATGATCATGACCATGGATCTTACAGTGAGTGCAAAAGATAGGGAAATTTTCAAATTCTACTTTCTAATTATATCCGAATTTTTCCAATCCAATCGAAACTTCTTTGGGGTATTTTTTGGTAATGTCAATCTCAACCAAGATACGTGCAACAGATGGTCAAGATCTAGCAGATGTGGCTTGATCAATTTGAAGGGGTCTACCAAATAGAGCACCAACCACAAACAGAATTTGGTGAGTAACATAGTGAATTCTCATGTTGGGAAAAGCAAGCCATAAAGGAACAATAGGGGATTCCTCTTTGACATCAAAAAGGGGGGATCATTTCAAGAGCCGCATTTGACAAATATACACAAAATAGGAGCGACGAGCAAAGACTCGAGAATAATCTAAATCATTTGATAACTGAATGAGGATATGTCGAGGTTCAATCAGCCTAATAGTGAAGACTCCCGAAAGCTTTAAGCTATGGAAGAATGATCAGATATTATCTAGAGTAGGGCACCTTAGAGGGAATTTACCAACCAAAGAGAACTCAAAAGGCTTAGCTAATTTCTCCACATCCTGGTCAGAACACATGATAGCCGGCAATCCATAGAATGAGGTTGAAATTAAGTTAACCAAGGCATTAGAGTTAGGGATCTTACGATAAGCGTCCAGGACTTGACAGCAAAGCGCGTGGATGAAATCGGATCCAAAGTACCTTTAGGATCAGAGGGCAAAGCCGGCGCATCTAGGAGCGACGGGCTCGATTGCGCGGAGAGCGATGCCTCCACCATTGAACGATCCAGAGAGAGTCACATAAGCATCCAAGCCAAGAGAGGAAGCGCAACCAAGCAGTAAAACAACGATCACGATCGGAGGAACCTGAAATGCGGCCAAACTGTAAAAAATTGCATGGGAGCACAAAATCGCCAGAGAGGGAGCGCAGCCGAGAGGAGGTTTGAGGTTTAGGGTTTTAGGTTTAGGGTTTAGGATTTAGGGTTGTAGATTTAGGGTTTAAGATTTATGGTTTAGAGTTTATAGGGTTTAGGGTTTATGGTTTTTTTTTAATTAAATAACCGATAGGTTTAAGTTTATTTAGTTTATTTTTATTTATTTTAGTTTATTTTATTTATTTTATTTTTATTTTTATTTACTTTAGTTTATTTCTTTTATGTTTATTATTTCAGTTTAGGTTTTTTATTTTAGTTTATTTTTTAGGTTTATGTTTAGGTTTAGGTTTATTTTTTAGTTTTGTTTTATTTTTATTTTATATTTAAGGTTTAGGTTTTATTTTTTATTTTTAGGTTTAGGTTTTTATTTTATTTTCTTAGGTTTATTTTATTTTTATTTAAGGTTTAGTTTTTTATTTATTTAGGTTTTTTACTTTTTATGTTTATTTTATTTTTTAATTTAGTTTAGGTTTTTTTTTATTTTATTTTAATTTAGTTTTTATTTTTTATTTTATGTTTAGGCTTAAGTTTTAGTTTTGGATTTTATTTTATTTTAATTTTTTATTTTATTTAGGTTTAGGATTTTTTATTTATTTTACTTTTAGGTTTTATTTAGTTTAGGTTTAAATATTTAGGTTTTTAGGGTTTAGGATTTAGGATTTAGGGCTTAGGGTTTAGGTTTAGTTTAGGTTTTTATTGTTATGGGTTTAGGGTTTAGGATTTTATGGTTTACGGTTTAGGGTTTAGGTTTAATGGAGGGTTTAGGGTTTAGGGTTTAGGGTTTAGGTTTTATGGAGGGTTTAAGGTTTAGGATTTAAGATTTATGATTTATGGTTTAGGGTTTAGGGTTTATGGTTTAGGTTTTAGGTTTATGGTTTAAGTTTTAGCTTAGGGTTTATGGTTTATAATTTTTTTATTTTTTTTAACTGAGAACAAATTCATATTCAATATTTCTTCTGTTTGATTTCATCATCCAAGTAGCACACCAAGTTTTCTAAAGCACAAACAATGGCATAGATCAAAAATGAGCATGCATAGAGCAAATCAAAATCCCTAGATAACTAGAACTGTCTCTACTATAATGATAGTTCCATAAGCAGCAAATCGGATCGACCATTCTTCAGTATCTCCAGTTCCCATCAGTAGCACCCCCACCTCTTGAGTAGCGGGATCTGCCATCATATCCCTGATCTCTCCCTCTGTCACCACCATGGCTGTAGCCGCCGTCGCTCCTCCCATCTTCATAACCACCACCTCCATATCCAACAGGACCTCCAGATCCCCCACCACCACTGCGATAAACACCACCTCATCCTTCACCTCTATCGCCAGATATAGACTGAGACTGATTGACGGTAATGTTCCTACCGTCAAGGATCTACCCATTCTCAGGGTTTCGATTTAGGTTTGGCTTGATTAGGTTTTAGGGATTAGGTTTATTTATTTATTTACTTTAGGTTTAGGTTTAAGGTTTGGTGTTTAGGGTTTACGATTTAGGGTTAGGGTTTAGGATTTTTTTTGAAAAATTAAGGGAATTTTATAACCATAAAATAAGGAGTACAAACTCTTTAAAGGGGATAAATCTCTAAACTAATGTGCAAAGAGCTACAATAAAACCTAAAGAGATGAATCCCCAAACTATTACAATATTAAATAAAGTGAAGCAAAAGAAAAACCAAATCAGCAACAATAGAAGATCCATATAAGCAATAGCAAAATCCACTTGATTTCTTTGATAAAAACAAAATCCACCTGCAAGACTGCCAACCTATAAATGAAATCTGCAACATACTAAGGAAAGGATGAGTACAATTAAGTATGCATAAAGAAAAATATCAATGAGAAAGAGCAAAGTAAAGAAAAGGCTTAGGCTCAGTCGCAATCATCTCAAAGAGCAACACTATATGTAAGCATACAAACTTCAGAAGAAGGGGTACAATTACATATAGTGCTACTAGTGAAAAGAAGAAAGAGAGGGAAACATCAAGGCCATCATAGCTAGCATACCTCATGTAGGCAGTCATCTAGAGATCATCATCCAACAAGGCTGCAAAGTCTTCCAACTAGCAAACAGAACATCCAAGCACAAAGCCACCAAAATAACCAATCCTAGTAAGGCAGACTAATAGCAATCCATCAGAGATAGCAGCAATACAGCAAGAAAACCACCAAAGCCAACACCAAAAGGGAGGAAAAATACCAAAAAGTGCAAGCACCATTAATAGGGATAACAACACAGTCCAAAAAAGACAAGCCCAAAGCCAAAGAACCATCTTAAGATTGTCCCCAAAGCAACAACAAACCAATACCCAAATAGACGGGATAGCTAACACCAACATCAGCCACCAATCCAATCCAGGCAGAGGATAACCCAAGCAAGCAAGCATGAGATAAAAAGGGGATCCACACCTCCACCAAGATAGATAAACAAAAAGACCAAAGGAGCATCAAGCAATGATACCAGCAAGAATAGCCAGTTTAATAGCAAAACCACAACCACAAACCAAGAGGTAAGTATTAGGAAACAAAGAGAGCAAAATAAACTAGAAAGAGGTAATACCCACAACCAAAATAAAATCCAAGACACCAAACCAAGTCACCAGCACCCAAGGCAAAGCAACAGCCACTAAATAGCCTTCAACCAGCCAACCCAAAATGAAAATAAACCAAAAATAGACTAAAAGAACCACAAGAGCTCACCAGTAATAAAATAGAAGCAAACAACCCATAAAGCCACCCAGTCCACCAGCAAACAACATTTATGCTAGGAGAAAATAGACCCACAGCTAAGCTACCACCCAAATAGGAAAAAGAAAAGATAAGTAGGCTGATATGGGAGGAACACCATTAGGGAGTAGGCGAAATACAATAAACCAACCTAGCCAACCAACACAGCCAATCAACCCATCCAGCCAACAAGGCCACCCAACCAACCACCATAGTAACTGAAGATCCAACTCAAATAAGGAAGCAACCAGCCCAGATATGAGGCAAAGCTCATTCATAAGGAAAGATCGATAGCAGACATAGCCACAACCCAATAGGAGGCCACCAAAAATAACCAAGAAATAATTATGGTAATCACCCAACCAAGCAAACAACTAAGGAAAGGCAAACCTAAGAGGTCCACCAACTCACCAGTAGAAAATCAGGGAGGAAAGGAACTTGATCAGAGTAAAATAATGTCCCTTCTAGACCCTAGAGAATGAACAATCACCGCCAAAGACAAAATTGGAAGGCAACAACCACAAAACATCAACCTTCAAGCCACAAGTGAGAGGGAACGACCAACAATCAGTAGCCACCGAGCTAAAATAAGAAAGGAAAGTAGCAACCAATAAAAAGCCCAACACTAAGACATAAATGAAAAGACTAACAACAACCTTCAAATAAAAACCACCCAGGACAACCAAGAAGAGGGTAGAAATAAATAGCAACATCCACCAAACAAGGCAACACTCATAGAAAATGAGGTTGGCCAAGACCCAAAATAAGAACAGGAAGGAGCAATCCCAATATGGGAAAGCACAAAAGCGCCAATCAATAAAAAGGCTCAAAGAAAACACCATAGACAAAGACTAAAAAAAAAGTCACAAGTTAAAGTCTTAGGTAAGGCAGTCTGGAGTTAACCAGATTAACCAAGCCATAAGCTTGAGAGAGGAGGATTTTAGTGTGATTAAGGAAATAAAATAAGTCATCATTTCCCATTTTATTAGATGTGACCATATCAAGTAAAAGAAGAGCATCAACTTCAATCCAAATATTAAAGAGGCCTTTGTTCAAAAAAATATCAATAGATTTATTAACACCATAAGCTCAGCATAAATAACAGAACAGGCATTGAGGGGATAAGCAAAAGCACAAATGACAGTACCTTTGGAGTCCCTAATAATACCACCACAACCATATTTATTAGGTGGAACTGAACCATCAGTATTTATTTTAATAAAGTTCTTATTAGGTTTGACCTAATTGATAATCCTAATAGCCATATTGAAAGAAATATTTGGCAGAATGAGATCTAATTTTTTAGCCACAAATTTGTAACCTCTAAAATGAATGTTACTAATTAAATTAGCATTAAAAAAAGCATGAATTTCTTCTTTAGTTCTAGCCAAGATCTTTTTGTGATTCATAGCAATACCATGATATTTAGCATCATTTCTATCCATCCAAATGAACCCAATAAAGGTAATAGTAATTAAGATTTTGATATGACCATTCATAGTTTTTGGAAACAAGCTTCAAGAAGGTTATATAAAGATAGGAAACACTGAAAATAGTTACTGTTAAATAAATCATCATACCATATCCATAATTTTGAAGGTAAATAAAACCCTTTATTCCAAAGAAAAAAATATATAGGAATAAAGTTATTCAAAATCCTCCAAGCTAAAATCAAATAAGGAATGGGAATGATATTGTTCCAAAGTTTAATGAAAACATTAGAGGAGTTCTACATATCTCTAATAAAATACCAAACCTCTTTAAGAATAAAATCACTATTGTAAGAGAGCTTAAAAAGAATTTGATCAGGTTTGTTAGAAAAAATAGGGACATTTCTAAAGTTATCAAAAAGAGAAATAGAGATATAATTCTCAAGTTTGTTTTCATTCCAAATGTTATTAAGCCAAAAAGAGTTAACTTTGATAGCAGTAGTAGAGTGTGCAGATAAAAGGGAGTCAATAGAGCCATTGCCAATCCAATTGTCTAGCCAAAAGAAGGATGGAACCGAATGAATACCCCAAGATATTAAGGATTCAACAGCCAATTTAATGGAGCAAAGTCTTTTCCAAACTGGAGAGTCACAAACTTTATAAGCACATATAAGAGGGTGTTTACCTTGGCAATATTTTTCCATCATAAAATTAGCCCAAAGGCTATCATTCTTTCTAAAATTCCACCAGAGCTTATGAGAGAAGGCAATAATAGCTTCAGGAATAGGTTTGCAACCAAGACCACCTTCACCCAAATGACCATAGCATTTATGTTTAGATGTCCAATGCATTTTTCTAATAGAATTGTTGGATCCCCAAAAATATTTATTAAGCAAGTGATCAATTCTGATAAGAGTAGAATTAGTAAGAATAATAGTTTGAATCAAATATAGAGGCTTTGAATTGAGAGTGCTTTAAGAATAGTGAGCCTGCCACCAAAAGAGAGTAAATAAAATTCCCAAATAGAAATTTTATTAAAAATATTTGAATTAACTCATCAAAAAGATGGGATCATTTTGGACCTTTGAAAAGAGGAGCACCCAAGTACTTAAGATGTAAATGTTGATGTTTAAAATTAGTGATATGCAAGATGTGATTGATTTTATTATTGGATATACTGGAAGAAGTAATAAAACAACTTTTGTTATTATTGATAGTAAGACCACTTTCTCTACCAAATGTATTTAAAAAATTCTTAAGATTCTTGATATGATGAATAGAAGCATTGCAGAAAATAATGAAATCATCCACAAAGCTTAAATGGGAAATAGGAAGACCACCAAGAGTTTTGTAATACTTACTAGGATTATTTAAGAATAAATCATTGATGCTCCTAGGTAAGTATACAACAGTAATGGTAAATAAAGCAGGAGATAAAGGATCCCCTTATCTTAAGCCATGGGAGGAAGGAAAGAAACCCAAAGCTTCCCCATTAAGAAAGATAGAAAACCAAGCATTATTAATACAATTTTAAATAGGAAAAATAAATTTATAGAAAACTCAAATAAATTTAGAATATGAAGAAGGAAATCCTAAGAGATATTATCAAAATCTTTGGTAATATCTAATTTGAAAAGAATGTTTCCACCTCTAGTCTTAGTAATTAAATCATGAATTTAATTCTTGGGCAAGTGAAATATTATAAGAAATAGATCTACCTCTAACAAAACCAGTTTAGTTGAGAGAGATAATCTTATGAAGAAGAGGACTAAGCATGCTAGCAATAATTTTGGAAATTAGCTTATTGAAGAAAGTGCAAAGACTAATAGGTCTAAACTCACTCCAATAGTCCGGATAATCTTTCTTAGGTAAGAAAATAATAGAAGTGCTAGAAAAATATTTAGGAAAAGGATTACCATTAAACAAATCAACCACAAAACTAATCAAATCATTTTTAATAATAAACTAATATTTTTAAATAATTGATTAGAAACGCTCCGGTCCAGTAATAGAATCAATGTTCATGCTATTATGAACTTTAAAATTTTCATCTTCATTAGGCAAAATAGTAAGCAAAGAATTATCATCATTGGTAATAATAGAAGGAATCAAGTGTGATTTAGAAATAACATCATAAGAGCAACTTTTAATAAGCATATTTCTAAAATAATTAATAACTAAATCCTTAATATCACTATTCTCTGTAATCCATTCTCCATTATCATTTTTAATTTTCTAAATATTATTTAAAGATATCTTTTAATTAACTAAAGCATGTAAATACCTAGAATTCCTATCGCCATCCGCAATATGTTTACTAGCAGTGTTTTGATGCAAATAAGTTTCTCCCATATTTAGAAAATTAACAAGTTTATCCTTCGCCTCATTCAAGTCCATAATCTTGGAAGGTTCCATCATAACAGAAACATCAAGATCACAAACCAAGTTTTCCATATCCTTGATATTAGCAAAAGATTTTAAAATAATGCTTGTTCCACCAAACAAGATTTTGTTTAACTCATCGCTTTAAACTAGAGTCTATTCATCCTTCAAATTGAATTATTAGGATGTAAAGGAGCTTTCCAATTGTTAGCCACAACATTAAAAAAATTAATTGTGGTGTTTATTTTTGAGATGTGCGACACCAAGCAGATCTTACGGGGTGCTTATTGAAGTGATCGGGTAAGACATTAAAGAATGATGCACTATCTCAATAGATAGAAATTTTCACCCTATAATGGACCTAATTACCTAATAAGGACTCCTAAGGCATGATGGGTCTTCAAATATACTAGAGATCTTTCCCCTACTTTACATGGAAAAGTAAAGTACAATTTATTTTAAAATGTGTTTGTTAAGTTCCCTATGGAGGTAAGCCCCCATAGTTAATTACATCCTAAGGAATGGGAAATCCTTAGGAATACTCTCGATTAAAGTAGAAATTAAGGTCTCCAAAGCTTTCAAGGCTAGACTATCAAATGATTATTTGTATTGGAAAATCAAATGGGATTGTTGAAGGAGAAGACATATTATCGAAGCCAAAGGGAATGAGCAGGAAATGCTCATGATACTAATAAGCCTAGTGAGTATTCTAATCTATCCTATGGTTGAGCTTTATATGTTTGAAGTTTACAAGATTTATTTTATTGAAGTTGACATTTTCTTAGAAAGCTAGGACATATAATCCAACAACACAAGGTTGTGGAAATGCCTAAGAGGTAAGGATTTATGCTAGCAGCCCAAAGAAAATAACAAACTCAGACCCTATATCTAGGGAGCTTTGCCATAAGCTAAAGCTTGACCTAAGTCTAAGAAAAAATGGGCATAAGATTTACCTCCACAAGAGAGAATAAACCACCCGACTACTGGGATTATAATGGAGTGCCTAACTTTCTCCTATGATTTTAAAACCATGTAGGCAAGTCTTATGCATTTTCAAGATAGTTGGGCTATTATTAATTTAGAAAGAGATAAAATTCCTTAAACCCACTCCCTAAGAAATTAGAGCATGATTGGTATGAGTAATGACTTAATCTACA
Source organism: Cymbidium sinense (assembly GCA_021442155.1). NCBI lineage: Eukaryota > Viridiplantae > Streptophyta > Magnoliopsida > Asparagales > Orchidaceae > Cymbidium > Cymbidium sinense. The sequence continues at coordinate 271,562,320 of CM038215.1, forward strand.
AATGAAAATCTTTTCAATTTTTATTTGATTTTGGACACTTCATTTTTACAAAGGTTTTGCGATTGTGCATGCATATATGCATGATGAAGGTAGATTATTAGCTAAATCAGTAGGAAAGAGGTGTTTTCCACCACAGAGGTGGCCCTTAAAGGTCAAGCATTCCCCTAGCGTGTAAGGATGGAAACCCTCTCTTAGTAAGAGTGAAGCAATATGCATGCATGATGAGAGAAATACAACATCAGCTAAAAGATTGCTAAATCTTTTAATTATCTTGATTTAATGCTTGGGCTTTATGTGAGGTTATGAATTATTTAAAACTTTAGTTATGAGTTGTAGTTGGGTAAAAGATATATTTTTTTCTAAGAGTCTAATCGCATCCAGGCCACACATTCAAACATCAATCATTTAAGAAACTAAGAAAAGCATGCCATTTCTAGTACACATCCTAAACAAATCATCAACCGATTTATAGAACTATTGTGAAAGAATAAAAGGCTGATGCGGTCGAGTATCATTGTATAACCTGAAAAGAAAAGATGGATAGCCGAGATCTACCCTTATACAACTCAAAATTACAAAATAATAATTACAATTTATAATGAATGAATGCTATGGATGGTCTTCATTCTTCATTCTTCATGTTTCATTTTTTTCTTTTGATTTGATTTGCTCCACATCAAAAGCATCCCATGGACTCTTAGGACAAAGCCTTCTAGCCAATGCTCATCCTTATCCCCCATAGCACTAATCATAATTCCTAATTATAAAATTACATTAAGAATAGAAAAAGTAAATCTAACAACACCTATAAAATAGAGGTTAGTTAAAGATATATACAATCCCAAGTAGTTATATCATAATTTGGACTTCGCACCCTGCACATGGGTAAGCAAGCCTATCTTTCCAAACTTGGATTATGCTTTGGGGCTTAAGCAACCTGCAAAAAGAGCTTTTATATTAATTTTTATGTGGCACCTTAAGCATAATCCCTGCAAAAAATATGATTAGGCTAATCACGACCTGCCATCTAGTCTACGAGGCATACACCCTAAGATCCAGTCTATAATAATACATCATAAAACAAAATATACATCATACCAAGCACCGCCCTAATATAAAGCTAGAAGTAATGACTTAATTATAATGTGTGTGTTAAGGATTGTGTGGTATGTCTTAGTAGGCATTAGAGTTATAGTTCTCTAGGTATAGAAAGATTTAATTTAACATGAAGGGTTGGTTTCACTTGAAGTTATTTAATTAATTTGAGAATTTTAATTTGTGTTTTCTTTTGTTTCATTTGATTACACTTAGCAACTGAGTGTTATGAATAGAAGAAAAGTGGATTTCCCTCTTTCATCCCTACCTTAAGCCACTTTCTAAAGCATGTTAACTTGATTTAGTTCTCTTTAGTGAATGGCTTATAACACATTTTAACTTTATCTTAAGTTTATGCTCACTTTAAATAATCTTCTTTAATATGAAAGGCATCTTAAGATTAATTCAATTGAATTACAATCACATGACATATGTTTTTTGACCACACTTTTGGAGTGAGCTCTCAACTTCCTCATGATAGACCTAGGACTCTTGTAGACACTAAGAGCTCTTTAGTCTTAAGACACCTCTAGTGATTAGCTGAACACTTAACCTAAGCCTATAGAGTTAGAAAAGTTAGCCATAGGAATAGGTTATGCCTTAGACATTTAGGAAAACTTGCCTACCCTATAGCCTTAAACCTAATCCATGCTTCCTTCTTCAAAAAAAAACCTCAAATTCAAATCCAAATTTTAAATCAATTCCAAATCAAATGATTGAAACCCATGATTAGATTCAAATTCCAAAACCCTTCATAAGCCCTTTGATTTTATCTTATGGACTTAGCCTTAATCAAACTGAAATCAACCCCAATTCAATTGATTTCATTAAATATCCATCAAATTCCAAATCAAATAACTAGAACCCAAAATCAAATTCAAATTCCAAAATCCCTTCCTAAGCCATATGAACCACCTTCGTAAGCTTAGCCAAAACCCCCTTTAAACCAAATAAAACTTGATTGATTTCTTTACAAATCAATCATTACCTCATTTATATTCACAAATATAAATGAAATCCAAATTCAAATGACCCAAATCAATCAAACTAAATCAAACCCAATCAAGACCTTTCTTAAGCCATGTGGACCTACCTCCATAAGCTTAATCAAATCTCAACCCAAATCAGCCCAAACTCAATTGATTTCATAAATTAGTTATTTCTTGATTTATATTCACAAATATAAATGAAAACCACCCTCTAATGATCAAAAATAAATCAAACTAAAACAATTCCCTACTTAAGCCCTTTTGACCTACATCCACAAGCTTGGTCAAATTTTTTTCCAAATCACTCCAAACTCAAGTGATTTTCTCATGAACCATTTATATCTTTATGTATATCCCCAAATAAATGAAATATAAATCCAAATAGCCAAAATCAAATCCAAAATTAAACCAAAACACAATTCAAGCCTTTTTAGCAAATTTCTTGAATTTGGTCAATCACATCCAAATCAATCCAAAACAGATGGATTTTCTCATGAACCAATCATTCCTCCAATCATATACCTAAATATAAACATAAACTACAATTATCAAACCAAACTCAAGTCAACCCAAGTCAAACTCAAGTTAGCCTTTTTTGACTTCAAAACTTCATATGAACTAAAATCCATTTGACTCCAAACCAATTACAATTGGATTTATATTTTCATCTTAAATCCATGTATGAGTTCAACTAAACCTGAACCAAGATAAATCCAAACCAATTGACCCATTTAGGTCCACTTGACCCAAAGTGACCGAAGAGACTCTTTTGAGCCAAGTTCTAATCCAACCCAAATTAGATTTAACCAAGCCCATCCAAGCCTCATAGCATGAACAACAATCATCCTAGGGTGATCAATTACCTATAATTGGGTCAAACCAAGTCAAGTTGGTCCTTTTACTAAGTCAACTTTTAGCCCAAATGAACCCAATTTAGCCAAAACCCCCCATATACCAAATTGATTGAAACCATTGATTCAATCTAATTCATAATCTTTGATTGAACATGACCAAATCCTTAACTCAGCCAAACCAAGTCCAATTGACCATTTGACCTAAGTTGACCTAAATTGGCCTAAAAATCTAAAATAAGTCAAATCACGATTTAACCCAAATTTATTACAACTAATGGCTCAAGTTCATTCCAAATCATTTATTGAACTTGACTAAAATAATAATTGAGCCCAATTTGACCAATTGGTCAACTTGACCCAACCTAGCCCAAATTGACCTAAAAGGTCAAATTGGCCAAAATCCAAATTAAACCAAATCAAAGCAGACCAAAGCCTACAATCATTTTTAGTTAACCAATTTGACATGAACCACACCTAACCCAACCCAATTTGGTCAAATTTGTTAAATTGGTTAACTTAGCCCATTTGAACTATTTGAATCCAAATGAGCCAAAATCAAACCTAAGCTAAATTAATCAAAACCACTTGAACCAAAACACTCCAAATGATCATTTGAACCTAACCTAAGCCTTGGTTTGACCCAATTTGACCAATTGGTTAACCTAACTGAACTTTAACCCATTTGAACCCATTTGATGAAGTGAAGCCTAAACACCCAAAATCAACCCATGGGGCTTTGGTGGCTAACTAAACAAACCCAAAATTGATTATAATTCAACCCAAAATCTACCCAAAATCAAAGTGGACCCCACCCAAGGGGATTAACCATTGGTTAAACCCTCTTTCCATTGGATTCTCCCTTTAAGAAGAAATGTCAACTCCCCCATCACCATTGCATCCCTCAAAACACTCAAGTGAGGCTCCACCTGACCCACCTAGCTCACCTAACCCACACTAGGTCGGCCATGGACCAAAGGGAGGTGAGTTAAGTCACCTCCCATGCAAACCAAGAACCCCATGGATTCAAGCCAAGAAACCGTTGCATACCAGCCCGTGGACGTGAGTGTGACCTCTCTGACGACCTGATGGAGGCCTGCTGGCCGAAAAGAGCAAGCCTATCCCGTATATCCTTCCCTGCTAATTGAGAGGTATTCCCCCACAATTCAAATTGGATTTTGCACCATTCAAACACACTGAGCCCCCAAGTGGGAAACGAAATCACATTGGCCTCCTCAGAGCATTCCAAAGCCTCCTGAGTTCGCATTTCCTTCTCCCGTGCATAGCCAAAATAGGGGAGGCCAATCCAAAGTCACTTTTTCTCAATCCTCCACCAAACCTCAATCAACCTTGCACACACCATCACCACATCTCATCAAGAAATACCAAATCATTTCCCAAGCTTCCAAGCCACAGGAGGTTCGAGTTCAATCGAAGTCGAAGCTCCTACGTGCGTGGATTGGTCATCCGAGCGGCTCACTTCAAATTGAGGTCCAAGCTTCTCAATAAAATTTCACCTCAACTAAGCGAAGCAACCTCCATCGATCCCATCATCGGACATTAGCTCCGGTGAGGTAATTCCTCAAAATCATAGTTTAGGTGAATTTTCCATGGGCCTTTGTGAATAAAAGTTTCATGTGGGTTGATTTTGACTGTTGGATGTGTTTTCCTTCTTATCCTGATGGTGTGGGATCAATTTGATCTCAATTTGAGCTCTGGTGAGCTCAGATCAAACAGAGAAAGATGGACGGTATCCGTCTTTCACCATTCTAGAAGGAGACAAATCACGGGTCATCCATTCCACCTGATCAAATTGATCGATCCTGATTTGATCATGTTAGATCCACCAATTTAATCCCATTAATCCATGCATTTAATCATGACCGTTCAATCTTAGATCAAACGGTCCATGTGAAAGTGAGTCCACCGCAATCTAAGTCAACATCCTGATTTAACAACTTAAATAGCCTATCCCGTCACGCCGCATGGAAAGCGTGACGCATCGGTGCACCATGTCCCTATGGGATTAGGGCTTTAATTAGGTTAATTAATTAATTTTTAAGGCTGAAACTTCTAAAATTTATTACTAATTGTAGAAAAATCCAAAAAAAAATATAAATGATGGCTCATTTTAAAGGTATTTCAGAGAAGAATCCAAGAAAATTATTATTATTTAATTTTGAATGCTAATTTCTACTTAATTAAGGTTTAATTAAAAATTTAATTAGCTTAATTACTCTCTGATTAATTATCTAATTATTTTCAAACCTTTCAGAGAGGTTTAGGAGGATAACTTCGCCTCCCCTATTTTTCTTGGAATTTATTGGATATTTAATTAAGAAAATTGATTGATTAAGCCTTAATTACTCTCCTACCTTAATTAATGATAATTAATCAAATGAATAGTGAATTGATCAATTAATTAAGTTCATTAGCCTCTATTAACAGTGGAGAAACTTTGGGAAATGGATTGAGAAAACCTCTTCCAATCTTTTCCTTAAGTATTCTTCATTCATTCTTTAAAATTAATTAATTAAGACTCATTAATTAAATCAATTAAAACCTAAATTATATCTAAACATTAATTAACTAATTGAAAAGATTTGGGGATTAAGACTTAGGCTTCCTTCTTTATCTCTTTGCGTAAGTTCATTTCATATTGTTGATTAAGGATAATTTGTATTTAATTAGATAATTAATGAACTTAATTAACTCGATTAAACCTATTTTCCATAATTAATTCTCAGGTAGCTCTTTGGGTGTTCACTAACTTAAAGAGAGAGCTAATGAAATTATGGTTAGCTCATATGTGTCAGAAAGCCATAAAAGTAATTGAGTTCCTTAAGCTTTATTAATTAATAATTATGAGCTAATTGCATTAGGCCCCTTTCATTTCATAGGATCATTGATATTTACTTTCAATTTATTTGCATATCATATTAGCTCATAATTATTTAATTAATTACCTTAAGGTGACATATGTAAGGGTTAATTAATTGACTTAATCCATGCTTAACTTAATCATTTCATAAAATCAACATAATTACTTTTCATTAAATTAAATTAACTCACACATATGGGGAATGGGATTAGGATTAGCAAACCATTTTCACATCCCTCAAATCAAATCAAACATGAAATCAAAAAATGGCTTTAAGAAACTTTGGTTTAATTTAAATAAGCTTATTTAAAGTGATTGTCTGAAGGAATTAGTTGGATTGAATGAAATTACATGCTTGTGTTGCTTTATTTCTTTCTGATCATGTTAAAATGTTATATGCCACTTGTAGTCATGCATTCATTTCTTTTAAAAATTAATTAAATAAAAATGATTTCCTTTTGTCAAATTTGCATGTGTTGACTTAATTAGAAATATGTGTGACTATTATCACTATTAAATCTCAACTATATTTTTAAAAGCTTATTAATGAATAATAATATATATTATGACTTTAGTTACATATACATAGGAGGTGTAGGTGAATATAATCTTAATGTATAAGTGAAATCTTATTCTTACATTCATGTGTTTATTTGCATAAGTTTGAATGCTAATGGGTATATTAGCTAGACATTTTGGGGATGCACAACTTTAAATAGCCCCAATGAGGTTCCCACCTCACTCCCCTGGTGCAAAATAATGGTGACATACCTATTTGATTTCTTTCTTATGCATTTTGACATTAGAATTTAGATAAAGCTTTAATTCATTCACACAAATAAATCAATTAGATCAAACTCTACTTTTGCATAGTTCTATATTCTTATAGTTGCTTATACATCCATATATATTTAAGAATAGTGGGCATATTAGTCTGGACATTCTTTAAGTAGCCCTAAGAAGGTTCTTACCTCACTCCTCTGGTGCAAAAAAATGGCGATGTACTTGCTTAAAACTTTCATACATTTGAATGTGTATTTAGCTAATGAATGAAAACCCCCTTTTTCTATTAAAAAGATATGCATTCATATTGTGTTCAAATGGTTGGGTTGTTTAGTCATATGATTTGGAGTCCTACTCTTATGCTTTTGTGTAAGAATTTAGATACAACTTTAAATTAATATGACAAAATAATTCAACCAAATTAAACATCAATTCCAAGTATATGTGCTTACATTCATCAATTAAGTGTGCCAAGGTATAAATTGCATGTATAGTTATGTTTAGGATTTAATCATATGCATTCTATATATGATGAAAAGAAATGAACAAACATGTGTTAAGTGATAATAACTAATTTCAATTAATCTTAAGATACCTTTTCTTTTGAATGAGACTATTTAAAGTAAACCTAAACCTAGGACTAACTAAAATATGTAATAAGCCATTCATTAAAAAGATTTGATTAATTAATTTGCTTTAGATGTAACTTAAGGTAGGGATGAAAAAGAGGAATCCTTCCTTTTCTTCTCTTTATAACACTTAGTTGTTAAGTGTTGGTCAAATGAAACAAAAGAAAACACTAAATAAAATTTATAATTCAATTAAACCAGTTAAAGTAAAATCAACCCTTTATAATTAAATGCCCTTCACACTTAGAGAATGACAACTCCAAAGCCTAGTTAGAACATACCACACAAGCCTTTTAATACACAAACATTAGATTAAGTCACCAATTATAGCTTTATGTTAGGGCGGTGCATGGTTTGATGTATGTTTGTTTTATGATGTATTATTGTAGACTAGAAGTTAGGGTGTATGCTTCGTTGACTGGATGTTAGGCCGTCATTAGCCTAATTATATTTTCTTCAAAAGATTGTGCTTATGGGGTACTTAAAATAAATATAAATGCTCTCTTTTGGTTGCTTAACCCTAAGCATAATCTAAATTAGGACAGACTTGGTTATCCATGCGTGGTGCTAAGTCCAAATTATACATATAACTTCTTGGATTGTATGGTGTGTTTAGTTAACACTTATTTTGTAGGTGTAATTTGATTTACTTTTCTATTCTTTTAATGTAATTATGCATGAGGAATCTAGTTAAGTGTTATGGGGGTTTAGGATGAACATTGGCCAGAAGGTTTAATCCTGGGGTGCCATGTGATGCTTAGAAGCCTACCAAATCAAATGAAGTAAATCAAATGAAGAAATGGAAGAAGCATGAAGACTTGAAGACCTCTACATAGCACTTATCATTTATAACTTGTAATTATTCTTTCATATACGGGGTTGTATAAGGGTAGAGCTAGGCTACCCATTTCTCTTTTTGGGTTGCACAGCGGTATCCGACTACACCGGCCTATTATTCTTTTACATTGGGTTTATAAATTGTTTGATGCTTTGTTTACAATCGTGTAATAGAAATGACATGTATTTTCTTAGTTTCATCATGTATGGTGATTTAATATGTGGCTTGGATCTGGTTTGGCTCTTAGTGAAAAATAAACTTTCTATCCCAATTACAACTCATAACTAATTTTCTAAACAACTCACAACATCATTTAAAGCCTAGGCATTAAATCAAGATAACTAAATGATTTAGCAACCCCTTAGCTAAATGTTGCATGCTTAATATCATGCATATCATCTTGTTTCATTCTTGCTAAGAAAGGCTTTTCATCCTTGCATGATAGGGGAAGACTTAACCTTTGAGGGTCTCCCTTATGGTGGAAAACACCTCTTTCTCTCTGATTTAGCTAATAACCCTATTTCATCATGCATTTATATATAAAATCCTATAGCCTTTGTCAAAATAAAAAATTATAAAAATTTGCATTAGACTAAGTCATTATTCATACCACTCATGCTCTAGTCTCTTAAGGAGTGGGGACTTTAGTTTCTTTCTAAATAATAATAATCTAACCATCTTGCAAATCATATGACTTGACCACATGGTTTTAAAATGTATGAGGAGTTAGCTGGCTACCACTCTAGGCAGTTATAAGTTCAGCAGTCGGGTGGTTTACCCTCTCTTATGGAGTTAAACATTATACCCATGTTCGCATTATATTCAAGATGTGCTTTGGCCCTTCCTAAAGCTCCCTAGATTTATGATATGAGGTTGTTATTTTCCCTCATGCTATAAGCATAAATCCTCATCTCTTAGGCATTTCTATAATCTTGTGTCGTGAAATTATAAGTCCTAGTTTTCTAATAAATTTCAACTTAGATAGATAATTCTCCTCAATTTCAAATATATAATGCCCATCCATAGGATAATTTTGGATGCTCACTAGGCTTCCTAGTATCATGAGCATCCCCTACTCATCTCCTTTTGGCTTGGATAAATAAGTCTCTCATTTTGAACTATCCAACTTGATTTTCTAAATATAATCAATTTATTGATAGTCCAACTTTTGAAATTTTTTTGGAGCAATAATTGCTTACTCACTGAGAGTATTTCAAGGGATAATTAACTATGGGGCTTGCCCATAGTGAACTTTAGAACCCGATTTAAATAAACCTACTTTATTCATCCATGTAAAGTAGGGGAAAATTTTGGCATATATTCAAAGACCCATCATGCCTGTAGAGTTCTTATTATGGTGATTAGGTCTATCATAGGGTGATGATTTCTATCTTTCTAGATAGTGCACTATTCCTTGATGTCGTACCCAATCACCTTAATAAGTACACCCTCAGATTTGTGTGGTGTCACCCCCCCTACCATATACATACATCTCAAAAATAAATAGCACAAATTTTTCTAGTGACTCTGCTGGGGATGGTTCCTCTCTCCCTCTCCAGTAGACAATTGTTCTCTCTAAGCATCGATAGTGGACTTATTTATCGTATGAGCCCAAGACTATCTTTCCTTCCACTGACACTTAGCTTATTTCATTCTTAAGCAAAGCTAGTCAACATCCTCTAGGTTTTAAGATCTCAACTCCTTATAGGTCCTAGAACAACTATTGTGTTTCCCAATAGGTGAAAGATAAAATTAACTAATAAAAAGAATTGATGAAAATTTAGAACCTCCTTACCACTAGCTTGGTGAGGCAAGGTTCTTTCCAATATTTAAGAAAATAAATGCTTTTGCAAAATGTCACTTTCCAAAAGCATTTTTTCAAAATTCACATAACAATAGATTATGCACAAAATTCGAAAGAAATTTTTAAAAAGCACAAAACTCATATAACCAAACCTCATGTAATAATCCCCATGAGGTTCTTTTCATAATGAGGGACTGATTCAGTTATATTTTCAACAAATGCAGAGTTTCAGCTCAGTTAGTTTATGTTCAGCTCAGTTCAGTACACATGGCTCCTAGCAAGTTTGTGTTCTCCTTCCCATGCAGTGTTGACTTGGCCCTGGATTAGTCCAAGCTCACCTCAACCATTGTGCATCTGATTTAGTTTCATCATGGATTTGAGGCTGTGCGAGTTACTTGTGAGGGGATAGTCCTCATGATAGTCAGTAGAGAGGAGGTGGCAAGATAAACACCACTTATTCGCTTTGACATGCCTTCTATCTCTGAGTTCCCTCCACTGAAGAGGAAGGCCGTAGAGGTCTCCACAACGAGAGCAGTAGCTTCAGCATGATCAATTTCAGTTCTAGTGATAGCACCAACAGTGTCAATGGTTCCTATGTTTGTTCCATCAGTTGTTCATCCTATTACCTCGATGAGGGCTGACACCTCCTTATTGGTCCCCTCAAAGGGGAAGACTATCTTGGTCACAGAGATAGTCTCCCCTACCTTCAAGGTAAGTTCCAGCTCTCACCTCACTCGACTCATCTGCACTCAGCACCATAGGAAGAGCTGAATGGTTAAGCGACATCATGAGCAAGCATCTGTAGAGGCAAAGGTAGTGTCTCATGTTATAAAGGAGTGTTCACCCCGGGAGGTCTCCCTCTTACTCAGTGGCAGTATATTCCATCCCCTCTCAACATCAGATGGAAAGGAGGACTACAACAGGATTGCAGCATCACTTCCACCACTAGCTTATTATGAGATACCATCTAGGGAGAGGAGGAGGCCCTATGATAGATCACGATTAATTATTTGCCAGATAAGAAGAGCCCACAGATGCTTGGAGTTTGGTGCATTGTTTGACTTGAGGTATTTGATCCTTAGGAGCATCAGGGATCAGATACACAGGGCTAGATACATAGAGGCCCAAGTGGTAGTGCAAGAAGATAGGAGGAAGAGGAGGAGGTATGCCCAACAGTCGGCATCATCCACTCTTGTGGATTTCCCAAGTCGACAAGCTACTATAGCTGACCATACTGACAGTATAGTGCTCACAAGAATAGTCAGTCATAAGAGGAGAGCTCTTGTTGAGCGATAGCTGATGTTACCTCTCATCTTCCACATTCACCAGTATGTGTTCCAGCATCCCCTGTGCTGGCCAAAGCATAGCAGTAAGCATTGGGGGGAGAAGAAAGCCCTGTTGGTGATCCGACAATGGTCTCAGGGTCCCATTCCATCTACTCCACCAACTGAGGTGAGGTCGATATCTCCTTCTCTACCTTCCACTTAAAGTGTGGTGCAGAAAGAATGGAGACCCAAGAGCACCATAGTCATTCAACCACCACCACCGTAGTTGACAGTAGCAGATGGGGAGGGCTACAGTTTTGCAGTTTTTATGGCAGTAGATCTCCCCAGAGACATCATTCCATCGATAGTAGGTCATGAGCATGTATCTTCCAGTGAGCATAGTCCTCCCAAAGATGTCCCTCCAGTTGTAGGTCGATGTACATCAATGAGCATAGCTCTACTACCATGAGTGTTCATACAGCTAGATCATTCCTTGGATGACATTCTAGCATAATTTTTTATGGAGAGAGGGAAATCCTAAGAAGCGATTAGTCTAATTATGAGGAGGGAAGGGTCAGTTTTGACCCCGATGAGGATGATTTGTTGGAGGACTCGATTGAAGTCCATATGGTTGATACCAGGAGCTCCCTCCATAGAGACTAGGAGAGTCAAGAAGGTATTGTGGTTGAATAGGATGACACCGTCCATTCAACCCAGCACCTCCTTCAGCAGATTAGACAAATGATGATTAAATCAACTGGATGAAGAAGAGGATAAATGACTTGTTAGCAGCCATCCATGCACTCCAAAACCAAGCCTCAACCCCATAGCATATATCAATAGAGGTAGACCATCCCGAGTCAGCACACATCCTAAATCAACCCAAGAGCACTTCTCCAATAGATCAGGATAGTGGTAGCTTACATAGAAAGGTGGTGGATAGTACCTCCAAGCATGAGAAGCATATCAAGCACATGCTAGAATAATAAGTGAGGGAAGTGTTGGCGCATGCTCGAGGTGGCTCATCTATTCTAAAGGGTAGACCATACCTAGAGGAATTTAATGCGGTCCAATTTCCTAAGGGTTTCATGCCACCTTCTTTTAAAATCTTGATGGTAGTGGGAACCCTCATCAATATATTGCACATTTTAGGGCCAGTTGTTACAATGCCGGAGGTAGTGACGCCCTTCTTTTCAGACTGTTCATTAGCAGTTTAGTGGGTGTTGAGTTTGACTGGTATGACAAACTGCCAAATGGTTCGGTAAAGATATTTGTTGAGTTGGACCACCTCTTCATCAAGAGGTTTTTTGGAGCTCAGTAGAGGGTTACTGTAGGTGACCTCGTTGTAGCAAAGAAAAATCCTAATGAGCCCCTTGTTGATTACATTCTTAGGTGGAAAAACCTAAGTATGAAATGCGAACCATGACTATTTGAATAGCATGCCATCGAGATTCTTCTTAAGAATATCCATGGCCCAATCACTTTCATGCTCAAGGGGTTTACGATCAAAACCTTTGAGAAATTAATCAACAAGGTGGTTGGTCTATAAGAGGAAGCCAAACAGTTGCTTTTCCAGGACCAGTAAGTTAAGCCCAAACCTCAGAAGGCATTTGAGAATAAGCTAGGGGTAGTCACAGTAGTTGATAAGGGGCAGTAGCTAGCTAGGGTTCAGTCAAATAGGCCTCGAGCTCAGCAGCCTCCTTTGCCACCTCCTCTGCCACCACCTCTATCGTCATACCGGCCACCTCAGTTGCCACAATGGCCACCACAACCACGTCCTCATAAGTATCCTCAGTAACGGTATTCCTACCCTCCATCAGGTAGCTATTACTTACCTACTCTTGTCAATAGATTGAATAAACCTTATTCATTTCAAAGGGAGGTAGTAAAGAAGATCTTTAAGAATCTCTTAAAGAAGCTTGATTTCTATCTACCAGAGCCTAAGAGTCTGAAGAAAGTGGGCAACAGTCATGATCCAAACTAGTGCCCCTACCACCGTATGTTAGGCTATCTCTTAGAAGATTACATTACCTTTAAGTACTGGCTTGAGCATAGGTACAAGTCGGGAGCCATCATCATCCCCATGGAATACCTATTAGAACAACCTTCTAGTTTTATTAGAGTAATCCTTGGGGATACATGTGATCCTCTTAAGATAAAGGAAGGTTAGGATATGTCCCTATCTTGAACCTCCAAGAAAATCATTTCTAAGATCGGGAAACCACCCTTGCAGGTACCTGAGGCAGCTCAAACCTCCAACTCCATGGAATGTTTGCAAGTTACTAAAGATAACTTGAGGGAGGTGGGAGTCCAACAGCAGCAGAGACAACCTCCTATTGCATGAGACAGTATAGTAGTTCAACCACCGATCGATTCTAGCACTCTTTCTACAGTTACAGCTATAGTTCCTCCAATTAGCTCTTCTTCTAGCAGTCATATTGTATCGGTAGAGTAGGGGTGCCAAACCCCTTACTCCACTTACTTCACTTGATTTCTACTTTGTACCTCCATCAAAATCTAAGAAATCAATGAAGAAAGCTAATTCCACTTACATTTGTGTTACTTCCGATGATCTGCCTGAGTTTATTCCTATAAAAAGCTATCCGAGTCTAATCAATAAAAACTCAAGTTTCGATCATTCCTCTTTTGATTTAGAAATGGATTACCCATTCTCGAATCACTAGGGTTCACCCATTGAGATTGAATTTGAATCATCTGACTCTGATTATCCCATAGGAGAAGCTGTAGATGAACCTGATGAGCAGGTAGAACTTTCCACTAAGCCATATCATGAAATCACTGAAGTCAACCTCAATAGTGACAAAGTTCTACCTCCTAGGGTAGTACCTTAGGATAAGGATAAGCAAGTCATTGATTCAAGCGATCAGATAGCCTCTCCACAGGATGCTCCACTTATGAATATGCTTATGGAGGACCAGCCCAAAGTTGACTACAATGTCCTCGCTCACCTGAGAAAGTTGTCAGCTAAGCTAAGCATATATGATGCCCTTATCCTATCTAAAAAGATGAGGGAATCATTGATCAAGGCCCTTCTTGATCCAAAAATATGCTTAGCTCTGCTGACCGCTATTGGAGAGGAGACATATTATTCGAGAGAAGCCCATGGAGTTACATTCATTGATGAAGACCTTCTTTTTAGGGACAATCAAACACAAGCGTCCCCTCTACATCACAGTAGATATGGGAAGATTCAGACTCTCCATAATGTTAGTTAATCTAGGTGCATCAGTCAAAATTATGAGTTTAAAGACCCTTGCCTACTTGAGGATTGACATCTTCGAACTCTGATGAGATTTGATGATGTTGAGAGGATTCAATGAGCAAGGCAAGAGGGCTTTAGGCTCCATAGTGTTACCATTGGAGATAGATGACTGGAAGATAGAGGCCAAGTTCTACATAATCAACTCGGATACATCTTTCACTGCTTTGATTTGTAGGCCTTGGATACATGAGAATAAGATGGTTCCATCCTATCTACATTAGTGCATCAAGTTTCAAAGTGGTGGAATCAAATACTGTCTCAAAGAAAACTTGAAGACATTTTTAGATAGAGAGGTCGAGATATATGAGGACATGACCTGCTATCTTCCTCAAAATCAGAAAGTCTATTGTCGCAAACTTGGTCAAAGTTCAAAAATAAGAGATAAATAAAAAGAAGAAAAAGTAAAAGAAAAAGAAAAAGATAAAAATACAAGTGAATGAGAAATAGACATTGAGTAAGAAGTAGTGCTTGAGGTTAGATTCTACCCATAGTTCATTCCTCCATACAAACACATGGGTAGGATGATCTGACCCCCACCAGGCAGAGAAAGAGGTAGATCTAGAGGCAGTCCCAGAGGTGGAAGACCTCCTTGTTGGTGGCCAGCTAGTAGAAGCTATGTTCCAGCTCATAGGAGTACCCCTGTTATCCATATAAACTTAAAATCCAGTTCAGAGCATGAGTCTCATGTGGTTAGCACGATAATCAACCCCTCTTAGTGGGTCTCATTGGAGGTGATACTCAAGCCAGACAATGATGAAGACCAGGCCTCCAAGCAAAGCATGAATGTATTCGAGTCAATATTATGTAAAATATTTAGGCAGCAGTTGGGAACCTTAGCTCTAACCCCACTTTTCTCTAAAAAAGTATAAAGATTTAATACAATTTCCTTTTGATTGGTATTTGCCTTGTGTTCTTAACTTGGCAAAAAAGGGATTAATCCCACACACTTGGTCTAAACATAGGTCAGATTACTTTGAAAGGTTATGGGACAACCAAAGTAGACATCCTTAATCAAGACTAGGAATAGGATTCAGCTCAATGGGTCCAGTTGATGATGACAATCATTGCCTAGTCATCACAAACCATTTGTAGTTTGATAGGTTCTTTTCAAATGATGCTAACTCATATGAGGAGGTGTGTTTAGAAACTTCAGATGATCCAAATGATTTTAAAGTCAAAGGTGCACCCCCAGAGTTTGAAGAAGAGATCAGATCAACCATCTACGAACTCAAAGAAATCAACTTAGGAACAAAAGAAGATCCATGCTCGGCATACATTAGTTCCTTGTTGAATGAAGAAGAAACCAATGACTTAGTTAGGTTATTTATTGAGTTTAAGGACAATTTTTAATGGAGTTATGAAGAAATAACCAATTTATCTCTTGACATAGCAGTCCACAAATTAGTAATATATCCTAAGGCTAACCCTATCAAGCAAGCTCCTAGATGCATGTGATTAGACATTGAGTAGCAGGTCATATCTGAAGTCAAGAAACTAATTCATGCTGGCTTTATTAGAAAAGAAAAATATCCTACCTGGTTGGCCAGTGTCATTCCAATTAAGAAGAAGAATGGTCAGATTCGTATATGCATCAATTTTAAGGATCTGAATAAAGCATGTCCAAAAGATAAATTTTCACTACCTATATTAGAGCTGATGGTGAACATTGCCTCATATCATGCAATATTCTCTTTCATGGATGGGCAATATGGCTACAACCAAATTAAGATGGCCCCCGAGGATGAGAAAAATACTACTTTCTGAACCCTGATCAGAATCTATTATTATAAGGTCATGCCCTTCGGCCTTAAAAATGCTAGTGCTACATACTAGCGGGACATGACTTGGATTTTCAACGAACTTATTCATCATCAAGTTGAATGTTATGTTGATGATCATGTAGTCAAAATTAAACGAAGGGAAGGCAACCTCTTTGACTTGAGAGTAGTTTTAAATGGTTAAGATAATTTAACCTTAAAATGAATCCCCTGAAGTGTGCATTCAGAGTAGCTTCAAGAAAATTCCATGAGTTCATTTTCTGGCACTATGGAATAGAAATCGATCCAATGAAGATCAAGGTCGCCTTTAGACCCCTAAAAGTCTAACTCCAAATCATTCCGGTGGAGGTTACGATCTAAGATGCTTTATTTCCAACCCATCAGAGATATGTTATTCGACTTGTCAAAAGGATGCCAAGTTCAAGTAGGATGATAAGTGTCAACATCCCTTCAAAGATATCAAGCACTACCTAATGACACTGCCAGTTTTAATAACCCCTATCCTAATAAGCCACTGATACTATATATTGCTGCATTAGATGACTCCCTTGGCTCTTTGTTTGCCCAAACTAATGAAAAAGAGAAAGAGAATGCACTCTGCTATCTCAGTCATCATCTAATCCCTGCTGAGGCAAACTACCCACCTATCAAAAAGCACTGCCTAACTTTAATCTTTGCATCCCAAAAGTTATAGCATTACATGCTTTTTCATAAGGTGAATTTGATCTCTAGGATCAATCCACTGTAATATCTTATGACATGACCGATGATATCTGACAATTGGTGCATTGGTCCATGATTTTGTCGCAGTTTGACATCACTTTCGTACCCCTCCATGTAGTGAAAGGACAAGCACTAGTGGACCTTTTAGCAGCACACCCACTTCCTACTGATTCTTAGTGATGTCCTCCCTAACAAACAAACCATGAACTTAGAGGACACTAGCATTTTCCACTAGAAGATGTATTTTGATGGTGCAGCTTCCTGGGAAAAGAACCACGATCTACTCTTCCAGGAAAGGCAGAGGTAGGAATAATTCTCCTAATTCTAGACCGTGATGTGATGAGATTCTCATATCACCTATATGATCCATGCACCAACAATGAAGCTGAATATGAGGCTTTGATTATCAGTCTAGAGTTAACCATTATGCTATGCGTCCAAAGCATCAACTTCTTTTGAGATTCTTAATTAGTTATCAACCAAATCACTGGGTCTTATAAGGTTCTGAAGGCTAAGCTCCATCACTACCACAAGTACACCATGAAGTTGTTGCCTCAAATCCCAGAGGTTACCATTTATAAGATTTCTCGAGGAGAAAACACAGTAGGGAGTGCATTGGCCAAACTTTCCAAAGAGTTGGCATGTCAAAAGATGAGTCCATACCAATAAGGGTCCAAAATAGATAAGCTTTATCCCTTATTAACACTGAACTTATCAAGAGACTCTCTCTTGAAGGGGAGGTTATCGTTGCCAAAAAGGATGAGGAGCTAGAATGGAGGCAACCCTTCATGGATTATCTAAATATAGCAAACTACCTCAAGAGAAGTTGTTAGCACATTAGGTGAAGTAAGAGCCCTTTCCTATACTCTCATACATGACACCTTATACCGGTAGTCCTTCGATCATATATGGTTACGTTGTTTACAAAAACATGAAGCCCATAAGACTGTGATCGAGGTACACTCAGGATTATGTGAAGTGCACCAATCTAGTCCAAAGATGAAAGCCAAGATCATGAGACTAGGATACTATTGGCCCTTGATATATAGGTTCAGGGTGCCTTGATGAATTATATTCGTAATAGTATTGCATTCAGGAGCACTAAAATCAACTACTTTTCCCAAAGACATAACATAGAATGGAGATATTCTACCATCTACTACCAGAGGGAAAATGGCTTAGTAGAAGCCTTCAAAAAAACTCTCATCTAGATATTAAAGAAGACACTCGATGATAATAAAGTAGCATGAAGCAATGAAGTTGAAGCCTTATGGGCATCGCACCACAGTAACTCCAACTCAATCTACCTCATTCTCTTTAGTGTATGGGTCTGAAGCAGTTCTACCATTAGAAGACTAACTCCCATTATTAAGGATAGCTGTGGGAAGTAAAATTACAATGGAGCAGAATGCCAAGTTGTAGTTAAAAGAGCTCAAAGGTTTGGAGGAGAGATGCCTCTAGGCATGCCAAAACCTCGAGTTTTATAAAGCCAAAATTATTCAAGCACATAACAAGTTGGTCCATCCTAGAGCTTTTCAAGTAGGATAGTTTGTTTTAGTTTTAAGGAGACCAATTGTTGCCCGTCAAAAGATGGGAGGCATGTTTGAACCCACTTGGGAAGGCCCTTTTGCTATAGAGAAGGCCTACCAAAAAGGATCTCATCAACTTATAAATTATAAAGGAGAGCGGCCTATGCTTCCAATCAACGGGCTCTACCTAAAGAAATACTATCCATAAATATTATATGAAAATAATTATCAATAAAACTTCTTTTCATCTAAAATTCTATCTCTTCTGAGTTTAGAAATATCTTTGCTTGTGAATCTGCCATGATGTGTTTAGGGTAGGTGTAAGGAACCCAAGCGACATCCTATCCTTTAGCAACACAACACCAACACAAACTACTCACAACCACATAAAATAAATATATATCTTTTGTCTCTGGATATTTCGATGTGGGATAAAGCCCCCTATGACACTCACTCATTAGCTGCTCTAGGTTGGGCTAACTTGCTACCTTGCTGGTGTGTCACCCTAGTGATTACTTTTTTGTAGGATGTAAGTCTAATAGCTTTCCTCTTAACTTTACCATTGCAAATTGATGAGCACCTTGTTAGTTTGGTAGGCCTTATTATGCAGTCGGTAAGATACCCTATGTTGACTTTGTTTAAGAGGATGTAAGCCTATACGCTTTCTCCTTGAACTATCCATAATGCACTAACTGGGTCAAGTATATTTGAGGCTTAGGATAAGCCACCTAGTGGCTCCTTTCCTCCTGATTACTTCAAGCTTGGGTATAATTTTTACACGAGACACCTCACTTGGTAGTCACCCTAGGTTGGATAGCATCTACCTTGCCAACAGTAGACTATCCTGCTGATCATTTTCATCTATGAGGATGTAAGTATACAAGCCTTCCTCTAAGATTAATCATCACAAACTAACAAGCACCTTAGGTTGGTTGGTTTTTGCCATGCTGACAGTGACCCAGCCGGTGGATACACCACTCGTGGCAGATGTAAGTCTACAACCATTCTCCTAGAGTTGGCCACCGTATACCTATGGGCTTTCTTTTACAAGGTCTTTGATAAAGCCCCTAAAGGCACCTCCCCTGTGGGCACTCTATTTGGATCGCGTCCATAGCGACCCCATTTAGATTACCCCGACACTTGGATTGGACAGTCCCCCTTTCCTAGTAGCCACCCCTATGGTTGGAGAATTTTTCTTGCAGATATGCAGATTCTCCCTTAGCCCAGTAAGTATGAGATAGGACTAGGCTGATATAAGCCCCTTCTCAATATGGTCCCTTGCACACCAACAAGGTCCATGCAAACATATAAACCAAATCAAATATATATCTTTGCTTTTGGATTAGGAGTAAAATCCCTAGCGATACCTTTTCCTAAGAAGGCATCATATCTTTAGGGTAGTGTCAGCAAAACTTCGTATAGGAATCATCTGATTACTTTTGAGTTGAGATAAGTCCTTGTATCAGCACTCTCTCAATAGTCACCCATAGGTCGGGTTCTACTTGTTGTGCCACCAATGAGTCACCCCGGTGGTCACCCTTGCATTGGAAGATATAAGTCTATCACGTATTCCTTCCAGCATGACCGTTGCACATCGATGGCCAGCCTTAGGTCAGGTTCAATTTGTTGTCATATCAACCGATCACCCCAGTGGTTTCTTATTTAAGAAGTTGTAAGTCTACAAGCTTTCTTCCTAACTTGACCATTGCACATCAAAAGATACCCCTTAGGTTGGTTAGCTCTACCCCGTGGCCGGTAGACTATCCCTTTGGATTTGTTGATCTAAGGTAGGACTAGGCTAATATTAGCCCATTCTTAGTAGATCCATCGCACACCGATAGAGTCCTTCTAAAAGAAAATTAATCTTGACTATTCTTGAGTCAATATGAGTCCATAGTAGTATTCGCTCAATAATTACCTTAGGTCGAGTTCAATTTGTTGAGCTAGATACTGATTACCCCAGTAGTTCCTTGTTTAGGAAGTTGTAAGTCTACAAGCCTTCTTCTTGACTTGATCATTGCACACCGAAAGGCAACCCTTAGGATGGTTAGTCCTACCTGATGGTTAATAGACTTTCCCTTTGAATTTGTAAATCTAAGATAGGCCTAGGCTGATATTATCTGCTTCTTAGTGGATCCATTGCACACCGACATGGTCCACTTTATTTAATCCACCTTCATTCCACAAATAAATCCATACATTAAACCAGTCTTATCCTCAATGGATTCTAGCTTATATCTTTAGTAGATGTGCCCTCAAAATAAAATCACATCCTCTCTCTAGCGGATCCTCGAATCATAAACAAATCAAATTCCCATCCTTAGTGGATAATTTGAACTTGCTTCCCTAGTGGATGGTTTATGCACTCATCCCAGGAGAGTTATGAATCCTAATCCCTAGTGGATATTTTCTCCCCAAATCAAATCAAATTCTTCTACAGTGAGGCACAAATCATATCCTCTCCTCGGTGGAGCCCCCATAAGATCAAACCAAATCAAATTCCTATCCCTAGCGGATAGCCTAGACCTTCTTCCCTAGTGGAAGGTTCACATGCTTAATCCCTCAGTGGATCCTTTCTTCCTCTCTTATGCCCTTGGCATAAGTTGAGTTGCATTGCACTAAGATATTGATTCCTTGTACATCTTGGGTTTAGGCGTAGATCATTTATGTTAGTGCTTGCGATCCTTCGGGCGTTGTTGATCATCTCTATCAACACCAATACATGCAGTGCGCCTTGTTTGTTACACCACACCTATTGGGCGATCTTTTGTTGACCTCACTTCTAGAGTAAGCTATAAAATTCCTCATTATATACCTATGACACTTGTAGAAACTAATTTCTCCTTAGCCTTAATACACTTCTAGTGATTAGGTAAAAACTTAACCTAAGCCTAGAGACTTAGAAGAGTTATCCATAAGAATAGGTTATACCTTAGGGATTTAGGAAAACTTGCCTACCCTATAGCCTTAAACCCAATAAATGCTTCCTTCCTCAAACCAAACCTCAAATTCTAATCCAAATTTTAAACCAATTCCAAATCAAATGATTGAAACGCATGACCATATTCAAATTCCAAAATCCTTCCTAAGCCCTTTGATTTTGTCTTATGGACAGCCTTAATCAAATTCAAATCAACCCTAATTCAATTGATTTCCTCAAATATCCATCAAATTCCAAATCAATTCTAGATCAAATGACTAGAACCCAAAATCAAATTCAAATTCCAAAATCCCTTCCTAAGCCATATGAACCACCTTCATATGCTTAGCCAAAACTCCCTTTAAACAAAATCAAACTTGATTGATTTCTTTATAAATCAATCATTCCATCATTTATATTCAAAAATATAAATGAAATCCAAATCCAAATGACTCAAATCAAATTAAACTAAATCAAACCCAATCAAGACCTTTCTTAAGCCATATGGATCTACCTCCATAAGCTCAATCAAATCTTAACCCAAATCAACCCAAAATGAATTGATTTCTTTAAAAATCAATTATTCCTTCATTTATATTCACAAATATAAATAAAACCCACCCTCTAATGATCAAAAATAAATCAAACTAAATCAATTCCCTACTTAAGCCCTTTTGACCTACATTCATAAGCTTGGTCAAATTTGCTTCCAAATCACTCCAAACTCAAGTGATTTTCTCATGAACCACTTATATCTTCATTTATATCCACAAACATAAATGAAATATAAATCCAAAATTAAACAAAAACCCAATTCAAGCCTTTTTAGCCAATTTCTTGAACTTGGCCAAATCATATCCAAATTAAGCCAAAACTAATAAAATTTCTCATGAACCAATCATTCCTTTAATCATTTACCCAAATATAAACATAAACTACAATTATCAAACCAAACTCAAGTCAACCCAAGTCAAACTCAAGTAAACCTTTTTTGCTTAAAAATTTCATATGAACCAAAATCCATTTGACTCAAAACCAATTCAATTGAATTTATATTTTCATCCTAAATCCATGTATAAGTTCAACTAAACTTGAACCAAGCTAAAACCAAACCAATTGACCCATTTATGTCCACGACCCAATGTGACCTAAGAGACCCTTTTGAGCCAAGTTTTAATCCAACCCAAATTGGATTGAACCAAGCCCACCCAAGCCTCATACCATGACCAACAATCATCTTAGGGTGATCAACTACCTTGAATTGGGTCAAACCAAGTCAACTTGGTCCTTTGACCAAGTTAACCTTTAGCCCAAATGAAACCCAAATTAGCCTAAACCCACCATATACCAAATTGATTGAAACCATTGATTCAAACCAATTCATAATCAATGATTGAACATGACCAAACCCTTAATTCATCCAAACCAAGTTCAATTGATCATTTGACCTAAGTTGACCCAAATTGGCCTAAAATACCAAAATGGGTCAGATCATGATTTAACCCAAATTGATTGCAACCAATAACTCAAGTTCATTCTAAATCATTTATTGAACTTGACGAAAGCCAGAATTGAGCCCAATTTGACCAATTGGTCAACTCAACACAACCTAGCCCAATTTGACCAATTGGTCAACTTGACCCAACCTAGCTTAAATTGACCTAAAAGGTCAAATTGGCCAAAATCCAAATTAAACCCAAATCAAACCAAACCAAAGCCTACAATCATTTTCAATTAACCAATTGAACATTTATCAACACCTAACCCAACCCAATTTATTGAAATGGTCAAATTGGTCAACTTAGCCCATTTAACCTATTTGAATCCAAATGAGCCAAAATCAAACCTAAGCTAAATTAATCAAAATCACTTGAACCAAAACACTCCAAATGAATATTTAAACCTAACCTAAGCCTTAATTTGACCCAATTTGACCAATTGGTCAACCCAACCCAACTTGAAACCATTTAAACCCATTTGACTAAGTGAAGCCTAGACACCCAAAATCAACTCATGGGGCTTTGGTAGCTGACTAAACACAGCCCAAATTAATTATAATTCAACCCAAAATCTTCTAAAATGCAAAGTGGACCCCACCCAAGGGGATTAACCATTGGTTAAGCCCTTTTTCTATTAGATTATCCCTTTAAAAAGCAAGTTCAACTCCCCCATTACCATGGTAGCTCTCAAAACACTCAAGTGAGGCTCCACTTAACCCACCTAGCTCACCTAACCCACACTAGGTCAGCCATGGACTAATGGGAGGTGAGTTGACTCACCTCCCATGCAAACTGATCACCCTATGGATTCAAGCCAAGAAACCATTGCACACTAGCCCTTGGGCAGCCTCCCATTACCTCCTCCACTCACATCGAGCCACATGGATGTGAATGTGACCTCTCGGGTGCCCTGACGGTGGCCTGCTAGCCGAAAGGAGCAAGCCCATCCCATATGTTCTTCTTTACCAATTGAGGAGTATACCCCCTCAATTCAAATGAGATTTGTCTCCATTCGAACACACTGATCCCCCAAGTGAAAAATGAAATCCCACTGCCCTCTTCATAGCATTCCAAAGCCTCCTGAGTTTGCATTTCCTTCTCCCATGTGTAGCCAAAATAGAGGAGGCCAATTCAGAGTTCCCTTCGCACAATCCTCCACCAAACCTCAATCAACCTTACACACAACATCACCACACCTCATCGAGCAATACCAAATAATTTCCTAAGCATCCAAGCCACTGAAGGTTCAAGTTTGATCAAAGCTGAAGCTCCTAAGTGTATGGATTGGTCGTCCGAGTGGCTCACTTGAAATTGAGGTCCAAGCCTCTCAATAGAGCTTCACCTCAACTATACGAAGCTACCTTCGTCGATCCCACCGCCATACATTAGCTCCAATGAAGTAATTTCTCAAAAGCATAATTTATGTGAATATTTTGTGGGCCTTTGTGAAGAAAAGTTTCATGTGGGTTGATCTTGACTATTGGATGTGTTTGCCTTCTTATCATGATGGTGTGGGATCAATTTTATCCCAATTCGAGCTCTAGTGAGCTCGAAACAAATGGAGAAAGGTAAATAGTATCCATCTTTCACCATTCATGAAGGAGACAGATCACGGGTCATTCATTCTATGTGATCAGAATGAATAGTCTTGATTTGATCACATTAGATCCACCGATTTAATCCCATTAATCCACACATTTAATCATGTCTGTTTGATCTTAGATCAGACAAAACATGCGAAAGCACGTCCATCGCAATCCGAGTCAGTGTCCTGATTTGATAACTTAAATAGCCTATCCCATCACACCATGTGAAGAGTGCACCGCATTAGTGCGTTGTGTTAGTAGCCACATGGCACCAATGAGATTAGGGCTTTTATTAGGCTAATTAATCCATTTTAAGGCTGAAACTTCTAAAATTCATAACTAATTGTAAACAAATCCAAAAAGTATAAATGAGGGCTAATTTTAAAGGTATTTCAGAGAAAAATCCAAGAAAATTATTATTAATTAATTTTAAATTATAATTTATACTTAATTAAGGTTTATTTAAAAATTTAATTAGCTTAATTACTCTCTAATTAATTATCGAATTAATTTCAAACTTTGCAGAGATGTTTAGGGTTTAGGGTTTTAGGTTTAGAGTTTAGGGTCTAAGGTTGAGGGTTTAGGGTTTTGGGTTTAGGGTTTAGGATTTAAGGTTTATGGTTTTGGGTTTAGGGTTTAGGGGTTTTTTAAAAAAAAATTAAGTAAACCGGAAGGTTAAGGTTTATTTAGTTTTTTTTATTTATTTATTTTAGTTTATTTTTTATTTCTTTTTATTTAGGTTAATTTTTATTTTTATTTAGTTTAGTTTATTTATTTTTGTTTAGGTTTTTTATTTTACTTTAATTTTGAAGTTTAGGTTTAGGTTTAGGTTTTTTTATTTTAGTTTTAGTTTTATTTTATATTTTATATTTTATTTTTTTAGTTTTAGATTTAGGTTTAGGTTTTTATTTTATTTTTTTAGTTTTTTTGTAGGTTTCGTTTTTATTTTATTTAGGTTATTTATTTTTAGGTTTTTTTAGTTTAGTTTAGGTTTTTATTTATTTTATTTTAGTTTAGTTTTTATTTTTAATTTTATTTTATTTTTAGGCTTAGGTTTTTATTTTATTTTATTTAATTTATTTTATCTAAGTTTAGGTTTTATTTAGTTTAGGTTTAGGTTTTTAGGCTTTTAGGTTTTTAGGGTTTAAGGTTTAGGGTTAGTTTAGAGTTCAGGGTTTAGGGTTTGGGGTATAGGGTATAGGGTTTAGGGTTGTAGGTTTTAGGATTTAAAGTTTAGGGTTTAGGGTTTAGGGTTTAGGGTTTATGGTTTAGGGTTTTATGGTTTAGGGTTTAGGGTTTAGGATTTAGGGTTTTTTAATTTTATTTAGGGTTTAGGGTTTGGGGTTTAGGATTTAGGTTTTAGGTTTATGGTTTATGTTTTAGTTTAGGGTTTAGGATTTATGACTCTTTTTAACAGAGAATAAATTCAGATTCAACATTTCTTTTTCTTGATTTCATTAACCATGTAGCACACCAAGTTTTTTAAGACACAAGAGATGACATAGATAAAAAATGAGCACACATAGAGCAAATCAAAAACCCTAGATAACTAGAACCATCTATACTATAAAGACACAGTTCCATAAGCAGTAGATTAGATAGATCGTTCTTCAGTTTCTCTAGTTCCCATCAGAACCACCCCTGCCTCTCGAGTAGTGGGATCTGCCACCATACCCTTGATCTCTCCCTTCGCTACCACCATGGCTGTAACCGCTATCGCTCCTCCTACCTTCATAACCATCACCTCCATATCCACCAGCACCTCGAGATCCCCCACCACCACTACGATAACCGCCACCTCCGCTTTCTCCTCCACTGTGATATCTAGACTGATCCTGGTTGACGGTGATGTTCCTGCTATTAAGGTTTTGCCCATTCTTAGGGTTTAGGTTTAGGTTTAGGTTTATTAGCTTTTAGGGTTTAGGTTTATTTTTTAATTTATTTAGTTACTTTAGGTTCAGGGTTAGGGTTTAGGGCTTAGGGTTTAGGGTTAGGGTTTAAGGATTAGGGTTTAGGGAATACAGTTTAGGGTTTAGGGTTTTCTATTTTAGGGTTTAGGTTTTTTTTTTTAATTTTTTTAATTTTTAATTTTTAATTTTTAATATTTATTATTTATTATTTTTTTATTTTATTATTATTATTTCTTATTATTTTTATTTTATTTTATTTTATTTATTTTTTATTTTTTATTTTTTTTCTAATTTTTTATTTTTATTTTTTATTTTTTTATTCTTTTTAGGGTTTAGGGTTTAGGGTTACGGTTTAGGGTTTGGAGTTTTGGATTTAAGGTTTAGTGTTTAGGCTTTAGGGTTTAGGGTTTGGGTTAGCTTAGGGTTTAGGGTTAGTTTAAGGTTTAGGATTTAGGATTTTAGGGTTTAGGGTTTAGGATTTATGGTTTAGATTTTGGGTTAAGGGTTTAGGGTTTTAGGGTTTAATATTTAGGGTTTACGATTTAGGGTTTAGTTTATGGTTTAGGGTTTAGGGTTGAAGGTTTAGGATTTAGGGTTTAGGGTTTAGAGTTGTAGGGTTTAGAGTTTAGGGCTTAGGATTTAGGGTTTTTTTTTATTTTAGGACTTAGGGTTTAGGGTTTTTAGGGTTTAGGGTTTGCGGTTTAGAGTTTAGGGTTATTTATTTATTTATTTTTTAAATTAAGTAAGTTGGTAGGTTTAAGTTTATTTAGTTTATTTAGTTCATTTTTTATTTATTTTAGTTTATTTTATTTTTTATTTTTATTTAGGTTTATTTTTATTTTTATCTAGTTTGGTTTATTTATTTTACTATATTTTTATCTTTATTTTTTTTCTGGATTAAGTTTTAGTTTTTATTTTTAGGTTCAGGTTTATGTTTTTATTTTATTATCTTAGGTTTAGGCTTTAGATTTTTATTTTAGGTTTTTTTTAGGTTTTTTTTTAGTTTAGGTTAAGGTTTAGGTCTAGTTTATTTTTAGTTTATTTTATTTTATTCAATTTAGGTTTAGGTTTAGTTTATTTTAGGTTTAAGTTTTATTTATTTTAGTTTAGTTTATTTTTAATTTAGGTTTATATTATTTTGTTTATTTTTTATTTTAAGTTTTATTTATTTTAGTTTAGTTTATTTTATTTTAGGATTAGGTTTTTTATTTATTTTATTTTAGTTTAGTTTTTATTTTTATTTTTTGGTTTAGGTTTAGATTTTTATTTTATTTTATTATTTTATTTAGGTTTATGTTTTTTTTTTAATTTTATTTTTAGGTTTTATCTAGTTTAAGTTTAGGTTTTTAGGTTTTTAGGTTTTTAGGGTTTAGGGTTTAGGGTTAATGGTTTGTTTAGGGTTTAGGGTTTATGGTTTGGGGTTTAGGGTTTAGGTTTACGGTTTAGGGTTGTAGGGTTTAAGGTTTAGGGTTTAGGGTTTAGGGTTTAGGGTTTTAGGGTTTTGGGTTTAGGGTTTATGGTTTTGGTTTAGGTTTAGGTTTAGTTTGGTTTAGTTTTAAGGTTTATAGTTGTAGGGTTTAGAGTTTAGTTTAGGATTTAGGTTTAAGGTTTAAAATTTTAGTTTTAATGTTTAGATTTAGGTTTTAGTTTAGGTTTAGTGTTTAAGTTTAGGTTTAAAGTTTAGGTTTAGTTTAGAAGATTTAGATTTAGATTTGTGGTTTTATGGTTTAGTTTTTTGTTTAGTTTAAGTTTGGTTCTTCAGGTTTAGTTTAGCATTTACGATTTAAGGATTAGTGTTTAGGGTTTAGGGTTTAGGATTAAGGGTTTTTAGGGTTTGTGGTTTAGGGTTTAGGTTTTAGGTTTAGGGTTTAGGGTTTAGGTTTTAGTTTAGGGTTTATGGTTTAAGAGTTTTTTTAAAAGAGAACAAATTCAGATTTGGCTTTTGTTCTTTTCAATTTCATCAACCAAGCAACAGACCAAGATTTCTAAGAAATAAGTGATGTCCTAGATTAAAAATGAGCTTGCATAGAGCAAATAAAAAACCCTAGATAACTAGAAGCATCTCTAATGTAAAGACACAGTTCGATAAGCAGCAGATCGGATCGGCTAATCTTC
The DNA here is from genome assembly GCA_021442155.1 of Cymbidium sinense. Lineage (NCBI taxonomy): Eukaryota > Viridiplantae > Streptophyta > Magnoliopsida > Asparagales > Orchidaceae > Cymbidium > Cymbidium sinense. Next base: position 271,590,798 of record CM038215.1, read on the forward strand.
AGTTTCTCTAGTTCCCATCAAAACCACCCCTGCCTCTTGAGTAGTGAGATTCACCATCACTTCCCCAATCTATCCCTCTACCACCACCATGGTTGTAACCTCCATCGCTCCTTTCACCTTTATAACCACCACCTCCATATCTGCCATCAATTGAATTTGGGTTTTGGAATGAAGGAATTTGGCTAAGTCCATGGAGTTGGGTCATGTGGCTTAGGTTTGGATTTTGATTTGGTTTGATTTAGTTTTGATGATTTAAAACTATATTTCATTTAAATTTGTGAATATGATTGAAAATATGATTGATTTGTGAGAAAATCAATTGAGTTTGACTTGATTTAGAATAAGATTTGGCTAAGTCCATGGGATATATCATATTGCTTAGGAGGAGTTTTTACTTAATTTGATTTAGTTTGATTTAGTTTTGATCATTTAAATGTATATTTTATTTATATTTAGAAAGATGATTGAAGATATAAATTGATTATAAGAAAATCAATTGATTTTAGATTGATTTAGATAGGTGATATGGCTTGGGAAGGGTTTCAAGTTTGGATTTGATCATGGGCTTCAATCATTTGGTTTTGGAATTTGGGTTTGGATTTGGATTTGAGTTTGATGTTTGAATTGAACTTGAGGTTTGGTTTGAGAAGGTGAACATTGATTGGATTTGGGTTGTAGGGTAGGAAGATTATCCTAATCCCTAGGGCATAACCTAATCCTATGGTTAACCCTTCTAAGTCTTTAGGCTTAGGTTAAGTGTTTACCTAATTATTAGAAGTGTCATATGACTATTAAAGTCTTATTGTCTAGAAGACTCCTAAGTGTAAGATGGGAAGATTGAATCCACACTCCAAAAGTGAGGTTAACAGGCCTTAAGCTCCATAGTGTTGCCTTGGAGATAGATGATTGGAAGACCGAAGCAAAGTTTCACATTATAGAATCGGATACATCTTTCAACGCTTTGCTTGGGAGACCATGCATACATGAGAATAACATAGTTCCATCCTCTCTACATCAGTGTATGAAGTTTGTGCGAGGTGGGACCATCTACTATGTCAAAGGAGATCTCAAGCTATTTACAGTTCATGAGGTCAGCATATATGAGGATGGGACTTACTACCTCTGTTAAAATTAAAAAGTCCATTATCGTGAACTTGGCCAAAGTTTAAAAATAAAAGAAAAAAAAAAGAGAAAAAGAAAAATAAAAGAAAAGAGAAAATGAAAAAGAAAATAGAAAGGAGCAGAAATAGACTTGGAGGAGGAAGTGGAACTTAACATTAGATTCCACCCACAGTTCGTTACTCCATTTGAACATATGGGTAGGATGACCTGACCTCTACTAGGTAGAGGAAAAGGCCAATTCAGAGGCAGTCCGAGGGGTGGAAAACCTCCTTATTGGCCACCCATTAGAAGATATTTCCCCGCTACCAGGAGCACACATATTATCCATATAGACTTAGAATCTAGTTCATATGATGAGTCTTATATGGTTAGGACATCGGCCATCTCTTCTCAGTAGTAGATTCTCTTGGAGGTGACACTTAACCCAGATAGCGATGAAGACCAGGCTCCAAAGCAAAGCATAAGTGTATCCAATTCTATATGTGAAATAGTTAGGCATCAGTTGGGAATCTTAGCTCTAACCTCACTTTTCTCTCAAAAAGCTGAGGGTTTGGTAGTTAAGGAAGCCCCTAAGTCATCCACAATTGTGAAGACTCAGAGGTACTTTCTGGGAGCATCATCCTCAAGTAAGAAGTTGATGTAGAACATGAGGATGATTCATATAAATATTTAATATAATTACATTTTGATTTATACTTGCTTTGTGATCATAATTTATTAAAGAAGAGGTTAATCCCACATACTTGGTCAAAGCACAGGTCAGACTACTTCGAAAAAATATGGAAGAATAAATGCAAAAGCTCTCAATCAAGATTGAGACTAGGATTTGGTACAATGGTTCTAGTCGATGATGGTGATTACTACTTAGTCATCACCATCCAATTGGAATCTGATAGGTTCTTTTCAAATCACATTAAATTATATGAGGAGCTATGCTAGAAACTTCAGATGATTCAGATGATTTTGAAGTCAAAGATGCATGACCAGAGTTTGAAGAAGAGAACAAGTCAATCATCAATGAACTCAAGGAAATCAACTTAGGAACTGAAGAAGATCTATGCCAGACATACATCAGTTCTTTATTAAATGAAATTGAAACCAATGACTTAGTTAGGCTATTGACTAAGTTTAAGGAATGCTTTACATGGAGTTATGAAGAGATTCCTAGATTGGCTCCTGACATAGCAGTCCATAAACTAGATGTTAACCCTATCAAATAAGCTCATAGATGCATGCGATTAGACATATCATTTTTGAAGTCAAGAAATTGATCGATGTTGGCTTCATCTAGGTAGAAAAATACCCTACCTGATTAGCCAGCATCATCCTAGTTAATAAAAATATTGGCCTAATTCACATATGCATCAATTTTAGGGATTTAAATAAGGCATGTCCAAAAGACAAATTTCCACTACCAATCCCAGAGCTAATGGTGGACATTGTCTCATCTCATGTAGTCTTCTCTTTCATAGATGGCTCATCTAGATATAACCAAATAAAGATGGCCCTTAAATATGAAAGAAACACTACTTTTAGAATCGCGATCAAAATCTATTACTATAAGGTCCTGCCTTTCAGCCTTAAAAATGTCGGTGCTACATACTAGTGGGCTATGACTCGAATCTTCAACAAACTCATTCATCATCAAGTCGAGTGCAATGTCAATGATCTCGTGGTCAAAAATAGATAAAAGGAAGACCATCTCTTTGACTTAAGAGTAGTTTTTGAATAGTTAAGACATTTTAAACTCAAAATGAAACCCCTGAAGTGTGCATTCGGAGTAGCTTCAAGGAAATTCCTTAAGTTTGTTGTCCGACACCAGGGAATCAAAATTGATCTAGAAAAGATCAAGGCGATATTAAAAATGCCACCCCCTAAAAGTTTAACTGAACTCAGATCATTCTAAGGGTGGTTGGCATATCTAAGATGCTTTATATCCAACCTATTAGGAAGATGTCAGCCATTCTCAACACTTGTTAAAAAGAATGCCAAGTTCAAGTGGGATGATAAGTGTGAGCATGCCTTCAAAGACATCAAGCATTACCTAATGATGTCACTGGTTTTAGCAGCCCCAATCCCGGGAAAGTTGCTCATACTTTACACTATTGCATTAGATGACTCCCTTTGTGCTTTGTTGGCCCAAGCCAATGCCGAAGGGATGGAAAATGCACTCTACTACCTCAACTGTCGTCTAATCCCTGCTGAGGCTAATTATCCACTATTGAGAAGCATTACCTAGCTTTAATCTTTGCATCCTAAAAACTATACACTACATGTTTTCTTATAAGGTGAACTTAATCTCTAGAAATAATCCACCACAGTATCTCATGACACGATCGATGCTATCCAGATGGTTGGCACGATGGTCCATGATCCTCTCATAGTTTGACATTACCTTTGTACCCTTCTGTATGGTGAAAGGACAATCACTAGCAGATTTCTTAGCAACACACCCACTTCCTGCTGACTCTCTGCTTAGTGATGATCTCCCCGATGAATAAATCATAAACTTAGGGGATACTAGCATTCATTATTGGGAGATGTACTTTGATGGTGCGACTTCCTCTCGAAGAGGAGAAGAACCATAATCTACTATTTCAGGAAAGGCAGGGGTAGGAATCGTTCTCTTAACTTTGGACCATGATGTGATGAGATTCTCATATCATCCATCCAATCCTTGCACCAATAATGAAGCCAAATATGAGGCTCTGATTGTTGGTCTAGACTTAGCTGTTACTTTAAGCATCTAGAACATCAACATCTTTGGGGATTCTCAGCTAGTTATCAACCAAATTGCTCGGTTGTATAAGGTTATAAATCCCAAGCTCCATCATTACCACAAGTACAATATGGAGTTGTTGGCCCAAATCCCAGAGGTTACCATTTATAAGATTCCTCGAGGAGAGAACCCTGTAGTGTATGTTTTAGTCAAGCTTCCCAAAGAGTTGGCATATCAGGAGGATGAGTCTATATCAATAAAGGTCCAAAATAGACAAGTCTTATCCCTTGTTGATATTGAACTAACCAAAAAGTACTTTCTTTAAGGGGAGGTTGCCATTGCCAAGAAGGATGAGGAGTTAGATTAGAGGCAACCATTCATGGATTCTTTCAATAAAGGAAAACTACCTCAAGAGAAGTCCCAAACCCATCAGATGAAGTAAAGAGCACTTTCCTATGCTCTTGTGGATGGTGTCTTGTACTAGTGGTCTTTCGATCATATGTGGTTACGTTGTTTAGACAAGCACGAAGCTCATAGAATCATGACTAAGGTATACTCAGGATTATGTGGAGCCAACCATTCTGATTCGAAGATAAAATCCAATATCAAGAGACTAAGATACTACTGGCTGATGATGATCAAAGATTACATTTATATGGCTAGGAGATGCCACAAATGTTAAATACATAATGTGATCCTACACTAACTACCCAATATTCCACATCCTACATTGGCCTCATGGCCATTCGAGTGTTGGGGGGTTCCGACATAGTGGGTCCGATTGATCCTTCTTCTTCCAAGGGTCATCGGTTCATCTTAGTTTCTACTAACTACTATTTTAAATGGGCAAAGAAGATTCCACTACTTTTAGAAATCGTATCATATATAGGTTTAGAGTGCCTCGATGAATTATATATGATAATGGTACTACATTCAAGACATCGAGATCAACAACTTTTCCTGGAGACACATCATAGAAGCCTTCAACTACCATCAACTACAATCAACTACCCAAGGGAAAATGGCATAGTAGAAGCCTTCAACAAAACTCTCCAAAATAATATAAGACAAGTGGCATGAGCAAGCAGGAAGCCTTATGGGCCTACCGCACCACATATAGAACTCCAACTCAATCTACTCCTTTCTCCTTAATGTATGGGTCTGAAGCTGTTCTACCATTAAAAGTCTAACTCCCATCACTAATGATAGCTGTGGGTAGCAAGATCACAAGAGAGGAGAACGCCAAGTTGATTTTAGAAGAGCTCGAAGGTTTGGAGGAGAGACGTCTGCGAGCATGCCAAAACCCTGAGTTGTATAAAGCTAAAATGATTCAAGCTCACAACAAGTTGGTTCATCTGAGATTTCAAGTAGGAGAGCTTATTTTAGTTCTAAGGAGACCGATTATTGCCTATCGTAAGATGGGAGGCAAGTTTGAACCCACTTGGGAAGGCCCTTTTGCCATAGGGAAGGCCTACCAAGGAGGATTTATCAACTTATTAATCATAAGGGAGAGTGCCCAATGCTTCCAATCAATGGGATCTACTTAAAGAAATATTATAAATTATACAACAACAACAACAACAACAAGCCTTAATCCCACTAGGTGGAATTCCTTTATGAATCCTTCTCCATTATGTGTATTATGTCAAATTCTCATCTAATTCAAGTATACTAAGATCATTATTTATACATCTATACCAAGTCTTTTAAGGTCTACCTCTACCTTTCTTAACATAAGGCAAATCTAATGCATCTACTCTCCTAATCAGGTCATCGGACGGTCGATGCTTTATGTGGCCAAACCATCTAAGGCGACTCTCCCTAATCTTATCTACCCTGAGCTACTCCAACTTTTCCCGAACATACTCATTTTGCATTCTATCTCTAAGAGTAAAGCCACTCATCCACCTAAGCATCCTCATCTCTTAACACTTAACTTAGTCTAATGCTTCTCTTATTGGCCAACATTACACCATAAGTCATTAGGTCTTACCACCATCTTATAAAATTTTCCCTTAAGTTTAAGTGGAACTTTTTTATCACATAATAGGCGGATGCATTCCTCCACTTCAACCATTCAACTTGAATTCTACTAATAACATCTCCATCTATTTCACCATCATTTTGGACAATAGAGCCTAAATCTAAGATAAACTCACTCTTATTAATGACTTGATCACCTAAAGTCACAACACTATCACTAAAACTTCTACAACTAAAATTACACTCCATATATTCAGTTTTAGATCTACTTAAATGAAAACCTTTAGACTCTAAAGTTGACCTCCATAATTCAAGTTTACATTTGGACTCCCTCTCAGTCTTATCAACAAGAAGAATGTCATCGACAAAAAACACCAAGGTACATCTTCTTGTAAATGCCTATTAATAACATCCATAACTAAAGTAAAAGATAAGGGCTTAATGTTGATCCTTGATGTAATCCAAGCTGAAATAGGAAAATATTTTGTCAATCCTCCTTGTGTTTGGACACAAGTAACAGTATACATATCCTTAATGACTTGAATATAACCAATATTAACTCTTTTACGTTCTAGAACTCTCCAAAGAACATCTCTTGAGACTTTATCATAAGCTTTCTCTAAATCAATAAATATCATATGTAGATCATTCTTACTTTCTCTATGCTTCTCTATCAACCCTCTTAACAAATGTATAGCATCCATAGTAGATCTACGGCATGAAACCACGAGAAACTTACGTATCACATCGTAACCTATGCTCAATTACTCTCTCCCATAATTTTAATGTATGGCACATTAACTTAATTCCTCTATAATTTGCACACTCTTGTGCATCACCTTTATTCTTAAATATAGGAACCAATAGACTCTTTCTCCACTCATCATCTTTTAGTCTTTAAAATAACATTAAAAGATTTGTAAGCCAAGAAATTCCTTGATCTCCTAAACATTTCCACACATCTATTAGAATATTATCGGTCCTCACTTTTCCACATTTCATTTTCTTTAAAGTTCACTAACTTTAGATTTACTAATAATCGATGATAGAAATGAAATTCTCTATTATTGTTTAGGGTATTAAGGTTGCTAAAATCAATCAACTTTCATCCTTCATTGAAAAGTTTATCAAAATATCTCATCCACCTATTTTCAATATCTTTTCTAAGAAAAGCACTTTATTATTTTCATCCTTAATACCCTGAACTATGTCTTTACTTCTCCTATCTCTTTGATTGACTAACTTATACATACATCTTTCTTCTTTGGTATCTAATCTATTGTATAAATCACAAAAAACTAAATTTTTTTGCATCATATATTGCTTTCTTAGAATCTCTGAGACCACTTTATATCTTTTAACAACTTGCTTAATTTCACTTGATATTTTTTCCCACATAACGTTAGCATCTTTATGAACACCCCAAATTCTAATATCTTGTAGCTTGCTCTTAAAAATATTTTTATTTGTGTTCTTTAAGTGTCCCCATCTAATCCTAGGACAATAATTTAATTTATTTTTTCTCTTACAACCTTTCATCTTAAAATCTAAAACTAATAGTCGATGTTGGGTACTTAAAATTTCACTTGGTATGACCTTACAATCTTTACAATTTAAATGATCTATTTTTCTTATCAGAAAATAATCAATCTATGTTTTACTAGATCCATTTTTATAAGTAATAATATTCATCTCTTTTCTTAAAAAAAGTATTAGCAACTACAAAATCATAAGCAAAATCTAATATAGTCTTACCTTCTCATTAGTAACTCCAAATCCATAACCACCATGAATACTTTTAAAATCTTCTACTCTACCAACATGTCCATTTAAATCTCCTCCAATAAATACTTTTCTTCAAGAGGTATCTTTGTATTAATCCCTAATTCATTCCAAAATTTTTCTTTTACGCACCTCCAAGCCTACTTGAGGAGCATAGACACTTATAACATTGATAATCTTAGTATCAACAATAATCTTTAAAGCTATAATTCTATCTCCACATCTATTAATACTTATAACATTATCCTTCAAACTTTTATCTATAATCACACCTACACCATTTCTAGTTCGACTTTTACCAATACCAAAGTTTAAAACCTAAACTATCAATCTCCTTGGCCTTCTCACCAACCCATTTAGTTTCTTGAACACATAAAATATTTATCTTTCTATGAACCATAATATCTATTAATTCCATTTATTTACCTGTAAGAGTACCTATATTCCAAGATCCTAACCTAATTCAAGTTTCATGGACTAACTTCTTTGCCCGCATTTGTCCAAAATGTGGGAACCCTTGCTTATTAAATATTATAAATTATGTTTAAAAATAATTATCATTAATGAAAATTCGATTTTGAATTCAATCTCCTCCATGTTGAAAGTATTCTTGTTTGTGAATCCTCCATGATTTAGGGTAGGTGTAAGAAACTCGAGCAGTTTCATATCCTTCATCGACATAATACAAACATAAACTACACATAAAAAATATAAAACAAACACATTTCTTTTTTTCTTAGGCTACTCTGAGTTGAGATAACACCCCCAGTGGTACTCACTTAGTAGTTTCTCTAGGTCCGGCTGACGTGCTATCCTGCTAGTGTGTCACCCCAGTGGTCTTCTTACTTTGGAGGATGTAAGTCTGCTATGCTTTCCTTCCTTACTTGGCCACTGCATATCGAAGAGCACCTTATTAGTTTGGTAGGCCTTATTGCAAGGCCGATAAGCTACCTTATGTTGGCTTCATTTAAGAGGATGTGAGTCTGCTATGCTTTCTTTTTATATTAGCATTCATAAACTGATTGAGTCAAGTATATTTGAGGTTTAGGATAAGTCCTCTAGTGGCTCGTTCCATTCTGACTACTTTAAGTCAGGGTCTAGTCCTTCCTCGAGGCTCTATGCTTAGTAGTGGCTCTAGGTCAGATAGCATCTGTCTTGCTGATGATAGACTATCTCGTTGATCAATTCTGCTTGAAAAATTGTAAGCCTACATGCTTTCTTTCCATATTGATCATTGCACACTGATGAGCACCTTAAGTTGGTTGGTTCTCACTATGCTGATGGATACACCACTCATGCTGATGGATACACCTTAGGTTGGTTGGTTCTCGCACCTTAGGATACACCACTCATGATAAAAGTAAGTCTGCTATGCTTATCCCTTGAGTTGGCCATCATACATCTATAGGATTTCTTTTCAAGGGCTCAAGATAACGCCCCTAGCAATACTTCCCATGTGGGCACTATATTTGGATCACATTCTTTGCAACCTGATTTAAAGACTACCGGGGTTACTATCAGATTGGACAGTTCCCCTTTTCTAGTAACCACTCATATGGTTGGAGAATCCATCTTGTGGATGTGCAGATTATCCACTGGTCCAGTAAATCTAAGATAGGTCAAGGCCGACATAACCACTTCTCAGTGTGGTCTCTCGCACACCAATAAGGTTCACATAAACATATAAATAAAATATACATTCACTTATGGATTAGGAGGACACCCTTAACGGTACCTTTTCTTAAGCAGGCATCCTATCTTTAAGGCAGTGTCAGCAAAACTCCCTATTGGAATCGCCTAACTACTCTTGAGTTGATATAAGTCCCCAGCAGCATTCAATCAGTAGTCGCCTCTAAGTCAGGTTTGATTTGTTGTGCTACCAATAAGTTACCTCACCAGTTGTTCCTTGCTTTATAAGATGTAAGTCTCCTACGCATTCTTCCTAGCATAGTCGTTGCACACTGAAAGGTAACCCCTTAGGTTGGCTTGCTCTACCCCACGGCTAGTAGACTATCCCTTTGGATTTGTAAATCTAAAATAGGACAAATCCAATATAGTCCCTTCTCAGTGGGTCCATTGCATAGCGACATGGTTCATAAATTAAATCTATCAAATTTGACCGAGGTAATATCCCTAGTGGATATGCCCTCAATTTGAAATCAAACTAAACCTAGCAAACCATATCAAATCACATGAAATTAAGATAAAATTAATCTTGACTACTTTTTAGTTGACTTATGTCCCTAGCAGCATTCACTCATAGTTTCCCTAGGTTAGGTTTGATTTATTGTGCCTCCAACAGATCACCCCAGTGGTTATTTCTCATTTTAGAAGATGTAAGTTTGCTATGCCTTCTTCCTAGCACAACTGTTGCACAATGAAAGGTAACCCCTAAGGTTTGCTAGCTCTACCCCATATCCGGTAGACTATCCCTTTGGATTTGTAAACCTCAGGTAGGTCAAGGATGATATAGTTCCTTCTCAGTGGGTCTATCGCACACCAATATGGTCCATACATTAACTCATATTAAATTAAATCTAATCTGATTTTTCTCTGTGGAGTTAAATCACACCCATCTCCCTAGCAGAACCCCAAATCATATATAAACAAGTTAAGCAAACAAATCAAATTCAAATCTAACCTCCCTAGTGGAGCCAAATTAAACCAACTCCCCCAATAAAGTCTAAATCAAAGAAATCCAACCAAACTCTTATCCTGAGCGGATACATCCCTAAACAAATCAATGAAATCAAACTCAAATCCCAATCCCCAATAGATTGCTCGAACCTGCTTTCCTAGTGGAAGATTCATATATGCGATCCCCAGCGGACTCTAGCCCATATCTCTAGCAAATATGCCTACACATCAATTAAAACAAAACAAATTAAAGTCAATTTGATCTTAATCCCCAATGGATTATAGATTCTTATCCCCAGCAGATCTTCTTTCCATAAATCATATAATCAAATAAAATTCAAACCTTATCCTCAATAGATTTTCTTCTTTTATGCCCTCAACATAGACCCCTCACATGTCATGTCTAATGCATGTGTGATCCCCTGGCGGATCTTCCTCCATGTCATTGACATAGAATTCTCATCAAATCTTATTTCTTCTCTTATGCACACCTTTAATACTTCAACCAAATGCCTAACAATATATTCATTCAAATTACATCATCTTAACATTGTAATCAACATTTTATGATGTGTGATGGTGAAAGCTCAAACTAACTATACAATATCATGCTAAACATATTATAGTGTGAATTAACACAATATATTATATTATAATTTGCTATAATATAATATGTTGTCTAACACTACACCTCATTAGAATCACTTAAAAGGAACAAATAACAAAATTTTCTCAAAATATGAATAATGTTCATTTTGGATGTAAAATTGTTATTTTTCTATTAGAAATGGTACAAAATAACATAATTTTGGTGTTGCTTCTTGGTGTGTGCCATGAATTTGGCCAAATTCTTCCATCTCAACCTTCAAATTAACATTTTTGTGAATTTTTACCCAATGTATTATAACAAAAGTAAAACATACAAAAATGTACAAAAACATTAAGTAACACACCACCACATTCATATATATATATATATGAAGTTATATTGTTATGTACATTATATTTTAATATGCTTTCATATAATATATTATCTTACATTACATCTTAAAATGAATCACTTTAAGCAAAAAAATTTATAAAATTTGGTTGAAAAATGAACATTTATTTTGGATGCAAAATTCCATTCATTTGATTAAATGGCACACCATAGCACACCCCCAATGATGTTCCCTAAAGCTTACCTTAAATTTGGTCAAATCCCTTCATCTCAGCCTATAAATCATTATTTTTATGAATTATACTAGTACAAACTCTTCTACATCATACTATAACAAACTAAAATATGCTAAACAATAAGTTGTAATACACAATAGTATGCTATAATGCATGATGCTACACTATGTTATGGCATCCTATATTATAATACACTATAACATATTATATTATATTATATTGCATATCACATCACAATAGATCGCTTAAGATAAAAAATCATAAAATTAGTCTAAACAATAAGAAACTATATATTTTAGTCATATCACTTACATATTTTAAATTGAAACAATATATTATGATGCCATGCTCTACCTATTATGAATTTGGCCAAATTCCACCATTTTAAAGTCTAAATTAACATTTTTATAAGTAATTCTAGTGTAAGCTCGACTACATGATTGTAAAAATACTAAAAGAATTTAAAATGCGCTAAACAATATATTATGATATATGATGCTATACTATGCTACAACATATAATATTTATTTTGAACATAAAATCTTACTTTTATACTACAAGTGGCGTAGCACACCTTTGGTATTACAACCTAATCCCCACTTCAAATTTAACAAATTTTATCATCTGATTTATTAAATCAATATTTTTATGATTTATATTAATATAGACTATAGGGAATAATACCATAATATACTAAAACATTTCAAAACATCTTATAATATCCAAAAACACATAACTACACGCTCAAATATATGATGCAACATTATACTATAATATATGGCATTATAATATGATTTAGAGTTAAGGTTTCGGGTATTAAAATCTCTAATAGTCAAGGGAAAGTCTCTTGAAGACATTTTCTTTAGCTACCATAACTATGTTAGGATTAGGTCATTCTTTCTATCTACTCCTGATGACATCTTTATTCAAAGTTTATGATTTAGGTTTAGTTTAGTGTTTAAGGTTTAGGGTCTATTTAGGATTTAGGGTTGAGGGTTTAGGGTTTTTGATTTATTGGCTTAGGGTTTAGGTTTTTAGGGTTTAGGGTTTAGGGTTTAGGATTTAGTGCTTAAAGCTTAGGGTTTTTAGGATTTAAGGTTTAGATTTCAGGGTTTAGGTTTTAGTTTTAGGGATTAAGTTTAGTCAGGTTTTAGGGTTTAGGGTTTGAGGTTTTTATTAATAGAGAATAAATTCATATTCAACATTTTTTCTTCTTGATTTCATCAACAATCAAGTTTTCTAAGACACAAGCGATGACATCGATAAAAAATGAGCACCCATAGAGCAAATCAAAAACTCTAAATAAGTAAAACCATCTCTACTGTAAAGACATAGTTCCATAAGCATAAGAGCGGATCGGTCGTTCTACCTTCACCTCCACTGCTAGATCTAGACTGAGCCTAGTTGATGGTGATGTTCCTACCATCAAGGTTCTGCCCATTCTTAGGGTTTAGGGTTTGGGGTTTGGGGTTTAAGGTTTAGGGTTGTAGGTTTTAGGGTTTAGGGTTTAGGGTTTAGGGTTTTGGTTTTAGGGTTTATGGTTTAGGGTTTAGGGTTTTAGGGTTTAGGATTTAAGGTTTAGGGTTTAGGGTTTAGGGTTTAGGGTTTAAATTTTAGGGTTTTAGGGTTTAGGGTTGTATGTTGAGGGTTTAGAGTTTAGGGTTAATTTTAGGGCTTAGGGTCTAGGATTTAAAGTTTAGGGTTTTTTTTTTAAATAAAATTAAGTAAACCACTAAGTTTAAGTTTATTTAATTTATTTCTTATTTATTTAAGTTTATTTTTTTATTTAGCTTTGTTTATTTATTTTAGGTTTATTAATTTTAGTTTAGGTCTTTCATTTTTGTTTATTTTTTAGCTTTAGGTTTATTTTTTAGTTGACTTTTATTTTTATTTATTTTTTAGGTTTAGGTTTTAATTTTATGTTTTTTTTAAAGTTTTATTTTATAGTTTAGGTTTAGGTTTATTTATAGTTTTTATTTTATTTTATTTAATTTAGATTTAGGTTTAGGTTTAGTTTATTTTAGTTTAGGTTTAGATTTATTTTATTTTTATTATAGGTTTAGGTTTTTTTTTTAGTTTAGGGTTTAGGTTTTGTTTTTTATTTATTTTTAGGTTTATTTTTTAGGTTTAGATTTTTATTTAAATTTTATTTTATTTTATTTTAGATTTATTTTATTTTTAGTTTTTATTTTATTTCAGTTTTTATTTTTTTAGTTTATTTTAGGTTTTTATTAATTTTGTTTTAATTTATTTTTATTTTTTTATTTTATTTTTAGGTTTATGTTTAGGTTTTAGTTTAGGTTTTTATTTTATTTTATTTTATTATTTTATTTTTTTTAGGTTTAGGTTTTTTTATTTTATTTTTAAGTTTTAGTTAGTTTAGGTTTAGGTTTTTATGGTGTAGCGTTTTGGGTTTTGGGTTTTGCGTTTAAGGTTTACGATTTATGGTTTTAGGGTTTAGGGTTTTAGGGTTTAGGGTTTAGGGTTTAGGGTTAGGGTTTAGAGTTTAGTGTTTATCCTTTAGGGTTTAGGGTTTTGAGGGTTTAGGGTTTAGAGAGTAGGGTTAGTTTAGGGTTTATGGTTTAGGCTTTAAGGTTTAGGGTTTTTAGGGTTTAGGGTTTAGGGTTAGTTTAGGGTTTAGGGTTAAGGGTTTATAGTTTAGGGTTAGGGTTAGGGTTAGGGTTTAGGGTTTAGGGTTTAGGATTTAGGGTTTAGGGTTTAGGGCTTAGGGTTATTTTAGTGTTCACAGTTTAGGGTTTAGGATTTTTTACGGTTTAGGGTTTAGATTTTTTTTAAAAAAAAAAATTAAATAAATTAGTAGGTTTAGATTTATTTATTTTATTTTATTTATTTTTTAATTATTTTAGTTTATTTTATTATTTATTTTTATTTAAATTTTTTTTTTTTATTTAGTTTAGTTTATTTATTTTAGGTGTATTTATTTTAGTCTATTTTTAGATTTAAGTTTATGTTTATGTTTATTTTTTTAGTGTAGTTTTATTTTTATTTTAGTTTTTAGGTATATGTTTTTTTTTTTAATTTTTTGGTTTAGGTATTGGTTTTTATTTTATTTTTTTAGGTTTCGATTTTAGGTTTACTTTTAAGTTTTATTTTTTTAGTTTAGGTTTAGGTTTATTTTTAGTTTATTTTAGTTTATTTAGGGTTTAGGTTTAGGTTTAGGTTTAGTTTATTTTAGGTTTAGTTTTATGTTTTACATTTTTTAATTTAGTTTATTTTTCTTTAGGTTTAGGTTTATTTTATTTTTATTTTAGGTTTAGGTTTTTTATTAGTTTAGGGTTTAGGTTTTATTTATTATTAATTTTTAAGTTTTAATTTTAGGTTTAGGTTTTTATTTAGTTTTTTTTTTATTTTATTTTAGGTTTATTTTATTTTTATTTTAGTTTTAATTTTATTTAAGTTTTTTATTTTTTTAGTTTAGTTTAGATTTATATTTATTTTATTATAGTTTGTTTTTATTTTTTATTTTATTTTCTTTTTAAGTTTAGGTTTAGGTTCAGATTTCAGTTTAAGTTTTAGTTTAGGTTATTATTTTATTTTATTTTATTTGTTTATGTTATTTTGGTTTAGGTTTTTTTATTTATTTTATTTTTAGGTTTTATTTAGTTTAGGTTTAGGTTTTTAGCTTTTTAGGGTTTAAGGTTTAGGGTTTAGGGTTAGTTAATGGTTTAAGATTTTTTTTTTTTTGGGAAACCCCATGTAGGGGGTATTTTATTGCCACAAAAAGAGGGTTACAAGGTCCTTAAAGGGGATAAACTCGACTACTCAAAGAGCTACAATCACCTAAGGAGTAAATCCCTATCCAAGTACATCCAAAAGCAAAAGAAGACATTAAAGCAATCAAAAGATACAATTAGATTAACATAAAAAACAAAGGAAGATTAGGGTCAATGCTGCGAGGAGAATGCATGACACTATGGAGCAAACCTGCAAAACGACAAGAGAGAAGCACTTGCAAAAATGTAAACGAAAAGAAATTGGAGCAGTTAAGGTAATACATACATAATGATAATTGAAAATAGCATAATCTGAGAATGATAGTAAAGAATTGCGATAGACAAGGCTCAAGCTCAGTCAGACCAAGTTAAAACCTAAAAATAAATAAAATAACACATAAACCCTAAACTTTAAGAAAAAAAGTAAACCAAAAATAAATTTAAAATAAACCTAAACCTAAACTAAAAGAAACTAAACTAAAATAAGTAAAACCTAAACCTAAACCTCAAATAAACTAAACCAAAACCTACGCCTAAACTAAATAAAACAAAATAAAGTAAAATTAAACCTAAACCTAAACTAAAAAAATAAAATAAAATAAAAACCTCAAACCTAAACCTAATAAATAAAACCTAAACTAAGAAAAAAAATAAATAAAACTAATATAAATATAACTAAATAAAATAAAAGTAAAATAAACTAAAATAAAACAAAATAAACTAAATTAAATAAACCTAAACCTTGGGTTTTTTTTTTAAAAAATAAACCTAAACCTAAACTATAAACCCAAACCATAAATGACCTCCCTAAATCCTAAACCTAAACCTAAACTCTATACTCCTAAATCCTCTAATGTTCCTAACCCAAACTAAACCCTAACCCTAAAATCAAAACCTTTACCTCCCAAACTTACCACTCCTAAACTAAACCCCACCCTAAATCATAAATCTTGAACCTAAACCTTAACTGATCTAAACCGCCTTAACCCACTCTAAACTACCACACCAACTACCCAAACCCTCCACAACTT
Organism: Cymbidium sinense; assembly: GCA_021442155.1. Classification (NCBI taxonomy): domain Eukaryota; kingdom Viridiplantae; phylum Streptophyta; class Magnoliopsida; order Asparagales; family Orchidaceae; genus Cymbidium; species Cymbidium sinense. The sequence goes on from CM038215.1 coordinate 271,606,982, forward strand.
TTGATGCCTTAAACTAAACCCAAACCCTAAACCTAAACCTAAATCATAAAACCCTAAACCTTAAACCCAAAACTCTAAACCCAAAATCCTAAACCCTAAATAAACACACTAAACCTAACCCTAAACCTAAACCTTAAAAGAATAAACCCTAAAACTTTAATCCCTAAACCCTAAACCATAACCCTACACCCTAAACCATAAACACCAAATCCTAAACCTAAACTTAAAGTAACTAAATAAATTAAAAAAGAAATCTAAACCCTAAAACTTAATAAACCTAAACCTAAACCTTAAGAATGCTCAGAACCTTGATGGTAGGAGCATCACTGTCAATTAGGCTCAGTCTAGATTTTGCGGTGGAGGCGAAGGCATAGTCAACAGTTATCACAGTGGTGATGGGGGATCTGGAGCTGGTGGTAGATATGGAGATGGTGGTCGGAGTAGTGATGGTTATGGAGGCAGGAGGAATGATGGAGGTTACAACCGTAGTGGTGGCAGAGCGAGAGATCGGGGATATGATGGTGGATCCCATTGATCGAGAGGCTGAGGTGGTTCTCATAAGAACTGGAGAAATTGAAGAATGACCTATCCGATCTACTGCGTATCAAACTATGTCTTTATAGTAGAAACAATTCTAGTTATCTATGGATTTTGATTTGCACTATGCATGCTCATTGTTTATCTATGTTGTCTCTTGTGTCTTAGAAAACTTGGTGTTACTTGGTTGATGAAATCAAAAAGAAAAAATATTGAATATGAATTTGTTCTCTTTTATAAAAAAAAAACCAAAAACCTTAAACCCTAAACTAAAACTTGAACCCTAAATCTAAAACCTTAATTATAAACCCTAAACCCCTAAACCATAAAAACCCCAACCCTAAACCCTAAACCCTAAACCCTAAACTCTAAACTCTAAACCCTAAATCCTAAATCCTAAGCCCTAAGCCCTAAACCCTAAACCCTAAATTAACCCGAAACCTTAAATCCTAAACCCTAAAAAGCTAAAAACCTAAACCTAAACTAAATAAAAAACTAAAAATAAAATAAATAAAAGAATTTAAACCAAAATAAAATAAAATAATAAAATAAAACAAAATAAAATAAAAACCTATACCTAAACCTAAAATAAAATAAAATAAAATAAAAAAAATAAAAACATAACTAAAATAAACTAAATAAAAACCTAAACTAAACTAAAAACAAAAAAACCTAAATAAAATAAAAATTATACCTAAAATAAAAAATATAAACATAAAATAAAATAAAATAAAACTAAATAAACACCTAAACTTAAAATAAAATAAAATTAATAAAAAAAATAAAACTTAAACCCTAAACTAAAATAAACATAAACCTATAATAAAAATAAAATAAACCTAAACTTAAACTAAAATAAACTAAACTAAAATAAATAAAACCTAAACTTAAAATAAAATAAACCTAAAACTAAACCTAAACTAAATAAAATAAAATAAACTAAAAATAAATTAAAACTAAAGTAAAAAATAAAACTTAAAAATAAACCTAAAATAAAAACCTAAAACCTAAACTTAAAAAAATAAAATAAAAACCTAAACATAAACCTAAAATAAAATAAAAACTTAAACCCAAAAAATAAAATAAAAATAAAATTAAACTAAAAAAATAGACCTAAATTTGAACCTAATCCTAAAAAATAAACTAAATAAAAAACCTAAAATTAAATAAATAATCCTAAAATAAATAATCTAAACTAAATAAAAATGAAATTGAACCTAAATAAAAATAAAAAACATAAACTAAAATAAATAAAAATAATCTAAATAAACTTGAACCTACCGATTTACTTAATTTAAAAAATAATAAAATAAATAAATAAATAAAACCCTAAACCCTAAACCCTAAATCCTAAACCCTAAACCCTAAACCCTAAACCCAAACCCAAACCCTAAACCCTAAACCCTAAACTCTAAACTCTAAACCCTAAACCCTTAATCCTAAAACTTAAAACCCCAAACCCTAACCTTAAACCCTAAGCTAACCCTAAACCCTAAACCATAAAAACCTAAAACCCTAAAGACTAAACACTAAACCCTAAACCCAAAACCATAAAAAACCTGAACACTAAAGCCTAAACACTAAACCCTAAACCTAAACCCTAAACCCGAAGCTCTAAACCCTAACCCTAAGCCCTAAACCCTAAAACCCTAAACCCTAAACCTTAAACCCTAAAGCCTAACTCTAAACCCTAAACCCTAAACCCTAAGCCTTAAACCCTAAACCTAAACCAAAAGAAACTAAATAAATAAAAAAAAAAAACCTAAACCCTAAACCCTAAAACTAAACCTAAACAGCAATAATGGTGAGACAGAATACAGGGAACATCAGTGTCAACTAGGCTTAGTATAGATGTCGTGATGGAAGTGAAGGTGGAGGTGGTGGTTTTCGCAGTGGTAGTTGGGGATCTAGAGGTGTGTTGGATATAGAGGTTGTGGTGGGAGCAGTGGTTGTTATGGAGGCTAGAGGAGTGATAGAGGTTACCATCATGGTGGTCGCGGATGGATAAAATAAGGACATGATGGCGGATCCCATTGCTCGAGAGGAGGTGGTGGCTCTAAAAAGAACTAAAGAAACTAAAGATCGCTGATCTGATCTGTTGCTTATGGAAGTGTCTTTACAGTAGAGATAGTTCTAGTTATCTAGGGTTTTTGATTTTCTCTATGTGTGCTCATTTTTTATCTATGTCGTTGCTTGTGTCTTAGAAAACTTGGTGCACTACTTGGTTGGTGAACTCAAAAAGAAAAAATGTTAAATATAAATTTGTTCTCTATTAAAAAAACCTTAAACCCAAAACCCGAAACTAAAACCTAAACCCTAAACCTAAAACCTAAACTCTAAACCCTAAACCTTAAAAACCATAAACCCTAAAACCTAAAGCCTAAAGCCTAAATCCTAAACCTTAAACCCTAATCCCTAAACCCTAAAGCCCTAAACCATAAACCCTAAACCCAAAACCCTAAACCCAAAAACTCTAAACCTAAACTTTAAAACCTACAACCCTAAACCCCAAACCCTAAACCTTAAGCTTTAAACCTTAAAAACCCTAAACTCTAAATTATAAACCCAAAACCTAACTAAATCAGAACTAAACTATAAACTATAAACATAAAACCTAAACTTTAAACTAAACCTAAACCTAAAATACTAAACTAAACTTAAATCTTAAACCTAAATTAAACCTAAACTTAAACTAATTATAACTAAATGAACTTAAATCTTAAACAAACTTTAAACTTAAACTAAACTTAAACTAAACCTAAACCCTAAACTTAAACCTAGATATAAACTAAATACTAAAAACCTAAAGTTAAACTTAAACTTAAACCTAAACCTAAATAAACTAAACTTAACAGTAAATAAATAAATCTTAAACTAAAACCTAAATCTTAAACTAAAATATAAACTTAAACTTAAACTAAATTTAAACCTAAATCTTTAAACTAAACTTAAACTTAAACTCAATCTAAACCTAAACCTAAACTTAAACTAAAACCTAAACTTAAACTTAAATAAACTAAAATTGAAACCTAAACTTAAACTAAACTTGAACCTAAACCTAAATTTAAACTAAATCTTAAATCTAAACCTAAATCTTGAACTTAAAGCAAACTCTAAATACTGCTAAATAAACCTAAACATAACTAACCTAAACTTAAACTAAACTTATACCCTAAATATAAACTTAAATATAATCTAAACTTAAACTCCTAAACTTAAATTAAACTTAAACCTAAACCTAAACCTTAAACTAAAATAAAACCCTAAACTTTAAACTCTAAACTAAACTTAAACTAAACTATAAACTAAATCCTAAACTCTAAATCTTAAACCTAATCTAAACCTAAACTTAAACTTAAATCCTAAACCTAAGTTTCAAAATCTTAAACTCCTAAATATAAACCTAAATATAAGTTTACCTAAATAAACCCCTAAACCCTAAACTCTAAACTTAAACCCTAAACCTAAACCCTAAACACTAAACCATAAACCCTTAACCCTAAACCTAAACTTAAATTGAAACCTAAACCTAAACATTAAAACTAAACCTAAACCCTAAACCTAAACCTAAACCTTAAACTCTAAACCTAAAACTAAACCTAAACCTAAACTAAACCTAATCTCTAAAGTAAACTAAACCTAAACCCTAAATTGAAACCCATAAACCCAAGAAACTATTGCCTAATCCCTCATCCTCGTACTCTAGAGATTTCACTTTCCCTCTCTCATTTTTATCTTTCTAGCTGCTACTTGCCTATTATGTTGCATGATTCTCATTGTATTCCTTCTTGAATCGATGACCTCTAGCCTATTTCGTGTCTTCAACGTAGTGTCACCACGGTTTGGCATCTACCATGATGATTCCTTGGAGAAAACTAAAACACCTTATGGATCCTACTAGGGCATCAATTAACCTTGCTTTGATAGCTTCAAAATCTTTCATAGTCATTCCAGTTTAGAATTCTCTCCCTAATATGTGAATTCATTTCATTAACCATCAATTCTTTTTTACTATGTGTGCTTTATTTGGTCAGCCATTGCAAATTGATCAGGAAATGATTATGAAATCTCATCCTTCAGTGGCTAGAATCCTTATTTAATTAGACATTACCAAGAAACAGCCCAAAGAAATCTGGTTGGGATTTGAAAATTATGGTTATATATAAAGAATTGAATTTGAAAATTTCTCTATTTTTTGTTCTCACTATAAAATGCACTGGAACGATAATTCTGAATGTTTCATTCCACATCCTTACCTAAAAAAGTAAATCCCTATTAAGCAAACTTCTATTCCTAACCCTAGGCTAATCACTATTAAATTTCTAAAAGCTACTTCAGAAAAATAAAGGAATTTTTGAATGTTCCTAATAAGGCTATTTTACCTCTTACTTCTTCTGTGCAATTGAAAGCTTCTAATGTGAACAATAATAGTTTTTCCAAACTTTTGGATGATGATTCTATTTCCTCGATTCAATCCTGATCCTTTACCGATGAAAATGAAGCTTTGATTGAGAATATAAATGAGGATATTAATGTTATGCATCATTCAAATTCAATGCAGAATATGGCTCTAATACCTCATGATAATCAGGTTGAATAAACTAATTCTATTTTCCTGATTTAGGATGATTTAAATTCTCATAAATATTTGGCTTTGTCTAATAATTTGGATCATGAAAAGAAAAGGCTTGGTGTTCACACTTGCCTCTAAATAAATATGTATATGCTCCCTCTCTTGCTATTCCTGATCCTCATTTGGCTTTAATAAATTCTAATGTCTTGGAAGGAGAACTCATTTCTAATCAAGAGATTTCTCCTAAATCTATGACTAATGTTGCTAAATCCTCCTCGGATGATGATTATATGGGAAAAGAAAATGGTTTCCAACCTTATCATGCTAAAAAAGGAAAAAAATGTTAAAAAATTCCCTCCCAAATTGCCAAGAAACACTAGATCAGCTACAACATTCCTCTCCTCTCTTAGTTAACCTTTTCTTAACCCATTTTTATTTCTTTATGTTAAATTTTATTGTTTGGAATGTTAGATGGATCGGTACCCTCTCTATTCATAACTGTATTAGAAATCTTTATAATAAACATAAGATTTCTTTACTTATTTTTTTTAGAGCCTCTTGTTCATGCTAACAAAATTAACCATGTCTCTAGAATGATTGATTTCAATAAATTTTTCTCTAATGTCAAAAATAGATTAGGTGATTTTGGAATAACTTTGTAGAGGTTTCTATTCTTGATGATTTTCAACAAGTTGTCAATGCTCAAATCTCTTATGGTGATTATTGTGTTTTGGGCTTAGATCTAGAAGAAATCTTTTTTGGGATAATTTGAGAAATTTTGCTACCTCTATCAATAAACCTTGGTTTGTTGGTTGTCATTTCAACACTATTTTATTCACTTCTGAATGAAGTGGTTGTTGCTCTCCTCAGATTTATTCCATGGAAGAATTTCTAATATAATCCTTGACTGTAATTTGATTGATATTGGTTTTAAAGGTTCTACTTATACTTGAAAAAATGCTAGACTTTGACAAAGGCTAGATCGAATTCTTTTTAATACTCTTTAGATTACTAAATGACATATTACTTCCATCAATCATTTAAGCAGAACCTTGTCTGATCATGCTCCTCTTTTGGTTTCTATTAAAGATAATTCTAATAGATTAAAAAATTTCTCTCCTTTTAGATTTCATAACATATCAATTTAGCATATTGACTCTTTTAATGTTGTGACCAACAATTGGAAAGCTCTTTTGCATCTTAACAATTTGATTATGGTGATGAATAGACTTTGGTTTAAGCTTAAAATACTTAAGCAAAATCTGGGTTGGTAAAGCAAGCATTATTTTAAAAACCTTTTTGCTAATATCAAATATATGGAAAGAATGGTTTGTGATCTTGAGGTCTCTATTATGGTTGATCCTTCTAAGATTAAGGACTTGACTGAGGTAAAAGATAAACTTGTTAATTTTCAAAATATGGAAGAGACAGACTTATTTGTGTCAAAAAGCTACTAGTAAACATATTGCGGATGGTGACAGGAATACTAGGCATTTCCATGCTTTAATTAATAAAGAGAGCTTTAAATAATATTCAAAAAATTAAAGATGGTAATGGAGAATGGATTATGGAGAATAATGATATTAAGGATTCGGTTATTAATTACTTTAGAAATATGCTTAATAAGAGTTGCTCTCATGAACCAATTTCTAAATCACACTTCATTCCTTCTATTATTACCAATGATGGTAATGATTTGTTTACTGTTATGCCTAATGAAAATAAAATTTTTTGAAGTTCTTAATAGCATGAGCATAGATTATGTTGGTGGTCCGGAGGGTTTCACTGCACAATTTTTTCAAAATTGTTGGTTTATTATTAAAAATGTTTTGATTGTGGCTGTGGTTGACTTTTTAAGGGTAATTCTTTTCCTAGATATTTTTTAGCACTTCTATTATTCCCATACTTAAGAAAGATAATCCAAACTATTTGAGTGATTTTAGACCTATTAGCCTTTGCACCTTCTTCAATAAGCTGATTTCCAAAATTCTTGCCAACAGGCTTAGTCATTTACTTCATAAGATATCTCTCTCAACCAATTTTGTTTTAAAGGTAGATCTATTTATAATAACATTGTACTCGCCCAAGAATTAATTCATGACTTAGATGCTAAGACTAGAGGTGGAATCATTCTTTTTAAATTATATATTACCAAAGCTTTTGATAATATCTCTTAGGATTTTTTTTCCATAATTTGAATTTATTTAGGTTTTTTGATAAATTTACTTTTCTTATTAATAATTGTATTAATAATGTCTAGTTTTTTATTTTGTTTAATGGAGAAGCTTTGGACTTCTTTCCTTCTTCCCATGGCTTAAGACAAAGGGGCCCTATATCTCTTGCTTTATTTATTATTGCTATTGAGTAGTTATCTAGGAGCATCAATGAGTTATTTGTAAACAATCCTAGTTTGTACTACATAAATCTTGGTGGTCGTCCTATTTCCCACTTAAGCTTTGTAAATTATTTCATTATTTTTTGTAATGCTTCTATTCAACATATCAAGAACCTCAAGATTTTTTTAAATAAATTTGGTATAGAAAGTGATCTTTTTATCAATGATAACCAAAGCTATTTAATTATTTCTTCAAGTATCTCTAATAATAAAATCAATCAAATCTGGCATATCACTAATTTTAAACATCAACACTTACCTCTTAAATAATTGTGTTCTCCTCTATTTAATGGTCCAAAATAATCTCATCTTTTTGAAGAGTTAATTCAAAAACTTTTAAATAAAAATTTTGTTTGGGAATTCCATTTACTTTCCTTTAGTGATAGGCTCACTATTATTAAAAGCACTATCAATTTTATGCCCTTTAATTTGATTCAAACTATTATTCCCACTAATTCTAGGATCAGACTCATTATTCTAGTGTGTGAAAGAAGGCTTGTGTAGCAAGACTTTACTAGGCTTCTTTAGTTTAAGTTTCAATTTGGAGTTTGAATTTGTTTATCTAAAAGTTTTGGAATATTTAAGTTACACCTTAAGGGAGGGTTCACTTCAAATTTTTAAAAGGATTAGTGGATTGTAAAATGAGATAAACAAATACATATATATATATTAAAAGAATCCATTGGACATCCTGGCATAAATGCTGTGGTCCTTTGGGTGAAGGTGGTCTTAGTTGCAAACCTATTCATGCAGCTATGACTGCCTTTCTTCATATGCTCTGGTGGAATTTTAGAAAGTATAATAGCCTTTGGGCTAATTCTATGATGGAAAAATATTCCCAAGGTAAACACCATGTTATCTGTGCTTATAAAGTTGGTGACTCTTTTATTTGGAAAATACTTTGCTCCATTAAATGGGTTGTTGAATCTTTAATATCTTGAGATGACCCTCTTATATGTGCTCAATATCTTCTTTCATTTGGCAATACATCTATTCACTCCCTTTTATCTATACACTCTACTGTTGCTATCAAAGTTAAATTTTTTTTTTGGCTTAATAACAATTGGAATGAAAATAAACATGAGAACTACATTCCTATTTCTATTTTTGACAAGTTTTGCAACATCGCTATCTTTTCTAATAAACTTGACCAAATTCTTTTCAAGCTCTCTTACAATGGAGATTTCATTCTTAAAGAGGTTTGGAATTTTATTAGCAATAAACAAATCCCTTCTAATGTTTTCATTAAACTTTGGAACAATATCATTCCCATTTCTTATTTTATTTTAGATTGGAGGATTTTGAATAACTTCATTCTTGTAGATTCCTTTCTCTAGCTTAAATTGTTTTATTTACCTTCCAAGTGCTATTGTTGCTTTCATATTGAAAATGTTAATCATTTTTTTTGTCAATGGTGACATTGCTTCCAAACTTTGGATATGGTATGACGATTTATTTAACTCTAACTATTTTTAGGGCTCTCTTTTGTTATATCAACTTCTTGAAGTTTGTTTCCATAAAACTATGAAAGGTCATATTAAAGTTTTGATTGCCATTACCTTTATTTGGTTCATTTGGATGGATATAAATGATGCTAAATATCAAGGCATCCCTACGAACCAAAGAAGGATCCATGCTATAACCCTAAACTTAAACCCTAAACCCTAAAATCCTAAACACTAAAACCCTAAAATAATAAACACTAAAACCATAAACCCTAAACCTAAACCCTAAAAACCTAAACTTAAACCTAAAAATAAAAAATAAAACATAAACTTAAAAAATAAAATTAAAATAAAATTAAACTAAAAAATAAATCTAAATCAAAAAAATAAACTAAAATAAAAAACCTAAACTAAAATAAATAAACCTAAAATAAATAAACTAAACTAAATAATAATAAAAATAAACCTAAAGAAAAAATAAAATAAATTAAAATAAATAAAAAAATAAACTAAATAAACTTAAACCTACAAGTTTACTTAATTTAAATAAAAATAATTATTAAATAAAAAACACTAAACCCCTAAATCCTAAACACTAAATCCTAAACCCTAAGCCCTAAATCCTAAATCCTAAATCCTAAACCCTAAACCCTAAATCCTAAACTGTAAACCCTAAACCCTAAACCCTAAGCCCAAACCCTAACCCTAAATAACCCTAAACCCTAAAACCCTAAACATTAAACCCTAAATCCTAAACCCTAAACCCTAAACCCTAAACACTAAATACTAAACCCTTACCCTAAACCCTAAAACCCTAAAACCCTAAACCCTAAACCCTAAACTAACCCTAAACCCTAAGCCAACCCTAAACCCTAAATCCTAAACCCTATACCCTAAAACCTAAACCTTAAACCCTAAACCTTAACACTAAATCATAAACCCTAAAACCCTAAACTTTAAAACCCTTAACCCTAATCCATAAACCCTAACCCTAAACACTATACCCTAAACCCTAAAACCTAAACCCTAAATAAATCCTAAAAACCTAAACCCTAAACACTAAACCCTAAACCCCAAACTCTAAACTCTAAACCCTAAAATCACAAACCATAAACCCTAAACCCTAAACCCTAAAAACCTAAAAACCTAAACCTAAACAAAATAAAACCTAAAATAAAATAAATAAAAAAACCTCAATGTAAATAAAATAAAAACCTAAACTAAAACCTAAACCTAAACTTAAAATTAAACTTAAACCTAAAAATAATATAAAATAAAATAAAAATTAAAAACTAAACTAAAATAAAATAAATAAAATCCTAAACTAAACTAAAAAGTAAAACAAACCTGAAAATAAATTAAAAAACAAAATAAAATAAAAACTAAACCTAAAATAAACATTAATTAAACCTACAATAAAATAAAATTAAAATTGAATAAACACCTAAACCTAAAAAATAAACTTAAACCCTAAATTAAAAAAAAGATCTAAACCTAAAAAAAAATATAATAAACAAAATAAAATAAACCTACACTAAACTAAAATAAATATAGGATAAACCTAAACTTAAAATAAATTAAACCTAAACCTAAACCTAAACTAAATTAAATGAATTAAACTAAAAATAAACCTACACCTAAACTAAAAATATAAAACCTAAAAATAAACCTAAAATAAAACCTAAAACCTAAACCTAAAAAATATAATAAAAAACTAAACCAAAACTTAAAAATAAAAAATAAAACCTAAACATAAAAAATAAAAAAAATAAAACTAAACTCAAAAATAAACATAAACCTAAACCTAAACCTTCAAAATAAACTAAAATAAAAACCTAAATTAAAATAAATAAATTTAAAATAAATAAACTAAACTAAATAAAATTAAAAATGAACCTACCTAAAAATAAGAAATAAAATAAACTAAAATAAATAAAAAAATAAGCTAAATAAACCTAAACCTACTCATTTACTTAATTTAGAAAAAAATAAATAAATAAAAACCCTAAACCTTAAACCCTAAACCTTAAACCTTAAAACCTAAACCTTAAATAACCCCAAACCCTAAAACCCTAAATCCTAAACCCAAACCCTAAACCCTAAACCTTACCTAAACCCTAAACACTAAACCCTAAACCTTAAAACCCAAAACCCTAAACCATAAACCCTAAACTAACCCTAAAACCTAAGCTATCCCTAAAACTTAAACCCTAAACCCTAAAAACCATAAACCCTAAAGCCTAAACACTAAAGCCTAATCTCTAAACCCTAAACCATAAACCCTAACCCTAAACCCTAAACCCTAACACTACTGGAGGTGTTGGTAGATGATGATTGGTGTGGAGGGAGACAGAACTGAGGTGGGGATTTGGTGGTGCTTATGGATCTGGAGGAGTGGATATGGAGGTGGTGGTTAGGTGCAGAGGTTACAACCATGGTGGTGGGGATGATCGGATATGATGGTAGATCCCGCCACTGAGAGGCCGTGGTTTTGATGGGAACTAGAAAATGAAGAACGATCAATCCGATAATCTATGGAACCAAGAGACTTATCTATGGTTTGATTTGCTTAATGCATGCTCATTTTTTATCTATGTCATCGCTTATATGTTAGAAAACTTGGTCTACTACTTGGTTGATGAATTCAAAAACAAGAAATGTCGAATATGAATTTGTTCTTTATTAAAAAATCCTTAAACCTTAAACCCTAAATTAAGACATAAACCCTAAAACTTAAACCCTAATAACCCTGAAATCCCTAAAACCCTAAACCATTAAACTCTACTCCCTAAACCCCAAAACCTAAACTTCAGACCCTAAAGCTTACACTAACCTAAACCCTAAAGCCTAAACTAACCTAAACCCTAAACCCTAAATCCTAAACACCAAAACCTAAACCCTAAACTAAAAAACCCTAAACCCAAAAACCTTAAACCCTAAAGCCTAAACTCTAAACTAAACCATAAACCCTTAACCCTAAACCCTAAAACACTAAACCATAAACCCTAAATCCTAAAACCCTAAACCCTAAACCCTACAACCTTAAACCCTAAACCCTAAACCCCAAAGCCTAAACCATAAACCCTAAATTAACCCTAAACCCTAAAGCCTAAACACTGAACCCCAAATCCTAAAAACCTAAAAACATAAACCTAAACTAAATAAAACTTATAAATAAAATAAATAAGAAAACCTAAGGCTAAATAAAATAACAAAATAAAATAAAATAAAACATAAACCTAAACCTAAACCTAAAAAAAAAAAAAATTAAATTAAAATTAAGTAAATAAAAACCTAAACTAAACTAAAAAAATAAAATAAACCTAAAAATAAAAAAATAAATAAAACAAAAATAAAACCTAAAATAAAGATAAAATAAACCTAAAATAAAATAAAATAAAAATTAATTAAAAATATAAACCTAAAAAAATAAACCTAAAATAAATAAAAAACAAAACCTAAACCTTAAACTAAAAAAAAAACTTAAACCTAAAATAAAAATAAAAAGAACAAAATAAAATAAACCTAAGCTAAAATAAATAAAACTTAAACCTAAACCTAAAATAAACTAAACTTAAACTAAATAAAATAAAATAAAATAAACTAAAAATAAACTTAACCTAAACCTAAACCTAAACTAAAAAATAAAACCTAAAAATAAACCTATAATAAAAACCTAGAACCTAAACCTAAAAACATATAATAAAAATTGAAACCTAAACCTGAAAAATAAAATAAAAATAAAAATAAACTAAAATAAATAAACTAAAAATAAATAAACATGAAATAAATAAATCTAAAATAAATAAACTAAATAAAATAAAAATAAAAATAATCCTAAATAAAAATAAATAATAAAATAAATAAAAATAAATAAAATATAAATTGAACAAACTAAATAAAGCTAAACCTACCAACTTATTTAATTTAAGAATAAAAAAATAAAAAAACCTTGAACCCTGAACCATAAATCCTAAACCCTAAAAACCCTAAGCCCTAAACCCTAAACCCATAGCCCTAAACATTAAACCCTAACCTCTAAACCCTAAACACTAAACCCTAAACACTAAACCCTAAACTCTAAATCCCAAACCTATAACCCTAAACCTAAAACCTTAAACACTAAAAACCTAAAAACCCTAAAATAAACCCTAAAATAAAAAAATAAACCTAATCTAAAAAACTAAAAAATAAACTAAACTAAAAAACCTAAACCTAACTTAAACTAATAAACCTAAACTTAAACTTAAACCTAAACCCTCCTAAACCTAAACTAAACTATAAACCTAAACTTAAACCTAAACTTAAACTAAAATAAATCTAAACTTAAACCCTAAACCTAAATTAACTAAACTAAATATAAACCTAAACTTAAACTAAACCTAAAAAACTAAACTCTAAACCCTAAACCTAAACTAACCCTAAACTTAACTAAACCTAAACCTAACTTAAATCCTAAACTCCTAAACCTAAACTAAACCTAAACTAAACCTAAACCCTAAACTTAAACCTAAACTATAAACCTAAACTTAAACCTAAACTAAATCTTAAACCTTTAAACCTAAATCTAAAACTTAAACTAAACTAAACTAAACTAAACCTAAACCTAAATAAACTAAACTATCCTAAACCCTAAACTTAAATTAAACTAAACTAAACCCTAAACTAAAACCCTAAACCTAAAACTTAAACCCTAAAAAACCCTAAACTAAACTATAAACCTAAAAAATTAACCCTAAACCCTAAACCCAAAACCTTAACCCTAAACTAAAACACTAAACTATAAACCTAAACCTAAAACCCTAAACCCTAAACCCTACAACCTAAACCCTAAGCCCTAAACCCCAAAGTTTAAACCTAAACCCTAAATTAACCTAAACCCTAAAGCCTAAACATAACCCCAAATCCTTAAAACCTAAAAACATAAACCTAAACTAAATAAAACTTATAAATAAAATAAATAATAAAACATAAGGCTAAATAAAATAACAAAATAAAATAAAACAAAAACATAAACCTAAACCTAAACCTAAAAATAAAAAAAATTAAATTAAAATAAAGTAAATAAAAACCTAAACTAAACTAAAAAATATAATAAACTTAAAAATAAAAAAATAAATAAAACAAAAACAAAACCTAAAATAAAGATAAAATAAACCTAAAATAAAATAAAATAAAAACTAATTAAAATATAAACCTAAAAATAAACCTAAAATAAATAAAAAAATAAACCTAAACCCTAAAAAAAAAAAAACTTAAACCTAAAATAAAAAATAAAAGAACAAAATAAAATAAACCTAAACTAAAATAAATAAACTTAAACCTAAACCTAAAATAAACTAAACTTAAACTAAATAAATAAAATAAAATAAACTAAAATAAACTAACAAAAACCAAACCAAAAAAAAAAATAAAACCTAAAAAAATAAACCTATAATAAAACCTAGAACCTAAACCTAAAACATATAATAAAAATTAAAACCTAAACTAAAAATAAAATAAAAATAAAAATAAACTAAAATAAATAAAGCAAAAATAAATAAACATGAAATAAATAAATCTAAAATAAAAAAACTAAATAAAATAAAAATAAAAATAAACCTAAATAAAAATAAATAATAAAATAAATAAAAATAAATAAAATATAAATTGAATAAACTAAATAAAGCTAAACCTATCAACTTACTTAATTTAAGAATAAAAAAAAATAAAATAACCATAAATAAACCCTAAAAAAATTCTAAACCTAAACCCTAATAAACATTAAACCCTAACCTCTAAACCCTAAACCCTAAACATTAAACTCTAAATCCCAAACCTATAACCATAAACCTAAAACCCTAAACACTAAACACTAAACCCTAAAATGCCATAATCTTTAAACCCTAAATCCTAAACCCTAAACCCTAAACCCTAACCTAAACCTAAAAACTAAAACTAATCCTAAACTAAACCTAACTAAACTTAAACCTAAAACTTAAACCTAAACTAAACATAAATTAATCTAAACTAAACCTAAACTATAAACTATAAACCCTAAAACCTAAACCTAAACTAAAATAAATACAAAACTAAACCTAAACCTAAAATAATAAACTAAACCCTAAACCTAAACCTAAACTATAAATTAAACTAAACTAAACCTAAACTAAACTTAAACCCTAAACCTAAACTTAAACTTAAACCTAAACTAAATAAACTTAAATAAACTAAACTTAAACCTAACCTAAACTAAACTAAATTAAACCTAAACCTAAACCTAACCTAAACTTAACTAAACTTAAACTAAACTAAACCTAAACTTAAATTTAAACCTAAATTTAAATTAAACTAAACTAAACTAACTAAACTTAAATTAAATTAAAACCTAAACCTAAACTTAAACCTAAACCTAAACTTAAACTCTAAACCTTAAACTCTAAATCTAAACTTAAACCTAAACTTAAACTAAACTAAACTAAAGCCTAAACCTAAACATAAACCCTAAACCTAAACTTAAATCTAAACCTAAACCTAAACTTAAGCATTAAACCTAAACCTAAACCTAAACTAAATTAAACTATCCTAAACCCTAAACTTAAACCTAAACCTAAACCTAAACCATAACCTAAACTAAACTTAAACCCTAAACCTAAACTAAACTAAACTAACTAAACTTAAATTAAACTTAAATCTAAATAACTAAACTAAACTAAAATGAAAACTAAACTAAATAAACCTAAACCTAAACTTAAACCCTAAACCTAAACCCTAAACTAAACCTAAACCTAAATCCTAAACCCTAAACCCTAAACCTAAACCTAAACCTAAACCTAAACCTAAACTAAACCTAAACCCTAAACTTAAACCTAAACTTAAACCTAAAATAAAAAATTTAAAACCCTAAACCCTAAACCCTAAACTAACCCTAAACCTTAAGCTAACCCTAATCCCTAAACACTAAAGCTTAAACCCTAAACCTTAACTCTAAACATTAAACCCTAAAATTGTAAACCTAAAACACTAAACCCATGACCCTAAACCTTAAACCCTAATTTCTAAACCCTAAACCAAAACCTGAAGTAACTAAATAAATAAAAAATAAACTTAAACCCTAAAAGCTAATAAGCCTAAGCCTAAACATAAACACTAAGAATGAGCAGAACCTTTACTGCACGGATATCACCGCCAACTAGGCTCAATCTAGATCTAACATTGAAGGCGAAGGTGGAGGTAGCGGTTATCATAGTCATGGTGGGGATGGAGGTGCTAAGAATAGGTGGCGCTATGGAGGAGGAGGAGGATGAGGTTACAGTCATGGTGGTGGAGGAGGGAGAGATCAGGGATATGATGGCAGATACCACTACTTGAGAGGTTGGGGTGGTTCTCATGGGAACTATAGAAACTAAAGAATGACCAATCTGATCTGCTGCTTATGGAACTGTATCTTCATAGTAGAGATGGTTCAAGTAATCTAGAGGTTTTTTGCTCTATGTGTGCTCATCTTTTATCTATGTCATCACTTATGTCTTAAAAAACTTGGTCGGCTACTTGGTTGATGAAATTGAAAAGAGGAAATGTTCAATCTAAATTTGTTCTATGTTAAAAAAAACTATAAATCCTAAACACTAAACCCTAAACTAAAACATAAACCCTTAACCTAATACCTAAACTCTAAACCCTAAACCCTAACCTAAAACATAACCCTTAACCTAACACATAAACTCTAAACCCTAAACTCTAAGCCCTAAACCCTAAACCTTAAACTAAAACATAAACCCTAAACCTAAACCCTAAACCCTAAACCCTAAACCCTAAAAAAAAAATTATAAACCCTAAACTCTAAAACCCATAACCTTAAACCCTAAACCTTAAAGCCTAAAACCCTAAACACTAAACTTTAAACCCTAAATCCCAAAACCCACAACCCTAAACCCTAAACCCCAAACCTAAAACCCTAAACCCTAAACTAACCCTAAACCCTAAACCCAAAACCTAAAACCCAAAACCCTAAAAACCTAAATACCTAAACCTAAATTAAATAAAACCTAAAAGTAAAATAAATAAAAAAAACTTAAACCTAAATAAAATAAAATAAAAACTTAAACTAAAACCTAAACCTAAACCTAATCCTAAACCTAAACTTAAACCTAATAATTAAATAAAATGAAAAATAATATAAATAAAAACCTAACCTAAATTAAAAAGTAAAATAAACCTAAAAAATAAAAAACCAAAATGAAATAAAAACTAAACATAAAATAAAAAAAATAAACATAAAAAAATAAAATAAAAAGCTTAAGCTAAATCCAAAAATTAAAAATAAAATAAAAATAAAACTAAAATAAAAATAAACCTAAACCTAAACATAAACATAAAACTAAAAAAGAAAATTAAATAAAAAAACCTAAAATAAATAAATGAAACTAAATAAAAATAAAAATAAACAAAAAAAAAGCTAAAATAAATAAAAAATAAACTAAATAAGCTAAATAAACTTAAACCTACCAATTTACTTAATTTAAAAAATTAAGAAGATAAAAAAATAAAAAAACCTTAAACCCTAAACCCTAAACCCTAAAAATCCTAAATCCTAAATCCTAATTCCTAAACCCTAAACACTAAATAACCTAAACTATTAAACTTTAAAAAAAAAACTACAAAAAACCCTAAACCTACAACCCAAACAAAACTGAGTCATAACCCTCCCAAACCCTAAACCCTAAATCATAAAACCCTAAACCTAAACCCTAAAAAACTGAACCCTCTCCCAAAATCGAATCCATCCTAAATCAAACTATAATCCCAAATCATAAACTAAATCCTAAACTAAAACCTAAAGAACACTAAACCCTAAACTATCCCTAAATGTTAAACTAACCCTAAATCCTAAACAATAAAAACCCTAAACCTTAATGCCTAAACCATAAACCTTAACCTTTAACCCTAAACCCTAACCCTAAACTCTAAACCCTAAACTCTAAACCTTAAACTTTAATTCCCAATCATTCCAGTTTGGATTTCTTGCCCTAATATGTGAATTAATTTCGTTAACCATCAATTCATTTTTATTGTCAATGCTTTATTTAGTCGGTCATTGCAAATTGATTAGGCAATGGCTATGAATTCTCATCCTTCAGTAGCTAGAATCTTTATTAAATTGGACATTACCAAGAAACACTCCAAAGAAATGTAGGATCTAAAAATTATTGTTACATGCAAAGAATTAAAGTTGAAAATTTCCCTATCTTTTTTTCTCATTACAAAATCCACTAGCATGATAATTCTGAATGTTTCATTCTACATCCTCACCTAAAAAGGAAAATATCTATTAAGGAAACTTTTACTCCTAACCCTAGGCCAACACTATTAAATATTAAAAAAACTACTTTGGAAAAAATAATTCTTTGAATGTTCCTAATCGATTTCTTCCTTTCCGAGTAATGAAGGCTTCTAATGTGAACAATAATAACTTTTCTAAACTTTTGAATGATTATGTTTCCTCTGATTCAATCCTTGCATCCCTAGCTTTGATAGATAAAAGTGAAGCTTTAGAAAAAAATGAGGAATTTAATACTATGCATCATTCTAATTCAAGAGAGAATATGGCTTTAATACCTCATGATAATCTGTTGATAAAATTGATTAATTCCAAATTCGGATGATTTAGCTTCAAAAGATTTTCTTTATCTAATAATTTAGCTAATGTTGAGGAAGGGTTTGGTTCCCCACTTACTTTTAATAAATCAAATTTTCCACCCTCCCTATTTCCAAAGCTCATTTATCTTTAATAAATTCATCTTGGAAGAAGAAGAAGAATTCATCATCAAGAGATTTCTCAACTGTGACTAATGTTGTAAAATCCTTTCTGATGATGCTTCAAAGGGCAAAGAAAATGGCCTCCCAACTTTCTATTCAAAAAAAGAAAAAAAATGTTAAAATTCTACCAAATTGGTAAGAAACACTAGAGCTATTGTTCTCTCCAATTAATATTTATTCCCCCACTCTTTTCTTTATGTTTAATTTTTAGTTTGAATGTTAGAGGGATTTGCACCCTCTATATTTGTAACCATATTAGAAATCTTTGTTGTTTCCATAGTATTCTTTTTTACTTATTATTCTTGAGCCACTTATTCATGCTAATAAAATTAACCAAGTTGCTTGAATGATTGGTTTCAATAAATTTATCACTAATATTAGTAATAAGATTTGGTGTTTTTGGATTAACTTTGTAGACGTTTCTATTCATGATGATTTTCATCAAGTTATTAATGCTCAAATCTCTTATGGTGATTATTATTTTTTGGGCTCTTTCTTTTATGCTTCTTGTAATAGATCTAGTAGAAATATTCTTTGGGATAACTTGATTAATTTTGCCACGTTTGTCTATAATCCTTGGCTTGTTGGTGGTTATTTTAACAGTATTTTGTTCTCTTCTGAATGATGTGGTGGTTGCTCTCTTAATATTCATTCCATGGAATATTTTTCCAATATGATCCTTGATTGTAATTTGAAATATTTAAATTATACTTGGCAAAACTCTAGACTTTGGCAATGGTATATATTTTAATACTCATTGGATCACTTAGTGGCCTATTACCTCTATAGATCATTTAAGCAGAACCTTGTATGATCATGCTTCTCTTTTGGTTTATATTAAAAATAATTCTAATAGATTAAAGAATTTCATTTGGAGGATAATTAATCAATTTGGAAAAATTAAGTAAGAGAAATTTACTAATTAATTAATGATTTTATTAATCAAATTAAAATTACAATCATATCTGATCTTCATTAATTAATTCATGGGTAGATCTTTAAGTGTTTAATAGCCTAAAGAAAGTTAATGAATTTATGATTTACCCATATGTGTTAGAAAATCATAAAAGTAATTAATTAAGTTCCTTAATCTAATTAATCAATAATTATGAGCTAATTGCATTAGACCCTTTCATTTCTTAGGTCATTGCAAGTTATTTTCGATGCATATCATGTTGGCTCATAATTATTTAATAAATTACTTTAAGGTAACATAGGTAAGGGTTAATTAGTGAATTTAATGCATATTACAGCCTAATTAATCTATAAAATCCACTTAATTACATTTTATTAAACTAAATCAATTCACAAACATGGGAATGTGTTAGGATCAGCAAACTTTCCTTCATTTCATTAAATCAAATTGAAACATAAAATTTAAAAGTGACATAAGAAACTTTGGTTTGCTTCAAATGTTTTTATTTGGTATGATTGTCTTTAGGAATTAATTTAATTGAACAAAATCATGAGTTTATGTTTAGTTATTCCTCTCCAATCATATTAAATGTTGTATGTCATTTGATGCATGCATTCATCTTTTATAAAATTAACTAAATTAAATGGTTCCCTTTATGTCAAGCTTGCATGTGTTGATTTAATTTAATATAAGTGTGCCTATTATCACTATTAAGTCAAAGTTATTTTCAAAAGTTTATAAGTCAACTATAACATTTGGAGTGATAATAGTTATAAATATTTATAAGCTAGCATGTGTCTATGGCTTAGAACATGTGATATGGAGTTCTCTTTCTTTAGTATATATGGATGTTAACAAGTGTATAGTACATTTGAAAAGACATAACATTTGTTTGAATTCATTCCAATGTATTTCTTTGTTAGAATTTAGATAGAACTTTAGCTCACATATATAAATAATTCAATTGAAAGAAATATAACTTTAGCATGATTTTCCATTCTTGTAGTCACCTGTACATTCATGTGTATTCAAAAATAGTGGGTATATCTAGTCTAGACATTCCAGGGATGCAAGGTTTTTAAGTAAGGAGGTCTTTTACCTCACTCCCTGGTTTAACAATGGTGAAGTATCTTAAAACTTTTATACACTTGTATGTGCATTTAGCTAGTGAATGAAAATCTCCTTTTCAACTTTAGCTCATATGTATAAAAAATTCAATTGAAATAAATACAACTTTTGCATGATTCTCCATTCTTGTAGTCACTTGTACATTCATGTGTATTCAAGAATAGTTGGTATATCTAGTCTCGAGATTCTGGGGATGCAAGGATTTAAGTAGCCCCCAAGAGGTCTTTACCTCACCCCACTAGTTTAATAATGGATAAATACATTTAGTTAATGAATGAAAATCTCTTTTTCAACTTTAGCTCACATGTATAAGTAATTCAATTGAAAGAAATACAACTTTTGCATTATTTTCCATTCTTGTAGTCATTTGTACAATCATGTGTATTCAAGAATAGTGGGTATATCTAATCTGGACATTTCGGGGATGTGAGACCTTAAGTAGCCCCAAGAGGTCTTTACCTCATTCCCCTAGTTTAATAATGGCAAAGTATCCGCTTAAAACTTTGATACACTTGTATGTGCATTTAGCTAATGAATTAAAATCTCCTTTTCTACAAATATACACATCTACATTCATCATCTAAGTGTGCTAAAACTTATTGTATGTGTATGTATATTTAAGATTAATATCATATGCATGTCACATGTGATGGAAGGAATGATTGAAATATGTCATGTGATAGTAATTCAATTGAATTAATCTTAAGATACCTTTCATATTAAATAAGATTATTTTAAGTGAGCCTAAACTTAGATTAAGTTAAAATTTATAATAATCCATTCACTAAAGAGCTAAATCAAATTTACATGCTTTAGAAAGTGGTTTAAGGTAGGGATGAAAGAGGGCAATCCTCTTTCCTTCACTTTATACACTTAGTTGCTAAGTGTAATAAAATGAAATAAAAGAAAACATAAATTAAAATTCTCAAATCAATTAAATAATCTCAAGTGAGACCAACCCTTCATGTAAAATTAAATATTTCTAAATTAAGAGAACTGCAACTCTAATGCCTAGCAAGACATACCACACAAGCCTTAACACACACATTAGAATTAAGTCACTACTTCTAACTTTATGTAGGGCAGTGCTAGGTATGATGTATATTTTAGTTTGTGATGTATTATTATAGACTGAATGTTAGGGTGTATGCCTCACAGACTAGATGGTAGGCCATGATTAGCATAATTATGTTTTCTGTAGGGGATTATGTTTAATGGGCTACTTAAAAATAAATACAAATGCACTCTTTGATGGTTGTGTAGCCCCTAAGCATAATCCAAGTTAGGATAGGTGGGCTTGGTTACCCATGTGTAGGGTGCTAAGTCTAAATTATGATATAACTGCTTGGAATTATATGTATCTTTAACTCACCTTTATTTTGCAGGTGTAGTTAGATTTACTTTTCCTATTCTTAATGAAATTTTACAATTAGGAATTAGGATTAGTGCTATGGGGGATAAGGATGAGCATTGGCTAGAAGGCTTTATCTTGGGAGGCCATGTGATGCCTTTGAAGTGAAGCAAATTAAATCAAAGGAAAGAAATGAAGACTTGAAGAAAGAAGAATAAAGACCCCCATAGCATTCATTCATTATAAATTATAATTATTATTTTATAATTTCAATTTGTATAAAGGTAGAGCTTGGTTACCCATCTTTTCTTTCGGTTGTACAATGTACCGATCAGACCTTTTATTCTTTCATGATAGTTATAGAAATTGGTTCATGATTTGCTTAGATGTGTACTAAAAAATGCAATGCTTTTCTTAATTTCTTAAATGATTGATGTTTGAATGTGTGCTTGATGCGATTAGGCTCTGAGAGAAAAATAAATCTGTCATCCAACTACAACAAATAACTATAGTTTTAAATAATTCATAACCACACATAAAGCCTAGGCATTAAATCAAGATAATTAAACGATTTAGCAACACCTTAGTTGAATGTTGTATGTCTGACGTCATGTATGCATATTGCTTTACTCTTACTAAGAAAGGGTTTCCATCCTTGCACGATAGGGGAAGGCTTGACCTTTGAGGGCCTCCTCTATGGTGGAAAACACCAATTTCCCATTTATTTAGCCAATAATCTAACTTCATCATGCATATAGGCATACCAAATCCAAAACCTTTGTCAAAATGAAGTGTCCAAAATCAAATAAAATTAGATAAGATTTGCATTTGTAGATTAAGTCATTACTCATACCACTCATTCTCTAGTCTCTTATGGAGTGGGTTTAAGGACTTTTGTCTCTTTCTAAATTAATAACAATCCAACTATCTTTCAAATGCATAAGACTTGCCTACATGATTTTAAAATCATAGGAGGAGTTAGCTGGTAGCCACTCTAGGAAATTATAAGCCAGGTAGTCAACTAGTTTATTCTTTTTTGTAGAGGTAAACCTTATGCCCATTTTTGCTTAGACTTAGGTCATTCTTTAGCTCATGCCAAAGCTCCCTAGATATAGGGTCTGAGGTTGCTGTTTCCTTTATGCTACTAGCATAAATTCTCAACTCTTAGGCATTTCGACAACTTTGTGTTGTTGGATTATAAGTCCTAGCTTTCTAATAAAATGTTAACTTCAATAAAATTAATCTCTTCAACTTCAAACATATAAAATACAACCATATGATAGATTGTAATGCTCACTAGGCTTTCCTAGTATCATGAGCATTTCCAACTCATTCCCTTGGCTTCAATAATAAGTCTTCTCCTTGAACAATCCCATTTAATTTTAATACAAACAATCCTTTCATAGTCTAGCCTCAAAATCTTTGGAGACCTTAATTTCTACTTAATAGAGAGTATTCCTAAGGAATTCACATTCTTAGGATGTAATTAACTATGGGGCTTGCCTCCATAGGGAACTTAATGAACTGCTTAAAATAAACCCTATTTTACTTTTCCATGTAAAGTGGGGAAAGATCTCAGTATATTCAAAACCCATCATGCCTTAGAGTCCTTAATAGTGATTAGGTCTATTATAGGGTGATGATTTCTATCTATCGAGATGTATCATTCTTTTTCATACTAGATCACTTCAAGATATGGTGTCCCGTGATCTCAAAAATAAACACCACAATTAATTTTTAATGTTGTTGCTAACAATTAGAAAGCTCCTTTACATCCCGATAATTTGATTACGGGATGAATAGACTCAGTTTAAACTAAATGACTTAAACAAAATCTAGTTTGGTGGAACAAGCATTATTTTAAAAATATTTTGCTAATATGAAGGATATGGAAAATTTTGTTTATGATATTGAAGTTTATATTATGAAGAAACATTCCAAGATTATGGACTTGAATGAGGTGAAGGATAAACTTATTAATTTTCAAAATATGGAAGAAACTTATTACCATCAAAAAGCTGCTAGTAAACATATTGCAGATGGTGATAGGAATACTAGGTATTTACATGCTTTAGTTAATAAAAAGAGAGAGCTTTAAAAATATTTAGAAAATTAAAAATGATAATGGAGAATGGATTACGAGAATAATGATATTAAGGATTAATTATTTTAGAAATATGCTTAATAAGAGTTGCTCTTATGAAGCTATTTCTAAATAGCTCTTGATTCCTTCTATTATTACTAATGATGATAATGCTTTGCTTACTATTTTGCCGAATCAAGATGAAAATTTTAAAGTTCTTAATAGTATGAAGATATATTTTGTTGCTGGACTAGAGGGTTTCACTAGTCAATTTTTTTCAAAAATATTGGTTTATTATTAAAAATGATTTGATTGATTTCTTTAATGGTCATACTTTTCCTAGATATTTTTTTAGCACTTCTATTATTCTCATACCTAAGAAAAATAATCTATACTATTGGAGTGAGTTTAGACCTATCAGTGTTTGCACCTTCTTTAATAAGCTAATTTCAAAAATTATTGCCAATAGGCTTAGTCTTCTTCTTCATAAGATCTCTCACGACCTAACTAGTTTTGCTAGAGGTAAATCTATTTCTTATAATATTTTACTTGCCCAAGAATTAATTCATGATTTAGAATAGTGGAGGAAACATTCTTTTCAAATTAGATATTACCAAAGCTTTTGATAATATCTCTTAGGATTTCCTTTTCCACATTATGAATTTATTTGGGTTTTCTGATAAATTTATTATTCCTATTATAAATTATATTAATAATGCCCATTTTTCTATTTTGCTTAATGGGGAAGCTTTGGGTTTCATTCCTTCCTCCCTTGGCTTAAGACAAGGGGATCCTTTATTTTCTACTTTATTTATCATTGTTGTTGAATACTTACTTTGGAGCATCAATGGTTTATTCTTAAATAATCCTAATTTGTATTAGAGAACTCTTGGTGGTTTTCTTTTTTCCCATTTAAGCTTTGTGGATGATTTTATTATTTTTTGCAATGCTTCTATTCATCATGTCAAGAATCTCAAAAATCTTTTAAATAAATTTCGTAGAGAAAGTGGTCTTACTATAAATGATAACAAAAGCTATTTCAATTACTTCTTCTAGTATCTCCAATAATAAAATCAATCACATACTACATATAACTAATTTTAAACATCAACATTTACCTCTTAAGTACTTGGGTGCTCCTCTTTCAAAGGTCCAAAATGATCCCATCTTTTGATGAGTTAATTCAAAAAATTTTAAATAAAATTTCTATTTGGGAATTCATTTACTCTCCTTTGGTAGGCTCACTATTCTTAAAAGCACTCTCAATTCAATGCCTATATTTGATTCAAACTATTATTCTACTAATTCTACTTATCGTAATTCATCACTTGCTTAATAAATTTTTTGGGATCCAATAATTTATTAAAAGAATGCATTGGAGGTATAAATGTTTGTGGTCCTTTTGGTGAAGTTGGTCTTGTTTGCAAACCTATTCGTGAAGCTATTATTTTCTTCTCTCATAAGCTCTAGTGGAATTTTATAAAGAATGATACCCTTTGGGCTAAATTTATGATGGAAAAATATTACCTATGTAGACACCCTCTTATATGTGGTTATAATGTTGGTGACTCTCCGATTTGAGAATGGCTTTGCTCCATTAAATGGGTTGTTGAATGCTTAATATCTTGGGGTATTCATTTGGGCTCATCCTTCTTTTAGCAAGACAATTGGATTGGCAATGGATCTATTGATTCCCTTTTATCTACACAGTCTACTCCTCCTATCAAAGTTAACTCTTTTTGGCTTAATAACAATTGGAATGAAAACAAACTTGGAAAATATATCTTTATTTCTCTTTTTGATAACTTTAGAAACGCTCCTATTTTTTCTAACAAACCTGATCAAATTCTTTTTAAGCTCTCTTATAATGGTGAATTCATTCTTAAAGAGGTTTAGAATTTTATCGAGATAAACACCTCTAATGCTTTCATTAAACTTTGGAACAATATCATTCCCATTTCTTATTCGGTTTTAGCTTGGAGGATTTTGAATAACTTTATTCTTGTAGATTTCTTGCTCTAGAATAAGGGTTTTATTTACCTTCTAAGTGCTATTGTTGCTTTCATATTGAAAATGTTAATCATGTTTTATCAATGGCCATTGCTTCCAAATTATGGATATGGTATGATGATTTATTTAACACTAACTATTTTTATGGTTTCCTTTCTTTATATCAACTTCTTGAAGCTTGTTTCCAAAAAAAGTGAAAGGTCATATCAAAATCATAATTGGTATTACCTTTATTTGGTTCATTTGGATGGATAGAAATGATGCTAAATATGGTATTCTATGAATCATAAAAGGATCCTGGCTAGAACTAAAGAAAAAAATTCATGCTTTGTTTAATGTTAATTTAATTAGCAACATCCATTTTAGAGGTTACAAATTTGTGGCTAAAAAATTAGGTCTCATTCTGCCTATCGTTTCTTTCAATAAGGCAATTAGGATATCCATTGGATCAAACCTAATGAATAATTTATTAAAATCAATACTAATGGCACAGTTTCACCTAATAAATATGGTTATGGTGGTATTATTATGGATTCCAATGGTACTATCATTTTTGCTTTTGCTTATCTCTTCAAAGCATGTTCTATTATTCATGATGGCTTATGGCTATTAATAAAACTATTGATATATTTTTGAACATAGGCCTCTTTAATATTCGGATTAAAGTTGACACTCTTCTTTTACTTGATTTGCTCACTTCTAATAAAATGAGGAATGCTGATTTATTTTATCTCCTTAATCACACTAAAACCCTCCTCTCTCAAGTTTGCTACAAAATTTCTCATATTCTTCGTGAAGGTAATGCTTGTGTGGATTTTCTAGCCAATTTAGGTGTTAAATTAAATGAGCTCACTATATTAGATAATCAAAACTTACCTAAGCTGCTGAGAGGCTTGGTTAATCTAGATAACTCTGGACTACCTAACTTCAAACTTTAACTTGTGGCTTTTTTTGTTGGTCTTTAGCTATGGTGTTTTCTTTGAGCCTTTTTATTGATTGTTTCTTTTGTGCTTTCCCATATTTGGAGTGCTCCTTACTATTCTTCTTTAAGGTCTTGGCTAACTTTATTTTCTATGAGTGCTACCTTGTTTGGTGGATGTTGTTGTTTGTTTCTACCCTCTACCTGGTTATTTTGGGTGGTGTTTATTTGAAGGCTGTTGTTAGTATTTTCATTTATGTCTTAGTGTTGGGCTTTTTGGTGGTTATTAATTTCCTTTCCTATTTTGGCTCGATGGGTATTGATTATTGGTTGTTCCCTCTGGCTTATGGCTTGAAGCTTGATGTTTTATGGTAATTCCCTTCCTATTTTCTCTTTGGTGGTGGCTAATTGTTCTCTTGGGTATAGAAGGGACTTTATTTTTCTTGGGTAACTTTCCTTTCCTCTCTGGTTTACTGCTGGTGGGTTTGTGGTCCTCATAGGCTTATTTTTCCTTGGTTGTTTTTCTGGCTGGGTTATTATCATAATTGTTTCTTATTTTTGGTGGCTTCCTATTGTGTTCTAGTTATGCTTGCTATCGATTTTTCCCTCTGAATGAGGTTTGCCTCATATCTAGGCTGGTTTCTTCCTTATTTGAGTTGGATCTTCTGCTATTGTGGTGACCGGTTAGGTGGCCTTGTTGGCTGGCTCAGTTGATTGGCTATATTGGTTGGCAGGGTTAGTTGACTGGGTGGCTGTGTTGGCTGGTTTTACCTCCTCTGTTGGTGGTAGATCTAAGGGGTTGTTGGTGGTTTATCTTAGTAGTTTGGATTTGTCCTGGTGAAGGCTGTTTGTTGGCTATTGTATTTTTTATTTTGTTGATTAGGCCTTGGTGATCAGTTTTGTTGGTTTTGGTTTGGTTCTGTTGGTTATGTTTTCAGCCTCCGCCTATAATGGTCTTCCTCTCTTGGCTGTAGCTGCTTATCTTTTGCTTTTTTCTTATTTGGGTGGCAGCTTAGCTATGGGTCTATTTTCTCCTGGAATAAGTGTTGTTTGTTGGTGAGCTAGGTGGCTTTATTGGCTGTTTGCTTCTATTTTGTTGCTGGTGAGATCTTGTGGTTTTTTTGTCTTCATTTTTGGTTTGTTGTCATTGGTTTTGGTTGAAAGGATTTAGTGGCTGTTGGTTTTCCTTGGGTGCTGGTCACTTGGTTTGGTGTCTTGGATTTTATTTTGGCTGTGGGTATTACCTCTTTCTGGTGTATTTTTCTCTCCTTGTTTCCTAATATCTTGCTCTTGGTTTGTGGTGGTGGTTTCACTGTTACATTGGCTATTTTTGGTGGTAGCCTTGCTGGATGCTCCTTTGGTCTTTTTGTTTATCTGTCTTGGTGGAGGTGTAGCTCCCCCTTTTATCTTTTGCATGTAATCTTGGGTTATCCTCTGCCTGGATTGGATTGGTGGCTGCTGTTGGTGTTAGTTGTCCCCTCTATTTAGGTATTGGTTTGCTATTGCTTTGGGGACAATCTTGGGATGGTTCTTTGGCATTGGGCCTATCTTTTCTGGACTGTGTTGGTATCCCTGTTAATGATGCTTGCTCTTTTTGGTATTTCTCCTCCCTTTTGGTGTTGGCTTTGGTGGTTTCCTCTTTGTATTACTCGTCACGATGGATGGCTATTGGTCTGCCTTATTAGTCTTGGTTGTTTTGGTGGCTTTGTGCTTGGATGCCCTGTTTTCTAGTTGGAAGACTTTGTAGCTTTGTTGGATGATGATCTCTAGATGGCTGCCTACATGAGGTATGCTGGTTATGATGGCCTCGATGTTTCCCTCTATTTCTTGTTTTGGTTGGTAGCACTATATGTAACTTCTTCTGAAGTTTGGATCCTTACACATAGTGTTGCTCCTTGAGATGATTGCAACACGAGCCTTTTCTTTACTTTGCTCTTTCTCTTAATGCCTACTTAATTGTACTCATCCTTTCCTTAGAATGTTGCAGATTTCTTTTATAGGTTGGCAATCTGGCCAGTTGATTTTGTTGTTATCAAAGAAATCAAGTGGATTTTGCTATTACTCATATGGATCTTCTACTGTTGCTAATTTGGTTTTTCTTTTGCTTCTCTTTATTTAATAGCGTATTAGTTTGGGGATTCATCTCTTTAGGCTTTATTATAGCTCTTCGAGCATTAGTTTAGAGATTTATTTCCTTTAAAGGCTTTGTACTCTTTATTTTGTGGCAATAAAATTCCCCTAATTTGCCAAAAAAAAAAATCCTAAACCCAAAACCCTAAACACTAAACCCTAAACCCAAAATCCTAAAACCCTAAACCATAAACCCTAAACCCTAAACCCTAAACCCTAAAATCTAAACCTAAATAAATAAAATAAAATAAAATAAATTAAAAGCCCTAACAAAAACTTAAACCTAAACATAAACATAAATCAAGAAATAAAATAAAATAGAAAATAAAAACTAAACTAAACTAAAATAAATAAAACCTAAACTAAACTAAAAAAAATTAAAATAATCCTAAAAATAAAAAACCAAAATTAAATAAAAACTAAACCTAAAATAAAAATAAAATAACCTAAGATAAAATAAAATAAAAACTAAATAAAAACCTAAACCTAAAAAATAAATCTAAAAATAAAAACTAAAAATAACTAAAAATAACACCTAAACTAAAAAACTAAACCTAAAATAACTAAAATAAACAAAATAAAATAAACTAAACCTAAACTAAATAAACTAAAATAAAAATAAAATACTAAACCTAAATAAACTAAACCTAAAATAAGCCTAATCCTAAAATACCTGCTACTAAAATAAAATAATATAACTAAACCTAACTGAATAAAAAATAACCTACCAAATAACAAAATAAAAATAAAACAAACTAAAAATAAACTAAACTTAAATAAACTAAAAATGCATTAAAATTATAAAACTAAAATGTTAAACTAAAATAAAAATAAACTTAAGAAATAAATAAATAAAATACTAATTAATAAAATAAACTAAATACTACTGGTTTGCTTAATTAAAACTCTACTAGGCTCTAAATCTTAACCACTATATGGCATGGGCCTAGGCCCTAAACCCTAGCCACTGGGCCCTAAACTTCCTGATCCAAAAACTACATTACTGGGCCAACACTGAGCCCACCCAAACCTAATAAAAACTTTACCTAAAACCCTACCCCTAGGCCCTTCCTAACTGACCCTCCAACCACTGTTCCTAACCATAACACCCCAGGCCCTGATCTTACTCTAATCATGGGCCTATGGGCCCTGGGCCACTCTTACTACCACAGGCCCTGAGTAAACAACCCAGGCCTAACCCTATGTTACCCAAACCTTACCTAAACCTAAACCAAACTAAACCCTAATCCATAAACCTAAACCCTAAAGCATAAATCCACAAAACCCTAAATGTAAAACCTAAACAAACCTAACCCTAAACCCTAAACCCTAGCCCCAACCCCACTAAACCTAAAGTAATTAAATAAATTAAAAATAAACTTCATCCCTAAAACCTAATATAAACTTAAACCTAAAATAAAACCCCAAACCATAAACTAAACCTAAAGTAACTAAATAAATAAATAAAATAAAATAAATACATAACTAATAAACCATAATGTAAACACAACCAAGAATGGGCAAACCTTGATGGTAAGAACATCATAGTCAGCTATCTACATATGGTGTGGTGGAGTGAAGGCCACGATTATCAGTGGTGGTCAGTGGTGGTGGTTATGGAGGCGGGAG
Organism: Cymbidium sinense; assembly: GCA_021442155.1. Taxonomy (NCBI): domain Eukaryota; kingdom Viridiplantae; phylum Streptophyta; class Magnoliopsida; order Asparagales; family Orchidaceae; genus Cymbidium; species Cymbidium sinense. The sequence continues at coordinate 271,637,896 of CM038215.1, forward strand.
GAATGACAGAGGTTATAACCGTTATGGTGGCAGAGCGAGAAATCAAGATATGATGGTGGAGCCCATCACTCGAGAGGCCAGGATGGTTATGGGAATTGAGAAAGCGAAAATGATCGATCTACTTATAGGCTTGTGTCTTCATAGTAGAGATGCTTCTAGTTATCTAGATTTTTATTTGCTCTATGTGTGCTCATTTTTATCTATGTTATCACTTGCATCTTAGAAAACTTGGTGGGTTACTTGGTTGATGAAATTGAAAAGAAGGAATGTTTAATCTGAATTTCTTCTTTGTTAAAAAAACCAAAAACCCTAAACCATAAACTAAAACTTGAACCTAAACCAAAAACCTATACCCTAAACCCTAAACCCTAAAACCATAAACCACAAACCATAAAACCTAAATCCTAAACCCAAAACACAAACCTAAACTAAACCCTAAACCAAAAAAAAACCCTAAACCCTAAACCCCTATACCCTAAACCAAACCTAAACTACACCATAAATCCACCCTAAACTGACCTTAAACCTAAACCCTACACTACCCTAAACCCTCTAACCCTAGCCTAAAAAACTAACCCAAAACCTGACCCCAACCTAAACCCTAAAACCACAAAAACTAAACCTACTAAATATCACAAAATAAAATAAAATAAAAACCTATAAATAAGATAAAATAAATAAATAAACCTATAAACCTTAAAATAATAAATAACTAATAAAATAAGATAAAATAAATAAAACTAAAACTAAAAATAAATCATGGATAAAACCTAAATAAAATAAAATCTAGGGAAAAATAAATAAATAATTAATAAAAATTAACTAAAATAAAAAATAAAATGAGCCATCTAAGCACTCTACCTACCTCTTAAATCCTCACTAAATCCTGGGCTCTAAGGCCTAAATCTTATCATCTAACCCAACCCAAAACCCTAGGACCTGACCCTAAACCAAACCACTACTAAGGCCCTAAAACCATATCTTCCAAAAACCATACCACTAGCCTAAACTAACTGGGAAAGTACCCATAAAGGCTATAAATAGCCAAACTGGGCCATAGGCCATACCTACCATACCCTACCCTAAAATCCTACCCTAAACTATCACCCTGGGCCTAAAACCCTACCTACTATACCTAAACCTTAAAACTATCCTAAACTCAAGCCTAAACCTAAACCTAAATGAAACCTAAACTTAAAAAAGTAATTAAATAAATTAAAAATAAACTTGATCCTAATAAACCTAAACTTAAACCTAAACCACAAACCATAAACTAAACCTAAAGTAACTAAATAATTAAAAAAAAACCTAACCCTAACTAATAAACTAAACCTAAGAATGGACAAAACCTTGATGGCAAGAACATCACTACAGGCTGGTCTAGATATGGTGGAGGAGGCATCTATCATAGTGGTGGTCAGTAGTGTGGTTATGGAGGAGGAGAACGATAAGGTTATAGCATGGTGGCGGAGGAGAAATCGAGATATGATGGTGGATCCACCACTAGAGGCAGTGGTTCGATGGAACTGGAAAAATTGAAAAATGGTCGATCCGATCTGCTTATACTATAAGTAAGATTCTAGTATCTAAGATTTTTATTTGCTCTAATGTGTGCTCATTTTATCTATGTTCTAAATGTCTAAACATGGTGGGTTACTTGGTTAATAAAATTGAAAAGAAGAAATGTTTAATATGATTTTATTCTATTAAAAATCAAAAAAAACTACTAACGTGAAACTAAACCAAAAACACTCTAAACCCAAACCTAAAACAAAACCATAAACCTAAAACCCTAAAATAAAACATAAACCCAAAACCACAAAACCTAAAATAAAACCCTAAACTAAAACCTAAACTAAACCCTAAACCCTAAACCAACTAAACCTAAACCCAAAACCCAAAATCTAAACTTTCCCTAAACTCTAAATAAAATAAACTAAACAAAAACCTAAACCTAAATTACAACCCCAAAACTAGGCCCTAAACCCTAAATCCTAAATCAGTACCCTACCATAGGCCTCCACACTGAGCCAAACCCAACTAGGCCCTACCTGACTTCTAAATCTTAAAACCTAAATAAACCTAAACCTAAACCACAACCTAAAACCACAAAACATGAGCCTAAACTAAATAAAATCTAAAATAAAATAATAATAAACCTAAATAAAATAAAATAAAGATAAAAAAAATAAATAAAACCTAAACCTATAAAAATAAAAAATAAAATAAATAGAAAATAAATAAAACCTAAATTAAAAATAAAATAAAACCTAATATAAAAAATTTAAATAAAATAAAAGCTAAAATGTAAAAAAAATGAAATAAACTAAAATAAAAAAAATAAAATAAAATCATACCAAAATAAACCTAAATCCTAAAACATTAAAACTTAGCCCTAAAACTACCAAATAAACCCTAACCTAAAATCCTAAAAAACTCTAACCCTGGCCCTAAATCATAAAATAACTCCCAAATAAAAATAAACTAAACTATTAAAATAAAACCCTAAATATTATAAAACTAAACCTAAAATAAAAAATAAAATAAACCTAAAGTAAAATAAAATAAAAACTTAAACCTAAAAATAAACCCAAAAATAAATAAAATAAAACCTACCTAAACTAAATAAACCTAAACCTAAATAAAATAAAATAAAATAAACCTAAAAAAAAAAAATAAATAAAATTAATAAATAAACTAAACATACTAAAAAAATAAAATAAAGAAAAAATAAAACTAAACTTAAACATAAACCTAAAAATAAGATAAAACTTTAAATAAACCTAAAAAAAACCTATAAAGCCAAAAAAAAAAACCTAAACCTAAAATAAAATAAAATAAACTAAACTAAAATTTTCTAAATAAATAAACTAAACAAATAAAATAAAATAAACCATAAATTTAAAATAAACTAATAATAAATAAATTAAATAAACCTAAACCATCTTTCTTTAAAATAATAAATAATATAATAATACCACTGAAACCCTGACCTAACCTAGCCAACCCTCCACACCACCACAGGCCCTGGGCCACTAAAATTCTGACCACTGAGCCCAACCCACTAACCCAACTTAAAGGCTAAAATATAAAATTAAATGAAAAACCAAATAAAATAAAATAAATAAAACCAAACTAAAACATACTTAAAATAATATAAAATATCTTTAAAATAAACAAAAAATAAATTAAATAAAACCTAAATTGAACTAAAAATAAAAAATAAACCTAATAAAAAACTTAAATAAAATAAAAAACTAAATGTAAATAAAAATTAAATAAACCTAAAATAAAAAAATAAAATAACCTAAACATTAAAATAAACATTAAACCTAAACTAAATAAACCATAAAACCTAAACTTTAAGCTAAACCCAATAAAAAAAACTAAATAAACCTTAAACCTTAAACCTAAAGCTAAAACCTAAACCTAATCCTAAACTAAACTAACTAAACCACAAAACTACTAAACCACAAACCAACCAAAACCAATCTTTCCCAAACCTACCCTAAACTCTAAAATACCTAAACCCTAATACCATACCATAAACCAAATAAACCAGACCTAAATCATAACTTCTAAAACTAAATAAAATACTAAACTCAAACTTTAACCTAAACCAAAACCAATAAAAAAACTAAACCCTAAATCCTAAACTAAAACAAAGAAAAGACTAAACTTAAATAAACCCCAAACTTTAAACCTAAAAGTACTAATGAAAAAAAATAAAAATAAACATAAATAAATAAATACAAAATAAACTAAAATATTTAAAAAATAAATAAATAAACCTCAGGTTTGTTAATTTTTTTAAAAACCTAAACATGAGTCTAAACTGAGCCTAAAGACCCCCCCCTTGCCACAGGCCCTGGGCCATGATCCTAAACCCTAAAACTGGGCCTACTACCCTATCTTAACCCACCTGAGCTACTGAGCCCAGGCCCTAAACCCAGAAACTAACTAACTCCCAAAACCTATCCAGATCTATGACCTCCAATGCTGGGCCCTAGCCAACTCTAAACTTCCCACAAAACCCTAAATCTGGATCATAAGCTGACCCTAAATCCTGGGTTTTAAAAACTGGCCACTGAGCCTGACCCTGACCAAAAACCATATACCCTAAACCCTAACCTAAACAAACCTAATCCCAATCTAAAATAAAAAATTTAAACTAAGATAAAAATAAAAAAATAAAATAAAATGTAAAAAACTACTAAAATCTAGGCTAAATAATAATAAAATAAAATAATAAAAAATAAATTGAATAAAATAAATATACTAAACTAAACTAAAATAAAATAAACCTAGATAAAACTAAAATAAAATAAACTAAATGTAAAATAAAAATAAAATACTTAAAATAAAATAAAATAAACCTAAATTATACCCTAAATAAAAACCATAAACTCTAAACATGACCAACCACAAGACCTACTGGGCCCTAAACCTTAAACCTTTAACCTAAACCCTAAACTAAACCTAAACCCTGCTAAACCCTAAACCTTAAACCCTACTTTAATAACCCACAAACCAAACCACAATTAAAACCATAAAACCCTAAACCCTAAACCCAAAAATTAAAACACACAAACCTTAAACTAAACCCCAAACCAAAAACTAAACCTAAAGTAACTAAAAAATTTAAAATAAACTAAACTAAACTTAATAAACCTAAACCTAAACTAGAAAATGGAAACTTGATAACATCACCATTAAATAGGCCCATTTTAGATCTAGCATTGGAAGCAAAGGCGGAGGTGGAAATTATCATAGTGGTGGTGGGGGATCTAGAGGTGTTGATGGATATAGAGATGGTGGTCGAGGAAGGTGGTGTCATGGGCGGAGGAGTGACAAATGTTACAAGTGGTAGTGGCGGTGAAGATCAGGGATATGATGGTGGTCCCCTAGGAAAGGGGTGGTTGATGGGCGAAGAAACTAAGAGCTTCGATCTGTTGTTTATGGAATCATGTCTTTACAGTAGAGATGGTTCTAGTGATCTAGGGTTTTTGATTTGCTCTATGCATGACCATATATGATCTTTGTTATCATTTGTGTCTTAGAAAACTTGGTGTGTTACTTGGTTGATGAAATTAAAAAGAAGAAATGTCGAATCTAAATTTATTCTCTATTAAAAAAAAGCCAAAAACCCTAAACCGTAAGACCTAAAACCTAAAACTTAAATCATAAACCCTAAATAAACAAACTCTAATCCCCAAACCTAAACCCCAGACTTGTAAAAAAATTAATAATAAATTAAAAAAACTGAAAAAACCAACCTAAACCTAAACTAAAGAAAATAAAATAAAATAAACTAAACTAAAATAAAAATAAAAAAAAACTAAATTAAAACCTAAATAAAATAAAACTAAACCTAAAATAAAATAAAATAAAAACTAAATAAAACTAAATGTAAAATAAATTAAAATAAAACCTAAACCCTAAACTAAAATAAACCTAAAATAAGAATAAAATAAACCTAAACTTAAACTAAAATAAATAAATAAAATAAATAAACCTAAACCTAAATAAAATAAAATAAAGAAAAATAAACTAAACTTTAAAACCTAAAGAATAAAAAATACACCTAAACCTAAAATAAATAAAACCTCCACCTAAAATAAAAATAAACCTAAACCAAAAAATAAAAAAAATAAACTAAACTAATAAAATGTAAACCTAAACCTAAAAAATAAATAAATAAAACCTAAACTAAATAAATCCTAAAATAAATAAACTAAACTAAATAAAATAAAATAAACCTAAATAAAATAAATATAAAATAAAATAAATAAAATAAATTAGATAAATTAAAAAACCTCCTAAACCCTCCCTAACTCCCTTACCCAACCCCCTGACCCTCCCACCTCTGAGCCATAAATCTGACCTAAATCCTGGGCCCTAAACCTGACCTCTAAACCTAAACCCTCCTACACCTAACCTCCCAACCTTCCTGAATCACCCTCCTTCCCCCGGCCCACTATCCTCTGACCCTAAACCTAAGGCCACTCAAATATACCCTCCCTCTCTATCCTCAGGCCTGGGCCCTGATCATGACTATTATAAACCCTACTATACCTACCATAAACTAAACCCTGGGCCTAAAACACTGGGCCCTGGGCCTAAAGACCTACCCTAAACTTACCACTAAAACTTTCCACCTATACCACTGATAAAGCATAATTCTTGCCTACCACTAAAGACTTAAATAAAATTTAAAATAAAATAACTAAAATAATAAATAAATAAATAAATAAAATATAAATCTTTTGCTTATTTTAGAAACCCTAAACTTTACTAAACCCTAAATCCTGACCCTAGGACTAAAATACTAATAAACCCTACTTATAACCTACCTGACCCAACCCAGATCAAATAAACCCTAGGCCAACCAACCCAAAACTGAAACTGATCCACTACTCCTAAACTAAACCTCCACCACTCTAACTCCACTAAACCTATAAACCCTAAACCTTAACCTAACTAACCCTAAACTCTAAACTAATCACCTTCATCCCTAACCCTACCAAAACCTACAACACCCAAAACCTTCCCTAAACCACTAAACTTAATCTTAAATTAAATAAAAAACTTAAACCTAAATAAATAAAATTAAATAAACCCCAAACCTAAATCTTAAATAAACTATAATAAATATAAATATAAACTAAACTAAAAAATAAAATAATCCTAAGAATAAAAAACCTAAGTGAGGTGACATTTATAGTGTTGGTGGGGATAGGTCTGGTGGATATGGAGGTGGTGGTCGGAGCAGTGGTGGTTATGAAGGCAGGAGGAGTGATAGAGATTACAGCCATGGCGATGGCAAAGGGAGAGATTGAGGATATGATGGTGGATCTTGCTACTCGAGAAGCCGGGGTGGTTCTGATGGGAGCTGAAGAAACTAAAGAATGGCATATCCGATCTACTGTTTATGGAACCATGTATTTACAATAGAGATGGTTCTAGTTATCTAAGGTTTTTGATTTGCTCTATGCGTGCCCATTTTTTATCAATGTTGTCACTTGTGTCTTAAAAAACTTGGTGTGTTACTTGGTTGATGAAATCGAAAAGAAGAAATATTGAATTTGAATTTGTTCTCTATTAAACAAAAAGCCAAAAATCCTAAACCCTAAATTAAAACCTCCCCTAAACCACACCTAAACCCTAAACCCACCCTCCTAAACCCTCCACCCCACCCTAAACCTATACTAAACCTAAACCTAAACTCCTAAACCCTAAATCCCTACCTCCCACCTTCCTAATCCACCTAGTGACCCTAAAACCAATAAACCAAAGCTAAACTAAATAAAACATATAAAATAAATAAAATCTAACCAAAATAATAATAAAAAATAAACCTAAACTAAAACCTAAACCTCTAAAAGAAAATAAATATAAAATAAATAAATATATAAATTAATAAAACCTAACTAAATAAAATCTAAAATAAAATAAAATAAACCTAAAATAAAATAAAATAAAACTAAAATAAAAAACTAAACTAAAATAAACCTAAAATAATATAAAATAAAAATTTAAACCCTAAATTAAAAAAACATACTAAATAAAATAAAATAAAATAAACTAAAAATAAACTAAACCTAAACTAAAATAAAACCTAAAAACCTAAAATAAAAGTTAAAAAACTAAACCTAAAAATATAAAATAAAAACTTAAACCTAAACCTAAAAATAAAAAATAAAACATAAACCTAAAAAGTCAAATAAAAATAAAACTAAACCAAAAAATAAACCTAAACCTAAACTTAAACCTAAAAAATAAACTTAAAATAAATAATGTAAACTAAATAAAAATAAAAGTAAAGCTAAATAAAATCAAAAAATTAAAATAAACTAAAATAAATAAAAATTAAACTAAAATAAACTTAAACTGCTTGTTTTAACTAAATTTAAAAATAAAAAAAAAAATAAAACCTACCACTAAACCCTAATAAAATCACCACCCTATAAATCCTAACCCACCAATAACCCTAAACCTCCACAACCACCCAAACCCTAAAATCCCAGGCCTACCATACCCTAGGCCCCCCCAACCCTAAACCTATAACAAAATAAAACCAAGGAAATAAATAAATAAACCTAAACCTAAATAAAATAAAATAAATAAAATAAAACCAATAAAATATATATAAATAAACTAAACTAAAATAAAATAAAATAAAATTTAAACTAAACTAAAAAATAAAATAAACCTAAAATAAAATAAATACTAAACTAAAATAAAAAATAAAATGAATAAAATAAATAAATATAAACCTAAATAATCCTAAATAAAACCTAAAATAAATTAAAAAAAACAACCTAAAGTTAAAAAACCTAAACTTAAAATAAAAATAAAATAAACCTAAATCTAACTAAAATAAAATAAACCTAAACCTAAAACATAAAATAAACTAAACACTAAACTAAAATGAATAAAATAAAGTAAAAATAAACCTAAACTAATAAAAGATAAATAAATAAAACACAAACCTAAACAAAAATAAAATAAACCTAAACAATAAACAAAAATAAAACCAAACTAAAAAAATACTAAACTTAAACCTAAAATAAAATAAAATTAAACAAAAAAAAATAAACCTAAACCTAAACTAAAAATAAATAAAAACTAAACTAAATATATAATCCTAAAATAAATAAACTAAAACTAAATATAATATAAAATAAACAAAAAAAATAATAATAATATAAATAAAAATAAAATAAACTAATATTGTTTACTAAATTTGTAAAATAAAAAACCTGACTAACCTAACCCCAGACCCAATGCTAAAACTAAAACTAACCAACCAACCAAAACCCAACCCCAATCCAAAGACCCTACCCAAACCCTATCCTAAGGCCACAGGCCCTAGGCCCTCCCACCACTCCACTCCACTCTAGGCCATACCCTATCTGCTGCTACTCTACCTCCCCAAAACCCTCCCTATAAACCTGACTGACTAATAATAAAAAATTATCTAAATAAATTATAATCATAACTCAAACCTAAAACTAAATAATAAATAAATAAATAAAATTAAATAAAAATAAATACCTCTAAACTAAAAAAAATAAATAAATAAACTAAATAAAATATAATAAAATGAAGATAAAATAAACTTAAATAAACCTAAAAAATAAACACATAAAATAAACCTGATGTACTTAAAATAAAACCCTAAACTCAACCCAAACCCACCCTACATAAACCAGACCCAAACCCACCTGGGCTACCACTTATCTAAAAACCTATCCATTAACCTAAATTAAATAACCTAAAAAATAATAAACTAAACCATAAATATAAATAAAATAATAAAAACCTATCTACCTCTAAATAAATTAAACCTAAACCTACTAAAATAATAAATCCTAAAACTATTAAAATCTAAATACCTAAACCTACTACATAGATAAAATAAAAAAAACTGAGCCTAAAATCTTAAACCTAAAAACCCTAAACTCTAAATCTTGGCCTTAATACTGAGCCTCCTGAAACCCAAACCTAAGGCTCTGCTAATAGATCATCCCTAAACCTCAGGCCCTGGGCCCTGGGCCTCACCCTCCCTAAAACTGGGCCCTGGGCCTGGGCCCTCACTGAGAACCCTAAACCTCTTACTGATCCTTAAACTGATACTGAGTAAAATACTAATCACTAATATAAAAACTTACTAAACTTGATAATAAATATAAATAAACTAAAATAATATGTAAAGATAAATAAACTGACTAAATCCTACTCCTAAAAAGATAAATAACTGATACTGGGCCTAAGATCCAGGCCCTACCAAAAACCTAACTTACCCAGGCCCCAATGACTCTAACTGGGCTCTAAACCAAACCCTAACCTGCCTAAATAATCCTCCACAAATAACCAACCTTAAAAACCACACTCTTAAACTCCCTAAACCAGATATCTTGGGCCCCCAGGCCTACCACCCTACCCACCCTCCTGGGCCCTAAATCCTCCCTAAAAACTGACACCTACATCTAAATAAAAAAAAAACCATGAGCTAATATATATAAATAAATAAAACCTACTAAAAAACCTGACTTACATGACCTAGGCCAAAAGATAAATAAAAAAAACTACTAAGATAAATAAAAAATACTCTAAAAATAATGACCTAATTAAAACCTAAAGATAAAATAAACCTAACCTAAATAAAATAAAACCTAAATAAAATAAATATCCCTAACCAAACTGACTTACTCTAAACCTAAATCTTACACTAAACTGCACTCTATAAAACTATAAATCCTAAAATAAAATAAAATAAACATAAACCTAAATAAATAAAATAAAAACTAAAACCTAAACTTAAATTAATAATATAAACTAAACCAAAATAATAAATAAAACCTAAACTAAACTAAAATAAATAATCTAAAAAACTTAAATAAAATAAAAACTAAATGTAAAATAAAATATAATAAACCTAAAATAAAATAAAAACTAAATAAAATCTTGAACCATAAAAATAAACCTAAAAAAATAAAAATAAAACCCAAACCCTAAACTAAAAAAAAATAGAAACCTAAAATAAACCTAACTCTGAACTAAAATAAATGAAACTAAAATAAATAAAATGAAAATCTAAACTAAACTAAAATAAAATAAAATAAACAAAAAATAAACCTAAAGTATAACTTCTAATATTTTATTGTTTAGATTTTATGATTCTTATCTTAAGCAATACCTTGTGATATGCAATATAATATAATATAATATGTTATAGTGTATTATAATATAGGATGCCATAACATAGTGTAGCATCATGCATTATAGCATACTATTATGTATAACTACTTATTTAGCATATTTGTTTGTTATAATATGAGTAGTAGAGTTTGTACTGGTATAATTCATAAAAATCTTGATTTATAATTTGAGATGATGGGATTTGGCCAAATTTAAGGTATGCTTTAAGGAAATATCATTGGGGGTCAGCTATGGTGTGTGATTTAATCAAAAGAATGGAATTTTGCATCCAAAATAAATGATCATTTTTCAACCAATTTTTTATATTTTTTGCTTAAAGTGATTTATTTTAAGGTGTAATGTAAGATGATGTATTATATGAAAGCATATTACAATATAATGTAAATAATAATATAACTTCACATTTATATGAATGTGGTGGAGTGTTACTAAATGTTATTGTACATTTTAGTATGTTTTACTTTGTTATAATACATTGGGTCAAAACTCACAAAATATAAATTTGAAGGTTGAGATGGAAGAATTTGGCCAAATTCAGCACACATGAAAACAACAAAATTATAATATAAAATAATAATTTTACATCCAAAATGAACATTATTCATATTTTGAGAAAATTTTGTTATTTGTTCCTTTTAAGTGATTCTAATGAGGTGTAATGTTAACAATATATTATATTATTGCAAATTATAATATAACATCATATATTATAATAAATATAGTGTGTTAATTCACACAATATGTTTAGCATGATATTATATAGTTAGTTTGAACATCATAAATCATAAAATGTTCATTATAATGTTAAGATAATGTAATTTGAACAAATACATTATTATGCATTTAGTTGAAGTATTAAAGGTGTGCATAAGAGAAGAAATAAGATTTGATGAGAATTCCATGTTAAGGACATGGAGGGAGATCCACTAGGGATCACACATCCATTGGACATGACATGTAAATATGTCAAGGCATAGAAATAAAATCTGAGGGATATGGTTTGAATTTCATTTGATTATATAATTTATGGAAAGAAGATCTGCTAAGGATAAGAATCTATAAACCACCAAGGGTTAAGATCAAATTGACTTTAATTTGTTTTATTTTAATTGATGTGCAGGCATATCTGCTAGTGATATGGGCTCGAGTCCACTGGGGATTGGGTATATGAACCTTCACTAGGGAAGTAGGTTCAGGCTATTCATTGGGTATTGGGATTTGAGTTTGATTTAATAGATTTGTTTAGGGATGTATCCGCTAGGGTTAAGAGTTTGGTTGGATTTTCTTGATTTATACTCTTTTGGGGGTGTTGATTGGCCATTGGGGAGGTGGGTTTGAATTTGATTTATTTGCTTGACTTATTATATATGATTTGGGACTATGGAGAAGGGTGTGATTTAACTCAGAGGAAAAATATGGGTTTAATTTATCTGAGTTAATGTATGGACCGTGGTGTTGGACCCATTGAGAAGGGGCTATATCAGTTGACTACCAAGGTTTACAAATCCAAAGGGATAGTCTAGGATATGGGGTAAATAGCCAACCTAAGGGGTTGTCTTCAGTGCAACTGCTAGGAAGAAGTGTAGACTTACATCTTCTAAAGCAAGGAATAACCACTAGGGTGAGCTGTTGGATCCACAATAAATCAAACCTGACCTAAGGCAACTATTGAGTGAATTCCACTGGGGACTTATGCCAACTCAAAATTAGTCAAGATTAATTTTATCTTAAATTCATGTGATTTCATATAGTTTGTTTGGATTAGTTTAATTTTGAATTGAAGGCATATTCACTGGGGATCTGAGCTTGATCAAATTTGATAGGTTTAATTTATAGACCATGTCGGTGTGCGATGGACCCATTGAGAATAAGCTATATCAGACTTGTCCTATCTCAAATTTATAAATCCAAAGGGATAGTCTACTAGCCATGGGGTAGAGCTTGCCAACCTAAGGGGTTGCCTTTCAGAGTGCAATGGTTGTGATAGGAAGAAGGTGCAACAGACTTACATCTTCTAAAGCAGGAACAAGGGTGACTGTTGGTAGCATAATCAAACTTACTTAGACCTGAATGCTGGACTTATATCAACTCAAGAGTAGTGGTGACTCACATGGGGTTTTGTTAACAAAAGATAGGATGCCTTCTCAAGAAAAGGTGTCACTATGGATGTCCTCCTATTCCATAAGTGAATATATATTTTGTTTATATGTTTATGTGAACCCTATTGGTGTACAAGGGACCACACTAAGAATGTTCTATGTTGACCATAAATTATCTCAAGTTTACTAGACTAAGGCAGAATCTGCACATCCACTTGATGGATTCTCCAACCATAGGGGTGGTGACTAGGAAAGGGGAACTGTCAAATCCAATAGTAACCCAGGTAGTTTCTAAATGGGGTCACAAAGGATGATATCCAAATATAGTGCCTATAGGGGAGGTGCTGCTAGGGGAATTATCCTGAGCTCTAGAAAGGAAAGACTATAAGTGTACGGTGGCCAACTCAATAAGAAAGCATAGTAGACTTACATCTGCCATGAGTGGTGTATCTTAAGGTGCAAGAACTAACTAACCTAAGGTGTATCCATCAACATGAGTGGTGGATCTATCAGCATAGTGAGAAGCAACCAACCTAAGGTGCCCATTAGTGTGCAACAATCAATCTGGAAAGAAAGCGTGTAGGCTTACAACTTTCCCAACAGAATTGATCGTTGGGATAGTCTATCATTGATGGGATAGATGCTATTTGAGATAGAGAAACTACTAAGGGGGAGCCCCGAGGAAGGACTAGACCCAAACTTGAAGTAGTAAGAACGGAAGGAGCCACTTGGGGACCTTACTTAAACCTCGAATATACTCGACCCAATCAGTGCATGAAAGCTAATCCAAGAAGAAAGTGTAGCATACTCACATCCTATTAAATGAAACCAACTTGAGGTAGCCTTCAACCAATAATAAATACCAAACTAACAAGTCTCTCATCGATGAGCAATGGCCAAGGAAGGAAAGCATAACAAACTTACATCCTCCAAAGCAAGAAGACCACTAGGGGTGGCACGTCAGCTTGACCTAGAGTAGCTACTAAGTGAGTGCCGCTGAGGGAGTTATCTCAACTTAGAGTAGCCCGAGATAAAAGATATGTGTATGTTTTATATGTTTGTGTGTAGTTTGTGTTTGTGTTGTGTTAATGAAGGATAGGATGTTGCTCAGGTTCCTTACACCTACCCTAAACACATCATGGTAGATTCATAAATAAGAATACTTTTAACATGTAACATATTGAATTCAAAATGAAATTTTTATTGATGGTAATTATTTTTAAACATAATTTATAATATTTCTTTAAGTAGAGCTTGTTGATTAGAAGCATTGGGCACTCTCCCTTATGATTAATAAGCCGATAAGATCATTTTTGGTAGGCCTTCTCTATGAAAAAAGGGCCTTCCCAAGTGGGTTCAAACATGTCTCCCTTCTTAAGATGATAAATAATCGATCTCCTTAGAATTAAAATAAGCTCTCCTATGTGAAAAGATCTTGAAAGGACTAACTTATTATGAGCTTGAATCATTTTAGCTTTCAACTCGAGGTTTTAGCATGTGCGCGTCATCCTCCAAACCATCAAGCTTTTCTAAGCAATTTGGCATTCTCTATTATGATCTTCCTACCCATAGCTATCCTTAGTGAGGGAGTTGGACTTCTAATGGTATAATGACTTAGGACCCATACACTAAGGAGAAAGGAGTATACTTAGTTGGAGTTTCATATGTGGTGCGGTAGGCCCACAAGGCTTCAACTAACTGCTCATGCAACTATTACTTGTTGTTGTAGTATCTTCTTGATATTTGGATGAGAGTTTTTGTTGAAGGCTTTTTACTAAGTCATTTCCTTGGTAGTTAATGGTAGAATATCTCTAATCTATATATTGTGTCTTTGGGCAAAGTTATTGATCTCGATGCTCTTGAATGCAATACCATTATCGGATATAATTCATGAGCACTCAAACCTATATATGATATAGTTCCTAAAAATGAAGCACATCTAGTTGTGGCCTCTTTGAGTGGAATCTCCTTTGCCCATTTGGAAAAGTTGTGTAACTAAGATGAAATGACCCTTAGAAGAAGAGGATCAATCGACCACTAGTTGGTACCCCAACACTCGAATGGCCATGAGGCTAGTGTAGGATGTAGAATATTGGGTGGTTGGTGTAGGGCCACACCATGTATTTGACATTGGTGGTATCGCCTAGCCGTATCCATGTAATCATTGATCATCAACGGCCAGTAGTATTCTATTCTCTTGATCTTGGTTTTCATATTTGAACAAGATTGGTTGGCTCCACATAATCTTGAGTGTACCTTGATCACAATCTTACAAGCTTCATGCATGTCTAAATAATGTAGCCACATATGATCGAAAGACTGTCGGTACAAGAAACCATCCACAAGAGCATAGGAAAGTGCTCTATACTTCATCTGATGGGCTTGGGACTTCTCTTGAGGTAGTTATCCTTTATTTAGGTAATCCATGAATGGTTGCCTCCAATCTAACTCCTCATTCTTCTTGGCAATAGAAACCTCCCCTTCAAGAGAGTACTTTTTGATGAGTTCGATATCAATAAGGGATAAGACTTGTCTATTTTTGGACCTTTATTGATATGGACTCATCCTTCGGACATGCCAACTCCTTCTCAAGCTTGGCTAAAGCATACGATATGGCGTTCTCTCCTCGAGGAATCTTATAAATGGTAACCTCTAAAATTTGGGCCAAGAACTCCATGGTGTACTTATGGTGGTGATGGAGCTTAGGTTTTATAACCTTATAGAACCCAGTGATTTGGTTGATAACTACGAATCCAAAGATGTTGATGTTACGGATGCTTTATAAGGCTAACTCATTGGCAATAGCCTCATATTTGGCTTCAATGTTGGTGCAAGGATTCAGAGAGATGAGAATCTCACATCATTGAGTTAAGAGAACTATTCTACCCTTACCTTTCTTGGAATAAGATTATGGTTCTTCTCCTCTTTGAGAAGAAGTCACCATTAAAGTACATCTCATGGTGAATTCTAGTATCCCCTAAGTTCATGATTTGTTCAGGGTGATCATCACTAAGTAGAAAAGGAGGGGTGTCTTTGCTAAAGATCCAATAGCACTTGTCCTTTCATCACACAGAGGGGTACGATGGTAATGTCAAACTATAAGAGGATCATGGACCATCATGCCAATCATTTAGATAGCATCGATCGTGTCATGAGAAACTATAGTGGATTGATCCTAAAGATCAGGTTTACCTTATGAGAAAGCATGTAGTGCTATAGCTTTTGGGATGCAAAGATTAAAGCTAGGAAATGCTTTTCAATGGGTGGATAATTAGCCTCAACAGGGATTAGACGATGGCTAAGGTAGTAAAGTGTGTTTTCCTTCCCTTCATCATTTTTTTGGGCCAACAAAATACCAAGGGAGTCCTCTAACATAATAGTGTAAAGTATGAGCGACTTGCCCGAGATAGGGGTTGCTAGAACCCACGACATCATCAGATAATGCTTGATGTCATCGAAGGCATGCTCACACTTATCATCCCACTTGAACTTGGCATCCTTTTTGATAAGTGCTAAAAATGGCTGACATCTTCTTGATAGGTTAAATATAAAGTGTCTTAGATATGCTAACCCTTAGAATGATCTGAGTTGACTTAAACTTTTAGGGGGTGGCATTTCTAATATTTCCTTGATTTTCTACAGATCAATTTTAATTCTCTTGTGTTAGACAAACCAAAATTTTCACGCTACTCTAAATGCACACTTGAGGTTCATTTTGAGGTTAAATTATCTTAATATCAAAACTACTCTCAAGTCAAATAGATGGTTTTCCTTTCTCACTTTTGATGACATCATCGACATAAATCTTTATGATGAATGAGTTCATTGAAGATTTGAGTCATAGCCGATATGTAGCACGACATTTTATGGGCGAAAGGCATGACCTTATAGTAATATATTTGATTGGGGTTCTAAAATGTTTCTATCATCTTTAGGGTCATCTTTCTTTGGTTATATCGGATGAGTTATCCATGAAGAGAAGCATGAGATGAGGAAATATCCACCATTAACTTCAAGATTCATAGTAAATTCATCTTTTGGACATGCCTTATTTAAATCTAACATCGATGCATGTAGTATTTGGCCAATCTTTTTTTCTTGGGGCGATGGCTAACGTAGGGTATTTTTCTTTTGAGATGAATCCAACATCAATCTTGACTTCATAAATGAGCTATTATTATGTCTGCTGCATCCAGGAGTTTTCTTGATAGGGTTAGCAGTAGGTTCTATTATTAGTTTATGGATTTATACATCAGGAGCCAATGCAGACATCTCTTCATAACTCCATGCAAAGCGGTCCTTAAACTCAATCAATAGCTTAACTAAGTCATTGGTTTTAATTTCATTCAATAAAGAACTAATGTATGTCGGGCGTGGATCTTCTTCGGTTACTAAGTTGGTTTCCTTGAGCTCATTGATGGTTGACTTGATCTCTTCTTCAAACTTTGGTGGTGCATCTTTGACTTCAAAATCATCTAAATCACTTGAAGTTTCTAAGCACAACTCCTCATATGAGTTAATATGATTTGAAAATAACCTATCGAATTCCAAATGATTGGTGATGACTATGCAGTAATCATCATCACTGATTGGATCCACTGTACCAAATCCTAGTCTTGGTCTTTATTGAGAGCTTTTACATTTGTTCTTCCATATTCTTTTAGAGTAGTCTAACTTGTGCTTTGACGAAATATGTGGGATTAACCCATTCTTTGCTAAATTATGAACACAAGGTAAGTACCAATCAAAAGGTAATTTTATTAAATATTTATATGAATCATCCTCAAGTTCTACATCAACTTCTTGACCTGAAGATGATTCTCTCAGAAAGAACATCTAAGTCTTCACACCTATGGATGACTTATGGGCTTCTTTAACTACCAAACCCTCAACTTTTTGATCAAAAAGTGGGGCTAGAGCTAAGGTTCCCAACTGATGCCTAATTATTTTACATATAGACTTGGATATAATTATTCTTTGCTTTGGGTGATGCTATATGGCTCAGTGTCACCTCCAAGGGAATCTACTATAGAGAAGAAGGTGTGTGCCAATCATATAATACTCATCCATGAAGATTATAAGTCTATATGGATAGTAGGTGTACTCAGTAGGCGGACATATCTTCATTGGGTGGCCAATAAAAAAGTTTTCCACCCACAGGACTACCTCTAAACTTCTTCTTCTAGTGGAGGTCAGGTCATCTTACCCATATGATTTGAATGTAACTATGTGGAGGAATCATTATGGGTTCCACTTCCTCCTCCATGTCTATTTTTGCTCCCTTTTATTTTTTTCATTTTCTCTCTTATTTTCTTTTTTCTTTTCTTTAATTCTTTTTTTATTATTTTAAACTTTGACCAAGTTCAGAATAGACTTGTTGATTTTGATGGAGGTCGCATCCTCATATATCTTGACCTCGTGACTATTGGCTAGATCTCCTTTGACATGATCCCACCTCTCATGAACTTCATACATGTAGAGAGGATGGAACTATGTTGTTCTCATGTATCCATGGTCTCCCAAGCAAAGCATTGAAAGATGTATCCAAATTTATAATGTGAAACTTGGCTTGGTCTTCGTCATCTATCTCCAAGGTCAACACTATGGATCACGGTCTGTTGACCTCACTTTGCAGATTCAATCTTCCATCTTAGACTTAGAGTCTTCTAGACACTAAGACTTCCCTAGTCATAAGACACTTCTAACAAATAGTAAACACTTAACTAAGCTAGACTTAGAATGGTTAACCATAGGATTAGGTTATGCCTTGGGATTAGGATGATCCACTACCCTACAACCCAAATCCAATCCATGTTCACCTTCTCAAATCAAACCTCAAGTTCAATTCAAACATCAAATTCAAATCCAAATCCAAATTCCAAAACCAAATGATTGAAGCCATGATCAAATCCAAACTTGAAACCCTTCTAAGCCATATGACCTATCCATGGACTTAGACAAATCTTAATCCAAATCAATCCAAAATCAATTGATTTTCTCATAATCAATTTATATCTTCAATCAACTTCCTTAAATATAAATCAAATCTACACTCAAATGACCAAAACTAAATCAAAATAAATCAAATTAAATTAAAACCCTTCCTAAGCCATATGTCTATCCCATGGACTTAGCCAAATCGCAATCCAAATCAAGTCAAACTTAATTGATTTTCTCATCAATCATATTTTCAATCATCTTCATAAATTTAAATGAAATATACATTTAAATCATCAAAACTAAATCAAGCCAAATCAAAATCCAAACCTAAGCCACATGACCCAACTCCATGGACTTAGCAAATTCCTTCATTCCAAAACCCAAATTCAATTGATTTTCTCATGAATCAACAAATTATATTCACAAATATAAATATGAAATCTACAATCATCAAGCCAAACCAAAATCAACCCAAGTCAAAACCACTAAACCCTTTTGACTTGAAATGTTCAAATGAACCAAAACCCATTTGAACCCAAGCTAATTGAAATTGAATTTCAACAAAATCAATCTCAACTAAAATAAACTCAACCCAAAATCAAGCAACTAAACCCAATTGGTCCGCTTGACCCAAAGTGGCCAATTTGACCTATTTGAGCCAAGTTCTAATCCTACCCAAGTTGGATTGAACCAAGCCCATCGAAACCTCCCATCATGATTGTTGATAACCCTAAGTTGATCAATTATCACAAATTGGGTCACACTAAGTCAACTTGGTCATTTGATCAGGTCAACCCCTTAACCCATATGAACCCAAACTATCCAGATTAGAACCTATGCCAAATCCCTTGAAACCAATGGTTCATACCAAATGAAAATCAATATTTGAATTTGACTTGGCCTTCAATTGAGTTAAATCAAACCCAATTGGGTCTCTTGACCCAAGTTAACCCAAATTGACCTAATAGATAAAATTGTGTCAAATCAAAATATAAACCAAATTGATTGCAACCAATGGCTCAAGTTCATTCCAAATTGATTGTTTAACTTGACCAAAGCCATGATTGGGCCAATTGAACAATTGACTACTTAGCCCAAATTGACCTAAAAGGTCAAGTTGCTAAATCAAAACCAAATCCAAATTAATTGAAACCAAAGCCTATAATCATCTTCAATTGGTCACTAAACCCAAACCCCAATTTGGCCAATGTGGGAAAATTGTTCAACTTAACCCATTTGACTCAAAATGAATTCAAACGAGCCAAAATCAAATCTTAGCCAAACTAAACCAAACAAATTAAACCAGAACATCCCAAATGATCATATTAACTTGACTAAACTCTTAGTTTGACCCAATTTGACCAATTGGTCAACTTGACCCAGCCTAACCCAATATGACCTAAATGAGTCAAATTGAGCCAAACCTAATGATATGAACTCCAATTGACTTAAAATTTGGGCAAACCCACATTTGGCTAATTTCAAATATGTCCAAATCAAATCTAATGACAAATGATCATTCTACCCTTAGGTCAAGGTCATAACATGAGATAAATCACCCATGTAAGTGGTCATTTCCATTCATTGACTAGTTGATACTCTCCGATGGTCCACTAGGCACGACACCTACAACGAGGGGTGGTTTGGTGACCATGACCCATGGGAGGTGAAATCACCTCACCCTCCCATATTTGAAACCCATAGGACACCCATGATTCCTCTTGGCCACCTCCACACCTTCAACCAACCATGCGAGCCAACTCATCCTCCTGCCACTAACTCCCTCGAGATGGTCGTACTTCCACGAAGCCAAACTCGATCCAACCATCGATCGAAGGGGTATACACCCTTGTTTCCACTCAAACACACACACAAAAATCATTCTTCATAGCCCTAACTACCCAAGATGAGCTGCTAAGCTCCCAAGCTTGTTTGTCGATCAAAAAATTCCATTCCCATCTATCTCAAAATAGGACACTCCAATTTCTAACCTACCTTCCCCATTTGATCATCAAGCACAAATTGACTTTACACGCACCTTCTCTAGGCCTCGTCAAGCAAGAATGAATAATATCCCAAGCTTCTTGAGCACTAGAGGTGGGACTTTGATCAAAGCTGAGCTCCAAATCATCAGTTCATGGCCTTCTAAGCGAACATCGAGGAATTGATCCAATTGCTGGTCAATAGGGCTTCTTCTCCACTAGATGAAGCTTCCTCAATTGTTCGATCCACTATCTTAAGCTCTGGTGGGTATTCTTTTAAAACAGATCCTTAGTCAAAAATGGGTTGGAGCTTTTTAAAGAAAACTTGCATCTCATGTGATCTTGACCATTGGATCTCTCATTCGATGTCGAAGGTGTGGGATCCTTTTGAGTTGATCGAGCTTCGTAAGCTCGGATCAAGTGAGCAATGGTGGATGGACTCCATTCTCCCTCACTCAAGTGTTGTTAAATCATGCATCATCCATTCCATTCAAATGATAATTGATCATAGATTACATATATTGATCTGATTTAATCCTATTAAGTTGTGTATTAATCATAATCGTCTGATTTTAGATTGGGTGGAAAACAAAAAAAGCACATCCATCGCCGCCACATAGGCGTTGAGTCAAAAAAATTATAAGTAGCCAATCCTACGTGCCATGTGGAAAGCATGCATCGCGTGCCGCATTAGCTTGATTAGGCTTAATTAATCATTTTTAATGGCTGAAACTTCTAAAAATCATAAAAAAACACAGAGAAATAAAACAATTCAAATTAATAATCATTTTAAAGGTGTTTTAGAGAAGAATTAATTAAAAATGATCTTAACTAATTTAAAATAGTAAATAAGAATTAATTACAAAATTAATTAGCTTAATTACTCTTTCATTACTGGAGCAATTAATCTAAAATTTTATGGGTTAATTTAATGGGATGACCACTGCCTCCCATGATTTTTTTGGGATTTATTACTCACTTAATTAAGAAAATTAACTACTCTTTTAAGTTAATTAATTATTAATGAATTCCATGAATAGTAATAAATTAGTTAATTAAGTTTATTAATCGTTTTTAACAGTATGTGAACTAAGGAATAGGGTTGGGACCCCTTTCCTTAAGATCATTTCATCCTTTTTTAAATGAAATTAATTAAGATTTAACTAATTAATTAAATCACTTAATCAAATTAAAATCATAATCACATGACCTTATTAATTAAATCATGGGGTAGATCTTTAGGTGTTTAATAACCTAAAGAGTTTAATGAAATTATGGTTAGTACATGTGTGGAAAACCATAAGAGTAATTAATTAAGTTCCTTAATCTAATTATCTATTAATCATGAGCCAATTGCATTAGGCCCCTTTTATATTCTAGGATCATTGCAAGTTTATTTTCCATGCATATCATGTTGGCTCATAATTATTTAGTTAATTACTTTAAGGTGGCATAAGTAAGGGTACTTAATTCATCTAATTAAGGGTTCAACCTAATTAACCCATAAAATCAACTTAATTATATTTCCTTAAATTAAATCAAATTCGTAATGTGGGAATGTGTTTACAATAACAAGTGATGATTTATCTTCTATTCTTTAAATCAAATCAAATTCAAAACTTAATTAATAAAGAAGCTTTAGTTTGCTTTAAATAATCTTATTTATTTTGATTGTCCTTAAGAACTAGTTTGGTTGAATGAATCTCATGCTTATATTTGATTGTCCTTTTTCCAATCATGTTAAATTTGGTATGTCATTTCAATTCATGCATCCATCTTTTCTTAATCAAGTAAAATAAAATAGATTTCCTTAATGTAAGCTTGCATGTGTTGATTTAATTTAATATATGTGTGGCTATTTTCATAATTAAATCCAAATGTATTTTTAACAGCTTATAAATAATTATAATATATGTTATGATGCTAATTATAAATACATAAGAAATGCATGTCCTTTTAGCTTAAGTGTATGAATGTTGAGTTCTCTTTCCTCTATTCAAGTGTTGATTTATATAAGATTGAATGGTAATGGGTATATAGTTTGGACATCTCGAGAACATGAGGCTTTAGCTAGTTCTAAGGAGGTCATTATTACTTCACTTCATTGGTTTAACAATGGCACGTACCCATTTGATTTTATTCTTATGTATTTCAACATTAGAATTTGGATAGAGCTTTAATTCATATATATAAATGATTCAATCAAAAAATATATATACAATCTTTGCATGGTTTTGTTTCCCTCATTTATGTATACATCCATGTGTGTCCAAGAAAAGCAAGTATATAGTCTGGACATCCTGGGAATACGAGGCTTTAGTTAGCCCCAAGGAGGTCATTTGATTACCACTTCCCTAGTTTTATGACATGTACTTGCTATGTTATTGTACATGTATATGTATATGTGATTAGTGAATGAAAATCCCATTTTATGTTAAAATTGCATTCATTCATAATTAACTAAGTGGTTGAATTAATTAGCCATATGATTTGGAGCTTACTTCCTATGTTCATGTATATGAATTTACATATGTTTGAATGCAAATGGGTATATAGTTTGGACATCCCAGAATACGAGGCTTTAGCTAGCTCCAAGGAGGTCATTTGATTACCTCACTTCCCTGATTTAACAATGATACATGCCTATTGAATATCATTCCTATGTCCTTTTGCATAGGAATTTGGATAAAGTCTTAAATTAATATGTTTAAATAATTCAATCAAATAAAATATAAATTCTAAACATACACATGTATTCATCATTTAGGTGAGCTAAAATATGTTGCATGTATAGCTACACTTAGGATTAAATCATATGCATGTGATGGGAAGGAATGATTTAATATATGTCTTGTGGTAGTAATTTAATTAAATTAATCTTAAGATGCCTTTTATTTTTTGATTATTTAAAGTGAACCTAAACTTAGGATTAATTAAATCATTTAATAAGTCATTCACTAAGAGAACTAAATCAAATTAATATACTTTAGAAAGTGACTTAAGATAGAGATGAAAGAGGGCAATCCTCTTTTCCTCTCTTTATAACACTTAGTTTCTAAGTGTAATCAAATGAAACAAAAGAAAACATAAATTAAAATTCTCAAATCAATTAAACTACTTCAAGTGAAATCAACCTTTCATGTTAAATTGAATCCTTCTACGCTTAGAAAATACAACACTAATGCCTAACAAGACTTACCACACAAGCCTTAATACACACATTAGAATTAAGTCACCACTTATAGCTCTAAGTTAGGATGGTGTATGATGTGATGTATGTTTTGTTTTATGATGTATTATTTAGATTGGATGTCAAAATGTATGCTTCGTAGACTGGTTTATAGGCCAATATTAGCCTAATCATATTTCTTATAGTGGATTATGCTTAAGAGATGTTTAAAAATAAATGTAAATGCTCTTTTTGCAGGTTGCTTAAATCCTTAAGTATAATCCAAGTTAGGACAGGTTAGCTTAGTTACCTATGTGTAGGGTGCTAAGTCTGAATTATAAATACAACTACTTGGGATTATATGTATATTTATCTAACCTCTATTTTGTAGGTGTAGTTAGATTTACTTTTCCCACTTAAATATAAATTTTGCAATAGGAATTAGGATTAATGCTATGGGGATTAGGATGAGCAGTAGTCAGAAGGCTTTGTCTTAGGGTGCCCTGTGATTCCTTTGAAGCATGCACCATCCAAATCAAAGAAGGAACCAAATCGAAAATGGAGATATGATGAAAGAAGACCCCCATAGTATTTAATACAATTATAATTATTCTTTCATGTTCTAGGTTGTATAAGGGTAGAGCTCGGCCACATAGCTTTTCTATCTTGGGGTTGTACGGTGGTACCCAACCGCACAGGTCATTTATTCTTTTATGAATGTTTATATAATTGTTTCATGTTATGTTAAAATTGTGCATTTGATTGGAATGCTTCTCATAGTTTCTTATATGATTGATGCTTTAATGTGTGGCTTGGATATGATTAGTCTCTTAAGATAAAAATAACTTTTCTACCCAACTAATCACTCATAACTAAATTTTAAACAACTCATAACTTCATCATAAAGCCTAAGACATAAATAAGATAATTAAAAGATTTAGCAACCCCTTAGCTGTATGGCTATGTGTATCACATCATGCATGCATATTCTTTCTCTCTTGAACATGAAGGATCTCCATCCTTGCACGATAAAGGAATGTTTGACCTGTGAGGGCATCCCTTATGGTGGAGAACACCTTCTTCTAGTTTATTTGACCCATAACCTATTTCA
This sequence comes from Cymbidium sinense, assembly GCA_021442155.1. Classification (NCBI taxonomy): domain Eukaryota; kingdom Viridiplantae; phylum Streptophyta; class Magnoliopsida; order Asparagales; family Orchidaceae; genus Cymbidium; species Cymbidium sinense. The sequence goes on from CM038215.1 coordinate 271,662,922, forward strand.
TCATGCATTTAGGCATAAGAAATCCTAAAGCCTCTATCAAAATGATGTTCTAAAATGAAATAAAATTTGAAAAGATTTTGCATTTATAGATTAAGTCATATGCTCATACCACTCATGCTCTAGTATATTAGAGAGTGTGTTTAGGACTTTAGTCTCTTTCTAATTAAATAACTACCCTAGTTATCTTGCAAATCATAAGACCAGACTACATGGTTTTAAAATCGTAGGATGAGTTAGCTGGCGGCCACTCCACATGGTTATAAGTCCAGAAGTCGGGCAATTTATAAAATAAAATAAACTAAAATAAACAAAAAATAAACTAAATAAACCTAAACCTATCATTTTACTTAATTTTAAAAAATAAAAAATAAAAAATAAACTAAATAAACCTAAACCGACCAATTTACTTAATTTAAAAAAAATAAAATAAAAAAATAAAGAAAAAAAACCCTAACCCTAAACCCTAAAACTAACCCTAAACCCTAAACCCTAAACCTACAAGTCTAAACCCTAAACCCTAAACCCTAAACACTAAACCCTAAACCCTAGAAACCTAAAAACATAAACTTAAACTAAATAAAGCCTAAAAATATCATAAATAAAAAAACTTAAACCTAAATAAAATGAAAAAAATAAAATAACATAAAAAACCTAAACTAAAACTTAAACCTAAACCTAAACCTAAAACTAAAAATAAAATAAAATAAATAAAAACTTAAACTAAACTAAATAAGATAAAATAAACCAATAAAACCTAAATAAAATAAAAACTAAACTTAAAATAAAATAAAATAAACCTAAAACAAAATAAAATAAAAACTAAATAAAAACCTAAATCTAAAAATAAAACATAAAAATAAATACAAAATAAAACCTAAACCCTAAAATAAAAATAAAAAAACTAAACCTAAAATAAATAAAATAAAATGAAACTAAACTTAAATTAAAATATAATAAACAAAACCTAAACCTAAACCTAAAATAAATTATAGCTAAACTCTAAACTAAATAAAATAAAATAAACTAAAAATAAACCTAAACCTAAACTAAAAAATGTAAAAATAAACCTAAAATAAAAACCTAAAACATAAACCTTAAAAAGAACCTAAACCTAAACCTAAAAATAAAAAATAAAACTTAAACCTAAAAAATTAAATAAAAACTAAACTAAAAAAATAAACCTAAACCTAAACCTAAATTTAAAAAATAAACTAAAATTAAAACCTGAACTAAAATAAATAAACTAAACTAAATTAAAATAAAAATAAAACCTAAATAAAAATAAAAATAAAAATAAACTAAAATAAATAAAAAAATAAACTAAATAAACCTAAACTTATAGCTTTACTGAATTAAAAAAAAAAACACTAAACCCTAAACCCTAAACTATAAACCCAAAATCCTAAACCCAAAACCCTAAACCCTAAACCTACAACCCTAAACCAACAACCCTAAACCCTAAAAACATGAAACCCTAAACTTTAAACCCTAAACTAACCCTAAACCCTAAACCCTAAACCCCTAACCCCAACACTAAACCATAAACCCTAAACCTACTACCCTAAAACCTTAAACCATAAACCAACCCTAAACCATAAACCCTATAGCATAAAAACCCTAAACCCTAAACCCTATACTAACCCTAAACCCTAAGCTAACCCTAAATCCTAAACCCTAAAGACCCTAAACCCTAAAGCCTAAACCCTAAACCCTAAACTCTAAACCTTAACCCTAAACCCAAAACCCTAAAACCTTAAACCCAAAACTTTAAACCATAAACCATAAACCCTAAACCCAAAAAATATAAAAACCTAAAAACCTAAACTTAAAATAAATAAAACCTACAAATAAAATAAATAAATAAACCTAAAAAAAAAATAAAAATAAAACCTAAATCTAAGCCTAAAAAAATAAAATAAAACTAAGAATAAAAAATCTAAATAAAATAAAACTAAACATAGTCTAAAAATAAAATAAACCTAAAATAAAATAAATAAAACTAAATAAAAACCTAAACCTAAAAAATAAACCTTAAAATAAAACCTAAAAATAAATAAAAAATAAAACCTAAACCCTAAACTAAAAATAAAAACTTAAACTAAAATAAAAATAAAAATAATAAAATAAAATAAACCTCAACCTAAACTAAAATAAACTAAACCAAAATAAATAAAACCTAAACCTAAACCTAAAATAAACTAATCCTAAACCAAAACTAAAAAATAAAATAAAATAAACTAAAAATAAACCTAAACCTAAACTAAAAAATAAAACCTAAAAATAAACCTAAAATAAAACCTAAAAACTAAACCTAAAAAATAAAATAAAAAACTTAACCTTAACCTAAAAATAAAAATAAAACCTAAACCTAAAAAATAAAATAACAATAAAACTCAACTAAAAAATAAACCAAAACCAAAACCTAAACCTAAAAAATAAACTAAAATAAAAACTAAACTAAAATAATAAAGTAAACTAAATATAAATAAAAAATAAACCTATATGAAAATAAAAAATAAAATAAACTAAAATAAATAATAAATAAACTAAATAAACCTAAACCTACCGATTTACTTAATTCAAGAAAAAAACCATAAATTGTAAATCTTAAACCCTAAACCCTAAATGCTAAACCCTAAACCCTAAACTTGCAACCCTAAATCCTAAATGCTAAACCCTAAACCCTAAAAAACCCTAAACCCTAAACTTTAAACCCTAACCCTAAACCCTAAACCCTAAACCCTAACCCTAAACCCTAAACCATAAATGCCAAACCCTAAACCTAAACCTAAAGTAACTAAATAAATTAAAAAAATAAACTTAAACCATAAAACTGAATAAACCTAAACCTACACCTTAAGAATGGGCAGATCCTTGATGGCAGAAACTTCACCATGAACTAGGCTTAGTTCAGATCTGGTGGTGGATGCGAAAGTGGAGGTTGCAATTATCATAATGGTGGTGGGGATCTGGGTGGTTTTATATGTGGTGGAGCATGGTAATAAAGGAGATGGAGGACTGTACCGTGGTGGTGGAAGGGAGAGATCAGATATGATGGTGGATCCCTACCGAATGTCGGGGTGGTTCGAACTAGAGAAATTGAAGAATGACCAATCCGATCTGCTGCTTATGGAACTATGTCTTTATAGTAGAAATGATTCTAGTTATCTAGGGTTTTTGATTTGCTCTATGCGTGCTCATTTTTATCTATGCTATCTCTTTTGTCTAAGAAAACTTTTGTGTTACTTGGTTAATGAAATCAAAAAGAAGAAATGTTGAATCTGAATTTGTTCTCCCTTGAAAAAAGAAATAAAAACACTAAACCCTAAACTAAAACCTGAACCCTAAACCTAAAACCAAAACCCTAAACCCTAAACCCTAAACCATAAAACCTACAACCCAAAACCCAAAACACTAAACCCCAAACTCTAAACCCTAAACCCCAAACTCTAAACCCTAAACCCTAAACCCTAAACCCTAAACCCTAAACCCTAAACATACCGATTTACCTAATTTTTTAAAAAAACCTTAAACACTAAATCTAAATCTTAAACCCATAACCCTAAAACTTAAATCCTAAACCTACAACCCTAAAACCTAAACCATAACCTTAAAACACTAAACCCTAAACCCTAAACCTTAATCTAACCCTAAACATTGCTAACCTAAATGTAAACCTAAACCCTAAATGTAAATCTTAAAACCCTAAACCCTAAAGCTAAATCAGAAACCCTAAACCTTAAACCCTAAATCCTAAAACTAAACCCTAAAGCCTAAACACTAAACTAAACTAAACCTTAAATTAAACCTAAACCTTAAAAAAAACCTAAAAAACCTAAACCTAAACTAAATAAAACATAAAAATAAAATAAATTAATAAACCTAAACCTAAATAAAATGAAAAATAAAATAAAATAAACTAAAAACCTAAACTAAAACCTAAACCTAAACCTAAAAATAAATTAAAATAAAAAAAATAAAAAAATAAAATATCTTCAATAAAAACTTAATCTAAACTAAAAAATAAATTAAAGCCAAGAATAAGAAACCTAAATATAAAAAACTACTAAAATAAAAATAAAATAAACCTAAAATAAAATAAAATAAAACTAAATAAAAAATGAAAGCTAAAAATAAACCTAAAATATATTAAAAAAACCTAAACCTAAAATAAAAAATAAAATAAACCTAAACCTAAACTAAAATAAATAAAACCTAAACCTAAAATAAACTAAACCAAACTTGAACCTAAACTAAATAAAATAAAATAAATTAAAAATAAACCTAAACCTAAATTAGAAAATAAAACCTTAAAATAAACTTAAAATAAAACCTAAGAACTAAACATAAAAAAATAAAATAAAATAAACCTAAACCTAAACTAAAAAAAATAAAATCTAAACCTAAAAAATAAAATAAAAATAAAACTCAACCCAAAAATAAACTTAAACCTAAAAAAATAAACTAAAATAAAAACTAGGTAAAAAAATAAACTTAAAATAAATAACTAAACTAAATATAAATAAAAGATAAACCTAAATAAAAATAAAAAATAAAGTAAACCAAAATAAATAATAAATAAACTAAATATACTAAATAAACCAAAACCTACATACTTAATTTTTTTCTTTTAAAAAAACTTTAAACCTTAAATCCTAAACCCAAAACCCTAAACTTACAACCCTAAACCCTAAACCCTAAAAAAGCCCTAAAAAACTAGAAACCATAAAACCTAAACCCTAAAAGCATAAAAATTATAACACTAAACCCTAAACCTTAAACTCTAAACCATAAACCCTAAACCCTAAATGCTAAACCTTAACCCCAAACCTTAAACTTAAAGATAAAGTAACTAATTAAATTAAAAAATAAACCTAAACCCTAAAACCTAATAAACCTAAACTTAACCTAAACCATAAGAATGGGCGTAACTTGACGGAACATCACCATCGCTCCTAGATCTGAAGAGGCTAAGGCTTATCATCAGTGGTGGTGGGGGATTTGGAGGTACTAATGGATATGGAGGTGGTGGTCAGAGAAGTGGTGGTTATGGAAGTGAAGGAGCGATGGAGGTTACATCTGGTGGTGAGGGAGAGATGGGATATGATGGTGGATCTACCACTGAGAGGGGTGGTTCTAATGGGAACTAGAGAAACTAAAGAATGATCGATCCGATCTACTACTTATGGAACTGTGTCTTTATAATAGAGATGATTCTAATTATCTAGGGTTTTTAATTTTCTCTATGCGAGCTCATTTTTTATTTATGTCATCGCTTGTGCCTCAAAAAACTCGGTGTCTTACTTGGTTGATGATTTTAAAATTGTTCTCTATTAAAAAAAAACTAAAAACCATAAAACCTAAACTAAAACCTGAACCCTAAACCTAAAACCTAAACCCTAAACCTAAAACCTAAACCCTAAACCATAAACCCTAAACCCTAAACCCTAAACCCTAAACCCTAAAACCCTAAACCCTAAACCTTAAACCCTAAAACCTAAACCCTAAACCCAAAACCATAGACCCTAAAATCCAAACCCTAAACTATAAACCATAAACCCTAAACCCTAAACTAACCCTAAACCCTAAAAGCTAAAAACCTAAAAATAAATAAAATAAAAGCTAAAAATAAAATAAATAAAAAACATAAACCAAAATAAAATAATAAAATAAATTAAATTAAAATTAAAACCTAGAACTAAACCTAAAAAAATAAAAAATAAAAATAAAAACTAAAATAAAATAAATAAAACCCTAAATGAAACTAAAAAATTAGAAGACCTAAATAAAATCAAAACTAAACCTAAGAAAATAAAATAAACCTAAAATAAAATAAAATAAAAATTTACTAAAACCCTAAACCTAAAAAGTAAGCATAAAATTAAAACATAAAAATAAATAAAAAATACAAACTAAACCCTAAACTAAGAAAAAACCTAAAGCTAAAATAAAATAAAATAAAACCAAACCAAAAGTAAAATTAACTAAAATAAAATAAATAAAACTAAAATAAATAAAACCCAAACCTAAACCTAAATTAAATAAAATAAAATAAACTAAAAATAAATGTAAACCTAAACTAAAAATAAAACCTAAAATTAAACCTAAAATCTATAAAAAACAAAAAATAAAAACTAAACCTAAACTTTAAAATAATAAATAAAACTGAAACCTAAAAAATAAAATAAAAATAAAACTAAACTAAAAAATAAACCTAAACCTAAACCTAAACCTAAAAAATAAACTAAAATAAAAAATTTAAAATAAATAAACTAAATAATATAAAAATAAAAATATACCTAAATAAAAATAAATAACTAAAATGAACTAAAATAAACAAAAAAACTAAATGAACTAAATAACCTAAACTTAATTATTTACTTAATTTAAGAAAATAAAAAACCCTAACCCTAAAAACACTAAACCCTAAACCTAACTCAAACCCACACCTAAACCTAAAACCCTAAACTAAACCTAAACCTTAAACCCTAAACTCTAAACCCTAATCCCTAAACTCTAAACCCTAAACCCTAAACTCTAAACTAAACCTTAAAACCTAAACCTAAACCCTAAACCCTAAAACCCTAAACCCTAAACTAACTAAACCTAAACCCTAAACCTAAAGCTAAATAATAAACCTAAAACTAACCCTATACCCTAACCCTATCTAAACCCTAAACCTTAAAACCTAAAACCCTAAACTAAAACCCTAAACCCTAAACTTAAACCCTAAATTAAAACCTATAAAACCTAAAACTCAAACCCTAAACTAAACCTAAAATTAAACCTAAAAATAAAATAAAATAAAAAATAAAAACTAAACTAAAAAATTAAATAAAAACCTAAACTAAACTAAATAAATAAATAAACCTAAATAATATAAAAACTAAATGTAAAACCTAAAATATAATAAAAATAAAATAAAATAAAATAAAACCTAAATAAAACCTAAACCTAAAAAATAAACCAAAAAATAAATAATAATAACCAAAACATAAAAGAAATAAAATAAAATAAACATAAACATAAACTAAAATAAATAAAACATAAACCTAAAGCTAAAATGAACTAAAATGACACCTAAACTAAATAAAATAAAATAAACTAAAAAAATAAACCTAAACCTAAACTAAAAAAATAAAATATAAAATAAACCTAAATAAAAAAATCTAAACTAAAACCTAAAAAAAATAAATGAAAACCTAAATCTAAACTTAAAAAATAAAATAAAAATAAAATTAAATTGAAAAATAAACATAAACATAAACCTAAATCTAAACCTAAAAAATAAAATATAATAAAAACCTAAACTAAAATAAAAAATCCTAAAATAAATAAATTAAAATAAATAAAAATAAAAAATAAACCTAAATAAAAAGAAAAGATAAAATTAACTAAAATAAATAAAAAATAAACTAAATAAACTTAAACGTATGAGTTTTCTTAATTAAAAAAAAATAACCCTAAACCTAAAATAAACCCTAAACTCTAAAAAATCTTTAAGCTTAAACCTTAAACCTGAAACCCTAAATCCTAAACCCTAAACGATAAATCCTAAAAAACTATAAATCTTAAACCCTAGACCCTAAACCCTAACCTAACCTAAACCCTAAACCCTAAATCCTAAACTAACCCTAAGCCCTAAACCACACTACAACCCTGAACACTAAACCCTAACCCAAAGCCCAACAATCCTAAACCCTAAACCCTAAACCCTCAAAACCTTAAACCCTAAACCATAAACCCTAGCCCTAAACCCTAAACCCTAAACTTATTTTCAATTTTTGGCCTGTACTGGGTTATATTTTTGACTTCTTGCTTTTATGTTAGCCTGGCAGTTCCTACATAGTGGTTCCTATCTTTCTAGCTTGGGTTAGCTTAGTTTTTTCAACCTGGTGGCTGCTATCTTCTCTGGCGTGTTACTCTTGTTGATGGTGGATGAGATGGTTTTTGCTCTAGCTTTATTCTATTTTCACACTAGTTGGTTTGTTGGCCTCCTCTTGAACTCAATTACTTTTTGCTTATTTTCATGGTTGAATGGGTGGCCTTCCTAGTGAGAACTAATGTTATTGTTGCCTTTCTAGGCCTCCTTTGAGAGTTTCTAACTTTTAGGGGTTGCCTCCCGCCCTTATTTTTATTGGATCTTTGTTTTGCTTTAGTATTGTGTTTGGTTATTCTCCTAGGATTAGCCTTTATTGGCTAAGTTGTTTACAACAAGTTTTACATTGTTATTATGCTTCATACCAAGTTAGTCTTTATTGTTGGGGAAGTTTGGTTTTTTGGCTAGTCTTGGCTAGCTACTATTATTACCTTTCTACGGTGGTTGTGCTTCCTCCTCATGTGGTGCTTTCTTTGTTTTCTACTTTTCCTTGGCAACTGGGAAGCATTCTTTATTGGTTACTTATGTTGGGCTATTCTCTAGTGGTTTCCTTATGACTGTTTTACTTAGTTGGTTTGGTTGGAGGACTTTAGTTGTCCTTGAGTCTTGGTTGTTTGATTTTTTCCTTGTCGGTCTTTTCCTGTTTCTTGGACAATTTGCTAAAGCCTTTTGATGTGGTTGCCAAACCTTTGCTGAGCCTTTTGGATTGGATTTTTTGGTTTTAAGTGGTTGGTGGCTGCCTTTGGCCCCCTTTTATGTGGTTGTTTTGTCTTCAAGTGATTTTCACTTATCGCAGCTTATGTTTCCTTCAGTTGATGGTTTTATTTGTGATTATTTTGTGGTGCTCACCCTAGTTTGGCTTGGTGACGAACTTGTTGGGACTTTGGCTTGAGGGCTCCCATCTGGTTTTGTTGGCTATTTCTAATTGGCATGGGTCCGGTGCTTGATGGTTAGGTTCTAGTTTTCCCGGTTTGAGCTTGGATGGGTATTTGGATAATGGTTATTGTGGTGTTCGACTTTGTTCTACCTCTCTAGGTTATTGTGATTAGTCTATTATGGTTTTTTTTGGTGGTTTGGTTTAGCTTGCTTGCTCTTTTTAATGGTGCATGATCTAGAACTCTAAGGATCACCGGCCTTGGTTGTTTTCTGTATCGTATGTCACTATGATGGCTTTGATGTTACTCAACTCTTCTCTAGTTGGTAGCATTACATATGATTGTAACCTTTATGAAGTTTGGATGGTCATATGTATTGTTTCCCTTGAGATGATCCTAACTTAGCATGAGCCTTCTATCTAATCCTCTCCTTTTCCTCTCTTTATCCTTATCCTTTTATCTATGACTTTTCCTTTGTAGTTTTTTTGATTTCTTATACAGGTTGGAACTTTACAAATGGAATGGTCGTTACTTAGTCAACCCAAGTGTTATTGTTGTGGATCTTGCTTATCCTACTTTCTCAAAGGAATCATGAATTATTGATGACTCATCATTTTACTATTTTCAAGATTTATTTTAGTTTTACTCTATGTTTTTTTCTCTTATGCTTTTTAGATATTTTATTTGCTCTTTTGTATTCTTTTCTTTTTTTAATGTACTTAGATGGGGGTTTAGCTTTAGGTTTCTTGTAGCTCTGAGAGCAGTAGAATTTTAGAGCTTTACCCTTTTTAAGGACATTGTATCTTTCCTTTTTATGGTAATAAAATTCTTAACTTTCCCAAAAAAAAAAATCATAAACCATAAACAACCCTAAACAATAAAACCCTAAACCTTAAACCCTAAACATTAAACTAAAACTATAACCCCTAAACCCTAAACCCAAAATCCTAAACCCTAAACCCTAAAGATTAAGCACTAAACACTAAACCCTAAGCCCTAAACAATAAACCCTAACTCTAAACTAAAAAACCTTAAACCCTAAAGCTGTAAACCCCAAACTCTAAACCCCCAACCTAAAGTAACTAAATAAATTAAAAATATACCTCAACCCTAAAACCTAATAAACCTAAACTAAACCTAAATGGGCAGAACCATGATGGTAGGAACATCACCATCAGCTAAGCTCAATCTAGATCTAGTAGTGGAGGCGAAGTTAGAGGTGGCGGTTATCACAATGGTGGTGGGGGATTTGAAGGTGCTAGTGGATATGGAGGTGGTGGTTAAAGCAATGGTGGTTATGGAAGCAGGATGAGTGATGGAGGTTATATCCATGGTGGTGGCAGAGGGAGAGATCTCAGTTATGATGGTGGATCCTGCTACTCGAGAGGTTGGGGTGGTTTTGATGGGAACTAATGAAATTGAAGAATGATTGATCTGATCTGCTGCTTATGGAACTGTGTCTTTGTAGTAAAGACAGTTCTAGTTATCTAGGGTTTTTGATTTACTCTATGTATGCTCATTTTTATCTATGTAATCGCTTGTATGTTAAAAAACTTGGTTTGTGTGGTATTTATTTTTGAGATGTGGGACACCTTGTAGATCTTAGGGGTACTTGTTGAAATGATCAGGTATGAAATTAAGAAAAGATGCACTATCTTAATAAATAGAATCATTACCTTATAATAGACCTAATCACTTAATCAGGACTCCTAAGGCATGAAGGGTCTTCGACTGTACCAGAGATCTTTCCCCTACTTTTCATGGAAAAGTAAAGCAGGGTTTATATTAAACCGGGTTCATTAAGTTCCCTATGAATGCAAGCCACCATATTTAATTACATCTTAAGGTATGTGAATCCCTTAAGAATACTCTCGATTAAAGTAGCAATTAAGATCTCTAAAGATTTCAGGATAGTATGAAAGAAAGGATTGTTGTATTGGAAAATCAAGTGGGAAAACTCAAGGAGAAGACTTATTATCGAAGCCAAAGGAAATGAGTAGGAAATACTCTTGATACTAGAATACTTAGTGAGCATTTCAACCTATCCTATAATTGGGCTTTATAATTTTGAAATTAAAAAGGAATTCAATTTTGTTAAAGTTGACATGCATTATAAAGCTAGGACTTATAATCCAACAACACAAGATTGTGGAGATGCTTAAGAGGTGAGGATTTATGCTTGTATCCCAAAAAAAATAGCCACCTAAAATCCTAAATCTAGGGAGCTTTAGCATAAGCCAAAGCATGACCTAAATCTATGTGAAAATGGGCATATGGTTTAACTCCATAAGAGAGGATAAATCATCCGACTATTGGACTTACAACCACTTAGAGTGGCAGCTAGCTAACACCTCCTATGCTTTAAATCAATAAAGTTTGGTCATATGATTTGCAAGATTAGTTAGGCTATTGTTTAATTAGAAATAAACTAAAGCCCTTAAACCCACTCTCTAAGAGACTAGAGCATGAGTGGTATGAGCATATGACTTAGTCTAGTGCAAAATTTTTTCAAATTTTATTTATTCTGATACTTCATTTTGACATAGGCTTTGGGTTTTTGATGCCTACATACATGATGAAATAAGGTTGTTAGATAAATCATCAAGAAAGGGGTGTTTTACAACATAAGGGATGCCCTAATAAGTCAAGAATTCCACTATCATGTAAGGATGGAAAAGTAATCCCAGGATAAAGCATTATGGCCAATGCTCATCCTTATCCCCCCAAAGAACTAATCATAATTCTTATTTCAAAATTAAATTAAAAATAGAGAAGAAAATCTAACTACACCTACAAGACAAGTGTTAACTAAACACACATATAACCCAAGAAATTATATTTATAATTTGAACTTAGCACACATGGGTAATAAAACACACTAACTTTGATTATGCGTAGATGCTTAAGCAACCTACGAAGAGAGCATTGATATTTATTTTTAAGTGACCTCTTACATAATCCCTTGCAAAACCATGATTAGGCTAATCATGGCCTACCATCCAATCTACAAAGCATACACCCTAACATCTAGTCCAAAATAATACTTCACAAAACAAAACATACATCACAACATGCATCATCCTAATATAAGGCTAGAAGTGGTGACTTAATTTATTCTATGTGTATTAAGGCTTATGTGGTATGTCCTAACTAGGCTTTAAATTTAATATTTTCTAAGTACAAAAAGATTCAATTTAAAGGGTGGTTTCACTTCAAGTGCTGTAATTGATTTGCAAGTTTTAATTTATGTTTTCTTTTGTTTCATATGAACTACACCTACCAACTATATGTTGTAAAGAGAAGAAAAGAGGTTTCCCTATTTCATCCCTATCTTAAACCACTTTTTTAAAGCATGTTATTTTTATTTAGTTCTCTTTAGTGAATAGCTTATTACACATTTTAGATTAATCCTAAGTTTAGGTTCTCTTTAAATAATTCTATTCAATGTGAAAGGCTTCTCAAGATTAATCTAATCAAAATACTATCACATGACACATGCTAAATCATTCATTTCCATCACATGTAACATGCATATGATTAAGTCTTAAGTATACCTACATATATTTTAGCACACTTGAATAATGGATGTGAGTATGTACATTTGAAGTTTTATATTTCCCCTTTGATTGAACTATTTTATCATATTATTTTAAGGCTCTATCTAAATTCTTATACAAAAACAATAAGGATGAAATTAAACAGGTACATGCCATTATTAACAAGGGAAGTGAGGTAATCAAATGACCTCCTTGGGGCTAGCTAAAGCCTCATATTCTCGGGCTATCCAAACTATATACCATTACATTTAAACCATATGTAAATTTACATTCATGAACATAAGAAAGAGACCTCCAAATCACATAATCAATTAATTCAATCACTTGAACAATTGAAAATGCATGTATTTTTATTAAAAAGGGAGGATTACCATTCTCTAATTACATAAACACATGTATGTATAAAATACATAAGCAAGTACGTGCCTTTCTTAAACCAGGGAAGTGAGGTAGTCAAATGACCTCCTTAGGGCTAACTAAAGCCTTGTATTCCCGGGATGTCCATACTATATACCACTTGTCATAGATACATACACATGTATTCATAATTTGGAGAATCAAAATCATGCAAAAAAAAAATGATATTTAATTTGATTGAATCATTTATGCATATGAATTAAAGCCTCATCCAAATTCTATTATTGAAATACATTAGAATGAAATACAATACTGTGGATGTCATTGTTAAACCAGGGAAGTGAGGTAATCAAATGACCTTCTTGGGGCTAACTAAAGCTTCATATTCCTAGGATGTCAAGACTATATACCCATTAACATTCTCACTTATATAAATCAATACATGAATAAAAGGAAAGGAGCTTCACTTCACATTTAAGCTATAATCACATACATCTCTTATGTATTTATAACTAGCATTCATAGCATTTTTATCCATTCATTTATAAGCTTTGGTGAATACATTTGGATTTAATGATAATAATATACATATTATAAAATAAATCAACACATGCAAGCTTGACATAAAGGAAAACAATTTGATTTAACTAATTTTGAAAGATGAATATATGATTTTGATTTACATACAACATCTAACATGATTGGAAAGGAATGAATAAGCATAAACATGTGAGTTTATTTAATTAAATTAATTCCCAAGGATAATCAAATCAAATAAAAGCATTTAAAGAAAACCAAGGCTTTTTAATTATCACTTTCAATTTTACATTTGATTTGGTTTGAAGAAATGGGCAAAATTTTGTTGATCCTAACCCATTCCCATGTTTGTGATTTTATTTGGATTAATGATAAGTAATTAAGTTGATTTTATGGGTTAACTAGGTTTACTTATGCATTAAATCCATTAATTTACCCTTACCTATGTTGCCTTAATTTAATTAACCAAGTAATTATGAGCCAAAATGATATGTATATACATTGGATATTAAATCAGCAATAAACCTAAGAAATGAAAGAGGCCTAATGCAATTGGCTCACAATTAGAGATTAAGTTAAGAAACTTAATTAAGTACTTTCACGTTTTCCCACATGTGGGTTAACCATAATTTCTTTAAATATTTTTATAGGTTATTAAACTCCTAAAGATCTACCCATGAATTGATTAATTAAGATTCCATGTGACTATAGTATCAAATTGAATAATTAAGTAATTTAATTAATGAATTAGACCATCAATTAATCCCAAATTAATTAAATTTCATTCAAGTGAAATGGACTTAGGGAAAAGATTGGGAAAAGGGTTCCAAACTCATTCCCATGCCCATTCACTATTTTATAATGATTGGCAAGCTTAATTAATGATTTCCTTACTATTTAGAATATTAATTAATTACCAATTTAGAAAGTAATGCAAGTTAAGATAATTTTCCCAATTAACCAAGCAATAAATCCCAAGAAAATTATGGGAGGCAGAGGTCATCCCATTAATCATCCTCAAAGTTTGGGATTAATTACTTAGGTAAATAAAGTAATTAAGCTATTAAATTTTTTTCAATTAAACTTAAATTAGCATTAATTACTATTCAAAATAAATTGGGAACAATTTTAATTGAATCTCTAAATACCTTCAAAATAAATATTTACTTGCATTTTATGATTTTTCTATGATTTGTTATAATCTTTCAAAGTTTCAGTTGATTTAAATGATTTTCCATGATTTTTATAAAGTCCATTAATTTATTTTAACTATTTGAACTTCAGAATGCAATATCTCCCAATCCAGAAATCCTTTTGACTTGAAATTTTTATGGTAGGTAGATTTTAAGCTCAATTTTTTTTTTGTAAATTTCAAATCAATCTGATGTAGATTTTTGGTTTAATTAATGAAATTTGATTGCCTATAAAACTTAAATTAAGACGAAAATATTCAATAAAATTTGGGGCTTATTCATTGATTCCTCTGGAAAACAAATCAATGTGCCCTTATTTGCAATTTTTAATTAAGTATTTTATTTTATTTATAAATATTCGAAGTTTCAGGTGTTTTTAATTAATTTTTAAAAAGCATAAAATCTCTAATTTCTTACTTAACCTAGTCAGTGCCTACGTGGTGTTGACTTGACCACGTGGTGACGAGTGACTGGCTAGCGTGGTGCCACATCAACAGATGAGCAAGAATGTGGACAAGGCCATGCGAATCGGATCCGACCGTCCGATCATGGATCGAACGATCCAGGTCGATACATGTGATCCACGTGATCTGAGTTGTGTGATCTGCCAATCAGATCTGCATGGTTCACACAATTTGAGCCTTCCATCTCCATGAATAGGAGATCAGATGCCTGGTGGGTGATCTGATAGAAGAGGCCAACGGAACACTATTTCGGGAGTGATTTTTGTGATTCTTGTGAAAAAATTGAATGGAAAACTTCATTTTAGGCTCAATTTTTTGGCAATCTTTATTAGAAATCACTCCAAATGCATGGGGATGATGTAAAATAAAAAAAATGCAAGGGTAATCTAAAGAAAATTTCTAAAATTTAGCAAAAATTATTACACATAAAAGAACCAACGGCCAACGACGGTTCTTAAAATTTATCTCTCCAAAGATAATTTTTGATGGTAGTGATGATCTGAGTGCACTCCTGAGGGCAAGAAGAAGCTTTGGAATCAATTTGGGCTTTTGCTTCACATCAAAATAATGTATGCACCAATGGCCATCACTTCCTCACCAGAATCCACTTGATTTTGCCCAAAAACCAAATGGCAATGGTTGCTAGTTGGTTTTGGAGCTCTTGGAGAGTGAAATGTGTGTGTGAGGAAGAGTTTTTTCCTTTCTATTTTTAGTCTCCTTGCAATGGCCAAAAATAAACTCATTCATGGTGATTATTGGCTTCATGTGGGTGTGCTTGGTATGGGGTGTTTGGGATTCTCCTTAGGTGGCATAATTTGGTTGGCCAAGGCATGGGAGGTGGCAGCTATGAAGGACAAGTGGTTGTCCTAGCAAAGGGAAGTGGAGGTCCTTCCTGCCAAGTGTTCCAATGCGGGAGGGGAGGTGATTTTTCCTCCCCAGGAGTGATGGCTGACCCAACCATCTCTTGGGTTAGGTTGGACAGTATGCTTGGAGCCTAGGTGGACTAATGGATGAGTGTCAAGTGGTCAAGGAAGAGAAACTACCATTTACATAGGTGTTTTATCTTATGTGATACCCTTAGCCCAAGGTTAGAGTGGTCATTTGGCATTAAATTTGATTTAGGTTGATTTGAAATGAGTCAAAAGTGAGTTGGACCAAATTTTATGTCATTTGGAGTTCATTTATTTAGGATTGGCTCAATTTTACCCATTTGGGTCAAATTGGATCAAAATGGTTTAGGTTGACCAATTGGTCAAATTAGGTCAAACCAAGGTTAGGTCAAGTTCATATGACTATTTAGAGGATTGTATGCTTTGGTTTGAATTAATTTGGATTTAGTTTGGGTTTACTCTAATTTACCCTTTATGGTAATTTGAGTCAACTTTGGTAAAGAGGGGCTATTGGACTAGTTTGGCTCAATTGAAGGTCAAGTAATGTTTAAATGTTGATTTTGGGTTGATTTGAATCATTGGATCAAATGGATTTGGCTTGTAATTTGGCTAGTTTGGGTTCATATAGGCTAAAGGGTTGACTTCATCAATCAATGGGTTGACTTGGTTTGACCTAATTTATATCAATTGATCATCTAGGGTGATCACAATCATGGCATGAAGTTTGGATTGACTTAATTCACTTTTATTTGGATTGAATTGGATTTTGGTTCAAGTAGGTCAAATTGGCCACTTTGGGTCAAGTGAATCAATTGGATTTAGTTGGCTTGATTTTGGGTTGAGTTTGATTTAGTTGAGTTTATAAATAGATTTGAGATTGATATATAATTTCAATTGCTATTGGTTTTAATTCAAATGAGTTTTGGTTCATTTGAATATTTCAAGTCAAATGTGCTAGGTTGGGTTTGACTTGGGTTGATTTTGGTTTGACTAGATGATTGTAGGTTTCATTTATATTTAGATAGATGATTGAAGGAATGATTGATTCAAGAGAAAATCCATTGATTTTTCCTTCATTTAGATGGGTTTTGGCTAAGTTCAAGGAAATGGCTTAAAGGGTTTAAATTGGGATTTGATTTTATTTTGGATTTGGTTTTGGCTATTTGAATTTATATTTCATTTATATTTGAGATGATAATTAAAGGTACAATTAATTTATAAGAAAATCAATTGAGTTTGGATTGGATGAGAATTTGGATAAGTTCATGAAGGTTGATTAAAGGACTTGGGAAGGATTTCAAGTTTGGATTTGATGTTGGGTTTCAATCATTTGGAATTGAGTTTGGACTTAGATTTGGATTTGAAATTGAGTTTGAGGTTTGGATAGAAATTTGGATTTTAATTAAATTTAAGGTGTACATGGATTCGATTTAGGCTGTAAGGTAGGTGATTTTCCTAAGTCCCTAAGGCATGGCCTAATCCTATTATAACCCTTCTAAGTCTCTAGGCTTAGGTTAAGTGTTCACCAAATCTATAGAAGCATCTTATAACTAAGGAAACCTTAGAGTCTAGAAGGTTCCTAGGTCTAAGAACATGAGTTTGAGAATTCACTCTAAAAGTAAGGTCAACAAAAGGACCCCTCCCAATAAGTGTGGTGTAATTGACAAGGCACACCATACATATTAGCATTGACCAAGATGATCAACAACATCCAAAAGACTGTAAACACTAATGAAAATGATCTATACCTAAACCCAAAATGTAGATAGATTCATGTTCTTAGTGCAAAGTAGCTCTATTTATGCCAAAGCATAAGAGAGCCAATGTGAACCTTCCACTAGGGAAGCAGGTTCAAACTATCTGCTGGGGATACAAATTTGAGTTTGATTATGAATATGATTTATTTTGGTGCATATCTATTGGAGATAAGAATCTATAATTCGCTAGGGATTGGGAATGTGAACCTTCCACTGAGGAAGCAGGTTCAGGCTATCCATTGGGGATAAGAGTTTGATGCTATTTCTTATGGCTCCATTAGGAAGATTAATTTGATTTGTGCCTTGCTAGGGAGAAGTTTGGTTTGTTTGATATACTTTAATTTGACTTCACTAGGAAGGTTAGTTTTAAATTTAGTTTATTATGGACCCTATCGGTGTGCATTGGACCAACTAGGAAGGGGCTATGTCGGCCTTGACCTATCTCAAATTTATTAATCCAAAGGAGTAGTCTACTAGCCACAAGGTAAGACTATCCGACCTAAGGGGTTGCCTTTCGATGTGCAATAGCTGTACTTAAGAAGAAAGCATAGTAGGCTTAGATCTTCCAAAGTAGGGATCAACTGGGTGATCTATTGGATCCTCAACAAATTGAACTTCGACTGGGGGAGACTATTGAGTGAATGTCGTTGGGGGACATATGTCAACTCAAAAGTAGTCAAGATTAATTTCATTAATTTCATTGATTTATAGTAATTTGATTTGGTTTATTTTTATTTGTTTTAATTTTGTTTGACGGATCCCATCAGTGTGCGAAGGACTACACTAAGAAGAGGCTATGTTGGCCTTAGCCTATCTAAGATTTATCAATAAAAAGGGTAGTCTATCGGTGGAAGGGTAGGGCTATCCAACCTAAGGGGTGCCTTTCAGTGTGCAACGACTATGATGGAGAAAGTATAGAAGACTTACATCTCCAAAGCAAGGAATAACTGCTGGGGTGGCCTATTGGATGCGCAATAAATCGAACTCAACCTAGGTCTACCTGTTGGTGTGCAACGGTAGTGCTGAAAAGAATGCATAGCATACTTATATATTCCAAAGCTAGGACGTCCGTCGGGGTAACCTGTTGGTGGAAGAACAGATTGAACCCATCCTAACGACTACTACTAAGAGAGTGCCACGGGGGACTTATCTCAACTCAAGAGTAGTCAAGCGATTCCTATAAGGAGTTTTGCTGACACTGCCCTAAAGATAGGATGCTTTCTTGGGAAAGTGTAGAATGAATGGTAGGACATTCTTAGTCTATTTATTCTTTTCTATAGGGGATTCTACTTAAGGGTTGCTATCATAAATAAAAATATAAATGGTTTTGCTTGCAGGTGCTTTATACCCCTAAGCATAATCCATTGGCCAGGTGGACTTAGTCACTCATGTGTGGGGTGATAAGTCCAATATACATGCTTGGGATTTGTGTGGTTTATTTTTGCTAACTTTTATTTTGTAGGTGTTAGTTAGATTTCCACATTTCCTTTTCATGTAAATTTATGCAATTAGGGTTGTGAAATAATTGTTATGGGGATTAGGATGAGCATTGGTCATAAGATCCTATCTTATGCATCATGTGAAGCCTTGGAGCATCTACCTTCCAACCATCCAAAAGAAGGAACCAAAGAAGAAAGAAGAAATAAAGCTTGAAGACCCCCATAATAATGAATTCCTTGCTTAATTATAATTTAATTCATTTATAATTCGGGTTGTATAAGGATAGAGATTAGCTACCCACATGTGCTATTTTTGGGTTTGTGCATTGGTGCCTGACCACAACGGCATTTTATTATTTTTACGATTAGCTTTATAAATTGGTTGATGATTTGTTTAGCTTTTGAATTAAGTGGTATGTTTTTCCTAGTTTCTTCCTCGCTTTATTTATGGCATGGATGTAGATTAGGCTCTTTAGAGAAAAATAAATCTTTTTTCCCAACTTAACAACTCAAATTAAAAATAAATAACTCATAACCTCATCTAAAGCTTAGGTTTAAAATCAAGATAAAAGAATTAGCAACCCCTTAGTTGGATGAGAATTTCTTTTGTAATATCATGCACAAATGCATCTTATTTAACTCTGGATTGGAGGGCTTCCACCTTTGCCAGAGAAACTTGGCTTGACCTTTGAGAGCCATGGTGAAAACTCACCTCCTCCATTCTTGCCAATTTTGGCCAAAAACCTTCTATCTTATGCATTAGTCATATGAATCCTATTATCCTAAGTCAAGATAATTGTCCAAAAATAAAAATTAAATAAAATTTAAATTGCATTAGATTTAGGTCATTTGAAGTATGCCCTTTACATGATCAAGTCACTTTAGGGAGTGAGTTTAAGGACTTAATCTATTTCTAAATAAATAATAGCCTAGCTATCTTGCATAAGCATAATGACTTTCCTACATGTATTTAAACTCATAGGAGGAGTTAGTTGGTAGCCACCCCCAAGTGATTGTAAGTCCAAGCTGTCTGGTGGTT
The DNA here is from genome assembly GCA_021442155.1 of Cymbidium sinense. Taxonomy (NCBI): domain Eukaryota; kingdom Viridiplantae; phylum Streptophyta; class Magnoliopsida; order Asparagales; family Orchidaceae; genus Cymbidium; species Cymbidium sinense. The sequence continues at coordinate 271,682,909 of CM038215.1, forward strand.
TATCATCCCTTCTGGAGACAAAATAAATACTCATTTTTCACCTTAGATTTAGGTTGTGCTTTCGGCCCTCACCAAAGCTCCCTAGATTTAGGTTCTGAGATTGCTTCTTTGCTTTGTCGGCTATAAGCATAATTCCTCACCTCTTAGGCATTTTCTTAATCTTGTGTTAAGGAATCATAAGTCAAAAATTTCTAATGAGAAATTCAACTCAAATAAACTAAATCAATTTCAAAAATGTAAAGCCCAACTGTAAGATAATTTGAGATGCTCGTTAGGTTTCCTAATATCATGAGCATCATCTAATCTTCAATTTTTGCTTTTATAATAGCTCCCCCCTCCCCTCTTTGATCAATCTCATTTGATTTTCAAAAATGAACCAATCGATTGATAGACTTTTCCTATTGAAATCTTTGAAGACAATGATCATTTACCTTAATCAAGAGTTTTCCTAAAGAATCCCCATTTCATAGGATGTAATTAACTATGGGGACTTGCCCTTGTAGGGAACTTAATGAACCAGTTAAAAATAAACCCTGCTTTACTTTTCCATGTAAAGTAGGGGAAGAATCTTTGGTACATATGTAGACCCATTGTCCTTAGGACTCCTTATTGAGGTAATTTGGTCCATTAAAGGGTAGTGACTTCTATCTTTCTACATAGTATACTATTTCCTTAATGACGTGCTCGATCACCTGAATAAGTATATCTATGGATCTGCATGGAATCTTAAAAAGATGAATTTTTATAGGCTTGCCTCTTTCATTTCTCCCAACAGATTTGAAATGCCACTCCCATATTAGAAATTTTTCACCACAAATTTTTTTGGCGACTCTGCTGGGGATGGTTCTTCTCTCCATCTTTGGTAAATGATCGTTGTCTTTGAGTATCGATAGTGGATTTGTACTTTGGTATGAATCCAATACTATCCTTCTTTCCGTTGGCACTTAGCTCATTTCATTCTTAAGTTGAGTTAGCCAACATTGTTAGGCTTTAGGACTACATTACTTGTTGGTCTTAAAACCCCCGTTGTGTTCTCCAACGCATAAAATGAGAAGATCTAAATAAAAAATGAAAGCATTTTTAAATACTTCCTCCTTATCATTTTCATGATAAGGAAAGGTTCATCCTAAAATAATAAATTTTCCATAAAGAACTTTTCTTTTCAAAATCACCTTTTCAAAAATGCACTTAATAATATATTTTCCACAAAATCTAGTCACCCTCATTTAACAATTCCCATAATTGTTACTTGTAGGGTTTTCAAAAATAAAACTAAACAACCTTTTTCAAAAGCACAAATGAACATCTTCTTTCAATTCACTTTGATGAAGATGTCATTTTCAAAATAAAATGAATAATTATCTTTTCCAAAAGTCACAATCATAATCATAAAAGTTTTAAAAAGCACGCATGAATCTTTCTATTCAATACATTCACACTTATTGAATGGAAAGTTCACTTCCGAACAAAAATAAAATTTTCAAAAGCACACATGATCACCTTCATTTAATATACTCAAATTTATTAAATGAAGATTTCATTCCCAACTAAAAATAAAATATCATTTGGGAAATCTCTTTTGAACACATCTCACATATGTGTTAAGTTGGAATTCCTCTCTTTCAGAAAGCAACAATCTCACATGAAACAAAAAATTCATATTTCAAAAATAAGATTGATCCCCATTCTACATACCTAAATTTGTCGAATGGAAGTCCCATTTTCAAAAATATAAAAAAAAATCAACAATCATAATTCAAAATTTTTCAAAACACATTCAGAACTTCATTTAACATACCCAAATTTGTTAAGTGGAGTCTCCAAATCCAAAATTATGAATTTTCAAACACATTCAAAATTTCATTTAACAAACCCAAATTTGTTAAGTGCAGTCTCCAAATTCAAAATCCAAAAAAAAAATTTAACACATTTTGGAACCTCATTTAGCATAATCAAATATGCTAAGTGTAGTTCCTAAATCCCAAAATAAAAAATCAACAATTTTCAAACCACATTTGGAACTTCATTTAACATACCCAAATTTGTTAAGTGAAGTCTCCAAATTCAAAATCCAAAAATTTTTCAAACAACTTTTTAGAACATCATTTAGGATACTCAAATTTGCTAACTGAAGTTTCCAAAACCCAAAATAAAACATTTTTCAAAACATTTTTTATAACTTCACCTAGCATACTCAAATTTGCTAAGTGAAGTTTCCAAAGTCAAAACCAAAATTTTCAAATACCTTTGGAGCTTCTTTCCTTAGCATACCAAATTTGCTAAGGAGATGTTTTCATTTTCAAAACTAAAATGAAATCAAAAATCTTGAACACACCATTTGGAATTTCATTTAGCATACTCAAATTTGCTAAGTGAAATTTCCATTTCTCAAAACCAAGTGGGACTTCTTCTTTAGCATACCAAATTTGCTAAAGTTAAATCTCCACTTTCAATCACATCAAAACAACAAAATGAAACACTTAAGATTCCTTTAGCATACCAAATTTTCTAAGGATCCTACCCTTTTAAAAAAAATCAAAACATCAAAACAAAATGAAACACTTTGGATTTTCTTAGCATACTTAAATTTGTAAGAATCCTATTTTCAAAAATCAAACAAAATACACTTGGGTTCTTCACATAGCATACCTAAATTTGCTAAGAATTCCAAAATTTTTAAAATCAAAAAAAAAAATTCATAAAAAAAAATAATCACTTTCTCAAACACTTCACTTAGCATACTTAAATCATCTAAGTAAGAAAAATTCCAAAAACAATCAAACAAAAATAAAATCATTTGAGCCTTACTTTAGCATACCTAAATTTGTTAAAGGAAAGGGTCCTCAAAATCAAAAATTCATATTTAGAACAAATAGTGAACCTATGGAAGCATCCTTATCAAAATTTTGGATCCATATTTCAACATATCTAAATTTGTTTTAGTTGGATTCATATTCAAATTCCACTTTCAATCAATCTTCTCAAATCCATTTGAACCCCACTTAACACTTCCAAGTTGTTGGATGTGGGTTCAATTTTTCAAATTCAAAATTCAAAAATCTATGGAGACTAAAATCTGACATAAGTTAATTTATCATCGTAGATTCTTTACCGTCAGTACAGTACAGTTAATTTTAGTCTATTACAGTCAGTAAAATGGCTAGTTCTCATAAGTTTGTCTTCACCTTCCCCTACGGTATGGATCTAGCTTTAAATCAGGCTGACTTTCCCTGTTTGGATGATACCCACCTGATTCGCTTTGGCCGAGGATTTGAGGGAGCCAAGATCACTTGTGAGGGCATTCCCCTCACCACAGTCAGAAGGACCAAGGTGACCGGGCAAAAGTCAGTTATCAGGATAAACGTACCTTATGATTCTAATGTCTCCTCATTGAAGAGGAAAGTTATGGCAGTACCACAAACTTCAGTTGTTATAGTGCCAACAGTACTGGTAGAACTAGCTCCAGTTGCAGTACATCCCAGAGTTGCTCATGTTGCCACAGTGGGGACCAGTACCCTAACATCTATATCCTCTAAGGGTATGGCTCCCCTGGTCTCAGGGATAGCCTCCCCTACATTTTAGTATGGGTCTAGCTCAAACTCCTTCCATCCTATCCGTACCCAGCGTAGGAACAAGAATCGCATGATCAAGCAGTATCACACTCAGATAGCTAGGGAGCTAAAGGCAGTAGCTCGATCAGCCATAGATGAGTCTCCCATTATCACTTCACCACTGGTTACATAAAACCAGTTCCATCCTCTCTCTTAATCAAACATGGAGGATGCCAGGTGGATTCGTTTATCACCTCCTTCAGTGGTGCACTTGCAGTCAGTAGTTTCTAGGAGTAGGAGGTCGTATGCTGGCCTCTGATCTATTTTATGCCAAGTAGGTAGAGCATACAGATGCTCAAAATCTGGCACACAGTTTGATCTTTGATCTATTATCCCCCACAGAGTAGAGAGGTAGATTCCCTAGGAGAGGGCCATGAGGCCCATACAGCCCACATTACTAGCAGAGAGCAAAGGAGGTTTAACCGTCAGTTGTCCACTTCTGCTTTGATTGATTTTCCAACTCGGTGCGCTACCTGCGTAGATCATACTGATAGTATTCTTCTCACTAGGACCAGCCACCAGAAGAGGTAGTTCTTGTGCACAGAGAGTCAATGGTGTCTCCACCTCATCGCTCTACCCCTTGTCTATCATTGCCAGTACATGTTACAATATTTCCCATTCCATCTAAAGACATGAAGGTCAAATCTGGGGAAAAGCGCACCCCGTTGGTGATCTGACTATAGCCAAGGGATCCTACCCCTTCTACACCATCCATTGTGGTAGGGTCGAGCTCTCCTACTGGACCTTTTGCCCTAATGGTGGTGCAGAAGGTGTGGCGACCACGAATCGTCATGGTCGTCCCTTCACCAACTCACCCATATAGCCGGATGTGGAGATGGTGATAGTTATTACAAATATTCTAGATGATAGTTCAGTTGCAGCAGTGGTGGATGAACATCCTAGGATTTTCACCCCTTTTATAGCAGTAGCAGTCAGGAGTATCATTCATTTAGTGAGTATAGTCCATATAGGATTGACTCTCCAGTGATAAGTGAGGTCCAATGCCTCTCAGTGCACAATAATGATCACACCATTCAGTCTAAACTATTTGTACCTACTGAGTTGGGTCATTCCTTAGATGATATAGTTGTACATTATTTCATGGAGAAGAAACAAATCTTGGGGTATGCCTGGCCCGATGAAGAGAGAGTCAGCTTTGATCCATACGAAGATGGCTTGATGGGAGATTTAGCTGGAGTATGCATGGTTGACACAAGAAGATCTCTTCTTAGGGAAAAATAGGCCATGGAAAGTGATGAGGTTGATCAAGAGGACACCACAGAATTAGTCCAACACCTCTAACATCAGTTGAGGTAGAAGGACGAGCATATTGATAGGATGGCCTGTCAGTTACAGGACTTCTTAGCAGTAGTGTCAGTGCTTTAGAAACAATCCCCTTTAGTTTATCCTGCCATAGTCAACATTAGTCAGCCTGAGTTAGTGAATGTCTTTGATCTAGTTAAGACTCTACCTCCCATTGAGCAAGGTAGCACTAGCCTGTATAGGAAGGTAGTGGAAAGTACCTCCATAAAAGAAAAAGATATAAAATCAAAGGAAGCTTTGGCTCAAGCCAGGGGAGGATCATTAGTTCCAAAGGGTGGACCCTACCCAAAGGAATTTGATGCTATCCAGTATCCCAAGGGTTTCATGCCTCCTTCCTTTAAAAGCTTCGATGGCAGTGGAAATCTAAGGCTGCACATAGCTCATTTCAGGGCTAACTGTTGCAATGTAAGTGGCAGTGATGCTTTTCTTTTTTGGCTTTTTTAGTAGCCTAGCAGGTATTGGTTTTGATTGGTATGCTGAACTGCCTAATGATTCAGTAAAGACATTTCCTGAGTTTGAGTAACTCATTATCAAGAGGTTTGCTGGAGCTCAGCAAAGGGTTAATGTTGGTGATCTCATTGTAGCACAATAGCACTCCAGTGAGTCACTTGTTGATTATATTCTCCGATGGCATAAGCTGAGTATGAAGTGTGAACCACAACTATCTGAACATCATGACATTGAGATTCTCTTAAAGAATATCTATGCCTCACTCGCCTTCATGTTTAAGGGATTCACTATCAAGACATTTGAGAAGCTAATCAATAAGCAGCTAATTTACAAGGAGAGGCCAAACAGTTGCCTTTTCAGGATGAGTTGCCTAAGCAAAAGCTACAGAAGGTCTATGAGAAGAAGCCAGGAGCAGTAGAAGTGGTTGACAAAGGGAAGCAGCTAGATAGAGATCAGTCTGAGAGGCCATGACCTCAACAACGTCCACCTCCTTTTCCATCACTAAGGCAACCCTACTGGTCTTCATGTAGCCTCCATGACCAGCACAGCCACCGCCTTAGTCATACCACCACTAGCAGTGACATGAATACTAGCCGCCAAATAGGTATGGTCCACCTACTCTTTTAGATAAGTTAAACAAACCTTATTAATTTAAGAGGGAGGTAATTAGGAAAATCATTAAGAATCTCTTAAATAAACTTAATTTTTAGCTACCCCAGCCTAGGAGACCGGAGGAAGTAGACAAAAGTCATGATCCAAACTTTTTCCCTTACCATCGAATGCTAGGCCACATTTTGGTGGATTGCTTCACATTCAAGAACTGGCTTGAACATAGTTTCAAGACTGATGTTATAGTTATCCCAAAGGAATATCTTATGGAACAACCTTCTAGTTCCACTAGGGTAATCCTTGGGGATACATGTGATCTTACCAAAACCAAGGAAAGTTGGGACATTTCTTCATCCAAAACCACTACAAAAATAATTCAGAAAATCAAGAAGCTTTCCTTGTAGGTTCCTAAGTCAGCTCAAACCTCCAATACCAAGGAAGATTTGCAAGTTGCTAATGCCAACTCTAGGAAAGTGAGAGCTTAGTAGTAGCAACAACAACAACAGCATGTGTCAGCCCAGGATTGCCCCTTTGCATAGCCACCAACTATGTCTAGCCTCCACCCTTCAGTTGCAGCTTCCACACCAATGACTTATTCCATTTCAGCTAGCTTTTATGTTTCTTCTACTACTAGAAATCTTGTATCAGCAGATAAGGGCATCGAATCCCTTACTCCACTCACTTTACTTGACTTCTACTTTGTACCTCCAACTAATTTTAAGAAATTGAAGAATAAAGCTAGTTTGAATTACATCTGTGTCACTTTTGATGGGTTGTCTTCTTCTATTCCTAACGATAACTCTTTAAGTATAAATAGCTATAATAATTTTGATCTTCCTCTTTCTGATTCATAGTTGGACTTTCCAACTATGAATAATATGGGTTCATCTCTTGAGATTTACTTGGAATCATCTGATTCCAAGGGTCCCATAGAAGAAGATGTAGGTGAGCTTGAAGTGCAAGTGGAACCTTCCACCACCTTACCTCAAGAGATTATTGAAGTTAACCTCCATAGTGGCAAGGTTCTACCTCTTAGGGCAACACCTCAAGATAGAGGGAAATAATTCATTGGTACTGAAGATCGAGAAGCCCTTCCATAGGATGCTCTACCCTTGGATATGCTTATGGAAGACCTGCCAAAGGTCAACTACAACGTCCTTTCTCATCTAAGAAAGTTGCCATCTAAGCTAAGCATATATGATGACATTGTCTTATCCAAAAAGATGATGGAATCACTAATCAAGGCCCTCCTTAATCTTGAAATATACTTAGCTCAGCTGATTGCTATAGGTGAGGAAGTACATTATGTAAAATAAGCCTAAAGGATCACTTTCATAGATGAAGACCTTCTTCTAGGGGACTTGGAGCACAACCTTCCCCACTACATCATAATTGAAATGGAGAGGTTCAAACTTGCCAGGATTCTCATGGATTCAGGTGCATTGGTGAACATTATGAGTATAAAGACCCTTGCCTATTTGAAGATCGACATCTCTCCACACTTCAAGGAGATAGGATGATGTTGAGAGGATTTAATGATCAAGGTGAGTGGGCTTTAGGTTTAATAGTGTTACCTTTAGAGACAGGTGACTGAAAGACTGAAGCTAAGTTCTACATCATTGATTCGAATACTTTGTTCATTACTTTGCTTGGTAGGCCTTGGATACATCAGAATAAGATCATTCCATCTTCCCTTCATCAGTGCATCAAGTTTAGAAAAGATGAAATTGAATATCGTATCAACAGGGATGAAAAGCCATTTTCAATTAGAGAGGTTGAGATTTATGAGGATGTGACCTACTATCTTCCTCAAAACACCCTTTTTCATGAACTTGGACAAAATTCAAATGCAGAACCAAAAGAAAAAGAAAATGAAACAAAATAAAAGATAAAATAAAATGAAAAGAAAAATAAAAGTCTAAGTGAACAAGAAAGGGGAATTGAAGAAGAAATAGATCAACATATCACATTCCACCCACAGTTCATTCCTTCATATGGACATGTGGGTAGGATGGCTCAACCTCCACCAAGTAGAGGCAGAGGCAGAAATAGAGGTAGTTCCAGAGGTGGGAGACCCCCTAGTTGGCCTTCAGCTAATATATGTTGTGTTCTAGTTCATAGGAGTACCCTTACTGTTCACATAGACTTGGAATCTAGCTCGGAGGATGAGTCTAATGTAATTAGTATACCAGCCAACCCCTCTCAGTTGGTTCCATTGGAGGTTACTTTTGATCCAGCCAGAGATGAAGATCAGGCCTCCAAGCAAAGTAAAGTATTCAATTCTGGTTTATGTTAAACTGTTAGGCAGCAGTTGGGAACCTTAGCTCTTACCCGACTAACATCTCAAAAAGTTGAAGGTTTAGTTGTTAAGGAAGTCCCTAAGTCTTCCAGTGACATGAAGTAGAAGAAGTTCTTTTTGGGATCATCCTCCTCAATCTCTGAAGTTGATGTAGAGCTTGAGGAAGATACTTTTAAAGAGTTAATGGAATTACCTTTTGACTTTACTCACCTTGTGTTCAAAATCTTATACAGAAAGGTTTAGTTCCTCACACATGGTCCAAGCACAGATTAAAATACTTTGAAAAGCTATGGAACAATATAGGCAGCGAAACACAATCAAGTGCGGGACTAGGATTTGGTACAATGGGTTTGATCGATGATGAAAATTATTTCCTAGTTGTTACCAACCATTTGAAGTTTAACAGATTCTTCTCACACATCCCCAACTCTTATGAGAATGTGTGTTTAGAAACTTCAGATGATCCAGAGATCTCCAAGTAAAAGAGGCACCGCCAGAATTTGAAGAGGAGATTCATTCAATAATTGACAAGCTTAAATAAATCAACCACGGGACAAAATAAAATCCTCATCCAACATACATCAGTTTGTTACTGAATGAAGAAGAAACCAATGACTTAGTTAGGCTACTGACTGATCTTTGCATCTCAGAAGCTACGACACTATATGCTTTCTCATAAGGTGAACTTGATCTCCCGAACAAATACACTATGGTATCTCATGACATGGCTAACATTATTTGGATGTTTGGCTCGATGGTCCATAATTCTCTCATAGTTTGATATCACATTTGTACCCCTCCGAGCGATAAAAGGACAGACACTAGTGGATTTTGTAGTAGCATACCCACTTCCTGCTGATTCTTCACTTAGTGATGATCTCCCTTATGAAAAAATTATGAACTTAAGGGAGGCTGGCAACCATCGATGGGAGGTGTATTTTGATGGTTCTGCTTCTTTTCTTGAAGGTGAAGCACCATGATCTATTCTCCCAGGAAAGGCAGGGTAAAAATAGTTCTTCTAACTCTAAACTGTTATGTGATGAGATTCTCATACTATCTTTTCAACCCCTGCACCAACAATGAAGTTGAGCATGAGGCTTTGATTGTTGGTATGGAGTTAGCCATCACTATTAGTGTCAAGAGCATCAACATCTTTGGGGATTCTCAGTAGGTCATCAACCAGATTGCTGGGACCTACCAGGTTCTCAATCCTAAGCTTCTTCATTTCTACGAGTATACCATGAAGCTATTGGCCCAGATTCTTGAAGTCACCATCTACAAAGTTCCCCGAGTAGAGAACACAATAGCAAATACCTTGGCCAAACATGCCAAAGAGTTGACATGTCCAAAAAATGAGTCCATTTCAATAAGGGTCAAAAATAGACAAGTCCTATCCCTTAAAGATTTTAAACTCATCGAGAGACTTTCTCTTGAAGGGAAGGTTACCGTTTCCAAAATAGACAAGGAGCTAGATTGGAGGTAACCATTCATAGATTATTTGAACATTGACAAAACTATCACAAGAGAAATCACAAGACCATCAAGTGAAATAAAGAGTTCTCTCCCATGCTCTTGTTGATGGCACCCTTTATCATCGATCCTTTGACCAAATGTGATTACACTATTTAGACAAACATGAAGCCCATGAAATTATAACTGAGCTACACTCAAGTCTATGCAGAGCTCATCAATTCGGTCTGAAGTTGAAGATGAAGATCAAAAGACTAGGATACTACGATCCTTTTTTATTTTTTTATTTATTTTGTTTAGCTTTAGGTTTTTAGCATTTTAGGGTTTAAGGGTACTTGAGTGTTTATAGTTTAGGGTTTAGGTTCAGGATTTAGAGTTTAGGGTTGAGGGTTAGTTTAGGGTTTAGAGTTTAGGGTTTTTTATGGTTTAAGGTTAAGGGATTAGGGTTTAGGGTTTAGGTTTTAGGGCTGTAGGTTTACTGTTTAGGGATTAGGGTTAGTTTTAAGGTTTAGGGTTTAGGGTTTTTTTTTATAAAAAAAAGTAAACTAGTATGCTTAGGTTTATTTAGTTTATTTTTTATTTTTTTAGTTTATTTTATTTTTTATTTCTATTTAGTTTGGTTTATTTATTTTAGGTTTATTTATTTTAATTTAGGTTTTTTATTTTAGTTTATTTTTTAGGTTTAGGTTTAGGTTTATGTTTATTATTTTAGTTTAGTTTTATTTTTATTATATTTTTTGGGTTTGGGTTTTATTTTTTATTTTTAAGTTTAGGTTTAGGTTTTTATTTTATCTTTTTAGGTTTAGATTTTATGTTTTTATTTTAGCCTTATTTTTCGAGGTTTTATTTTTTTTATTTAGGTTTAGGTGTATTTTTAGTTTATTTTCTTACATTTACTTTAGGGTTTAGGTTTAGTTTATTTTAGATTTAGGCTTATGGATTTTTTATTTTAGTTTAGGTTTAGGTTTTTTTTTCGTTTAGGGTTTCAGTTTTATTTCTTTTTCTTTTTTCTTAGGTTTTTATTTAGTTTTTATTTTATTTTATTTTAGGTTTATTTAATTTTTATTTTACGTTTAGTTTTTTATTTTATTTAGGTTTTTTTATTTTTAGGTTTATTTTATTTATTAATTTAGTTTAGATTTTTATTTATTTTAGTTTAGTTTAGTTTTATTTTTTATTTTAATCTAGTTTTATATTTTAGTTTAGGTTTTTATTTTATTTTAGTTTTTTATTATATTTAGGTTTAGGTTTTTTTATTTATTTTATTTTTAGGTTTTATCTAGTTTAGGTTTAGGTTTTCAAGTTTTTAGGGTTTAGGGTTTAAGGTTTAGGTTTGGGCTTTAGGGTTTAGGGTTATATGTTCTGGTGGGGTTTAAAGTTTAGGGTTTAGGGTTTTGGGTTTAGGGTTTAGGGTTTAGGGTTTTAGGGATTAGAGTTTGGGGCTTAGGGTTGGTGGTTTAGAGTTTAGTGTTGAAGGTTTAATGTTTTTTTTATTATTTCTATTTATTTTATTTTTTTTAATTAGGTAAACTTGTAGGTTTAGGTTTATTTAGTTTAATTAGTTTATTTTTTATTTTATCATTTTTTATTTTTTATTTTTTACTTTTATTTTTTTATTTAGTTTAGTTTATTAATTTTAGTTTATTTTTGTAGGTTTAGCTTTTGGTTTATTTTTTAGCTTAGTTTTATTTTTATTTGATATTTTAGTTTAGATTTTATTTTTTATTTTTAAGTTTAGGTTTATGTTTTTATTTTATTTTTTTAGGTTTAGGTTTTAGGTTTTTATTTTAGGTTTATTTTTAAGCATTATTTTTTAGTTTATGTTAAAAGTTATTCTTAGTTTATTTTATTTTATTTAGGGTTTAGGTTTAGTTTTATGTTTAGCTTATTTAGGTTTAGGTTTAGGTTTTATTTTTTATTTTAGTTTAGGTTTAGGTTTATTTTATTTTTATTTTATGTTTAGTTTTTTTTAGTTTAGGGTTTAGGTTTTATTTTTTATTTATTTGTAGGTTTTATGTTTTGGTTTATTTTTTAGTTTTAGGTTTTTAATTAGTTATTATTTTATTTTATTTTAAGTTTATTTTATTTTTATTTTAGGCTTAGTTTTTTTTATTTATTTAAGTTTTTTATTTTGTTTAGTTTAGGTTTATATTTATTTTATTTTAGTTTAGTTTATATTTTTTTTAGTTTAGTTTAGGTTGAGGTTTTAGTTTAGGCTTTTATTTTATTTTATTTTCTTACTTTATTTTCATTTAGGTTTTTTATTTATTTTATTTTTAGGTTTTATTTAGTTTAGGTTTTAAGTTTTTAGCATTTTAGGGCTTAGGGTTTAGGGTTTGTTGAGGGTTTGGGGCTTAGGGTTTAGGGTTTAGGGTTTAAGGTTTTGGGTTTAGGTTTTAGGGTTTAGGGTTTAAGGTTTAGGGCTTTAGGGTTTATTATTTAGGGCATAGGATTCTTTTTTAAACAGAGAGCAAATTCAGATTTAACATTTCTTCTTTCCTATTTTATCAACCAAGTAACACACTAAGTTTCCTAAGACAAAAGCAATGACATAGATAAAAAAATGAGCACACATAGATTTAGGGTTAGATTTAGGGTTTAGGGTTTAGGGTTTAAGGTTTAGGGTATATGACTTAGGGTTTAGGATTTAGGGTTTAGGGTTTTTTTAATAAATCAGTGGGTTTAGGTTTATTTAGTTTTCTTAGTTTAGGATTTATCATTTATTGTTTTATAGGGTTTAATGTTTTTTAGGGTTTAGGATTTTGGGTTTAGGGTTTAGGTTTGTAGGTTTAGGGTTGTCAATTCAGGGTTTAGGGTTTAGGATTAGCTTTAGGGTATAAGGTTTATGCTTTAGGGTTTCGAATTTAGATTTTAAGGGTTTTTTTTTTAAATTAAGTAAACCTGTAGGAATAGGTTTATTTAGTTTATTTTTTATTTTAGCTATTTTATTTAGGTTTACTTTTTATTTTTATTTATTTTAGTTTATCTATATCAGGTTTATTTATTTTAGTTTAAGTTTTTTATGTAAATTTATTTTTTAGGTTTATGTTTATTTCTTAGTTTAGTTTTATTTTATTTTATTATTTAGGTTTATTTTTTATATTTTATTTTTAGGTTTAGGTTTAATTTATTTTAAGTTTTTAGGTGTGGGTTTTAGGTTTTATTTTTTTATTTTGATTTTAGGTTTATTTTTAGTTTATTTTATTTTATTTAGCTTGGCTTTAGGTTTAGGTTTTATTTATTTTAGTTTATTTTATTTTAGTTTAGGTTTAGCTTTATTTTATTTTATTTATTTTATTTTTATTTAAGGTTTTTTTTATTAAGGGTTTAAGTTTTAGTTTTTATTTACTTTTAGGTGTATTTTTTAAGTTTAGGTTTTTGTTTAGTTTTTATTTTATTTTATTTTAGGTTTATTTTATTTTTATTTTAGGTTTAGTTATTATTTTATTTAGGCTTTTTATTTTTTAGTTTAGTTTGGTTATTTTTAATTTTAGTTCTTTTCTATTTTTTATTTTATTTTCTTTTTTAGGTTTAGGTTTAGGTTTATGATTTGCTTTAGGTTTTTATTTTATTTTATTTTGTCTTAGGTTTATCTTTTTTATTTTATTTTTACATTTTATTTAGTTTAGGTTTAGGTTTTTAGCTTTTTAGGGTTTAAAGTTTAATGTTTAGGATTTGGGGTTTAAAGTTTAGGGTTTTGGGTTTAGGGTTTAGGGTTTTGGGTTTAGGGAGTAAGGTCTAGGGTTTAGGGTTTAGGGTTTATGGTTTTAGGGTTTAGGGCTTAGGGTTTAGCGTTTAAGTAATAAGGGTTTTAGGGTTTAGGGATTAGGGTTTAAGGTTTAGGGTGCAGGATTTTTAGAGTTTAAGCTTTAGGGTTTAGGGTTTAGGTTTTAAGTTTAGGATTCAGTTTTAGTTTAGGGTTTCTGATTTTTAGCTTTTTTATTTAATAGAGAACAAATTCAGATTCAACAATTCTTCTTTTTTATTTCATCAACCAAGTAACACATCAAGTTTTCTAAGATGCAAGTGACAACTTAGATAAACAATGAGCACACAATCAACAAATCAAAAGCTCTAGATAACTAGAACCGTCTCTACTATAAAGACATAGTTCCATAAGTTGCAAATCGGATCGATCGTTCTTTAATTTCTCCAGTTCCCATCAGAACCACTCCGGCCTCTCGAGTAGTAGGATCCACCATCATATCTATGATCTCTCCCTCCACCACCACCACAGTTTAGGGTTAGGGTTGTAGGTTTTAGGGCTTAGGGTTTAGGGTTTAGGGTTTAAAGTTTAAGGTTTTAGGGTTTAGGGTTTAGGGTTTAGGGTTTAGGGTTCAGGCTTTAGGGTTTTAAGGTTTAGGGTTTTGGGTTTATGGTTTAGGGTTTAAGGTTTTAGGGTAGAGGGTTTAGGTTTTAGGGTTTAGGGTTTACGGTTTAGGGTTTAAGGTTTTTTTCTTAAATTAAGTAAATCAGTTGGTTTAGGTTTATTTAGTTTATTTTTTATTTATTTAAGTTTATTTTATTTTTCATTTTTATTTAGGTTTATTTTTTTATTTAGTTTAGTTAATTTATTTTAGTTTATTTAAGTTTATTTTATCTTATTTATTTTATTTTTATTTTAGGCCTACATTTTTTTTAATTTAGGATTTAGGTTTTATTTCTTATTTGTTGTTAGGTTTATTATTTATTTTAGTTTATTTTCAATTTACTTTATTTTAGGTTAATTTTATTTATATTTTATGTTTAGTTTTTATTTTATTTATGTTTTTTATTCTTAGGTTATTTAATTTTTTTAATTTAGTTTAAGTTTTTATTTCTTTTATTTCAATTTTTTTTATTTTTTTATTTTCACATTTAGATTTAGGTTTCAGTTTAGGTTTTTTTTTATTTTAACTTTTTTATTTTTTTAGGTTTAGGTTTTATTTATTTATTTTATTAGTAGGTTTTATTTAATTTAGGTTTAGGTTTTTAGGTTTTAGGGTTTAGGGTTTAGGGTTAGCTTAGGGTTTAGAATTAGTTTAGGGTTTAGGGTTTTTAAGGTTTAGTATTTAGGGTTTAGGATTTAGGGTTAGTTTAGGGTTAGTTTAAGGTTTAGGGTTTAAGATTTTGGGTTTAGGGTTTTAGGTTTAGGGTGCAGGGTTTAGGGTTTGGATTTAGGGTTTAGGGTTTAGTGTTTAGGGTTTAGGGTCTAAGTTTAGCTTTTTAGGTTTTTAGGGTTTAGGGTTTAGGGTTTGGGTTAGTTTAGGGTTAAGGTTTTGGGGTTTAGGGTTTAGGGTTTAGGCTTTAATGCCTAGGTTTTATGATTTAGGGTTCAGGGTTTAAGGTTTTAGGATTTAGGATTTAGGGTTCAGGTTTTAGGTCTAAGGTTCAAGTTTTAGTTTAGGATTTTGGGTTTTTGGTTTTTTTTAACTGAGAAAAAACTCAGATTTGATATTTCTTCTATTTGATTTCATCAGCTAAGTAACACACCAAGTTTTCTAAGTCACAAGCCATGACATAAATAAAAAATGAGCATGCATAGAGAAAATTAGAGACCCTAGATAACTAAAACTATCTCCACTGTAAAGACATAGTTCTATCAGCAGCAGATTGGATCAGTTATTCTTTAGTTTCTCCAGTTCCCATCAAAACCACTCTAACCTCTCGAGTAGCATGATCTGCCATTATATCCCTGATCTCTCCTTCTGCCACCACGACGCTTGTAACCTCCATCACTCCTCCTGCCTCCATAACCACCACTTGTCCCACCACCACCTCCTTATCCACCAACACAGATCCTCCACTATAACTACAATAACTGCCGCCTCCTCCTTCGCCTTCACCACCAGATCTAGACTGAGCCTCATTGACGATGACGTTCCTACCGTCAAGGTTCTGTCCATTCTTAGGGTTAATGTTTAGGTTTATTAGGTTTTAGGGTTTATGTTTATTTTTGAATTTATTTAGTTACTTTAGGTTTGGAATTAGGGTTTGGCATTTAGGGTTTAGGGGTTAGGGTTTGGGTTTAGGGTTTAGGGTGTAGGGTTTAGGATTTAGGCTTTATGGTTTAGGGTTTTAAAGTTTATGCTTTTAGGGTTTAGGGTTTAGGATTAGGGATTAGGGTTTAGGGTTTAGGGTTTAGGTTTGTAGGTTTAGGGTTTAGGGTATAAGGTTTAGGGTTTAAGGTTTTGGGTTTAGGATTTAGTGTTTAGGGTTTTTTTAAATTAAACAAGTAGGTTTTGGTTTATTTAGTTTATTTTTTTGTTTCTTTTAGTTTATTATATTTTTTTTATTTTTATTTTGGTATATTTTTTATTTTTATTTATTTTAGTTTATTTTTTATTTTAGTTTATTTTTTAGATTTAGGCTTAAGTTTATGTTTATTTTTTAGTTGAGTTTTATTTTTATTTTATTTTTTAGGTTTAAGTTTTATTTTTTTATTTTTTAGGTTTAGGTTTAGGTTTTTATTTTATTTTTCTAAGTTTAGGTTTTAGGTTTTTATTTTTGGTTTATTTTAAGGTTTTATTTTTTAGTTTAGGTTTAGGTTTATTTGTAGTTTTTTTTTATTTTATTTAGTTTATGTTTAGGTTTAGGTTTAGGTTTAGGTTTTATTTACTTTAGTTTGGGTTTAGGTTTATTTTATTTTATTTTTATTTTAGGTTTAAGTTTTTTTTATTTTAAGGTTTAGGTTTTCTTTTCAATTTATTTTTAGGTTTTACATTTAGGTTTATTTTATCGATTTAGGTTTTTATTTAGTTTCTATTTTTCTTTAGTTTAGGTTTATTTTATTTTTATTTTATGTTTAGTTTTAATTTTATTAAGGATTTTTAATGCTTAGTTTTATTTTTCTTTTTAATTTAGTTTATGTTTTTCTTTATTTTATTTTATTTATTTTTATTTTTTATTTTATTTTATTTTAGGTTTAGGTTTAGGTTTTAGTTTAGGCTTTTATTTTATTTTAGTTTTTATTTTATCTAGGTTTATAGTTTTTTATTTATATTTTTAGGTTATATTTAGTTTAGGTTTAGGGTTTTAGGTTTTTAGGGTTTAGGGTAGAGGGTTTAGGGGTTTAGGGTTTAGGGATTAGGGTTTAGCATTTAGGGTTTAGGGTTTTTTGTTTTTCTTTTTAAGAGAGAACAAATTCATATTCAACATTTCTTCTTTTTGATTTCTTTAACCAAGTAAAACACCAAGGTTTCTAAGACACAAGCAATGACATATATCAAAAATGAGCACGCGTAGAGGAAATCAAAAACCCTAGATAACTAGAACCGTCTCTACTTTAAGACCTAATTCCATAAACAACAGATAGGATCGACCATTCTTCAATTTCTCTAGTTCCCATCAGAAACACTCTGACCTCTTACGTAGTGGGATCCACCATCATATCCCTGATCTTTCCCTCCACCACCACCACCATCTATTAATTTTGGGTTTTATTTTTAGTTTAGTTTTATTTTTATTTTATTTTTTAGGTTTCGATTTTACTTTAATTTCTAGGGATAGGTTTATGTTTTTATTTTGTTTTTTTTTTGTTTATGTTTTAGGTTTTTATTTTAGGTTTATTTTTAGGTTATATTTTTCTAGTTCAAGTTTAGGTTTATTTATTTATTTAAGGTTTAGATTTATGTTTAGGTTTAGGTTTAGGTTTTATTTATTTTAGTTTAATTTATTTTAGTTTTTGGTTTAGGTTAATTTTATTTTTATATTAGGTCTAAGATTTTTTGTTTAGGGTTTTGGTTATATTTTTTATTTAGTTTTAGGTTTATTTTAGTTTAGATTTTTATTTAATTTTTATTTTATTCTATTTTATGTTTATTTTTTTATTTAGGTTTAGTTTTTATTTTATTTAGGTTTTTTAATTTTTAGTTTAGTTTAGGTTTTTATTTATTTTATTTTAGTTTAGTTTTTATTTTTTGATTTTATTTTCTTCTTAGGTATAATTTTATGTTTTCGTTTTAGTTTAGGTTTTTATTTTATTTTATTTATTTATTTTATTTTGGTTTAGGTATTTTTATTTATTTTATTTTTATTTTTTATTTAGTTTAGATTTAGGCTTTATAATTTTAGGGTTTAGGGTTTAAGTTTTAGGTCTAGGGTTCAGTATTTAGTTTAGAATTTAGGGTTTTTGGTTTTCTTTTTAAGAGAAAATAAATTCAAATTCAATATTTCTTCTTTTTGATTTCATCAACGAAGTAACACACCAAGTTTTCTAAGACACAAGCAACGATATAAATCAAAAGCCCTAGATAGCTAGAATCGTCTCTACTTTAAGACCTAGTTACATCAACAGTAGATTGGATTGATCATTCTTCAATTTCTCTTGTTCCCATAAGAACCACTCTGGCCTCTCGAGTAGCAGGATCCAGCATCATACCCTCGATATTTCACTCCACCACCACCATCTATTATTTTTGGGTTTTATTTTTAGTATAGTTTTATTTTTATATAATTTTTTAGTTTTAGGTTTTATGTTTATTTTTAGGTATAGGTTTAGTTTTTTATTTTGTTTTTTTAGGTTTAGATTTTAGGTTTGTATTTTAGGTTTATTTTTAGGAATATCTTTGTAGTTTAGGTTTAGGTTTATTTTAAGTTTATTTAATTTAACTTATGGTTTGGATTTAAGTTTAGGTTTAATTTATTTTAGGTTTCGGTCTTATTTATTTTAGTTTAATTTATTTTAGTTTTAGGTTTAGGTTAATTTTATTTTTATATTAGGTTTAGGTTTTTTATTTAGGGTTTTAATTTTATTTTTTATTTATTTTTAGGTTTGACTTTAGGTTTAGGTTTTTATTTAGCTTTTATTTTGTTTTATTTTATTTTTATTTAGGTTTAGTTTTTATTTTTTTTTAGGTTCTTTAATTTTTAGTTTATTTTAGGTTTTTATTTATTTTATTTTAGTTTAGTTTTTAGTTTTTATTTTATTTTCTTTTTATGGTTTAGGTTTAGGTTTTGGTTTTACTTTAGGTGTTTATTTTATTTTTATTTTATTTTATTTTGGTTTACGTTTTTTAATTTATTTTTATTTTTATTTTTATTTTGTTTAGGTTTTTTGCATTTTAGGGTTTAGGGTTACTTGAGGGTTTATATTTTAGGGTTTAGGTTTATGATTTAGAGTTTAGGGTTTAGGGTTAGTTTAGGGTTTAGTGTTTATGGTTCTATAGGGTTTAGGGTTTAGGGTTTAGGTTTTTGGGCTGTAGGTTTAGTGTTTAGGGTTTAGGGTTAGTTTTAGGGTTTAGGGTTTAGGGGTTTTTTTTATAAAAAAAGTAACCTAGTATGCTTAGGTTTATTTAGTTTATTTACTTTATTTTGTATTTACTTTAGTTTATTTTCTTTATTTTGTATTTATTTTAGTTTATTTTATTATTTTATTTTTATTTAGTTTGATTTATTTATTTTAATTTAGGTTTTTTATTTAAGTTTATTTTTTAGGTTTAAGTTTAGGTTTATGTTTATTTTTTTAGTTTAGTTTTATTTTTATTTTATTTTTTGGGTTTAGGTTTTATTTTTTATTTTTAGGTTTAGGTTTAGGTTTTTATTTCATTTTTTAGGTTTAGATTTATTTTTTTAGCATTATTTTGGTTTTATTTTTTTTATTTAGGTTTAAGAGTATTTTTAATTAATTTTATTATATTTAGTTTAGGGTTTAGGTTTAGTTTATTTTAGATTTAGGTTTAAGATTTTTTTATTTTAGTTTAGGTTTAAGTTTATTTTATTTCATTTATTTTTAGATTAGGTTTTTTTTTGAATTTAGGGTTTCGATTTTATGTTTTATTTTTTGTCTTAGGTTTTTATTTAGTTTTTATTTTATTTTATTTTAGGTTTATCTTAATTTTATTTTACATTAAGTTTTTTATTTTTAGATTTATTTTATTTATTAGTGTAGTTTAGATTTTTATTTATTTTATTTTAGTTTTGTTTTTAGTTTTTATTTTTTTATTTTAATTTATTTTTAGATTTATGTTTAGGTTTTTATTTTATTTTAGTTTTTTATTATATTTAGGTTTAGGTTTTTTATTTATTTTATTTTTAGGTTTTATCTAGTTTAGGTTTAGGTTTTTAGGTTTTTAGGGTTTAGGGTTTAGGGTTTAAGGTTTAGGCTTAAGGGTTTAGGGTTGTATGATTTGGAGTTTTAGGTTTAGGGTTTAGTGTTTTGGGTTTTTTTTTTTAAGGAAACCCCATTATACGGGGATATTTTATTGCCACAAAAAAAAGGGTTACAAGATCCTTAAAGAGGATAAACTCCGAATCTACTACTCAAAGAGCTACAATCAGACTAAGGAGTAAATCCCCATCTAAGTACATCCAAAAGCAAGAGAAAACATTAAAGCAATCAAAAGATACAATATGGCTAACATAATAATCGAAAGGAAGATTAAGGCCAATGCTCTGATGGTTGTAAGAGAGCTTGATAATATGGAGCAAACTTGCAAGAGAATAAGGGAGAATCACCTGCAAAGTGACACTAGAAAGGTGATTAGAGCAGGTAAAGTAATACAAATAGAGAGATAAATGAAAACAATAAAAACTGAGAGGATAATAAGGAAAGTTGATAAAGAAGGCTCAGGCTCAATCACACCAAATTGGGACAGATGCAAAATTGAGCATCCAAACTTCATTAGAAGGGTTACATCACATGAGCTACTACCATACCAAAAGGGGTGAAAACATCACGACCATCATAGCCAACAAACTGAGGAGGTAACACCAGGTTGTTGATAGTCTTATGAACTTTATTACACCGCAATCCTAAACACAATCATATCTAAAATAGAGGTAATTGCAAAGAGCTAAATGGTAAGTTGTCTCATTCAAGAAAGATATCGACAATATAGTCATCCGACATGAGAGTATATAAACATAGGGAATTAGTCATCTTAGCTAGAGCCTCATATCCAAGTGAAACCAGCATATAAACCCACCACCAAAAAAATAGCAGATGAGAAATCTTCTTTGCGATCTAATCAAGTCAATGATCTTATAGTTCAGACCTTCCCATCATAAGATATATAATTGAAACTTTCAGGGCAGGAAACAACCCCCTTTTTTATGTCCATATTAGTAATTGGAGAAAGACAATTGTAAAGGAAGGCAACATAGCTCAACACGGAAAATGGGCTGCAACCAACCAAAACTAACAACAAGGACATTTAGAGCTACAGCTCCCATGGCAGCATACCGGGCCAAAATTCAAATAATCCTCAACCGGATAAGCAGAGAACAAGACAACAAAAGGCAACTTCCCATAACACCACTCTTTCGAATAGGACTCAAAAGCGCACAAACCAAACTGAGATAGGAATAGAGACAACAACCGGTAATGCAAATTACAGCATTCAAGAGATGAACAGCAGACCAGGTAAAGATAGCATGGGCATACAGAAAGCCAACCCCAATAGTAAAACAAATAATGCAATAATGTAAAATAGAATGCAAAAAAGATAGGACAATGGATAACCAAAGCAAAAAATAGCCAAGACAATGACAATGAAGACGACAACATTCGAGACAGGGAAGGACTACAGATTGGCCATAAAACCTCCCAATCAGAGTAGATAGTAGGCCATAAAAGCAGATATCTTGAAGGCAAACCGTGAAATCTCCAAAAACCATCACCATTAGAGCATCAAGAGCATTAAATGTTTCTTTGAGCGAAGGACCCGTAAATCTTGACCAACATAGAAGGAGCCAACAAGGGTGGCGGATAAACCAAGCCGTGAAATTTCGGGACATGAAATAATCAAAACAACAAAAGCCCTAGCATGTCATAATGCCTCCCATCAATATAAATAGAACAGCAGTCGGGTTTATGAGAGAGAATAGAAAGAAAGCGAATGATATGATAGATCACATTAGATGATAAGCAACTAAAGACCAAAAGGGGTTCAAAGCAAAGTCCACCAAGCAATCGAACATCATCAACAAGGTCCGAACCCCGACACAATCCAAGATACCATAAACAGACAAATAAGACAAAGCCAAGAGGCCACCCAAAATTATATATAAGTAAATGGAAGGATAGATAATGAATAGCACCCCACCCCAAGCAAATTACATTCAGAGAAATTAGATCAGTAATAGGGTGCTTAATCACCATAATCCAACACTGCCAAGGATAGTGATAATAATAACCAATAGGATTGCCAATAATCCCATTATGCTTATAAGATAAACCATTGATGCCCTTCCAAAGATAACAAAAAAAAAAAAGGATATTTAAAAGGATATTTAAAAAAAAGCATGTTCAAACAACAGAGAGACCATCAAACAAAATGGTTCCAAACAAAAACCCACAATACAAAATCCATCCAGAACAAATGATCAAAGCTTCCCTCAAGGAGACAACAAGATCAAGCCTCGTGGAAAACTACCACATAAGGAACATTCATAGAGCAACACTATCCCTATTCGACCCACAATCCTTGGAGAAATACCCTGCTTGCTGCCAAAATAAGTCATTGAGAGTATACCATAGTTTATGATCAAGTAGAGCAGTTGATAAGGCATAGTGATGCACAATACTAACAAAGACTAAAAGGGATATTATAGCAGGTTAAGACAATAGCCCAGAAACAGCTAATCAGATAAACCAAATCCAAAAACATCCAAAGTCTTAAAGCAGCAACAGGTAACATCAAACTATAGTACCACACGAATAGAAATGGCACTCCAATCCAAGAAGACAGACCAATAGATGCGATTACAATATAAACAAAGATCAGATATGATTCACCACCAAATGAGCGAAACCCAAAAAATAATCCGGGCAATCAGAGAGTCACTCCCATTAGAGCAACTATTGCAACATAAGTCAGCCATTAAGGGTAAGAAGGTCAGCAGTAACCTGTGAGAAAGCCTACAAAGAACATTGATAGCCGGAGGAAGAAAGGAAGGAAGCACCCCATAGCAAGATCCCACCAAAGAAACCTTGCTGAAATAGGAAATGGCATGATGAATGGGGTCCAGGTTCTAGTAAAAACAACATCGAGGATGATAAGTATCAGCAAAAAAACCAAATGTCCTCTTCATGCACAAAAATGAAATAACTCCCAGAAGTAAAAGAAAACATCAAGGAGAGAACACAAGGACAAAACCGGAAAAAGAGTGACAAAGAGGAGAGTTAGATTCGAGGTAAGGAAGCCCGAAATTGTCCAAGTTAACCAGACCACGTAGGTATTTGGGTAATGTAAATTGATTAAAGAGGATGATACTGTCTAATCTCGCACCCAGATTTGCAAGGTAATCAGCACAAGAGTTACCTTCACGCCAAACATGAGTGATGGTAAAATTCAGTTGAGAGAGAAGAGCACTAGTTTGCTTGAGGAGGTAGTACAAACAAGTGTTGCTCATATTGGTAGTAGTCAAAAGGTCAATCAGTAGAAGAGCGTCCACCTCTATCCAAATATTGAGCCAGTCATTTTGAAGATAAATTTCTAGAGCTTTGTGGACAGCCATAAGCTCAGTATAAGGAACAATGCTGGAAATAAGGGGATAAGCAAATGCACATAGAACAATACCCTTAGAATCCCTAAAAATGCCTCCACAACCCGAGCCATTATGAGAGACAGCCATAGATTAATTTTAATAATATGTTCAAGAGGTTTTTCCAAAACCATTCTATCATTTCGATAGTAAGACCGGAAGGTTGAGGCCAGCTTTATTAGGATTGACTGACCTTTAAAATGCTTGTGATGGATTAAATTGGCTTTAAACAAGTCACAAATTTTGTTTTTAGTTCTAGCATAATCCTCATGTGATTCATGAATCCCACGATGTTTAGCTTCATTTCCATCCATATGAACCAAATAAGAGTAATGGCGATTATGATTTTAATATGAGCTTTAATTGCATTGTCAAAGTAAACTTCAAGAAGTTGATATAAAGTAAAGAACAATTAAAATTGATAGTGTTGAATAGATTGTCATACCAAATCTAAATTTTAGAGGCAATAGTCCCATTAACAAAAACATGGTTAACATTCTCAATATAGGAACAACATTGACATTTAAAGGGTAAATAAAACCCTTTACCCCACAAGAAAGATTCAACAGAATAAAGTTTTTAGGATACCAAGTAAGAACAGTAAGAAGAGGGGATATTGCTATTCCAAATTTTGGAGAACACAATAGAAGAATCGATTGTCTTTAGTGTGAATCCACACATTTTAAGGTTGAAATCCCATTATGAGATAACTTAAAGATAATATGATCATGATTGTTAGGAGTGATAGGAATACTAGTAATCATATTTAAGAAAGTGGAAGGAATAGAATCAATCTTACTAGTGTTCCACATGTTGTTTTTCGAATGAATTAACTCTAATAGCGGAGGTGGAGTGAGTGTAGAGTAAGTCATCAATGGAGCCAAAACCACTGTCTTGCCAAAAAAAGAATTGAGTTTATTTATGCCCCAAAAATTAAGGATTTTGCATCCCATTTGAGAACAAAGTCTTCTCCACATAGGAGAATGGCAGTTTAAAAGGACAAATGAGAGGATGTTTACCCGGCAATATTTAGAAGTCATGAAATTTGCCCAAAGACTATTTTGCTCCTAAAGTTCCACCAAAGTTTATAGGAGAAGGCATGGATAACTTCTTTGATGGATTTACATCCTGCACCTCCCTCTTCAAGAGTACCACAACTATTAGACCGGGATGACTGCATTCTTTTAGAGGATGTATTGGTTCCCAAGAATTTGTTTAAGAGATGCTCAATTCTGTTTATGGTAGAGTTGGTAGGCACAATGGTTTGAAGAAGGTATATGGGCATGAAATTTAGAGTGCTCTTGATCAAGGTAAGCCTACCACCGAAAGAGAGTAAATGAAATTCCCAAACTGAAATTTTGTTAGAAATTTTTTGAATTAGATCATCAAAAAGGTGAGATCTTTTTTGGCCTTTCAAAAGCGGAGCTCCAAGGTAATTAAGAGGGAGTTGATTTTGCTTAAAATTAGTAATTCTGGATATTTGGTTAAGTCTATTAGGAGGAATCTTAGTTGAAGGAATAAAAGCGATTTTCCTTCATTAAGAAAAGACCACTAACATTACCAAAATCATTTAGAAGGTTATTGATGGTTTTAACATGTTGAATGGAACTTCTGAAGATAATGAAATCAAAAAAGCTAAGATGAGAAATAGGGAAACCTCCATGAGTTTTAAAAGACATATTAGGCTTAATAGATCATTCGGGCTCCTGGTATTCAATAGCAATGATAAAAGAGAAGGTGATAGTGGGTCACCTTGCCTCAAACCATGGCTAGAAGGAAAGAAACCTATGGACTCACCATTCATGATAACCAAAACCATTATTCGTGATACATCTTTTTATAATATAAAACTATCGAAAAACCAAACAAATTCAGATTTGAAAGAGAAAGTCCCATGAGAGATTATCAAAGGCTTTAGCGATATCCAGTTTGAATAAGATGTTGCCTCCTCTAGAATTGATATCAATGTCATGAACCATTTCTTGAGCAAGAAGAATATTATCTGATATTGTTTTGTGTTTAACAAAACCAGTTTGGTTAGGGGAGATGATTTTAGGAAGCAAAGGGCTAAGCCTATTATATATTAATTTAGCAATGAGTTTTTGAAAAAGGTGAGACTAATCGATCTAAAATCGCCCAAGATTGGATTGTTAGTTTTAGGAATAAGGACAATAGAAGTGCTTGAAAAGTATTTGGGAATGGGATTGCCATCAAAGAAATCAATAATAGCATTAACTAAATCGCTTTTAATAAATGGCCAACAAGCTAAAGAAGTTGTATAGCCATCGTACGCAATAGAGTGAGTGTTCATGTTCTTAAGAGTATTACTAATCTCCTCTTCAGAAGGACACATAGTGAGTAAATGATTATCCTCACTGTTAATCATAGAAGGAATAAGATGGGTGTTTGATAAAGTATCTAACAACGGCTTAGAATTTAATAAAGTTTGGAAATGATGAATGACAGAATCCTTAATATCATTGTTATATCCATTCACCATTAGAGTTCTTAATTTTCTTAATCGAGTTTAAGCTTATTACAAATGGCATGAAAGTACACGGTGTTTCGTCACCATCAACAATATGTTTTCTTGCTTTTGATGCCAATAGGTTTCTTCCATGTTTTGATAATTAAGCAAGTTATTCTTGGCAATGTTCAACCTCAAGTTTACTAGGATGGGTTGAGACAAAGATCTTCAAGAGAACAAACCTCTTGTTCCATAGCTTTAAGATTTGTCAAAAGATTTTTAAAAATGTGTTTGTTCCACCAATTAAGATTTTGTTTAATTCTTTTGAGCTTAAGCCAAAGACGAGTCATACCTTTAACAGAATTATTCGGGAAAATAGGGGCCATCCAATTAGTGATAGCGACATTGGTGAAGTCACTATGTTGGGTCCACATGTTTTGAAATCGAAAGGAGGGGAGTAGAGGTTTGGGGAGATTATTGAAGGAAATCAAGAGAGGAGACAAAGTTCGCTCAAATGCTCAACAAAGTGGTAAGACCATTGATTGATCCAAAGAGAATTAAAAGGGCCCTATCAAGATGTCGCCAAAGCCTAGAATGCCACGTGAAGTTAGACCCAGTGAAACCAATGTCCATCGATTGCAATCAAGGGTCATATTTGAGAAGTACTCCATGGAATGAAGGTTAGGAGAACATCCTCCCTTCTTTCAGAACTAGCTATGATAGTATTGAAATCACCTCCAACCAACCGGGAAGGTTAGAGAGGCGAAGATGTAAGTGATTCCAAAGGATGTTCCTACTCTATTACAAGAGGCATAGATAAAAGAGCCAAAAGCCGATAAGTCACCTAAGGAGATTTTGACATTAACCAATTGGTCAAGATTATCAATGATGGAAATGGTGATGGAGTTGTGCCAAAAGCACCAAATTTTATTATTAAGATTGAAGAAGAAATTATGAAAGCCAAGGGATCTAGGGACAAAAGCAATCTTAGAAGAATTACTGAAAGGTTCAATAAGAACAAGTAACTTGATATTATGAACACGACAAAGACTCCTAACACGATTGTGGAGAGGAAGAGACCCACAACCCCGGATATTCCAAATAAGAAAATTAATCATAAGGGGACAACCAAAAGGGAAAAAATACCTTGGCCAAACATGCCAAAGAGTTGACATGTCCAAAAAATGAGTCCATTTCAATAAGGGTCAAAAATAGACAAGTCCTATCCCTTAAAGATTTTAAACTCATCGAGAGACTTTCTCTTGAAGGGAAGGTTACCGTTTCCAAAATAGACAAGGAGCTAGATTGGAGGTAACCATTCATAGATTATTTGAACATTGACAAAACTATCACAAGAGAAATCACAAGACCATCAAGTGAAATAAAGAGTTCTCTCCCATGCTCTTGTTGATGGCACCCTTTATCATCGATCCTTTGACCAAATGTGATTACACTATTTAGACAAACATGAAGCCCATGAAATTATAACTGAGCTACACTCAAGTCTATGCAGAGCTCATCAATTCGGTCTGAAGTTGAAGATGAAGATCAAAAGACTAGGATACTACGATCCTTTTTTTTATTTTTTTTATTTTGTTTAGCTTTAGGTTTTAGCATTTTAGGGTTTAAGGGTACTTGAGTGTTTATAGTTTAGTTTAGGTTGGATTTAGAGTTTAGTTGAGGGTTTAGTTTTAGAGTTTAGGGTTTTATGGTTTAAGGTTAAGGGATTAGGGTTTAGTTTAGGAGGAGTAGGTTCTTGTTTAGGGATTAGTGGTTATAAGGTTTAGGGTTTTTTTATAAAAAAAAGTAAAAAGTAGTTTATTTAGTTTATTTTTTATTTTTTAGTTTATTTTATTTTATTTCTATTTAGTTTGGTTTATTTATTTTAGGTTTATTTATTTTAATTTAGGTTTTATTTTAGTTTATTTTTTAGGTTTAGGTTTAGGTTTATGTTTATTATTTAGTTTAGTTTTATTTTATTATATTTTGGGTTTGGGTTTTATTTTTATTTTAAGTTTAGGTTTAGGTTTTATTTTATCTTTTAGGTTTAGATTTTATGTTTTATTTTTTAGCCTTATTTTCGAGGTTTTATTTTTTTATTTAGGTTTAGGTGTATTTTAG
Source organism: Cymbidium sinense (assembly GCA_021442155.1). Lineage (NCBI taxonomy): Eukaryota > Viridiplantae > Streptophyta > Magnoliopsida > Asparagales > Orchidaceae > Cymbidium > Cymbidium sinense. The sequence continues at coordinate 271,710,723 of CM038215.1, forward strand.
TTTATTTTCTTACATTTTAGGGTTTAGGTTTAGTTTATTTTAGATTTAGGCTTATGGATTTTATTTTAGTTTAGTTTAGGTTTTTTTTTAGGGTTCTCATTTATTTCTTTTCTTTTTTCAGGTTTTATTTTATTTTTTATTTTATTTTATTTTAGGTTTATTTAATTTTTATTTTACGTTTAGTTTTTTATTTTATTTAGGTTTTTTTATTTTTAGGTTTATTTTATTTATTAATTTAGTTTAGATTTTTATTTATTTTAGTTTAGTTTAGTTTTATTTTTTATTTTAATCTAGTTTTATATTTTAGTTTAGGTTTTTATTTTATTTTAGTTTTTTATTATATTTAGGTTTAGTTTTTTTTTATTTATCTTATTTTTAGGCTTTATCTAGTTTAGGTTTAGGTTTCAAGTTTGGGTTTAGGGTTTAGGGTTATTTGTGGCTTTAGGGTTTAAAGTTTAGTAGGGTGGGTTTTTAGGGTTTATAGATTAGAGTTTGGGTTGGTGGTTTTAGAGTTTAGTGAAGGTTTAATTTTTTTATTATTTTATTTTATTTTTTTTAATTAGGTAAACTTGTTTAGGTTTATTTAGTTTAATTAGTTTATTTTATTTTATCATTTTTATTTTTTTTTTACTTTTATTTTATTTAGTTTAGTTTAATTTTAGTTTATTTTGTAGGTTTAGCTTTTGGTTTATTTTTTAGCTTTATTTTTTTATTTGATATTTTAGTTTAGATTTTATTTTTATTTTAAGTTTAGGTTTATGTTTTTTATTTTATTTTTAGGTTTAGGTTTTAGGTTTTATTTTAGGTTTATTTTAAGCATTATTTTTTTAGTTTAAAAAAGTTATTCTTAGTTTATTTTATTTTATTTAGGGTTTAGGTTTAGTTTTAGTTTATTTAGGTTTAGGTTTAGGTTTTATTTTTATTTTAGTTTAGGTTTAGGTTTATTTTATTTTTATTTTATGTTTAGTTTTTTTTAGTTTAGGGTTTAGGTTTTATTTTTTATTTATTTGTAGGTTTTATGTTTTGGTTTATTTTTTAGTTTTAGGTTTTTAATTAGTTATTATTTTATTTTATTTTAAGTTTATTTTATTTTTATTTTAGGCTTAGTTTTTTTTATTTATTTAAGTTTTTTATTTTGTTTAGTTTAGGTTTATATTTATTTTATTTTAGTTTAGTTTATATTTTTTTTAGTTTAGTTTAGGTTGAGGTTTTAGTTTAGGCTTTTATTTTATTTTATCTTACTTTATTTTCATTTAGGTTTTATTTATTTTATTTTTAGGTTTTATTTAGTTTAGGTTTTAAGTTTTTAGCATTTTAGGGCTTAGGGTTTAGGGTTTGTTTGAGGGTTAGGGTTTAGGGTTTAGGGTTTAGGTTTAAGGTTTGGGTTTAGGTTGGGTTTAGGGTTTAAGGTATTTAGGTTTATTATTTAGGGCATAGGATTCTTTTTAAACAGAGAGCAACCAGATTTAACATTTCTTCTTCTATTTTATCAACCAAGTAACACACTAAGTTTCTAAGACAAAAGCAATGACATAGAAAAATGAGCACACAGATTTAGGGTTAGATTTAGGGTTTAGGGTTTAGGGTTTAAGGTTTAGGTATATGACTTAGGGTTTAGGATTTAGGGTTTAGGGTTTTAATAAATGGGTTTAGGTTTATTTAGTTTTCTTAGTTTAGGATTTATCATTTATTGTTTTATAGGGTTTAATGTTTTAGGGTTTAGGATTTTGGGTTTAGGGTTTAGGTTTGTAGGTTTAGGGTCAAATCGTGGTTTAGGGTTTAGGATTAGCTTTAGGGTATAAGGTTTATGCTTTAGGGTTTCGAATTTAGATTTTAAGGGTTTTTTTTTTAAATTAAGTAAACCTGTAGGAATAGGTTTATTTAGTTTATTTTTTATTTTAGCTATTTTATTTAGGTTTACTTTTTATTTTTATTTATTTTAGTTTATCTATATCAGGTTTATTTATTTTAGTTTAAGTTTTTTATGTAAATTTATTTTTTTTTATGTTTATTTCTTAGTTTAGTTTATTTTATTTTATTATTTAGGTTTATTTTTATATTTTATTTTTTTAGGTTTAGGTTTAATTTATTTTAAGTTTTAGGTGTGGGTTTTAGGTTTTATTTTTTTATTTTGATTTTATTTTATTTTATATTTTATTTTATTTAGCTGGCTTTAGGTTTAGGTTTTATTTATTTTAGTTTATTTTATTTTAGTTTAGGTTTATTTTATTTTATTTTATTTATTTTATTTTTTTATTTAAGGTTTTTTATTAAGGGTTTAAGTTTTAGTTTTTATTTACTTTTAGGTGTATTTTTAAGTTTAGGTTTTTATTTTAGTTTATTTTATTTTATTTTAGTATTTTATTTTAGGTTTAGTTATTTTATTTAGGCTTTTATTTTTTAGTTTAGTTATTTTAATTTTAGTTCTTTTCTATTTTTTATTTTATTTTTTTTAGGTTTAGGTTTAGGTTTATGATTTGCTAGGTTTTATTTTATTTTATTTTGTCTGGTTTATCTTTTTATTTTATTTTACATTTATTTAGTTTAGGTTTAGGTTTTAGCTTTTAGGGTTTAAAGTTTAATGTTTAGGATTTGGGGTTTAAAGTTTAGGGTAGGGTTTAGGGTTTTGGGTTTAGGAGTAAGGTCAGGGTTTTTAGGGTTTATGGTTTTAGGGTTTAGGGCTTAGTAGGGTTAGTGGTTTATTAGGGTTTAGAGTGATTTTTAGAGTTTAGGGTTTAGGGTTTAGGTTTTAAGTTTAGGATTCAGTTTTAGTTTAGGGTTTCTGATTTTTAGCTTTTTTATTTAATAGAGAACAAATTCAGATTCAACAATTCTTCTTTTTTATTTCATCAACCAAGTAACACATCAAGTTTTCTAAGATGCAAGTGACAACTTAGATAAACAATGAGCACACAATCAACAAATCAAAAGCTCTAGATAACTAGAACCTCTATAAAGACATAGTTCCATAAGTTGCAAATCGGATCGATCGTTCTTTAATTTCTCCAGCCCCATCGAAACTCTCTGGAAGTAGGGATCCACCATCATATCTATGATCTCTCCTCCACCACCACCACAGTTTAGGGTTAGGGTTGTGGTTTTGTGGCTTAGGGTTTAGGGTTTAGGGTTTAAAGTTTAAGGTTTTAGGGTTTGTATTTTAGGGTTTAGGGTTTAGGGTTTGTGCTTTAGGGTTTTAAGGTTTAGGGTTTTGGGTTTATGGTTTTGGGTTTAGGTAGGGTAGGGTTTAGGTTTTAGGGTTTAGGGTTTACGGTTTAGGGTTTAAGGTTTTCTTAAATTAAAATCAGTTGGTTTAGGTTTATTTAGTTTATTTTTTATTTATTTAAGTTTATTTTATTTTTCATTTTTATTTAGGTTTATTTTTTTATTTAGTTTAGTTAATTTATTTTAGTTTATTTAAGTTTATTTTATCTTATTTATTTTATTTTATTTTAGGCCTACATTTTTTTTTTTAATTTAGGATTTAGGTTTTATTTTATGTTAGGTTTATTATTTATTTTAGTTTATTTTTAATTTATTTTATTTTAGGTTAATTTTATTTATATTTTATGTTTAGTTTTTATTTTATTTATGATTTTTATTCTTAGGTTATTTCATTTTTTTAATTTAGGTTAAGTTTTTATTTCTTTTATTTCAGTTTTTTTATTTTTTTATTTTCACATTTAGATTTAGTTTTAGGTTTTTTTTATTTTAACTTTTTTATTTAGGTTTATTTATTTATTTATTATTAGTAGGTTTTATTTAATTTAGGTTTAGGTTTTAGGTTTTAGGGTTTAGGGTGGTTTATTCAGGGAGAATTAGTTTAGGGTTTAGGGTTTAGATTTTAGGATTAGTTTAGGGTTAGTTAAGATTTTGGGTTTAGGGTTTAGGTTTAGGTGCGAGTGGATTTAGGGTGGGTTTAGGTTTAGGGTTTAGTGGGTCCAAGTTTAGTTTTGGGTTTAGTTTTAGAGGTTAGTTGGGGTTTGGGTTTAGGGTTTAGGTTTAGGTTTTTATGATTTAGGGAGTGGTTGGGTTTAGGATTTAGATTTAGGTTGTTCTAGGTTCAAGTTTAGTTTGGGATTTTGGTTTTTTTTAACTGAGAAAAAACTCAGATTTGATATTTCTTCTATTTGATTTCATCAGCTAAGTAACACACCAAGTTTTCTAAGTCACAAGCCATGACATAAATAAAAAATGAGCATGCATAGAGAAAATTAGAGACCCTAGATAACTAAAACTATCTCCACTGTAAAGACATAGTTCTATCAGCAGCAGATTGGATCAGTTATTCTTTAGTTTCTCAGGTTCCCATCAAAACCACTCTAACCTCTCAGTAGTCATGATCATTATATCCATCTCCTTCTCGCCACCAGACGCTTGTAACCTCCATCACTCCTCCTGCCTCCATAACCACTTTGTCCCACCACCACCTCCTTATCCACCAACACCTCCATCCTCCACTATACCACAATAACTCCTCCTTCTTCACCACCAGATGAGCCTCATTGATTGGACGTTCCTACCGTTCATCCATTCTTAGGTTTATGTTTAGGTTTAGGTTTTAGGTTTATGTTTATTTTGAATTTATTTAGTTACTTTAGGTTTGGAATTAGGGTTTGGCATTTAGGGTTTAGGGGTTAGGGTTTGGGTTTAGGGTTTAGGGTGTGTAGGATTTAGGCTTTATGGTTTAGGGTTTTAAAGTTTATGCTTTTAGGGTTTAGGGTTTAGGAGATTAGGGTTTAGGGTTTAGGGTTTGTAGGTTTAGGGTTTAGGCATGGTAGGGTGGTGGGGTTTAGGATTTAGTGTTTAGGGTTTTAATTAAGCAAAACAAGTAGGTTTTTGGTTTATTTAGTTTATTTTTTGTTTCTTTTAGTTTATTATATTTTTTATTTTATTTTGGTATATTTTATTTTATTTATTTTAGTTTTTTATTTTAGTTTATTTTTAGATTTAGGCTTAAGTTTATGTTTATTTTAGTTTTATTTTTATTTTATTTTAGGTTTAAGTTTTATTTTTTTATTTTTAGGTTTAGGTTTAGGTTTTATTTTATTTTCTAAGTTTAGGTTTTATTTTATTTTTGGTTTATTTTAAGGTTTATTTTTTAGTTTAGGTTTAGGTTTATTTGTAGTTTTTTTTATTATTTTTAGTTTGTTTAGGTTTAGGTTTAGGTTTAGGTTTATTTACTTTAGTTTGGGTTTAGGTTTATTTTATTTTATTTTTATTTTAGGTTTAAGTTTTTTTTATTTTAAGGTTTAGGTTTTCTTTTCAATTTATTTTTAGGTTTTACATTTAGGTTTATTTTATCGATTTAGGTTTTTATTTAGTTTCTATTTTTCTTTAGTTTAGGTTTATTTTATTTTTATTTTATGTTTAGTTTTAATTTTATTAAGGATTTTTAATGCTTAGTTTTATTTTTCTTTTTAATTTAGTTTATGTTTTCTTTATTTTATTTTATTTATTTTATTTTTATTTTATTTTTAGGTTTAGGTTTAGGTTTAGTTTAGGCTTATTTTATTTTAGTTTTATTTTATCTAGGTTTATAGTTTTTATTTATATTTTTAGGTTATATTTAGTTTAGGTTTAGTTAGGTTTTTTTTAGGGTAGGGGTTTAGGGGTTTAGGGTTTAGGGATTAGGGTTTAGCATTTAGGGTTTAGGGTTTTGTTTTCTTTTAAGAGAGAACAAATTCATATTCAACATTTCTTCTTTTGATTTCTTTAACCAAGTAAAACACCAAGGTTTCTAAGACACAAGCAATGACATATATCAAAAAATTAAGAGGAAATCAAAAACCCTAGATAACTAGAACCGTCTCTACTTTAAGACCTAATTCCATAAACAACAGATAGGATCGACCATTCTTCAATTTCTCTAGTTCCCATCAGAAACACTCTGACCTCTTACGTAGTGGGATCCACCATCATATCCTGATCTTTCCCACCCACCACCACCACCATCTATTAATTTTGGGTTTTATTTTTAGTTTAGTTTTATTTTTATTTTATTTTTAGGTTTCGATTTTACTTTAATTTCTATAGGTTTATGTTTTTTATTTTGTTTTTTTTTTGTTTATGTTTTAGGTTTTTATTTTAGGTTTATTTTTAGGTTATATTTTTCTAGTTCAAGTTTAGGTTTATTTATTTATTTAAGGTTTAGATTTATGTTTAGGTTTAGGTTTAGGTTTTATTTATTTTAGTTTAATTTATTTTTTTTGGTTTAGGTTAATTTTATTTTTATATTAGGTCTAAGATTTTTTGTTTAGGGTTTTGGTTATATTTTTTATTTAGTTTTAGGTTTATTTTAGTTTAGATTTTTATTTAATTTTTATTTTATTCTATTTTATGTTTATTTTTTTATTTAGGTTTAGTTTTTATTTTATTTAGGTTTTTAATTTTAGTTTAGTTTAGGTTTTATTTATTTTATTTTAGTTTTATTTTTTTTTGATTTTATTTTCTTCTTAGGTATAATTTTATGTTTTCGTTTTAGTTTAGGTTTTATTTTATTTTATTTATTTATTTTATTTTGGTTTAGGTATTTTATTTATTTTATTTTATTTTATTTATTTTAGATTTTAGGCTTTATAATTTTAGGTTTAGGGTTTAAGTTTGTGTCTAGGGTTCAGTATTTAGTTTAGAATTTAGGGTTTTTGGTTTTCTTTTTAAGAGAAAATAAATTCAAATTCAATATTTCTTCTTTTTGATTTCATCAACGAAGTAACACACCAAGTTTTCTAAGACACAAGCAACGATATAAATCAAAAGCCCTAGATAGAATCGCCTCTACTTTAAGACCTAGTTACATCAGAGATTGGATTGATCATTCTTCAATTTCTCTTGTTCCCATAAGAACCACTCTGGCCTCTCGAGTAGCAGGATCCAGCATCATACCCTCGATATTTCACTCCACCACCATCTATTATTTTGGGTTTTATTTTTAGTATAGTTTTATTTTTATATAATTTTAGTTTTAGGTTTTATGTTTATTTTAGGTATAGTTTAGTTTTTTATTTTGTTTTTTTAGGTTTAGATTTTAGGTTTGTATTTTAGGTTTATTTTTAGGAATATCTTTGTAGTTTAGGTTTAGGTTTATTTTAAGTTTATTTAATTTAACTTATGGTTTGTTTTTAGGTTTAATTTATTTTAGGTTTGGTCTTATTTATTTTAGTTTAATTTATTTTAGTTTTAGGTTTAGGTTAATTTTATTTTTATATTAGGTTTAGGTTTTATTTAGGGTTTTAATTTTATTTTTATTTATTTTAGGTTTGACTTTAGGTTTAGGTTTTATTTAGCTTTATTTTGTTTTATTTTATTTTTTATTTAGGTTTAGTTTTATTTTTTTTAGGTTCTTTAATTTTTAGTTTATTTTAGGTTTTATTTATTTTATTTAGTTTAGTTTTAGTTTTATTTTATTTTCTTTTATGGTTTAGGTTTAGGTTTTATTTTACTAGTGTTTATTTTATTTTATTTTATTTTATTTTGGTTTCGTTTTAATTTATTTTATTTTTTATTTTATTTTATTTTTTGCATTTTAGGGTTTACTTGAGGGTTTATATTTTAGTTTAGTTTATGATTTAGAGTTTATTAGTTAGGGTTAGTTGTTTTTGTGGTGTTTAGGGTTTAGGTTTGGTTTAGGTTTAGTGTTTAGGGTTAGTTAGGGTTTAGGGTTTAGGGTTTTATAACCATGCTTAGGTTTATTTAGTTTATTTTATTTATTGTATATTTTATTTTATTTTGTATTTATTTTAGTTTATTTTATTTTATTTTATTTAGTTTGATTTATTTATTTTAATTTAGGTTTTATTTAAGTTTATTTTTTAGGTTTAAGTTTAGGTTTATGTTTATTTTTTAGTTTAGTTTTATTTTATTTTATTTTTTGGGTTTAGGTTTTATTTTTTATTTTTAGGTTTAGGTTTAGGTTTTTATTTTATTATTTTAGGTTTAGATTTATTTTTTTAGCATTATTTTGGTTTTATTTTTTTTATTTAGGTTTAAGAGTATTTTTAATTAATTTTATTATATTTAGTTTAGGGTTTAGGTTTAGTTTATTTTAGATTTAGGTTTAAGATTTTTTTTTATTTTAGTTTAAGTTTATTTTATTTCATTTATTTTTTAGATTAGGTTTTTTTTTTGAATTTAGGGTTTATTTTATGTTTATTTTTTGTCTTAGGTTTTTTATTTTTATTTTATTTTATTTTAGGTTTATCTTAATTTTATTTTACATTAAGTTTTTTATTTTTAGATTTATTTTATTTATTAGTGTAGTTTAGATTTTTATTTATTTTATTTTAGTTTTGTTTTTAGTTTTTATTTTTTTATTTTAATTTATTTTATTATTTTATTTTAGTTTTTATTTTATTTTAGGTTTTTTATTTATATTTTAGGTTTAGGTTTTTTAGGTTTTTTTATTTTGTGTTTAGGTTTGGGTTTAGGGTTTAGAGTTTTTAGGTTTAGGGTTTAGTGTTGGGTTTGTTGGGGATATTAAAATTAAGGTTACATGGGTTGTAAGAGAGCTTGATAATATGGAGCAAACTTAAAAGAGAATAGGAGAATCACCCGCAAAGTGACACTAGAAGGAGATTGTAAAGTAATACAAATAGAGAGATAAATGAAAACAATAAACCGAGAGGATAATAAGGAAAGTTGATAAAGAAGGCTCGTGCTCAATCACACCAAATTGGGAGATGCAAAATTGAGCATCCAAACTTCATTAGAAGGGTTACATCATGAGCTACTACCATACCAAAGGGAGTGAAAACATCACCATCATAGCCAACAAACCTGAGGAGGTAACACAGCTTGTTGATAGTCTTATGAACTTTATTACACGCAATCCTAAACACAATCATATCTAAAATAGAGAGGTAATTGCAAAGAGCTAAATGGTAAGTTGTCTCATTCAAGAAAGATATCGAATATAGTCATCCCGAGTATGAAAACATGGGGAATTAGTCATCTTAGCAGAGCCTCATATCCAAGTGAAACCAAAGATATAAACCCACCACCAAAAAAAATAGGATGAGAAATCTTGCGATCCCCGCTAAATCAAGTCAATGATCTTATAGTTCGACCTTCCCATCATAAGATATATAATTGAAACTAAGGGGAAACAACCCCCTTTTTTATGTCCATATTAGTAATTGGAGAAAGACAATTGTAAAGGAAGGCAACATAGCTCAACACGGAAAATGGGCTGCAACCAACCAAAACTAACAACAACAAGGACATTTAGAGCTCCCATGGCAAAGATACCGCCAAAATTCAAATAATCCAACAATAGATAACCGAGAGAACAAGACAACAAAAGGCAAGAACTTCCCATAACACCACTCTTCGAATAGACTCAAAACCGCACAAACCAAACTGACCGAGATAGAATAGAGACAACAACCGGTAATGCAAATTACAAAGATTCAAGAGATGAACAAGTGTAAAGATAGCATGGGCATACAGAAAGCCAACCCCAATAGTAAAACAAATAATGCAATAATGTAAAATAGAATGCAAAAAAGATAGGACAATGGATAACCAAAGCAAAAAATAGCCAAGACAATGACAATGAAGACGACAACATTCGAGACAGGGAAGGACTACAGATTGGCCATAAAACCTCCCAATCGAGTAGATAGTAGGCCATAAAGGAAGGCCGCAACACGTAGTAAATCTCCAAAACCATCACCATTAGAGCATCAAGAGCATTAAATGTCGAACGGGACCCGTAAATCTTCCAACATAGAAGGAGCCAACAAGGGTGGCTGATAAACCAAGCGAAAAAATTTCGTGACATGAAATAATCAAAACAACAAAAGCCGCCTAGCATGTCATAATGCCTCCCATCCAATATAAATAGAGCAGATGCAGTTTATCGAGAGAGAAAGAAAGCAGAAGATATGATAGATCACATTAGTCGATGATAAGCAACTAAAAGACCAAAAGGGGTTCAAAGCAAAGTCCACCAAGCAATCAAGAACATCATGCAACAAGGTAAACCGTAACCCTGACACAATCCAAGATAAAAGAAACAGACAGCTGGCCAAGAGGCCACCCAAAATTATATATAAGTAAATGGAAGGATAGATAATGAATAGCACCCCACCCCAAGCAAATTACATTCAGAGAAATTAGATCAGTAACAGGGTGCTTAATCACCATAATCCAACACTGCCAAGGATAGTGATAATAATAACCAATAGGATTGCCAATAATCCCATTATGCTTATAAGATAAACCATTGATGCCCTTCCAGCATAACAAAAAAAGGATATTTAAAAGGATATTTAAAAAAAGCATGTTCACAACATAACAAATGGAGAGAAGACCACAGCATGAACAAACAACAATCCAGATGTTGGCATCCGGACAAGAAAACAGAAAACCAAAAATCGGAATACAAAATTACCCACAATCACAAAGAAATGCGATAATGATCCATTAAGAAAATCCAAGCTTGCTCGGAAAACAAAACCGAGACAACAAGATTGACGTAAGCCTCAAGGAACCAAATCTAAAAAACTACCACATAAGGAACATTCATAACAAAGAAGCAATCACTATCCCTATTCCCCCACAATCCTTGGAGAAATACCCCACGCTTGCCAAAATAATAAATCAGAGTATACCAACCATAGTTTATGATCAAGTAGAACAGCTTGATAAGGCATAGTGATCTGCAATACTAACAAAGACTAAAAGGGATATTATAGAAAGGTTAAGACTAAACAAATTTAATCGATAAACCAAATCCAAAACATCCAAAGTCTTAAAGCAAAGAACAAAAATATCAAACTATAGTAATACCTAATAGAAATGGCACTCCAATCCAAGAAGGTAACAAAGACGCACCCAATAGATGTGGATTACAATATAAAACAAAGACCTAGATATGATTCACAGCCCACCCGTAAATGAAAGAACCTGTAAATAACCGCAATCAGAGTCACTCCCATTAGAGCAACTATTGCAACATAAGTCGACCATTAAGGGTAAGAAGGTCGCAGAACTGTGAGAAAGCCTACAAAGAACATTGATAGCGGAGGAAGAAAGGAAGGAAGCACCCCATAGCAAGATCCCACCAAAGAAACCTTGCTGAAATAGGAAATGGCATGATGAATGGGGTCCAGGTTCTAGTAAAAACAACATCGAGGATGATAAATATTAGCAAAAAAACCAAATGTCCTCTTCATGCACAAAAATGAAATAACTCCCATAAGTAAAAGAAAAACATCAAGGAGAGTTAGAACACAAGGGAACAGAAAACCAGAAAAAAGAGTGACAAAGAGGAGAGTTAGATTCTGAGGTAAGGAAGCCCGAAATTGTCCAAGTTAACCAGACCACGTAGGTATTTGGGTAATGTAAATTGATTAAAGAGGATGATATCTAATCTCGCACTGTGATTTGCAAGGTAATCAAGACAAGAGTTACCTTCACGCCAAACATGAGTGATGGTAAAATTGGAGAGAGAAGAGCACTAGTTTGAGGAGGTAGTACAAACAAGTGTTGCTCATATTGGTAGTAGTCAAAGGTCAATCAAGAGAAGAGCGCCCACCTCTATCCAAATATTGAGCCTCATTTTGAAGATAAATTTCTAGAGCTTTGTGGACGCCATAAGCTCGATAAGGAACAATCGGAAATAAGGGGATAAGCAAATGCACATAGAACAATACCCTTAGAATCCCTAAAAATGCCTCCACAACCTGAGCCATTATGAGAGACAGAGCCATCGATTAATTTTAATAATATGTTCAAGAGGTTTTTCCAAAACCATTCTATCATTTCGATAGTAAGACTGGTCCGGAAGGTTGAGGCCCGCTTTATTAGTGATGATTTACTGACCTTTAAAATGCTTGTGATGGATTAAATTGGCTTTAAACAAGTCACAAATTTTGTTTTAGTTCTAGCAATAATCCTCATGTGATTCATACGAATCCCAATGTTTAGCTTCATTTGGTCCATCCATATGAACCAAATAAGAGTAATGGCGATTATGATTTTAATATGAGCTTTAATTGCATTGTCAAAGTAAACTTCAAGAAGTTGATATAAAGTAAAAGAACAATTAAAATTGATAGTGTTGAATAGATTGTCATACCAAATCTAAATTTTAGAGGCAATAGTCCCATTAACAAAAACATGGTTAACATTCTCAATATAGGAACAACATTGACATTTAAAGGGTAAATAAAACCCTTTACCCCACAAGAAAGATTCAACAGGAATAAAGTTTTTTAGGATACGCCAAGTAAGAACAGAGTAAGAAGAGGGGATATTGCTATTCCAAATTTTGGAGAACACAATAGAAGAATCCTGATTGTCTTTAGTGTGAATCCACACATTTTTAAGGTTGAAATCCCCATTATGAGATAACTTAAAGATAATATGATCATGATTGTTAGGAGTGATAGGAATACTAGTAATCATATTTAAGAAAGTGGAAGGAATAGAATCAGTAATCTTACTAGTGTTCCACATGTTGTTTTCCGAATGAATTAACTCTAATAGCATAGGTGGAGTGAGTGTAGAGTAAGTCATCAATGGAGCCAGAACCACTCCAGTTGTCTTGCCAAAAAAAAAGAATTGCCTGAGTTTATGCCCCAAAAAATTAAGGATTTTGCATCCCATTTGACAGAACAAAGTCTTCTCCACACAGGAGAATCACATTTAAAGGACAAATGAGAGGATGTTTACCACCGCAATATTTAGAAGTCATGAAATTTGCCCAAAGACTATTTTTTGCTCCTAAAGTTCCACCAAAGTTTATAGGAGAAGGCATGGATAACTTCTTTGATGGATTTACATCCCGACCTCCCTCTTCAAGAGTACCACAACTTTAGACCAAGATGACGGTGCATTCTTTTAGAGGATGTATTGGTTCCCCAAAAGAATTTGTTTAAGAGATGCTCAATTCTGTTTATGGTAGAGTTGGTAGGCACAATGGTTTGAAGAAGGTATATGGGCATGAAATTTAGAGTGCTCTTGATCAAGGTCCTACCACCAAAGAGAGTAAATGAAATTCCCAAACTGAAATTTTGTTAGAAATTTTTTGAATTAGATCATCAAAAAAGGTGAGATCTTTTTTGGCCTTTCAAAGCGGAGCTCAAGGTAATTAAGAGGGAGTTGATTTTGCTTAAAATTAGTAATTACGGATATTTGGTTAAGTCTATTAGAGGAATCTTAGTTGAAGGAATAAAAGCATTTTCCTTCATTAAGAAAAGACCACTAACATTACCAAAATCATTTAGAAGGTTATTGATGGTTTTAACATGTTGAATGGAACCGATGAAGATAATGAAATCATCGCAAAGCTAAGATGAGAAATAGGAAACCTCCATGAGTTTTAAAAGACATATTAGGCTTATTAAATAGATCATTGGCTCCTTGACAGGTATTCAATAGCAATGATAAAAAGAGAAGGTGATAGTGGGTCACCTTGCCTCAAACCATGGCTAGAAGGAAAGAAACCTATGGACTCACCATTCATGATAACCGAAAACCAAACATTCGTGATACATCTTTTTATAATCCAGATAAAACTATCAGAAAAACCAAACAAATTCAGGATTTGAAAGAGAAAGTCCCATGAGAGATTATCAAAGGCTTTAGCGATATCCAGTTTGAATAAGATGTTGCCTCCTCTAGAATTGATATCAATGTCATGAACCATTTCCTGAGCAAGAAGAATATTATCTGATATTGTTTTGTGTTTAACAAAACCAGTTTGGTTAGGGGAGATGATTTTAGGAAGCAAAGGGCTAAGCCTATTATATATTAATTTAGCAATGAGTTTTTGAAAAAAGGTGCAGAGACTAATCGATCTAAAATCGCCCCAAGATTCAGGATTGTTAGTTTTAGGAATAAGGACAATAGAAGTGCTTGAAAAGTATTTGGGAATGGGATTGCCATCAAAGAAATCAATAATAGCATTAACTAAATCAGTTTTAATAAATGGCCAACAGTGCTGAAAGAAGTGGGTTGTATAGCCATCAGGGCCAGCAATAGAGTGAGTGTTCATGTTCTTAAGAGTATTACTAATCTCCTCTTCAGAAGGACACATAGTGAGTAAATGATTATCCTCACTGTTAATCATAGAAGGAATAAGATGGGTGTTTGATAAAGTATCTAACAACGGCTTAGAATTTAATAAAGTTTGGAAATGATGAATGAGAATCCTTAATATCATATCGTTATCCATTCACCATTAGAGTTCTTAATTTTCTTAATCGAGTTTAAGGCTTTCCGTTTATTACAAATGGCATGAAAGTACCTGGTGTTTCTGTCACCTTCAACAATATGTTTTCTTGCGACTTTTTGATGCCAATAGGTTTCTTCCATGTTTTGATAATTAAGCAAGTTATTCTTGGCAATGTTCAACTCCTCAAGTTTACTAGGATCAGTTGAGACAGCATCTTCAAGAGAACAAACCTCTTGTTCCATAGCTTTAAGATTTGTCAAAAGATTTTTAAAAATGTGTTTGTTCCACCAATTAAGATTTTGTTTAATTCTTTTGAGCTTAAGCCAAAGACGAGTCATACCTTTAACAGAATTATTCGGAAAATAGGGGCCATCCAATTAGCGACATGAACATTGGTGAAGTCACTATGTTGGGTCCACATGTTTTGAAATCTGAAAGGAGGGGGAGTAGGTTTGGGGAGATTATTGAAGGAAATCAAGAGGAGCATGGTCGACAAAGTTCTCGCTCAAATGCTCAACTGGTAGAAGACCATTGATTGATCCAAAGAGAATTAAAAGGGCCTATCAAGATCGCCAAAGCCTCCACAATGGAAGTTAGACCAGGAAACCAATGTCAATTGCAATCAAGGGTCATATTTGAGAAGTACTCCATGGAATGAAGGTTAGGAGAACATCCTCCCTTCTTTCAACTAGCTATGATAGTATTGAAATCACCTCCAACCAACCGGGAAGGTTAGAGGAGGCTAAGATGCGTAAGTGATTCCAAAGGATGTTCCTACCAGCTCTATTACAAGAGGCATAGATAAAAGAGCCAAAAGCCGATAAGTCACCTAAGGAGATTTTGACATTAACCAATTGGTCAAGATTATCAATGATGGAAATGGTGATGGAGTTGTGCCAAAAGCACCAAATTTTATTATTAAGATTGAAGAAGAAATTATGAAAGCCAAGGGATCTAGCGACAAAAGCAATCTTAGAAGAATTAATGAAAGGTTCAATAAGAACAAGTAACTTGATATTATGAACACGACAAAGACTCCTAACACGATTGTGGACAGGAAGAGACCCACAACCCCGGATATTCCAAATAAGAAAATTAATCATAAGGGGACAACCAAAAGGGAAAAGTAAAAAAAAGAGAAAGGAAAGAGAGGAGAGAAATGATGGCACATTACTTGTGTGGGGTGGAAGAAGAGAGAGTGATTCTAGAGAGGTTATTATTAGAAAATTTTGCTTTGAAGGGTTTTTTGTTTTTAACAATTTGAAAGGGTCTCTCAGAATCCAAATTATCTCCATCAGAAAGAGATTGATTTATGGGTTCCGGAATAATAGAAGAATCTATCAATGATTTAGAAGAGGGGATTTCACCTTCTTCCGTATCGGATAGAGTATGAGAAATTGGGATCAATTGGATATCACTCAAGGGAAATAGATGTGGAAGCGTGGCACCATTCGTAATACAAATATCTTTCTCAATATGTTCTCAAAACCATAGGGTCATTATTGATTTGGTCCATTATATGATTCCCATTCAAATTGTTTAATTGGGTGTCCAATATGAGGCTACCATTCAGATTTTCAGTAGGATTTAAATGAAGCAAAGAGCTATCATTAGAAATTAGATTATTACAAGCAGGGGTGAAGTTAGGTAAATTGCCATTGGTAATATCACACCCCTCATTGGTTGTTTTAGTACCAAGGTCAGATTGTTTGCCACTAGATAGATCAAGGAAGTGTAGGTAGGAGAGGTTCTTTTGAGTATCTTAGCACATGCTAGAGTATTGGTTTTCCCGCCCATTAATGATAGTCATATTCGTGGTAATTTTTCTCGAGATTAGGATGAAGAACAAAGCAATCGAAAGTGATCGTCCATGAATCTTGTGAGTGAAAAATAGGAAAATTTTCGAATTTGACTTTTTGACTATATCCAAATTTTTCAGAGCCAATCCAAACCTCTTTGGGATATTTCTTTGTGATGTCTATCTCAACGAGAATAATGAGAGATGGCCTAGATCTATTGGCGCTTGCTTGATCTATTTGGAGAGGTCTACCAAAAAGGCCGCCAACAGCAAACAAAACTTGATGAGTGACATAATGTATTCGCATGTTAGGAAAAGCAAGCCAAAGAGGGACAATGGGAGATTCTTCTTTGACATCAAATAGGGGCGACCATTTCAGTAGCCGCATTTGACAATTATGCACAAAATAAGAACGACGAGAAAAACCCGCGAGTAATCTAAATCATTAGAAAGTTGAATAAGAATGTGATGGATCATCAGATAGATAAGAACCCACTAATTTTAAACTATGAAAGAAAGTAATGTTATCAAGAGTTGCCTAAGGGAGAATTTACCCACCAAAGAAAACTCAAGGGCTAGCAAGTTTCTCAACATCCCGAGTAACACACATCGGCAATCCATGATAAGTTGAAATGAGATTAATCAAGCATTCGAGCTAGGGATCTTACCGGATAAAGCATCTTTGAATGATTTAACAACATTAATGCAATCAATCCATAAAACCCAGAGAGTCGAGAGCAAAAGTCGGCCGAGAGGCGAAAGGGATTCAGAGACGAGCCTCGCCATTGCTCTAATCCAAGGACGTCACATCGGAGGAGCCGAACGCAGTGTGTGCCGGTGAGAAGCATAGAGAAGCGGCCAAATACCCGAGAATGGCCAATCCACCGAGGGGAACGCAAAGTCACCAAGATCGCCAGAGAGGGAGCACTGCGGGTTTAGGGTTTTTGGCTTAGGGTTTTGGGTTTATGTTTTTGATATGAGTAGGATGTTTAGGGTTTAGGGTTTTCAAGATTAGGGTTTATGATTTAGGGTTGTAGGTTTAGGATTTAGGGTTGAAGGTTTAGTGTTTTTTTATTTATTTCTATTTGTTTATTTTTTATTTTTTTTTAAATTAGGTAAACTCATAGGTTTAGGTTTACTTAGTTTAATTAGTTTATTTCTTATTTTTTTTATTTTTATTTTTATTTTGTTTAGTCTATTAATTTTATTTTATTTTTGTAGGTTTAGCTTTAGGTTTAGGTTGAGGTTTATTTTTTAGTTTAGTTTTATTTTTATTTCATATTTTAGGTTTAGATTTTATTTTTTCTTTTGAGGTTTAAGCTTATATTTTTATTTTATTTTTTTAGGTTTAGGTTTTAGGTTTTTATTTTTGGTTTATTTTTAGGTATGATTTTTTTGTTTATATTTAATTTTATTCCTAGTTTATTTTATTTTATATAGGGTTTAGGTTTAGTTTTATGTTTAGTTTCGTTTAGGTTTAGGTTTGTTTTTTTTATTTTAGTTCATGTTTAGGTTTATTTTACTTTTATTTTACGTTTAGTTTTTTTTTAATTTAGGGTTTAGGTTTTATTTTTTATATATTTTTAGGTTTTATTTTTAGGTTTATTTTTTAGTTTTAGGTTTTTAATTAGTTATTATTTTATTTTTATTTTAGGTTTAGTTTTTATTTTATTTATTTAAGTTTTTTTATTTTTTAGTTTATTTTAGGTTTTTATTTATTTTATTTTAGTTTAGTTTATAGTTTTTTTAGTTTAGTTTAGATTTAGGTTTTTGTTTAGGCTTTTATTTTATTTTATTTTCTTACTTTATTTTCATTTAGGTGTTTTTATTTATTTTATTTTTAGGTTTGATTTAATTTATGTTTAGGTTTTTAGCTTTTTAAGGTTTAGGGTTTAGGGTTTGTTAAGGGTTTGAGGCTTAGGGTTAAGGGTTTATGGTTTAGGTTTTAAGGTTTTGGGTTTAGGTTTTAGGGTTTAGGGTTTAGGGTTTAGGGCTTTAGGGTTTAGGGTTTAAGATTTTTTTTTAATAGGGAAAAAATTCAGATTTAACATGTCTTCTTTTCTATTTCATCAACCAAGTAACACACCAAGTTTTGTTAGACACAAGCAATGACATAGATAAAAAATGAGCACACATAGAGCAAATCAACAATCCTAGATAACTATAACCATCTCTGCTATAAAAACACAGTTCCATAAGCAGCAGATCGAATCTGTCATTCTTCAATTTCTCTAGTTCCCATCAGAACTACTCCGACCTCTCTAGTAGTAGAATCCTACATCATATCCCCGATCTCTCCCCTACCACCACCATGGTTGTAACCTCAGTCAGTTTAAGGTTAATTTTGGGCTTTAGGGTTTAGGGTTTATGGTTTAGGGTTTAGTACTTAGGGTTTAGGATTTAAGGTTTAGGGTTTTTTTAATAAACTGGTGGGTTTAGGTTTATTTAGTTTTCTTAGTTTAGGGTTTATCATTTAGGGTTTTTTAGGGTTTAAGGTTTTTTAGGGTTTAGGATTTTGGGTTTAGGGTTTAGGGTTTAGGTTTGTAGGTTTAGGGTTGTCGATTTACGGTTTAGGGTTTAGGGTTATTTTTAGGATTTACTATTTAGGCTGTAGGGTTTAGGATTTAGAGTTTATGGTTTTTTTTAAATTAAGTAAACCGGTAGGTTTAGGTTTATTTAGTTTATTTTTTATTTATTTTAGTTTATTTTAACTTTTTTATTTAGGTTTACTTTTATTTTTATTTATTTTAGTTTATTTATATTATGTTTATTTATTTTAGTTTTGGTGTTTTATGTAAATTTATTTTTTAGGTTTAGGTTTATTTTTCAGTTTAGTTTTATTTTTATTTTATTATTTAGGTTTAGTTTTTATATTTTATTTTTAGTTTTTGGTTTATTTAATTTATTTTTTAGGTGTGGGTTTTAGGTTTTATTTTTTAGTTTAAGTTTAGGTTTAGTTTTAGTTTATTTTATTTTATTTAGTTTAAGTTTAGGTTTAGGTTTAGAATATTATAGGTTTAGGTTTAGGTTTTATTTATTTTAGTTTATTTCATATTAGTTTAGGTTTAGCTTTATTTTATTTTGTTTATTTTAATTTTATTTAAGGTTTAGGTTTTTTTTATTAGGGTTTAGGTTTTAGTTTTTATTTACTTTTAGGTGTATTTTTTAGGTTTAGGTTTTTATTTAGTTTTAATTTTATTTCATTTTAGGTTTATTTTATTTTTATTTTAGGTTTAGTTATTATTTTATTTAGGTTTTTATTTTTTAGTTTTGTTTGGTTATTTTTAATTTTAGTTCTTTTTATTTTTTATTTTATTTTCTTTTTAGGTTTAGGTTTAGGTTTAGGTTTATGATTTACTTTAGGTTTTTATTTTATTTTATTTTGGTTTAGGTTTATCTATTTATTTTATTTTTAGGTTTTATTTAGTTTAGGTTTAGGTTTTTTTTTTCTTTATAGTTTAGGTTTAGGTTTTTAACTTTTTAGTGTTTAGGGTTTAGGGTTAAGGGTTTGAGGTTTAGGATTTGGGGTTTAAGGTTTAGGGTTTAAGGTTTAGGGTTTATGGTTTAGGGTTTAAGGTGTAGGGTCTAGGATTTAGGGTTTAGGGTCTAGGGATTAGGGTTTTTGGGTTTAGGGTTTAGGGTTTAGCATTTAGGTAATAAGGCTTTTAGGGTTTAGGGTTTAGAGTTTAAGGTCTAGGATGTAGGATTTTTAGAGTTTAAGCTTTCGGGTTTAGGGTTTAGGTTTTAGGTCTAGGATTCATGTTTTTGTTTAGGGTTTATGATTCTTGGCTTTTTTATTTAAAAGAGAACAAATTCAAATTCATCATTTCTTCATTTTGATTTCATCAACCAAGTTACACACCAAGTTTTCTATGACACAAGTGTCGACTTTGATAAAAAATGAGCACGCATTCATCAAATTAAAAGCTGTAGATAACTAGAACTGTCTTTATTATAAAGACTTAGTTTCATAAGAAGCAAATCAGATCGGTCGTTCTCCAATTTCTCCATTTCCCATCAAAACTACTCTGACCTCTCGAGTAGTAGGATCCACAATCATATATATGATCTCTCCCTCCACCATTGCCACGGTTGTAACCTCCATCACTCCTCTCACCTCCATAACCACCACTGCTCCGACCACCACCTCAATATCCACCAGCACCTCTAGATCCCACACCACCATTGCGAGAATCGTTGCTTCCACCTTCACCTCCACCGCTAGATCTAGACTAAGCCTGGTTGACAATGATGTTCTTACTATCAAGGTTCTGCCCATTCTTAGGGTTTAGTGTTAGTTTTGGGTTAAAGGATTAGGGTTAATTTAGGGTTTAAGATTTAGGGTTTATGGTTTTGGGGTTTAGGGTTTAGAGTTGTAGGTTTTAGGGTTTAGGGTTTAGGGTTTAGGGTTTAGAGTTTACTGTTTTAGGGTTTAGGGTTTAAGGTTTAGGCTTTAAGGTTTTAGGGTTTAGGGTTTATGGTTTATGGTTTAGGGTTTAGGGTTTTAGGGTTTAGGGTTTAGGGTTTAGGGTTTAGGGTTTAAGTTTTTTTTCTTAAATTAAGTAAATCGGTTGGTTTAGGTTTATTTAGTTTATTTATTTTATTTTTTATTTATTTGAGTTTTATTTATTTTAGTTTGGTTTATTTTAGTTTAGGTTTAGGTTTATTTTATCTTATTTATTTTATTTTTATTTTAGGCTTAAGTTTTTTAAGTTTAGTATTTAGGTTTTATTTTTCTTTTTTGTTAGGTTTATTTTTTAGGTTTAGGTTTTTTTTTAGTTCTTATTTTGGTTTATTTTCAATTAATTTTGTTTTAGATTAATTTTATTTATATTTTATGTTTAGTTTTTATTTTATTTATGTTTTTTATTCTTAGGTTATTTTATTTTTTTTTTAATTTAGTTTAGGTTTTTATTTCTTTTATTTCAATTTTTTAATTTTTTTATTTTATTATTTTCACGTTTAGGTTTAGCTTTTAGTTTAGGTTTTTATTTAATTTTAACTTTTTTTTATTTAAGTTTAGGTTTTTTTATTTATTTTATTTGTTGGTTTTATTTTAGGTTTTGTTGGTGGGTTTAGGTTTTTTTAGGGTTTTGGATTTTGAGGGTTTAGGGTTAGGGTTTAGGGTTATTTAGGGTTTAGGGTGCTTTAGGGTGGTTTTAGGGTTTAGGGTTTAGTGTTTAGTTAGTTTAGTGGTTTAGGGTTTAGTGGTTTGGGAGTTTAGTTTTGTTGGTTTAAGGTTAGTTTAGTCAGTGGTTTGGTTTGGAGTTAGTAATAGGTTTTAGGATTAGGATTTAGGGTTTAGGTTTAGGTTTAGGGTTTATGGTTTGGTTTATTTTAATTTATTTTACTTTATTTATTTATTTATTTTATTTTTTATTTATTTATTTTATTTTTATTTAGTTTAATTAATTTATTTTTGGTTTATTTATTTTTGTTTAAGTTTTTTATTTTAATTTATTTTTTAGGTTTAGGTTTAGGCTTATTTTTTAGTTTAGTTTTATTTTTATTTTATTTTTTATGTTTAAGGTTTATTTTTTATTTTTAGGTTTATGTCAAGGTTTATGTTTTATTTTTGTAAGTTTATGTTTTTATTTTAGGTTTTATTTTTAGTTTAGGTTTAGGTTTACATTTAGTTTATTTTATTTTATTTAGTTATTTTATGTTTAGGTTTTGGTTTTATTTATTTTAGTTTAGTTTATTTTAGTTAAGGGTTACATTTATTTTATTTTGTTTATTTTAGGTTTAGGCTTTTTTTATATATTTTTAGGTTTATTTTTAAGGTTTATGTTTTTAGTTAGTTTTTATTTTATTTTATTTTAGGGTTATTTTATTCTTAATTTATGTTTATTTTTTATTTTATTACAGTTTTTATTTTTAGGGTTATTTTATTTTTTTGTTTAGTTTAGGGTTTTATTTATTTTATTTTAGTTTACCTTTTATATTATATTATATTTTATTCTATTTTTACTTTAAGGTTTAAGTTTATGTTTAAGTTTTAGTTTAGGTTTTTATTTTATTTAGGTTTAGGTTTTTTATTTATTTTATTTTTAGGTTTTATTTAGTTTAGGTTTAGGTTTTTAGGTTTTTAGGGTTTTGGGTTTAGGGTTTAGGGTGGTTATAGGTTTTAGGGTTTAGGGTATAGGGTTTAAGGTTTAAGATTTAGGGTATAGGGTATATTGTTTTAGGGTTTAGGGTTTAGGGTTTACGGTTGTAGGTTTAGGGTTCAGTGTTAGTTTTAGGGTTTAGTGTTAGGGTTTTTTTTTTGTTTTTTTTTTTAAATTATGTAAACTTGTAGGTTAAATTTTATTTATTTTTTATTTATTTTAGTTTAATTTATTTTTATTTTTATTTTTATTTTGGTTTATTTTTATTTAGTTTAGTTTATTTATTTAGGATTTATTTATTTTAGTTTATTTATTTAGTTTTAAGTTTAAGTTTAGGTTATTTTTTGTTTAGTTTTATTTTTATTTAATTTTTTAGGTTTAGGTTTTATTTTATTACTTCTAAGCTTAGGTTTCAGTTTTTATTTTATTTTTTTTAGGTTTAGGTTTTAGGATGTTATTTTATGTTTATTTTGAGGTTTTATTTTTTAGTTTAGGTTTAGGTTTATGTTTAGTTTATTTTATTTTATTTAGGGTTTAAGTTTGGGTTTAGGTTTAGTTTATTTTAGGTTTAGGTTTAGGTTTTATTTATTTTAGATTAGTTCATTTTAGCTTAGGTTAGTTTTATTTTATTTTTTTAGGTTTAGGTTTTTTTTAGTTTATGGTTTATGTTTAATTTTTTTTTAGCTTTTATTTTTAAATTTATTTTTTATGTTTAAGCTTTTATTTAATTTTAATTTAATTTTATTTTATGTTTATTTAATTTTTAATTTAGGTTTAGTTTTTGTTTTATTAAAGTTTTTTATTTTTTAATATAGTTTAGGTTTTTATTTATTTTCTTTTTGTTTTGTTTTTTTAAGTTTAGGTTTAGGTTTAGGTTTAGGTTTTAGTTTAGGTTTTCATTTTATTTTATTTTTTTATTTTATTTTAGTTTCTATTTTTTTATTCATTTTATTTTTAGGTTTTATTTAGGTTTTTAGCTTTTTAGTGTTTCATGCCAAGTAGATCTACTACGGATGCTATACATTTGTTAAGAGGTTTGATGGAGAAGAATAGAGAAAGTTAGGAGGATCTACATATGATATTTATTGAATTAGAGAAAGCTTATGATAAAGTTTCAAGAGATGTTCTTTGGAGAGTTCTAGAATAGAAAGGAGTTAATATTGGTTATATTCAAGTAATTAAGGATATGTATACTAGAGCTATTACTTGTGTCCAAACACAAGGAGGATTGAAAAAATATTTTCCTATTTCAGTTGGATTACATCAAGGATCAACTTTAAGCCCTTATCTTTTAGCTTTAGTTATGGATTTTCTTACTAGGCATTTACAGTAAGATGTACCTTGGTGTATGTTTTTTGCTGATGACATTCTTCTTATTGATAAGACTAGAGAGGGAGTCCAAGAGAAACTTGAATTATGGAGGTCAACATTAGAGTTTAAAGGTTTACATCTAAGTAGATCTAAAATTGAATATATGGAGTGTAATTCTTGTTGTAGAAGTTCTAGTGGTGTTATGACATTAGGTGAATAAGTCATTAATAAGAGTGAGCGATTCAGATATTTAGGTTCTATTGTCCAAAATGATGGTGAAATAGATGGAGATGTTATTAGTAGAATTCAAGTTGGATGGTTGAAGTGGAGGAATGCATCTAGCCTATTGTGTGATAGAAACGTTCCACTTAAACTTAAAGGAAAATTTTATAAAATGGTGGTAAGATCTGCAATGATTTATGGTACAGAATGTTGGCCAATAAAAGACAAGCATAAGATTAAGTTAAGTGTTACAGAGATGACGATGCTCAGGTGGATGAGTGGCTTTACTCTTAGAGATAAAATGTGAAATGAGTATGTTTGAGAAAAAGTTGGAGTAGCTCTAGTGACAGATAAGTTTGAGAGAGTCACCTTAGATGGTTTGGCCACATAAAGCATCGACTATCTGATGACCTGGTTAGGAGAGTAGATGCATTAGATTATCCTTATGTTAAGAAAGGTTGAGGTAGACCTAAAAAGACTTATTTAATATGTATAAAAAATGACCAAAGTATACTTGAATTAAATGAGAATTTAACACATAATTGGACGCAATGGAGACAAAGGATTCACGTAGTCGACCCCACCTAGTGGGATATAGGCTTGTTGTTGTTGTTGTTGTTGTTGTTGTTGTTGTAGTGTTTAGTGTATAGTGTTTAGGGTTTAGGGTTTGGGATTTAGGGTTTAGGGTTTAAGGTTTAGGATTTAGGGTTTAGGGTTTAAGTTTTTAGGTTTAGGGCTTAGGGTTTAGGGTTTAGGAATTTTAGGGTTTAGAGTTTAGGGTTTAGGGTTTAGGTCTAGGGTTTAGGTTTTTATCTAGGGTTTAGGGTTTTTGGTTTTTTAATAGAGAATAAATTTTGTTTCAACATTCTTCTTTCTAATTTCATCAACCAAGTAACCCACCAAGTTTTCTAAGATAAAAATGATGACATAGATAAAAAATGAGCACACATAAAGAAAATAAAAACCCTTAGATAATTATAACTATCTCTACTATAAAGATAAAGTTTCATAGATAGTAGATCGGATTGGTCGTTCTTCAATTTCTCTAGTTCCCATTAAAACCACCCGGCCTCTCGAGTAGCGAGATCCACCATCATATCACCGATCTCTCCCTCCACCACCACAACGGTTGTAACCTCCATCATTTCTCTTACCTCTATAAGTACCAGTGCTCTGACCACTACCTCCATATCCATTAGCACCTCCAAATACCCCACCACCGCAGTGATAACCTCCGCCTTCGCCTCCACCACCAAATCTAGACTGAGCTTGATTGACGGTGATGTTCCTATCATCAAGGTTTTGCCCATTCTTTGGGTTTAGATTTATTAGGCTTTAGGGTTTAGGTTTAATTTTTAATTTATTTAGTTACGTTAGCTTTAAGTTAAGGGTTTGGGGTTTAGGGTTTAGGGTTTATGGTTTAGGTTTTTAGGGTTTTGGGTTTATTCTCTTTAGGGTTTAGGTTTTAGGGTTTAGTTTTTAGGGTTTAGGTTTTAGGTTTAGGGCAGGGTAAGAGTTTAGTGGGTTTAGGGATTAGGGTTTAGTGTTTAGGCTTTAGGGTTTAGGTTTTGAGGGTTATTTTAGGTTTTAGTTTTTAGTTTTTATGGTTTGTAGGTTTGGTTTAGGTTTAGGGTTAGTTTAGGGTTTAGGGTTTAGGGTTTGGGGTGTAGAGTTTATATTTAGGCCTTTTTTAAATTAAAACAGAGTTTAGGTTTTTGGTTTATTTAGGTTATTTTTTTATTTATTTTTGTTTATTATATTATTTATTTAGATTTATGTTTATTTTTAATTTTTATTTAATTCAGTTTATTTATTTTAGGTTTATTTATTTTACTTTAGTTTTTATTTTATTTAATTTTAGGTTTAGGTTTAGGTTCATGTCTATTTTTTAATTTAGTTTAATTTTTATTTTATTTTTTAGGTTTACATTTTATTTTTTTTATTTTTAGGTTTAGGTATAGGTTTTTTTTTTTTGTATTTTTTAGGTTTTAGGTTTTATTTTTTTAGGTTTATTTTGTGTTCTATTTTATTTATTTTATTTTATTTATTTTAGGGTTTAGGTTTTGTTTATTTTAAGTTTAGGTTTATGTTTACTTTAATTTTATTTATTTTAGGTTTAGGAATTTTTAGTTTAGGGTTTAGGTTTTATTTTTTATTTATTTTTAGATTTAGGTTTTTTTTAGTTTTTATTTTTTTATTTTTGGTTTATTTTATTTTTATTTTTTGTTTAGTTTTTATTTTATTTATGTTTTTTAAATTTAGGTTTATTTTATTTTTTAGCGTGGTTTAGCTTTTTATTTATTTTATTTTATTTTAGTTTTTTTTAAATTTTTTATGTTTAGGTTTAGGTTTAGGTTTAGGTTTAGATTTAGGTTTAGGTTTTTTAATATATTTTTTTTATTTTTATTTTTTATATATGTTTTAGTTTATTTTATTTGTAGATTTTATTGGCAGTTAGGTCACGTTGGGGGTTTTAGGGTTTGGGGTTTAGGGTCCAGTGGCCTGGGGTTTTAGAAGTTTAGGTGGTGGCCTGTGGTTTGGGTGGGAGGGTTTGGTGGCTCAGTTTAGGGTAGGTTTTTAGGATTGGGATCAGGGTTTAGTGGCCTAAGGTTTAAGGTTTAAGGCCTGTTTAGGGTTAGGTTGTTTGTGTTGTTTAGGGTTTTGTGTTTCAAGTGGGGTGGGTTTTAGGTTTATAGTGGTAGGGGTTTGGGTTTATTTTATGGTTTAGGGTCTAGTTTTATGGTAGGTCTTTTAATTAAGCAAACCGAGTTTAGGTTTATTTATTTTAGCATTTTTAATTTATTTTAGTTTATTATATTATTAATTTTTATATATGTTTATTTTTAATTTTTATTCATTTTTGTTTAGGTTTTTATTTTAGTTTATTTTTTAGGTTTACGTTTAGGTTTATACTGATTTTTTAGTTTAGTTTTTTTTTTTTTTAAGGTTTTAGTTTTATGTTTTTATGTTTTGGTTATTTTATTTTTTTTTAGGTTTTAGGTTTTTCCTGTGTTTTAGGTTTATTTTTTTAGGTTTAGGAATATATATTTATTTATTTTTGTTTATTTAGTGTAGGTTTAGGTTTAGGTTTTATCTATTTTAGGCCTAGTTTCTTTTTTAGTTTAGGGTTTAGGTTTTATTATTTATTTTTGGGTTTTAGTTTTATGTTTAGGTTTTTATTTAGTTTTTATTTTATTATATTTTAATTTTATTTTAATTTTCTTTTATGTTTATTTTTATTTTATTTAGTTTTTTTATTTTTATGGTTATTTTATTTTTTAGTGTAGTTTAGGTTTTTATTTATTTTATTTTAGTTTACTTTATTTTATTTTTTAAATTTTTTTATCTTTAGGTTTAGGTTTGGGTTTAGGTTTTAGTTTGGATTTTTAATTTATTTTCTTTTATTATTTTATTTAGGATTTGGTTTATTTATTTATTTTATTTTTAGGTTATATTTAGCTTACATATAAGTTTTTAGGTTTTTATAATTTAGGATTTAGGGTTTAGGGTTTGGGGTTTATGGTTTAGGATTGTATGTTGTTGGTTTAGGGTTTAGGGTTGTAGGTTTCAGGTTTAGGGTTTAGGGTTTTTTTTTTTTTTAGGGAAACCCCATGTAGGGGTATTTTATTGCCACAAAAAGAGAGTTACAAGGTCCTTAAAGGGGATAAACTTAACCATGCTCAAAGAGCTACACCTAAGGAGTAAATCCCCTATCTAAGTACATCCAAAAGCAAAAGAAGACATTGAAGCAATCAAAAGATACAAGATGATTAACATATTAAGCTAAAGGAAGATTAAGGCCAATGCTCTGGAGGATGTGAGAATGCATGATAATATGGAGCAAACCTGCAAAAAAAGAAGATAAAATCACCTACAAAATTATAATGAGAGAGAGATTAGAAGCTAAGGTAATACGAAAAAGATAGATGAAAACAATAAAATATGAGAATGATAGTAAGGAATTCGAGAGAAGGCTCAAGCTCACACAGTTGGGGATGCAAATATGAGCATCCATCAAACTTAGAAGGGTTACATCACATGAGCTACCGACAAACCAAAAGGGAGTGAGATCATCACACCATCATAGCCAACAAACTCAGAGGAGGTAGCATACGTTGATAGTCTTGTGAGCTTTATTACCTGTAAACCTAAACAAAATCATATCTAAAATAGAGAGGAAATTGCAGAGAGCTGAATGATAAGGTTTCCCATTCAAGAAAAGTATCATCAATATAGTCATCTTGACATGAGAATACATAAACATAAGACAATGAGCCATCTTAGCCAGAGCCTCATGAAAAGGCATATCCAAGAAAGAAAGCAAACCAGCATATAATCCCTCTACAAGAAAAATGTAGAGGAGACAACTTGCTGAAATCTTGCTAATCAAGTCAATGAGCCTATAATTAACATCATCCCAATCATATGATATATAAATGAAACTTTCAGGGCAGGAAACAACCCAGGAAATAACCCCCTTTTTAATGTCCATATCAGTAATTGGAAAAAGGCAATTGTAAAAGAAGGCAGCATAGCTTTAGGGTTTAGGGTTTAAGGTTTTAAGGTTTAGGGTTTAGGGTTTAAGGTTTAGGGTTAGTTTTAGATTTTAGGGTTTAGGGTTAGGGTTTAGGGTTTAAGGTTTAGGGTTAGTTTTAGGGTTTAGGGTTTTTTATTTATTATTTTTTAAAATTTGGTGAACTCGTATGTTTAGGTTTATTTAGTTTATTTTCTATTTATTTTAGTTTATTCTATTTTGTATTTTTATTTAGGTTTATTTTTATTTTATTTAGTTTAGTTTATATATTTTAGGTTTATTTATTTTAGTTTAGGTTTTTCATTTTAGCTTATTTTTAGGTTTAGGTTTAGGATTATTTTTTAGTTCAATTTTCTTTTTATTTTCTTTTTTAGCTTTGGTTTTATTTTTTATTTTTAGGTTTAGGTTTAGGTTTTAATTTTATTTTTTTTAGGTTTAGGTTTTATGTTTTTATTTTAGATTTCTTTTTAGGTTTTATTTTTTAGTTTATTTTATTTTATTTAGGGTTTAGGTTTAGGTTTAGGTTTAGTTTATTTTAGGTTTAGGTTTAGGTTTTATTTATTTTAGTTTAGTTTATTTTAATTTAGGTTTAAGTTTATTTTTATTTTTTAGGTTTAAGTTTTTTTATTTAGGATTGAGGTTTTATTTTTTATTTATTTTTAGGTTTATTTTTTAGGTTTCGATTTTTATTTAGTTTTTATTCTATTTTATTTTATGTTTATTTTATTTTTTTATGTTTAGTTTTAATTTTATTTAGGTTTCTTATTTTTTTTACTTTAGTTTAGGTTGTTATTTATTTATATTTTAGTTTATTTTTTATTTTTTATTTTATTTTGTCTTTAGGTTAAGGTTAGCTTTAGGTTTAGGTTTAGGTTTTAGTTTATGTTTTTATTTTATTTTATTTTTTATTTTATTTTGGTTTATGTTTTTAGGTTAGGATCTTGGAATATAGGTACTCTTACAGATAAATTAATGGAATTAATAGATATTATGGTTCATAGAAAGATAAATATTTTATGTGTTCAAGAAACTAAATGGGTTGGGGAGAAGGCCAAGGAAATTGATAGTTTAGGTTTTAAACTTTGGTATTGTAAAAGTCAAACTAGAAATGGTGTAGGTGTGATTATAGATAAAACTTTGAAGGATAATGTTAATAGATGTGGAGATAGAATTATAGCTTTAAAGATTATTGTTGATACTAAGATTATCAATGTTATAAGTGTCTATGCTCCTCAAGTAGGTTTGGAGTTAAGCTCAAAAGAAAAATTTTGGAATGAATTAGAGGGATTAATACAAAAGATACCTATTGAAGAAAAAGTATTTATTGGGGGAGATTTAAATGGACATGTTGGTAGAGTGGTAGAAGATTTTAAAAGTATTCATGGTGGTTATGGATTTGGAGTGACTAATGAAGAAGGTAGGACTATATTAGATTTTGCCTTAGCTTATGATTTTGTAGTTGCTAATACTTTATTTAAGAAAAGAGATGAACATATTATTACATATAAAAATGGATCTAGTAAAACACAGATTGATTATTTTTTGATAAGAAAAATAGATAATTTAGATTGTAAAGATTGTAAGGTCATTCCAAGTGAAATTTTAAGTACCCAACATCGACTATTAGTTTTAGATTTTAAGATGAAAGGTTGTAAGAGAAAAAATAAACTTAATTATTGTCCTAGGATTAGATGGGGACACTTAAAGAACACAAATAAAAATATTTTTAAGAGCAAGCTACAAGAAATTAAAGTTTGGGATGTTCATAAGGAAGCTAATGTTATGTGGGAAAAAGTATCAAGTGCTATTAAACAAGTTGCTAAAGATGTGCTTGGAGAATCAAAAATAAAAGCTTCTTTTAATAAGAATAGTTGGTAGAGTCGAACAAGAAAAGATAAGAAATAAGAAGCATTGTTATAAAACTTGGTTTAGATGTAAAAACTCGAGAATTGGGAAAGATATAAAATGGCCTATAGAGATTCTAAGAAAGCAATATATGATGCAAAAAATTTAGCTTTTAGTGATTTATACAATAGATTAGATACCAAAGAAGGTGAAAGATGTATGTATAAGTTAGCCAACCAAAGAGATAGGAGAAGTAAAGACATAGTTCAAGTGAAGAGTATTAAGGATGAAAATAATAAAGTGCTTTTCTTGGAAAAAGATATTGAAAATAGGTGGATGAGATATTTTAATAAACTTTTCAATGAAGGATCTGAAAGTACGATTGATTTTAGCAACCTTAATACCCTAAACAAAAATAGAGAATTTCATTTTATTATTAGATAGTAACTGAAGTTAGTGAAGCTTTAAAGAAAATGAAATTTAGAAAAGAGGGACCGATAATATTCCAATAGAAGTGTGGAAACGTTTAGGAGATCAAGGAATTTCTTGGCTTACAAATCTTTTTAGTGTTATTTTAAAGACTAAAAAGATGTCAGATGAGTGGAGAAAGAGTTTGTTGGTTTCTATATTTAAGAATAAAGGTGATGCACAAGAGTGTGCAAATTATAGAGGAATTAAGTTAATGTGCCATACATTAAAATTATGGGAGAGAGTAATTGAGCATAGGATGCGATGTAAGTTTCTCACAATTAGTTTGGTTTCATGCCGTAGATCTACTATGGATGCTATACATTTGTTAAGAGGTTTGATGGAGAAGCATAGAGAAAATAAGAAGGATCTACATATGATATTTATTGATTTAGAGAAAGCTTATGATAAAGTCTCAAGAGATGTTCTTTGGAGAGTTCTAGAATAGAAAGAAGTTAATATTGGTTATATTCAAGTCATTAAGGATATGTATACTAAAGCTGTCACTTGTGTCCAAACACAAGGAGGGTTGACAAACTATTTTCCTATTTCAGTTGGATTACATCAAGGATCAACATTAAGCCCTTATCTTTTTACTTTAGTTATGGATGTTCTGGCATTTACAAGAAGATGTACCTTGGTGTATGCTTTTTCATGACATTCTTCTTGTTGACCAGAGAGAGTCCAACTTGAATTATGGAGGTCAGTTGGTTTTGTGGAGGTAATATGGAGTGTTTTAAAGTTTGGGTCATTAATAAGTGTATTTGTTCAAGTGATGGTGAAATATAATTAGTTCAAAAGATGGAAAATAGAGGAAAGAATTCAAGTTATTATGTGATAGAAAAGTTCCACTTAAACTTAAGGAAAATTTTATAAGATGTGGTAAGATGAATGACTTATGGTGAATGTTGGCCAATAAAAGAGAAACATAAGACTAAGTTATAGAGATGAGGATGCTCAGTGGATGAGTGGCTTTACCCTTAGAGATAGAATGCAAAATGAGTATGTTCGGAAAAAGTTGGAGTAGCTCAGTGGTAGATAAGATTAGGGAGAATCTCCTTAGATGGTACATAAAAGCATCCGTCCGATGACATTAGGAGAGTAGATGCATTAGATTTGCCTTATGTTAAGAAAGGTAGAGGTAGACCTAAAAATACTTGGTTAAGATGTATAAAAAATGATCTTAGTATACTTGAATTAAATGAGAATTTGACACATAATAGGACACAATGGAGACGAAGGATTCATGTAGCCAACCCCACCTAGTGGGATTAAGGCTTGTTGTTGTTGTTATTGTTGTTATGTTTTTTTATTTATTTTATTTTTAGGTTTTATTTAGTTTAGGCTTAAACTTTTAGCTTTTTAGGGTTTAGGGTTAGTTGAGGGTTCAAGATTTAGGGTTTAGGATTTATGGTTTAGGATATAGGGTTAAGGGTTTAGGATTTAGGTTTTAGGATTTATGGTTTAGGGTTTTAGGGTTTACTATTTAGGGTTTAGGTTCTAGGGTTTTTAGAGTTTAGAGTTTAGAGTTTAGGTTATAGGTCTTGGGTTGAAGTTTTATTTTAGGGTTTACGGTCTTTATTTTTTGTTTAACTGAGAACAAATTCAGATTCAATATTTTTTCTTTTCGATTTCATCAACCAAGTAACACACCAAGTTTTCTAAGAAACAAGTGACGACATAGACAAAAAATGAGCCCACATAGAGCAAATAAAAGGCCCTAGATAATTAGAACCATCTTTAATGTAAAGACACATCTCCATAAACAGCTGATCAGATAGCCCATTTTTCAGTTTCTCCAATTTCCATCAGAACTATCCCCTCCTCATGAGTAGGGGATCCGCCATCATATCCCTGATTTCTCCCTTTGCCACCACCACTGCTGTCACCTTCATCGCTCCTCCCGCCTCCAAAACCACCACTTCTCTGACCACCACCTCCATATCCACCAACACCACCAGATCCCCCACCACCACTATGATAACCCTGCCTCTACCTTCGCCTCCACCGCCAAATCTAGTCTGAGCTTAGTTGATGGTGATGTTCCTTCTATCAAGGTTCTTCCCATTCTTGGGGTTTAGGTTTATTAAATTTTAGGGTTTAGGTTTATTTTTTAATTTATTTAGTTACTTTAGTTTTAGGTTTAGGGTTTTGGTTTAGGGTTTAGCATTTAGGGTTTATGCTTTTAGCGTTTAGGGTTTAGGGTTAGGGTTTAAGGTTTAGGGTTTTAGGGTTTAGCCTTTTAGTGTTTAATTTTTAGGTTTTAGGGTTAGGGTTTAGGAATTTTGGTTTAGGGTTTAGGGTTTAGGGTTTAGGGTTTAAGATTTAGGGTTTAGGGTTTTAAGGGTTTATGGTTAGTTTACAGTTTATTGCTCAGGGTTTTATTATGGTTTGGGGATTAGGATCGAGGGATTAGGGTTTAGTATTGTTAGTTTAGGGTTTAGGGTTTAGGGTTAGGTTTAAGATTTAAGGTTTAAGGTTTAGGGTGTAGGATTTAGGGTTTAAGGATTAGGGGGTTTTTAAAAAAAAAAATAAGTAAACTAGTAGGTTTATGGTTATTTAGTTTATTTAATTTATTTATTATTTATTATAATTCATTTAATTTTTTTTAGGTTTATTTTTTATTTAGTTTAGTTTATTTATTTTAACTTTATTTATTTTAGTTTGGGTGTTTTATTTTAGTTTAGTTTTTAGGTTTAGGTTTAGGATTAGGTTTATTATTTTAGTTGAGTTTTATTTTATTTTTTAGGTTTAGGTTTAGGTTTTTATTTTATTTTTTTTAAGTTTAGGTTTTTGGTTTTTATTTTAGGTTTATTTTGAGGTTATATTTTTTAGTTTAGGTTTAGGTTTATTTTTAGTTTATTTTATTTTATTTTTGGTTTAGGTTGAGGTTTAGGTTTAGTTTATTTCAGGATTAGGTTTAGGTTTTATTTATTTTAGTTTAGTTTAGTTTATTTTACTTTAGGTTTAGTTTTATTTTATTTTTATTCTAGGTTTAGGCTTTTTTTAGTTTAGGATTTAGGTTTTATTTATTTATTTATTTTTAGGTTTAGGTTTTTATTTAGTTTTTATTTTATTTTATTTTATTTTATTTTAAGGTTATTTTTTTAATTTAGGTTTAGTTTTTATTTTTTTTAAGTTTTTTATTTTTCACTTTAGTTTAGGTTTTTATTTTATTTTATTTTTTATTTTATGTTGGTTGAGGTTTTTTTATTTATTTTATTTTTATGTTTCATTTTGTTTAGGATTAATTTTTCAACTTTCTAGGGTTTAGGGTTAGTTGAGGGTTTAGGGTTTAGGGTTTAGGGCTTAGGGTTTAGGGTTTGGGGTTTAGAATTTAGGATTTAGGGTTTTAGGGTTAATGCTTTTAGGGCTTAGGGTTTAGGGTTTAGGATTATAGTTTATGATTTAGGGTTTAGGGTTTATGGTTTTTTAGGGTTTAAGGTTTAGGATTTAGGGTTTATGTTTAAGGTCAAAGGTTCACATTTTAGTTTAGGGTTTAGGGTTTTTGGTTTTTCTTTTCTAACACAAAATAAATTCAAATTCAACATTTCTTCTTTTCAATTTCATTAACCAAGTAACACACCAAGTTTTCTAAGAGACAAGTGATGACAAAGATCAAAAATGAGCACACATAGATGAAATAAAAAACTCTAGATTGCTAGAATCGTTTCTTCTATATAGACAGTTCCAAAAGCAGCAGATCAGATTGGTCATTCTTCAATTTCTCCAGTTCCCATTAAAACCACCCCAGCCTCTTGAGTAGCAAGATTCCCCATCATATCCCAGATCTCTCCCTCGGCTACCACCACAGCTATAACCTCTAATGCTTTTCCCACCACCACTACAATAACTGCCATCTTTGCCTTTGCTTCCACCGTTAGATCTAGACTGAGCCTAATTTACGGTGATGTTCTTGTCGTCAAAGTTCTGCCCATTCTCAGGGTTTAGGTTTAAGTTTAGGTTTATTAGGTTTTAGGGTTTAGCTTTATTTATTAATTTATTTAATTACTTTAAGTTTAGGTTTAAGGTTTGCGTTTCAGGGTTTAGGGTTTAACGTTAGGGTTTAGGGTTTGAGGTTTATGATTTTAGAGTTTATTCTTTTAGGTTTAGGGTTTAACATTAGGTTTTAGGGTTTAGCATTAGGGTTTAGGGTTTAGGGTTTAGGGTTTAGGAGTTTTTAGAGTTTAGGTTATAGGGTATAGGGTGTTTTTACATTAAGTAAAATGGTAAATTTAACTTAATTTAGTTTATTTTGTATATTTTTTATTTATTTTAGTTTATTTAATTTTTTTACTTTTATTTTGGATTATTTTTTATTTAGTTTAGTTTATTTATTTTAGTTTATGTGTTTTATTTTAGTTTATTTATTAGGTTTATTTTTTTGTTGAGTTTAATTTTTATTTTATATTTTAGGTTTAGGTTTAGTTTTTTATATTATTTTTTTAGCTTTAGGTTCTAGGCTTTTATTTTAGTTGTATTTTTAGGTTTAATTTTTTAGTTTATTTTATTTTATTTTATTTAGTTTTGATTTAGGTTTAGGTTTAGTATATTTTAGGATTTGGTTTAGGTTTTATTTATTTTAGTATATTTTATTTTATTTAGGTTTAGATTTATTTTATTTTATTTATTTTAAATTTCTTTTAGGGTTAGGTTTTTTTTTTAGTTTAGGTTTTTTTTATTTATTTTAAGGTTTTATTTTAAGGTTTATTTTAGAGTTAGGTTTATATTTAGTTTTATTTTATTTTAGGTTTATTTATTTTATTTTACATTTAGTTTTTATTTTATTTAGGATTTTTATTAGGTTTATTTTATTTTTAAGTTTATTTAGGGTTTTGTTTATTTTAATTTAGTTTTTTTATAAGTTTATTTTATTTTACAATCAGGTTTAAGTTAAGTTTTTTTTTCATTTTCTTATTTTATTTTATTTACATTTAGGTTTTATTTATTTATTTTATTTTTATGTTTTATTTAGTTTAGGTTTAGGTCTGTGTGGTTTAGGCCCAGGTTTGGTTTAGGTTTGGTTTATGGTTTTAGGGTTTAGGTTTAAGGTTTAGGGTTTAGTCAGATTTGGCTGGTTAAGGTTTAATAAAGGTTAAGGTCACTAAAGCCCAGTTTAGGTCACTAGGTCAGTTTAGAGTTCAGCCTAGGGTTTAGAGTGTTAGGTTTAGCCTGGTGGGTTGGATTTGGAGTGGGAGTGAGTTTAGGGCCTGTGGCCCAGGTTTAGGGTCAGTTAGGTTGGGATTTAGGGTCAGAGTTAGGGTTTAGGTTAGTGGGTCAGGGTTTGGGGTGGGTTAAGATTTAGTGTTTAGGATTTTGGGTTTAGGGTTTAGCATTTAGGGTTTAGGTTTTTTTTTTAAATTAAGTAAATCTATAGGTTTAGGTTTATTTAGTTTATTTAGTTCATTTTTTTATTTTAGTTTATTTTATTTTTTATTTCTATTTAGGTATATTTTTTATTTTTATTTAGCTTAGTTTATTTATTTTAGGTTTTCTTATTTTAGTTTAATTTTTAGGTTTAGGTTTAGGTTTAGGTTTAGGTTTATGTTTTACTTAACTTTTATTTTTATTTTTGTTTTTTAGGTTTATGTATTATTTTTTATTTTTTGGTTTAAGTTTAGGTTTTTATTTTATTTTTTAGGTTTAGGTTTTAGGTTTTTATTTTAGGTTTTTTTTAAAGTTTAAGTTTATTTTTAGTTTATTTTATTTTATTTAATCTAGGGTTTAGTTTTAGTTTATTTTAGGTTTAGATTTATGTTTTATTTATTTTAGTTTAGTTTACTTTAGTTTAGGTTTATGTTTAATTTATTTTAGGTTTAGGTTTTTTCTTAATTTAGGGTTTAGGTTTTATTTTTCATATATTTTTAAGTTATTTTTTTAGGTTTAGGTTTTATTTAGTTTTTATTTTATTTAATATTTTATGCCACCATCCTTCATGATCTTTGATGCTAGTGGGAGCCCACGATAACACATTGTACACTTTAGAGCAAACTATTGCAACACTGGTGGTAGCAACACACTCCTCTTCTACCTTTTCGTCAGCAATCTGTCAAGTCTAG
This sequence comes from Cymbidium sinense, assembly GCA_021442155.1. Lineage (NCBI taxonomy): Eukaryota > Viridiplantae > Streptophyta > Magnoliopsida > Asparagales > Orchidaceae > Cymbidium > Cymbidium sinense. Next base: position 271,747,246 of record CM038215.1, read on the forward strand.
CATTTGATTGGTATGTCGAACTGCCCAATGGTTCAGTGAAGATTTTTGTTGAGTTTGACCACCTATTTATCAAGAGGTTTGCTCGAGCTCAGTAGAGGGTGACTGAAGGCGACCTCATTGTAGAGAAACAAAAACACAATGAGATCCCTGTTGATTACATTCTCAGGTGGCGCAACCTGAGCATGAAATGCGAACCACAATTATTCGAACAACATGCCATTGAGATTCTTCTCAAGAATATCAATGTCCCTGTCGCCTTCATGCTTAAGAGTTTTACCATCAAAACATTTAAAGAAATTAATCAACAAGGTGGCTAGCCTACAAGAGGAAGCCAAAATGTTGCCCTTTCCCGACATTCATCTAGGCCCAAGCTATAGAAGGTGTTTGAGAAGAAACCAGAGACAGGTGCATCAGTGAACAGAGGGAAGCAGCCAGCCAGAGGTTAGAATGAGAGACTACGAGCTCAGCAGCCTCCTTTGCCACCTCCTCTTCGACCACCTTGGCCATCATAGCGGCCACCACAGCCACTACAATGATCATTTCCATCACCTCAGTAGCCTACCAAGTAGCAATATTCATATCCATCGCCAGGCAACTACTTTATACCAACTCTTACTGATAAATTGAATAAGCCATATTCATTCAAGAGGGAGGTAGTTAGAAAAATCTTTAAGATTCTCTTAAAGAAACTTGTCTTTCAGTTACCAGAGCCTAAGAGGCTAGAGGAAGTGGGCAAGAGTGATGATTTTAGCTATTTCTCCTACCACTGCATGTTAGGCCATGTCTTAGAGTATTGTATCACTTCTAAGGACTAGCTTGAGCTCAACTACAAGTTGAGAGCTATAGTTATCCCTAAGGAATACATATAAGAACAACCATCCAGTTCTATTATAGTAATCCTTGCGGATACTTGGGGATACTTGTGATCCTCTTCAGACCAAAGAAGGTTATGATATCTCCCTATCCCAAACCTCTATGAAGATCATTTCTAAAATCAATAAGCTTTCCTTGAATGTGCCTGAAGTTGATCAAACCTCCAACACCAAGGAAGGTTGGCTAGTTGCAAAGGATAACTCGGGGATGGTGACACCAGCAGAGTGTAGCTCACCATACTCAAGTAGTCTGAGCATAGCCACCGTCCTAATAATACTCCTCCACTGCTACCACCTCTTCTGATAGATCCCATTCTATAGGTAGCATTGTTGTATATACGGATAAGGGCACTAAATCCCTAACTCTGCTTACTTTACTTGATTTCTATCACGTACCTTCACCCAAAAAGAAATTAATGAAGAAAGTTGATTCTACTTATATATTGTCTACTTCTGATGCTCTTGATTTTATTCCTGTTGAAAGCTCTCATAGAATAAATAAAAATAATAGCTCTAGTAGTTTCGATCCTTTTCTTTCTAATTTAGAGTCAGACTTTCTTTCTCTGAATCAATCAGGTTCACCTCTTGAGATTGAATTGGAGTCAACTGACTCTGAGGATCCCATAGGAGAAGCTATAGGTATGCCTGATGAGAAGGTAGAACTTTCCACAAGCTCATCATTCCAAGAAGTCATTGAAGTTAACCTACATAATGGCAAAGTTTTACCTCCTAGGGTAGCCCTTTAGGATAAGGGTAAGAAAGCCATTGGTTCTAGTGAACATATAGCCCCTCCATAGGATGCTCCACCCATGGATATGATAATGGAGGACCAAGCTAGAGTTGATTACAATGTCCTAGCTAACCTTAGAAAGTTTTCATCTAAGTTTTCATCTAATGGTGGACCAAGCCAGAGAGGATTCAATGAACCAGAGGAGAGGGCCTTGTGCTGTTTATTTTTGGATGTAAGGGGGTAATTTTTGAGGTGATCAGGTATAACATTGACGTATGATATACTATCTCAAAAGATAGAGGCATCACCCTATAAAGGACCTAATAACATAATAAGGACTCCTAAGGAATTATGGGTCTATGAATGTACCAGAGATTTTTCTCCTACTTTATATGGATGAATAAAGCAAGGTTTATATTAAACTAGGTTTTTAAGTTCCCTATGGAGGCAAGCCTCCATAGTTAATTACATTTTAGGAAATGAAATTTCCTAAGAGTACCCTCGATTAAAGTAGACAATTAGCATCTCCAAAGATTTCATGGTTAGATTATCAAAGGATTTGTCGTATTTGGAAAATCAATTTGGAAAGTTCAAGGAGAAGACTTATTTTTGGAATCCAAATAAAATAGTAGGAAATGCTCATGATACTTGTAAGCCTAGTGAGCATTCCAATCTATCCTATGGTTAGGCTTTGTAATTTTGAAGTTGAGGAGATTTATATGTTTTGAGTTGAAATTTAATTAGATTACTAGGGCTTATAATCCACCAACACAAATTTGTGGGAATGCCTAAGAGGTGAGGATTTATGCTCATAGCCCGAAAGAAATTGCTACCTCAAATCCTAAATCTAAGGAGCTTAGGGTTTAGGGTTTAGGGTTTAGGGTTAGTTTTAGCATTTAGGGTTAAGTTTTTTTTATTATTTTTATTATTTGATTTTATCTTCTAATTAAGTAAATTGGTAGGTTTAGGTTTATTTAGTTTATTTTTTTATTTATCTTAGTTTATTTTATTTTTTATTTATATTTAAGTTTATTTTTAGTTTTATTAAGTTTAGTTTATTTATTTTCAGTTTATCTATTTTAGTTTAGGTTTTTTATTTTAGTTTATTTTTTCGGTTTAGGTTTAGTTTTATTTTTTAGTTTAATTTTATTTTTATTTTATTGTTTCTTAGGTTTAGCTTTAGATTCTTATTTTATTTTTTTAGGTTTAGGTTTTAGGTTTTTATTTTAAGTTTATGTTTAAGTATAAGTTTAATTTTTTTTAATAGAAAATAAAATCAGATTCAACATTTCTTCTTTTTGATTTCATCAACCAAATAGCACACCAAGTTTTCTAAGGCACAAGCGATGACATAGATAAAAAATGAGCATGCATAGAGCGAATCAAAAGCACTAGATAATTAGAATCATCTCTACTATAAAGATGCAGTTCCATAAGCAGCAGATCAGATCAATCGTTCTTACATTTTTGCAGTTCCCATCAGAACCACCCTGGCCTCTCCAATAGAGGGATCCACCATCATATCCCCAATCTCTCATGCCACCACCACCATAGCTGTAACCTCTGTCACTCCTCCTGCCTCCATAACCACCATTACTCTGACCACCGCTTCTATATCCTCCAGCACCTCCAGATCCCTCACCACCATTACGATACCTTTAGCATCTGCCTTTACCTCCACAGCCAGATTTAGACTGAGCCTGGTTGATGGTGATGTTCATGCTGTTAAGGTTCTGCCCATTCTTAGTGTTTAGGTTTAGGTTTAGGTTTAGGTTTATTAGGTTTAAGGGTTTAGGATTAGTTTAGGATTTAGGGTTTAGAGTTTTAGGGTTTTGGGTTTAGGGTTAGGGTTAGGGTTTAGGGTTTATGATTTAGGGTTTAAGGTTATTTTAGGATTTCGGGTTTAGGGTTTAGGGTTTAGAGTTTAGGGTTGTATGCTTAAGGTTTTAGGTTTAGGGTTTTTTAGGGTTTAGGGTTTAGGGTTTAGAGTTTAGGGTTGTATGTTTAGGGTTATAGTTTAGGGTTTAGGGTTAGTTTTAGGGTTTAGGGTTTAGGATTAGTTTTAAGGTTTAGGGTTCAAGGTTTTATTTTTTATTTCTTATAGTTTATTTTATTTTTATTTTTATTTAGCTTTATTTTTATGTTTATTTAGTTTTGTTTATTTATTTTAGGTTGCTTTATTTTAGTTTATTTTTAAATTGTAGGTTTATTTTCAGTATAGTTTTATTTTTATTTTATTATTTAGTTAAAGGTTTTATTTTTTTAATTTTCAGGTTTAGGTTTTTATTTTATTTTTTGGGTTTAGGTTTTATTTTTTAGTTTAGATTTAGGTTTACTTTTAGTTTATTTTATATTATTTAGTTTAGGTTTATGTTTAGGTTTAGTTTATTTTAGGTTTAGGTTTAGGTTTTATTTATTTTAGCTTTTTTTAGGTTTATTTTTTAGGTTGAGGTTTTTATTTAGTTGTCTTTATTTTAGATTTAGTTTTTATTTTATCATGGTTTTTTATTTTTTTAGTTTAGTTTAGGTTTTTATTTATTTTATTTTAGTTTAGTTTTTATTAATTATTTGTTTTCCTTTTAGGTTTAAGTTTAAGTTTAGGTTTTAGTTTATGTTTTTATCTTATTTTATTTTGGTTTAGGTTTTGTTATTTATTTTATTTTAAGATATTATTTAGTTTAGGTTTAGGCTTTTAGGTTTTTAGGGTTTAGGGTTAAGGGTTTTATTTTTTATTTCTTATAGTTTATTTTATTTTTATTTTTTTTAGCTTTATTTTCATATTTTTTTAGTTTATTTTATTTATTTTAGGTTACTTTATTTTAGTTTATTTTTTAATTTTAGGTTTATTTTTTAGTATAGTTTTATTTTTATTTAATATTTAGGTAAATATTTTATTTTTTTTACTTTTAGGTTTAGGTTTATGTTTTTATTTTATTTATTTGGGTTTTGGTTTTACGTTTATTTTTAAGATTTAATTTTTAGTTTAAGTTTAGGTTTACTTTTAGTTTATTTTATATTATTTAGTTATGTTCAGGTTTAGGTTTACTTTATTTTAGGTTTAGGTTTAGGTTTTATTTATTTTAGGTTTTTTATGTTTATTTTTTAGGTTGAGTTTTTATTTAATTTTTTATTTTAGGTTTAATTTTTATTTTATTAAGGTTTTTTTGTTTTTTAGTTTAGTTTATGTTTTTATTTATTTTCTTTTAGTTTAGTTTTTATTACTTATTTTATTTTCTTTTTAGGTTTAAGTTTAGGTTTAGTTTTTAGTTTATGTTTTTATTTTATTTTATTTTTATTTAGGTTTTGTTATTTATTTTATTTTTAGATTTTATTTAGATTAAGTTTAGGTTTTTAGGTTTTAGGGTTTAGGGTTTAGGGTTTTGGGTTTAGAGTTGTAGGTTTTAAGGTTTAGGCTTTAGGGTTTATTGTTTAGGGTTTAGGGTTAGCTTTAGGGTTTAGGGTTTCGGGTGTTAGTTTTAGGGTTTAGGGTTTAGGGTTTAGTGTTAGTTTTAGGGTTTAGGGCTAGGGTTTGTTTTATTTTGTTTATTATTTTTTAATTTTTTAATTTTTAAAAATTAACTAAACTAGAAGGTTTAGGATTATTTAGTTTATTTTTTATTTATTTCAATTTATTTTATTTTTTATTTTTATTTAGGTTAATTTTTATTTTTATTTAGTTTAGTTAATTTATTTTAGTTTTATTTATTTTAGTTTAGGTTGTTTATTTTACTTTATTTTTTTGGCTTAGGTTTATTTTTTTGTTTAGTTTTATTTTTATTTTATTTTTTAGGTTTAGGTTTTATTTTTATTTTGTAGGTTTTGGTTTAGGTTCTTATTTTATTTTTTTTAGGTTTAGTTATAAGGTTTTTATATTAGGTTTATTTTTAAGATTAAGTTTAGGTTTTTTTTAATAGTGAACAAATTCAGATTTAACATTTCTTCTTTTCAATTTCATCAACCAAGTAACACTCCAAGTTTTTTAAAACACAAGCGATGACATAGATAAAAAATGAGCATAGCAAATCAAAACCCTAGATAACTAGAACCATCTCTGTCTGACATTGTTCCATAGCGACATCTCGATCAACAATTCTTGAGTTTCTTTACTCCCCATCATAACCACACTGGCCTGTTGAGTAGAAGGATACGCAATCATATCCCCGATCTCTCCCTCCACCACAACCATGACTGTAACCTCCATCGCTCCTCCTGCCACCATAAGCACCACTTCCATATCCAACAGCATCTCTAGATCCCCCACCGCCACTGCAGTAACCACTGCCTCCACATTCGTCTCCACCGCCAAATCTAGACTAAGCCTGGTTGACGGTGATGTTCTGGCCGTCAAGGTTTTTCCCACTCTTAGTGTTTAGGTTTAGGTGTTTTAGGTGTTAGGGTTTTGTGTTAGTTTAGAGTTTAGGGATTAGATTAGCTGGTTTAGGGTTAAGGGTAAGGGTGATTTTTGTTTTAGGTATGTTTTAGAGTTTTAGGGTGGGTTGGTAGGTTGGGGTTTAGGGTTTAGGGTTTTGAAGTTTAAGGTTTATGGTAGAGTTTAGGGTTCCATTTTAGTGGAGTTAGTAGGGTTTAGGGTTTATTAGTAAGGGTGGTAGGGTTTTATTTGTTTTTTTATAGTTTATTTTATTTTATTTACCTTTATTTATGTTTATCAGTTTACTATTCCATGTTTTATCTTTACATTTTAATCTTTTTATTATGTTTATTTTTAGCATAGTTTTATTTTAGTTTACTTTTAGGCAAAAGGTTCATTTTTTTTAATTTTAAGTTTATGTTTAGGTTTTATTTTATTTTAATTTCTTAGGATTTAGGTTTTTTAGGTTTTAATTTTAGTTTAGGTTTAACTTTACTTTTATTTTTATATTATTTAGTTTAGTTTAGGTTTAGTTTAGTTTATTTAAGTTGAGGCTTATTTTTATTTATTTAGGTTTTAGGTTTATTTAATACCTTTAGGTTTTATTTAGTTTTTTATTTTGGTTTAGTTTTATTTTATTTAAGTTTTATTTTTAGTTAAGTTTAGGTTTTATTCATTTTAATTTAATTTTTTTATTAGTTTTTTTAGGCCTTTAAGTTAGGTTTTCTTTTAGTATGTATTATTTTTTATTTATTTTGGTTTTTTTTTTATTTTATTTTGTTTATTTAGTAGTAGGTTTGGCTTTGGGTTTTAGGTCAGCCTGAGCCTAGGTTTTGTGTTAGGGTCCAGTTTTGGAGGGTTTAGGGTTTAGGGTTTGTATTTTAGGGTTAGGTTTTAGTGGTTGGTTAGGGTTTGTGGTTATTTATTTATTTTATTTTATTATTTTTAAATTAACCAAAAAGAAGTTTATGATTTATTTATTTATTTTTATTTTAGTTTATTTTATTTTTATTTAGGTTTATTTTTATTTCTATTTTTATTTTTATTTAGTTTAGTTTATTTATTTTAGTTTTGGTTTTTTACTTTAGTTTATTTTTTAGTTTTAAGTTTAGGTTTAGGTTTATTTTTTATTTATTTTTATTTTTTAGGTTTAGGTTTTATTTTTTATTTTTTTGTTTAGGTTTGGGTTCTTATTTTATTTTTTTATGTTTAGGTTTTAGGATTTTATTTTAAGTTTATTCTTAGGTTTAAGTTTAGTATTTTTTAATAGAAAAGAAATTCAGATTCAACATTTCTTCTTTTCAATTTCATCGACCAAGTAACACTCCAAGTTTTCTAAGACACAAGCAAAGATAGATAAAAAGTGAGCACCCATAGAGCAAATCAAATACCCTAGATAACCAGACCCGTCTATACTATAAGGACACAGTTCCATAAGCAGCAGCTCTGATCGACCGTTCCTGAATTTTTCCAGTTCCCATCAGAACCACCCTGGCCACTCAAGTAGCGAGATCCACCATCATATCCCTGATCTCTCCCTCCACCACCACCACGGCTGTAACCTCCATCACTCCTCCCACCTCCATGACCACCACTGCTCTGACCACCACCTCCAAATCCCCCAGCACCTCCAGATTCCCCACCACCACTATGATAGCCGCCTTTTAGCCTCCACCGCAATATCTAGGCGAGCCTAGTTGGTGATTTCTGCCATTAAGGTTACCATTCTTAGGGTTTAAGTTTATGTTTAGGTTTATTAGGTTTTAGGGTTTAGGTTGATTTATTTAGTTACTTTAGGTTTAGCTTTAGGGTTTAGGGTATGGGGTTAGGGTTTAAGGTTTAGGGTTTAGGGTTTAGGGTTTAAGGTTTTAGGTTTATGCTTTTACGATTTAGGGTTTATAGTGTAGTGTTTTTTATGGTTTAAGATTTAGGGTTTAGGGTTTAGGGTTTAGGGTCAGCTTAGGGTTTAAGGTTTTTTTTAATTAAGTAAACTGGTAGGTTTGGGTTAACTTAGTTTATTTAGTTTATTTTTTATTTATTTTAGTTTATTTTATTTTTATTTTTATTTATGATTATTTTTTTATTTAGTTTAGTTTATTTATTTTTGGTTTAGGTTTTTTTATTTATTTTGGTTTAGGTTTTATTTGTTTTATTTTAAGGTTTAGGTTTAGGTTTTTATTTTATTTTATTAGGTTTTTATTTTAGGTTTATTTTTAGGTTTTATTTCTTAGTTTAGGTTTAGGTTTATTTTTATTTTAATTTATTTAGTTTAGTTTTAGGTTTAGGTTTAGTTTACTATAGGTTTTGGTTTTGGTTTTATTTATTTTTGTTTAGTATATTTTAGTTTAGGTTTAGTTCATTTTATTTTTATTTTAGGTTTAGGTTTCTTTTAGTGTAGGGCTTAGGTTTTAATTTTAAGTTTATTTTTTAGGTTTATGATTTTATTTAGTTTTTATTTATTTTATTTATGTTTATTTTAGGTTTATTTTATTTTTATTTTACATTTTGTTTTTATTTTATATAGGTTTTCTATTCTTAGGTTTATTATATTTTTTCATTTAATTTAGGATATTATATATTTTATTTTATTTTTATTAATTTATTTTATTTTGTTTTTAGGTTTAAGTTTATGTTATAGTTTAGGCTCTTATTTTATTTTAGTTTTTTTATTTTTTTAGCTTTATGTTTTTTTATTTATTTTACTTTTAGGTTTTATTTAGTTTAGGTTTAGGTTTTTAGTTTTAGGGTTTAGGGTTTAGGGTTTGGGGTTTAGGGTTTTAGGGTTTAGGGTCTTAGGGTTTGGGTTTTAGGGTTTGGGTTTAGGGTTTAGGGTGTAGGGTTTAGTATTTAGGTTTTAGGGTTTATGGTTTTTAGGGTTAAGGGTTTAAGGTTTAGGGTTTAGGGTTTAGGGTTAGTTTAGAATTTTAGGGTTTAGGGTTTATGGTTTAGGGTTAGTTTAGGGCTTAAGGTTTATGGTTTATGGTTAGTTTTTGTTTTCAAGTTTAGGGTTTTAGGGATTAGGGTTTAGGGTTTAGGGTTTAAGGCTAGGGTTAAGGTTTTAGATTTAGGGTTTAGCATTTAGGATTTAGGGTTTAGTGTTTAGGATTTTGGGTTTAGGGTTTTTTAGGGTTTAGGGTTTAGGGCTTAGGGTTTAGGGCTTTGGGTTTAGGGTTTAGGGTTTTGGGTTTTGGGTTTTGGGTTTTAGGGTTTAGGGTATAGGGTTTATGGTTTTGGGTTTTATGGTTTAGGGTTTAGGGTTGTAGGTTTAGGGTTTAAGGTTAGTTTTAGGGTTCTAGGGTTTATGGTTATGAACTTTTTTATTATTTTTAATTTTCTTAATATTTTACAATTAAATAAACTAGTAGGTTTGGGTTTATTTAGTTTATTTTTTATTTTATTTTATTTAATTTATTTTTTATTTTTTATTTTTATTTAGCTTTATTTTTATTTTTATTTTATTTAGTTTATTTATTTTAGGTTTATTTATTTTAGTTTAGGTTTTTTATATTACTTTATTTTATATGTTTAGATTTAGATTTATGTTTATTTTTTAGTTTAGTTTTATTTTTATTTTATTTTTTGGGTTTAGGTTTTCTTTTTTATTTTTAGGTTTAGGTTTAGGAAGTTATTTTATTTTTTTAGGTTTAGGTTTCAGGTTTTTATTTTAGTTTTATTTTTAGGTTTTATTTTTTAGTTTAGGTTTAGGTTTACTTTTAGATTATTTTAATTTATTTAGTTTAGGTTTAGGTTTAAATTTAGTTTAGTTTAGGTTTTATTTATTTTAGTTTCATTTAGGTTTAGGTTTATTTTATTTTTATTTTAGGTTTAGGATTTTTTTTTTAGTTTAGGGTTTAAGTTTTACTTTTTATTTATTTTTAAGTTTATTTTTTAGGTTGAGGTTTTTACTTACTTTTTATTTTATTTTATTTTAGGTTTATTTTATATTTATTTTAAGTTTAGTTATTTTTATTTAGGATTTTTATTTTTTTAGTAAAGTTTAGGTTTTTTATTTATTTTATTTGCTTTTTTGTTTAGGTTTAGGTTTAGGGTTTAGTTTATACTTTTATTTTATTATTATTTTTATTTTATTTTGGTTTAGGTTTTATTTATTTATTTTATTTTTAGCTTTTATTTAGTTTAGGATTAGGTTTTTACCTTTTTATGGTTTATGGTTTATGGTTTATTATTTATGATTTATCATTTAGGGTCTTTTTTGGGTTTTTTTTTTTTAGGGAAACCCCATTATACGGGGGTATTTTATTGCCACAAAAAAAAAGGTTACAAGGTCCTTAAAGGGGATAAACTCCGAAACTACTGCTCAAAGAGCTACAAACAGCCTAAGGAGTAAATCCCCATCTAAGTACATCAAAGAGCAAAAGAAAACATTAAAGCAATCAAAAGATACAAGATGATTAACATAATAAGCTAAAGAAAGGATAAGGCCAATGCTTGGTTGTAAGAGTGCTTGGTAATATGGAGCAAACCGCAAGATAAAAACAGAAAGTTATAATGAGAGAGATTAGAACAGTTAAGGTAATACAGACAAAAATATAGAAGGAAACAATATAATATGAGTATGATAAGTTGGGGCAGATGCAAGTATGAGCATCCAAACTTCAGCAGAAGGGTTACATCACAAGAGCTACTACCGAACCAAAAAGGAGTGAGAACATCACAATCATCATAACAAACCTATGAGAAGGAAGCACCCAGTTGTTGATATACTTGTGAGCTTTATTACGCAAACCTAAGCAAAATCATATCTAAAATATATAGGTAATTCTAAGAGTCGAAGGGTAAGGAGTCTCATACAAGAAAATTATCATCCATATAGCCATCTTGACATGAGAATACATAAACAAAAGTGAGTGAGCCATCTTAGCCAGAAGCTCATGAATAGCCATATTCAAGAAAGAAATTAGTTCGATATAATCCTCCATAAGAAAATTACGAGGAGACTAGTCAAAACCTGTTAAATAAGTCAATGAGCTATAATTAACACCATCCAAATCACATGAGATGTAAATGTTCAAGTGTCAAAACAATCCGAAACAATCCCATTATTAATATCTTGGAGAAAGCAATAGTAAAGGAAGACAACATAGCTCAACACAGGGAATGAACTACAATTAACCAAAATTAGCATCCGAAAAATAGTTGGGAAGACTCAATAGCATTCAGGCCACCATTCGAGATAATCCGGATCAACAATCAATCCAGAAAGAAGAAAAGGCAACAACATCCAAGATAGGAAGGGACTAAACGGCCATAATAACATTCTTTCGAATAAACGCTCATAAAATTGCACCAACCATAAAGGAGCGAGGATGCATCAGAAATAAATTGCATGGGCTAATGGAAAGCCAACCCCAACAGCCAAACAGCTAATACAACATTGGAACCCGCCATAAAAAGGATCAACAGGTGAATTGAAATGTGTCTCAACATTAAAATCCAGAAAATAGCAACAGTTAAGATGGCAACTTCCAAGCATGGCAGCAAAAGCTAGTAGAACTAAACCATAAATAGGAAAAGACAGAAATAGTTCATAATACCACCCCTTAATAATAGAGATTATAATCCAAGGAGTAAGTACTAACCAGACCGGTCCGAGATTAGAAAAATTGGGAGTCCAAATGATTTCCATATGAGAATCAAAAAATAAAACATGATAAACAAGAAAAGACGAGATAGTAGCCAAGACAAAATCAAGACATGAAAGGGCATAAAGATTGCATTCCAGATAGAACCCCAAGACAAAAGACGAGCAAAGCCATTGGTCCCAGTTGGGAATAGAAATAATAATGGTAATGTAGATCGTAGTTATCAGATACTGAGCAATACCCCATATAGAAATAGCAAGGACACTCCGAGAAACAGCCCCAACAACAAAATCGCTAGTGCAATAGAAATACAAATTAGGATTCACTTTTGGATCCAGAAAAACAAGACAGCAAAAAACCAAGACAAAAAAAATAGCCAAGGCAAGAAGTAATGAAACGAAAGGGACAACATAGTACCATAATTCAGAGGCCTAGACACCAATGACCAAAACAAATAGAGACAACATAATCTGGACAAGCATACAGGCTGAATCCCTTAATCCTATCCAGCGACATAAGAACAGAAAAACTACCAAGTGATGAGCAAGACAGTGATCGAGAGCCAATAGCCAATCCCAATAGCGAGAGGTTATTACCGGAACCCACCGAGGATCAAAATTGTATTCAAATGAAAAATATCATTAGAATCCAGACAAAACAATATAACAGGGAACCAAGGAAAAAACTAGCTAGCTTGCTTGCCATAAAACCACTCAGTCGGGATAAATAGTTCATTTGATACAATTTTGACGGGGTTCAAAGCAAAGCCAACCAAGCAATCATCAACATCTTGCTGAACAAAACAAACCAAAACCCAAGCTCTAGAGTATTAATGCGACAATAACAGGTTAATACCAACAAGTTGGCCAAGAATCCACCCAAAAGCATATATAAAAAAGGGTGGGAAAGAAAACTCCCAAATCCAATCCAGAGACATTCAAAGCATTAGCGGATGATTAGTCACATTAATCCAGTCGCCAAGGATAAGAGATGCAGAAGACTAGACAACTGCGAGATAGTAGCGAGGGGAAATAGAAATAAAGAAAAAAGGGTAAACACAGAAAAAACCAATAAGCAAGGCCAACATTAAAGCCCATTCCTGCAGGGAGCAGGAGAAGACCAAAACCCCAATCTCAGAAGCTTCCTGCATAGAGAGGTTCTCTTGAATATAACAACCAGTAACAATCTGAAGAAACTCCATCCATGGCAGAAAAAAAAAATAGTACAAATAAGAGTTACATAAAAGGTTAGCCAAGAAGTATTATCAAAGTTCTGCACAATGATAATTTTGCCATTAAGGGTAAGGTCAGTGAGAACGAAAAGCTACAAAGAACATCCATAGTAGGTGGAAGAGAGAAGAAAGCACCAGAAGATCTCACCAAGGAGACCCATGAAACAGAAATGGATTCCATAAGGAGCTTCGGGGTCCAGTTACGATAAACAAAAGCCAAGATGATAAGTATCAGCAAAAAGGCCAAATAGCCTCTTCATGCACAGAAATAAAATAAAATATAATTCCCAGTAAAAAAGAAACTGTCACTCAAGCTAGAATCAAAGAGAATATGGGAGACAATCGATATCAAAACCAGTCATTATCGCTTAGGATCCAATAACCTAACAAGAAAACATCAAGATCCCAAGTGGGTTTGCGGTTATAAATCCGATGTGTAACACAAAGCTCAACTGGGTTCCAATTAAGATTGATGTGCATATAGTTGAACATCCCCCATAATATTGTAAATGCCAAAAATAGAGATCTTCCAACTAAAGGAGAAGGGTAAAGGCGAAGTCATGATAAAGAGCACAAGATAGCAATGATATCTATTAGGAGTATCCATAAAGAACATAAGGAAACAGAGAACCAGGAAAAAAGGAAGACGAAGAGGAGAATTATATTCTAAGGTAAGGAAGCCCAGAATTGTCCAAGTTAACCAGACCACGCAAGTATTTGGGTATTGTAAATTGATCAAAAAGGATGAGACTGTCTAATCTACTGATTAGCAAGGTAATCAAGAGCGTTACCTTCACATGCCAAACATGAGTGATGGTAAAATTCAGTTGAGAGAGAAGGGCCCTAGTTTGCTTGAGAAGGTAGTACAAACAGTTGCTCTATTGGTAGAAGTCAAAGGTCGGTAGAAGAGTCTATCCAAATATTGAGCTAGCCATTTTGAAGGCAAATTTCAAGAGCTTTGTGGGACCATAAGCTCGGTATAAGGAGGTCTTTGGAAATAAGGGGTAAGCAAATGCACATAGGACTATACCCTTAGAATCCACGAAAATGCCTCCACAAGAGCCATTATGAGAGACAGAACCATCGATAATTTTAATAATATGATCAAGAGGTTTTCCAAAACCATTATATCATTTCGATAGTAAGGCTGTCCGGAAGGTTGAGGCCAAGTTTAATGGCAACAGATTTACATCCTTTAAAATGTTTGTGATGAATTAAATTGGCTTTAAACAAGTCATAAATTTTGTTTTTAGTTCTTGTAATAATCCTCATGTGATTCATTCGAATCCCACGATGTTTAGCTTCATTTCGGTCCATCCATATGAACCAAATAAGAGTGATGGCGATTATGATTTTAATATGACCTTTAATGACATTGTGAAAGTAAACTTCAAGAAGTTGATATATAGTGAGAGTACAATTAGAATTGATAGTGTTGAATAGATCGTCATACCAAATCCAAATTTTAGAGGCAATAGCCCCATTAACAAAAACATGGTTAACATTCTCAATATGGGAACAACATTGACCCACAACAAAGAGTCAACAGGAATAAAGTTTTTAAGGATACGCCAAGTTAGAACAGAGTAAGAAGAGGGGATATTGTTATTCCAAATTTTAGAGAACACAATAGAAGAATCACGTGTCCTTAGTGTGAATCCACACATTTTAAGGTTGAAATCCCCATTATGAGATAGCTTAAAGATAATCGATCATGATTGTTAGGAGTGATAGGAATATTAGTAATCATATTTAAGAAAGTGGAAGGAATAGAATCTAATCTTACTAGTGTTCGACTTGTGGTTTTGCCGTAATGAATTAACTCGATAGCGGAAGTGGAGTGAGTGTAGAGTAAGTCATCAATGGATCCACCACTCAGTTGTCTTGCCAAAAGAATGAATTGCCGAGTTTATGCCCCAAAATTAAGGATTCAAAGATCCCATTTGACAGAACAAAGTCTTCTCCACCAAGAATCACCCGATTTAAAGGGACAAATGAGAGGATGTTTACCACGGCAATATTTAGAAGTCATGAAATTCAAAGATTATTTTGCTCCTAAAATTCCACCAAAGTTTGTAGGAAAAGGCATTGATAACTTCTTTGATGGATTTACAACCCAGACCTCCCTCTTCAAGGGTACCACAACTTTTAGACCAAGATGACCAGTGCATTCTTTTAGAAGAGGTATTGGTTCCCCAAAAGAATTTATTTAAGAGACACTAAATTCTATTGATGGTAGAATTAGTAGGCACAATGGTTTGAAGAAGGTATATAGACATGGAATTTAGGGTGCTCTTGATCAAGGTAAGCCTCCACCAAGAGAGTAAATGAAATTCCCAAACCAAAATTTTGTTAGAAATTTTCAATTAGATCATCAAAGAGGTGTGATCTTTTGTGGCCTTTAAAAGTGGAGCCCTAGATAATTAAGAGGGAGTTGATTTTGCTTAAAATTAGTAATTCGATATTTGGTTAAGTCTATTAGGAGGAATCTTAGGGAAGGAATAAAACCGCATTTTCCTTCATTAAGAAAAGACCACTAACATTACCAAAATCATTTAGAAGGTTCTTAATGGTTTTAACATGTTGAAAGCGTTAAGATAATGAAATCATCCAAAGTTAAGATGAAATAGGAAACCTCCATGAGTTTTAAAAGACATATTAGGATTATTGCGAAAAGATCGTTAAGGCTCCTAGACAGGTATTCAATAGCGATGATAAAAAGAGAAGGTGAAAGTGGGTCTTTTTTGGGTTTAAGGTTTATTATTTAGGAATTAGGGTTTAGGATTAAGGGTTTAGTTTTTAGGGTTTAGGGTTTAGGGTTTAAGGTTTTAGGGTTTAGGGTTTAGGGTTTAGGGTTTAGGTTTTAGGGTTTAGGGTTTTAGGGTTTCAGGTAGAGGGTTTAGGGTTTAGGTTTTTAGTTTAGGCTTTAAGGTTTTAGGGTTTAGGGTTTAGGATTTAGGATTTAGGGTTTTTAAGATTTAGGGTTTAGGATTTAGGGTCTGATTTTTAGGTTTTATGGTTCAAGTTTTAGTTTAGGGTTTAGGGTTTAGGGATCTTTGTATTTTTTTTTAACAGAGAGCAAATTCAGATTCAACATTTCTTCTTTTCGATTTCATAAAACAAGTAACACACTAAGTTTTCTAAGACACAAGCGAGGACATAAATCAAAAATGAGCTCGCATACAGCAAATCAAAAACCCTAGATAACTAGAATCATCTCTATTATAAAGACAGTTCCATAAGCAGTAAATCGAATTGTGCTTTCTTTAATTTTTATTTTATTTGGGCTTTTTATTCTATGGTTAATTTTATTTTCTAGTTTAGTTTAGGTTTTTATTTATTTATTTTAGTGTATCTTATTTTATTTTTAGGTTTAAGTTTAAGTTTTAGTTTAGGTTTTATTTTATTTTATTTTATTTAGGTTTAGGTTTTTTTTAAATATTTCATTTTTTTGGTTTTATTTAGTTTAGGTTTAAGTTTATAGATTTTTAGGTTTTAGGGTTTAGGGTTTAAGGTTTTTTGCTTTAGGGTTTTAGGGTTTAGGGTTTAGGATTAGGGTTTAGGGTTTAGTGTTTAGGGTTTAGGTTTGGCTTAGGGTTTATGGTTTTTTTTTAAACTAAGTAAACTAGTAGATTTAGTTTTATCTAGTTCATTTAATTTATTTTTATTTATTATAGTTTATTTTATTTTATTATTTTATTTATGTTTATTTTTTAATTTTATTTAGTTTACTTCATTTATTTTAGATTTATTTATTTTTGTTTAGGTTTTTTAATTTATTTTATTTTATAGGTTTATGTTTACGTTTAGGTTTAGGTTTATTTTTAGTTCATTTTATTTTTATTTTATTTTTTATGTTAAGGTTTCATTTTTTTTAATTTTTAGGTGTAGGTTTAGGTTTTTATTTTATTTTATTAGGTTTTGTGTTTTAGGTTAATTTTTAGGTTTTATTTTTTAGTTTAGGTTTAGGTTTATTTTTACTTTATTTTATTTTATTTAGTTTTGGTTTAGGTTTAAGTTTAACTTACTTTAAGTTTAGGTTTAGGTTTTATTTATTTAAGTTTAGTTTATTTTATTTTAGGTTTAGTTTATTTTATTTTATTATTATTTTAGGTTTTTTTAGTTTAGGGTTTAGGTTTTATTTTTTATTTATTTTTAAGTTTGTTTTTTAGGGTTTAGGGTTAGTTTAAGGTTTAGGGTTTTTTAGGGTTTAGGGTTTAGGGTTTTAGGTTTAGGGTTGTAGGTTTATGGTTTAGGTTTAGTTTTAGGGTTTACACTTTAGGGTTTAGGGTTTAGGTTTTTTTTTAAATTATGTAAAATGGTAGGTTTAGGCTTATTAGTTTATTTATTTAAAATTTATTTAGTTTAGTTTAGGTTTTTTATTTTAGTTTTTTTTATTTAGGTTTAGGTTTATGGTTATTTTATAGTTTAGTTTTATTTTTGTTTTATTTTTTAGGTTTATATTTTATTTTTTAATTTTAGGCTTAAGTTTTTATTTTATTATTTTAAGTTTAGGTTTTAGGTTTCATTTTAGGTTTATTTTTAGGTTTTATTTTTTAATTTAGGTATAGGTTTCCTTTAGTTTATTTTATTTTATTTAGTTTAGGGTTCAGGTTTAGTTTATTTTAGGTTTAGGTTTAGGTTTTATTTATTTTAGTTTAGTTTATTTTAGTTTTGGTTTAAGTTTATTTTATATTATTTATTTTATGTTTTGGTTTTTTTTTGTTTAGGGTTTAGGTTTTATTTTTTATTTATTTTTAGGTTTATTTTTTAGGTTTAGGTTTTTATTTAGTTTTTATTTTATTTTATTTTATTTTATTTTAATTTTATGTTTAGATTTTTTTATTTAGGTTTTTTATTTTTAGGTTTATTTTATATTTTAGTTTAGTTTAGGTTTTTATTTATTTTACTTGAGTTTATTTTTTTATTTAATTTAATTTTATTTTTAGGTTTAGGTTTATGTTTTGATTTTAATTTATTTTTTAATTTATTTACTTTAGGTTTATTTATTTATTTTATTTTTAGGTTTTATTTAGTTTAGGTTTAGATTTTTTGGGTTTTTAGGGTTTAAGGTTTAGGGTTTAGGGTTTGGGGTTTAGGGTTGTAGGTTTTAGGTTTACGGTATAGGGTTTAAGATTTGGGATTTAGCATTTAATGTTTTTTTTTTGGAAACCCCATGTAGGGGGTATTTTATTGCCACAAAAAGAAGGTTACAAGGTCCTTAAAGGGGATAAACTCGAACTACGCAAAGAGCTACAATGTGAGTAAATCCCTATCTAAGTACATCCAAAAGCAAAAGAAGACATTAAACCAATCAAAAGATACAATTAGATTAACATAAAAAGCCAAAGGAAGATTAGGGCCAATGCTCTGCAGGACGTGAGAATGCATGACACTATGGAGCAAACCTGTAAGAGGACAAGAGAGAAGCACCTGCAAAAATATAAACGGAAGAAATTAGAGCGATTAAGGTAATACATACATAATGATAATGAAACAGATAATCGAGAATGATAGTAAAGAATTGTGATAGAGAAGGCTCCTCAGTCCACAAGTTGGCGGATGCAAATATCGCATCCAAACTTTGAAGGGTAACATCACAAAAGCTACTACCAAACCAAAAGGGAGTGAAATCATCACAGCCAGCATAGCCAACAAACCTATTAGAAGATAACAGCCAGTTATTGAAAGTCTTATGGGCTTTATTACCTGCAAACCTAAACAAAACTATATATAATATAGAGAGGAAATTGCAAAGGCCAGAAAGATAAGGGGTCCCATGCAGGAAAATTATCATCAATATAGTCACCTTGACATGAGGATACTTATACATATGAAATAGGCCAGCATAAAAACCATCCACAAGAAAACAACAAAAGAGGTAGCCTGCTGAAATCCTGCTAAGCAAGGCGATGAGCCTATAAGTAACACCATCCTAAACATATGATATATATATGAATCTTTCAGGCCAGGAGTACAACCTAGAAGTAAAGTCCAGAAAATGAGCCCAATCATAATAATGAATGCAGATGTGAATAAACCCCTTATTAATATCCATATCAATAGTTGGTAAAAAGCATTTGTAAAGGAAGGAAACATAACCCAATACCAAAAATAGCACCAAATAAAGATAGTCGACTATACTCCGGTAGACATCGGACAAAAAATTGGATAATCCAGATCAACAAACAACCAAGATAGCAAGACAGCAAAAGGCAGCAGCTGTCCATAGTACCACCCATTCAGAATAGACATTGCATTCTAAGGAGATAGCAGTATAAGCTTAACTGAACCCAGATGGGAATAGAAATAACAACAGTTAATGTAGATCACAGCTATCAGGAAATGAACAGTAGCCCAGACACAAAGAGCAAGGGCAATAAGAAAGCCAACCCCAATAACAAAATAGTTTGTGCAACATTGGAACCCACCAGAGGATAAATCAAAATGGAGATTCAAATTAGGGTCCTCATTAGAATCCAGAAAAAACATGACAACAGATAACCAAGATAAAAAATAGCCAAGGCAACAGCAGCCAAGACATTAAGGGACAACAAGATGGCCATAGAGCCTCTCAATCAAAGTAGACATTGCAATAGTTAGTAACCAAGTAGAGAGAGCATAGAAATATGGATCAGAAAAGCATCAGCCCAGACACCAATGACCAAAAACAATCAGAACATCAAAGTCATATATAGCTTGCTGAACTTTGGACCCTAAAGTCCTACAAGCAATAAAGATAGAGCCAACATTGGAATCCTGAGAAACAAGGATAGCAAATATCCAAGACAACAAACAGCCAAGACAATGAAAAGTAGCTAGCTGGCCAGAGAACCACCCATTCAGAATAAACAGTGCAATACATACAAGTTAACTAAAAGAAGATGGAGAAAAGAGCAATAGATAAAGTAGTCCATAGAATTCAGATGATAAGCATATAATAAACCAATAAGGAGATTCAAATCAAAAGCCACCAAGCAGTCAACAACTTCAATAGAGGCTTGTTGAACAAAATAAACCAAAACCCGAAGCGATGCAGTATTAATAAGTTACCAACAACCCCGTAATTACCAACAAGTTGGCCAAAAGTCCACCCATTCAGATTAAATAGAGCATATATAAAGATCCAAATAATCAGATGGATAATCACATGGTTCTACACCATTTGAACAGAGCCAAGGGGGATAAAATAATAGTAGGTGAAATCAGTAGTTGCCCAGTTGTTAACAGCAAAAATAGTCAGAGAAACAAAAGGCAAGAAACAGATAAGAACCACAAAGACAAGGGTAGCAATAAAACAAAAATTACACCCACCATATAAAATTCAAATAAAAAATAGAGATGTAAAGTAGCAACAGAAAGGGTTCAAAAGATAATCAACAAAAAAAACTTCTAGATAAAGATGATCAAGCTATCAGCTAAGCCCAGAACCACATTAAAGGCAATAGAGCTACCAACAGCTAACAAACACAAGGTTTTCCACGTGAATAAATCCAACGACCATAGGTTAAAACAACACTACAATTATTGCAACCATAGGATAAGCCAATAAAAGCGGTAGACAGAGAGCCTAAGGGTTCAAAAGGGTATTATCAATGAAATCCTTTAGAGAAATTAGTAGAATTACCCTCTGAGAAATCATCGAAGGAATTCATTAAACAATACCAAACCTACAAAGAACCATTAATAATAACAAAGGTATTGCATTTTCTTTCCTTACAGGTATGTAAGCTAGGGTTAGCATATACATTCAGCAAATACATTAAACCAACTCCAAGATTAGCCTGTTGGACAAAGGGCCCAAAAGCCCAACAACCAATAATTAAGTTTTTAACATAGATGTATCATACAGAAATAGCAAGACCCCAAACAAGGTTGGGATAATTAAACCAACAACAGATGCCACTTAGCTCAACAAAGGACCAGCAAGGAGTAATATGATGATGCATTAGCAAATTCAAAGAAGCGGCATTAATAGTAAAATAGTAGAGGTAAGCTCCCAATTAAAGCTAAGACAATTAAACCACGGCGCTACGAGATCAACAAGTAAACAACAAGGGATATCGGGTTGATGCATTAAGACCAAAGAAATAACAACAATAAATAGAAAATGATCATGCAATAAAAGAGGTATTGAAACAGGTGAATCCAATAGGTTAGATTAATTTATGAGATAAGGAAACCCAGTATTGTCCAGATTAACCAAGCCATGCAAATGTTTAGGAAGGGTTAGTTGATCAAAGAATTTTTTTCCATCCAATCTAGCAACCAGATTGGTTAGATAATCAGCACATGCATTACCCTCATGCCATACATGAGTGATTTTAAAGTAGATTTGGGCAAGGAGAGTTCTATAAAACATCCTCGGATTATTATAAAAAAGACCACCTTGAGTTCTATAAAACATCCATGGATTATTATAAAAAAGATCATTCAGACTCCTTGATAGATATTCAATAGCAATAATAAAAAGAGAGGGGTATAGGGGATCCCCTTATCTCAAACAATTCTTTGAAGGGAAAAAACCTAGGGATTCACCATTCATGATAATAGAGAACCAAGCATTTGTAATGAAATTTTTGATGAGGCAGATAAAATAACCAGAAAACCCAAACAAATGAAGAATTTGAAAGAGGAAATCCCAAGAGAGGTTATCAAAAGCTTTAGTGATGTCCAGTTTAAAAAGGATGTTACCACCTCTAATAGGGACGTCAATGTCATGAATCAGCTCTTATGCTAGAAGTATGTTATCAGATATTACTCTACCTTTAACGAAGCCAGTTTGGTTGGGAAAAATATTTTTAGGCCGCAACGGACTAATCCTATTAGCAATTAATTTAGGATTGAGTTTATGAAAGAAGGTGCAAAGGTTGATAGGTCTGAAATCACCCTAAGATTCAAGATTATTAATTTTGGGAATGAGAACAATGGAAGTGCTAGAAAAATATCTAGGTAAAGGGTTACCCTCAAAAAAATCAACAACCGCATCAATAAGGTCAGTCTTAATAATAGGCCAACAATGTTGAAAGAATTGAGTTGTGTAGCCTTCAGGGCTACCAACAAATAAGTGTTCATGCTATTGAGAATACTACCAATCTCAGCTTCCGTAGGACGCAAACTGAGTAAGTGGTTTTCATCATTAGAGATCGAAGAGGAGATCAAATGTGTTTGGAGATGGCTTCTAAGGAGGGGTTGTTGTTTAATAAATTTTGAAAATGATGTATGACAGAATCTTTAATATCATTATTGTTAGTATTCCCGGTTCCGTTATCATTTTTGATTTTTTTAATAGAGTTTAAGGCTTTCCTTTTTTAAAAAAGAGCATGAAAATACCTTGTGGTTCTGTCACCATCAGCAATATGTTTGCTAGTAGCCTTTTGGTGCCAGTAGGTTTCCTCCATATTCTGATAATTAATCAAGTTATCTTTAGCTGCATTCAATTCATCAAGCTTATTAGTCGGTCAAAATAGCATCTTCAAGAGAGCAAACAAGTTGTTCCATATTTTTGAGATTTGCAAAAGATTTTAAAATGATGCTTGTTCCACCAATTTAGATTTTTTAAGCCTTTTAGCTTAAGCCAAAGAATCATGCCTTTACATTTCGGGATGAATAGGCTTCCAATTAATGGAAACAACATTAATGAAATCACTATGTTGGATCCACATATTTTGGAATCTAAAAGGAGTAGGGGAGGATAGTCCAGTGGAGGGATTTTTGACAGAAATTAAAAGCAGAGCATGGTCAGATAAAGTTTAGTTTAAATGTTCAGCCAAAGTAAGAGGCCATTGATTGAATCAAATGGAATTAAAGAGGGTCCTACCAAGCCGTTGCCAAAGTCTAGAATTATGCCATGTGTAGTTGGAACCCGAAAAACTAATATCAATGAGATTATAATCAAGAATCATATTAGAAAAGTCTTCCATGGAATGAATGTTAGGAGAGCAACCTCCCCTTCTTTTCGAGGAAGCGAGAATAGTGTTGAAATCACCACCAACCAACCAAGGTTTGTTGACAGAGGAGGCAAATGTTCTTAAGTTATCCCAAAGGATGCTCCTACCAATTCTATTACAAGAAGCATAAATAAAGTAACCAAGAGCAGAAAATTCACCCAATGAGATTTGAACATTAACCAATTTAGGTTTAGTTTAATTTTTTTATTTTTCCTTTAACTTTTTTTAATTTAGGGTTTAGGTTTTGTTTTTTTATATATTTTTAGGTTTATTACTTAGGTTTCAATTTTTATTTATTTTTTATTTCATTTTATTGAGGTTTATTTTATTTTTATTTTAGGTTTATTTTTTAGTTTATTTATATTTTTTATTTATTTAGTTTAGTTTAGGTTTTTATTTATTTTATTTTAGTTTAATTTTTATTTTTTATTTATTTTTTAGGTTTAAGTTTAGATTTTAGTTTATGTTTTTATTTCATTTTCTTTTTTATTTTCTTTTGGTTTATATTTTATTTATTTATCAAATTTTTAGGGTTTATTTAGTTTAGGTTTAGCTTTTTAGCTTTTAAGGTTTAGAGTTTAGGGTTAGTTAAAGGTTTCAGGTTTAGGGTTTAGCATATGGGGTTTAGGGTTTAGGGTTTAGGGATTAGGGTTTAGGGTTTAGGGTTTAGGGTTAAGGTTTAGAGTTTAGGGTTTTAGGTTTTAGAGTTTAGGGTTTAGGGTTTAGGGCTTTTAGGATTTAAGGTTTAGGTTTTAGGGTTTAGGTGTTAGGTTTAGGGTTCAAGTTTATGGTTTAGAGTTTAGGGGTTTTGGTTTTTTTTTTTAAGAGAGAACAAATTTAGATTCAACATTTCTTATTTTGTTGATTTAGTTAATTTAGTTTATTTAAATTATGTTTTATTTAGTTTAGTTTATTCTATCTTTTATGTTAATTTAGGTTTATTTTTTATTTTTATTTAGTTTAGTTGACTTATTTTATGTTTTTTATTTTAGTTTATGTTTTTTATTTTAATTTATTCTTTTAGGTATAAGTTTAGGTTAAGGTTTATTTTTTATTTGAGTTTTATTTTTATTTTATCTTTTTGGCTTAGGTTTTATTTTTTATTTTAAGGTTCAGGTTTAGGTCTTAAGTTTTATTTTAGGTTCATTTTTAAGTTTTATTTTTTAGTTTAGGTTTATTTTTAGTTTATTTTATTTTATTATATTTAGTTTAAGTTTAGGTTTAGGTTTTATTTGTTTTAGTTTAGGTTTAAGTTTAGTTTATTTTATTTATTTTTTTTATTTTAGGTTTTTTTTTTAATTTAGTGTTTAGGTTTTATTTTTTTATTTATTTTTTAGGATTTATTTTAAGGTTTAGGTTTTTATTTTTATTATTTACAGTTTATTGTAGGCTTATTTTATTTTTATTTTACATTTAGTTTTTATTTTATTTAGGTTTTTTATTCTTTTGATTAATTTATTTTTTAGTTTAGTTTGCATTTTTATTTATTTTATTTTTAAGTTTAGGTTTTAGTTTAGGTTATTTTATTTATTTTATTTCTAGATTTTATTTTGTTTAGGTTTAGGTTTTTAGGCTTTTAGGGTTTAGGGTTTAGGGTTTAGGGTTTAGGGTGGGAGTTTATTTAGGTTTAGGATTAGGGTTTATAGTTTAGGTTTAGTTTAGGTTTAGGTAGGTTTAGGTTTAAGTTTAGGGTTTTAGGTTTAAGGTTTAGGTTTAGGGTTTAAGTTTAAGTGTTTAGGTTTAGTGTTTAGGTTTGAGTTTAGGTTTGAGTTTAAGTTTGAGTTAGGTTTAGGGTTTAGTTTAGGTTTAGAGTTTGGGGTTTAGGGTTTAGGGTTTTTTTAGAATTAGGGTTTCTGATTTAGGATTTAGGGTTTAGGGTTTACAGTTTTAGGGTTTAAGATTTAGGGTTTTGTTTAATTTTTATTATTATTTTATTACTTTTACTTTTTTTTTAAATTAAGTAAACTGGTAAGTTTAGGTTTATTTAGTTTATTTTTTATTTATTTTAGTTGATTTTATTTTTCTATTTATTTAGCTTTATTTTTTATTTTTATTTAATTTTGTCTATTTATTTTAGATTTATTTATTTTAGATTTATTTATTTTAGTTTTGGTTTATTTATCTTAGTTTTTTTTTTAGGTTTAGATTTAAGTTTTGGTTTATTTTTTAGTTTAGTTTTATTCTTATTTTATTTTTTAGGTTTTAAGTTTTATTTTTTATTTTTAGTTTTAGGTTTAGGTTTTTATTTTATTTTTTTAGGTTTAGGTTTTAGGTTTCTATTTTAGGTTTAGTTTTTTAGTTTAGGTTTACATTTATTTTTAGTTTATTTTATTTTATTTAGTTTAGATTTAGGTTTAGGTTTATGCTTTTTCATTTGAGTTTAGTTTATTTAAGTGTTAGTTTAGGTTTAAACCTCAAACCCTAGACTCTAAACCCTAAAAAGCTAAAAATCCTAAACCTAAACTAAATAAAACCTAAAAATATAACAAATAAAAAAAATCTAAACCAAAATAAATTTAAAAATAAAATTAAATAAAAATCTAAACCTTAATCAAAAAATAAAAAATAAAATTGAAACCTAGAAAAATAATAAAAATAAAAATAAACTAAAAAAATAAACTGAAACATAAACCTAAACCTAAAAAATAAACTAAAATAAATAAACCTAAAATAAACAAACTAAACTAAATAAAAATAAAAATAAACCTAAATCAAAATAAAAATAAAATAAACTGATAAATAAGAAACAAACTAAAATAATAAAAAAAAGCTAAATAAATCAAAACCCTATGGGTTCATAATTTTTTTTAAAAAACCTAACCCTAAAACCCTAAAGCATAAAACCCAAAACCCTAAAACCAAATCCTAAACCCTAAATTTGAATACTGAAGCCCCCAGCTCGAGAACCCTAAGGCTTAAAAGCCATGAGCCCCAGGGCAGCAACTACTAAATAAAATCTAAAATAAAATAAATAAATAAACCTAAACCTAAATATAATAAAAAAATAAAATAAAATAAAAACATAAACTTAAACTTAAACTTAAACCTAAACCTAAACCTAAAAATAAAACAAAATAAAATTTTAAAACTAAACTAAAATAAAATAAATAAAAACCCAAGCTAAACTAAAAAATAAAAAAACCTAAAAATAAAAAATTAAATAAAATAAAAAGTAAAAGTAAAATAAAAATAAAATATACCTAAAATAAAATAAAATAAAATAAATATAAAAACCTAAACCTTAAAACTAAATGAAAAATAAAAGGTAAACACTAAATTAAAAATAAAAAAACCTAAACCTGAAATTAATAAAATAAAATAACCCTAAACCTAAATTAGAATAAACTAAACTAAAATAAATAAAACCTCAATTTAAACCTAAAATAAACTAAACATAAACAAGAAACTAAATAAAATAAAACTAACTAAAATAAACATATTCCTAAATTAAAAAATAAAACCTAAAAATCAACCTAAAATAAAAACCTAAAACCTAAACCTAAAAAAATAAAATAAAAATCTAAACCTAAACCTAAACCTAAAATATAAAATAAAAATAAAACTCAACTAAAAAATAAACCTAAACCTTAACCTAAACCTAAAAAAGAACTAAAAAAAATATCTAAACTAAAATAAATAAACCATAAATAAATAAACTAAACTAAATAAAGAAATAAACTAAAATAAAGAAAAAATAAACCTAAACCTACTAGTTTACTTAAATAAAAAAAAACTTAAACCATAAACGTACAACCCTAAACCACCCTAAACACTAAACCCTAAGACCATAAACCCTAAACCCTAAACACTAAACCCTAAACCCAAAACCACTCCAAAACCATAAACCATAAACCATAAATCCTAAACCCTAAACCCTAAACCCTAAGACCATAAAACCCTATACCCTAAACCCTAAACCCTAAAATCTACAATGTTAAACTATAAACCCTAAACCCTAAACCTTAAACCCTAAAAACCAAACCATAAACCCTAAACCCTAAAACTTTAAAAATTTAAACCTAAACTAAATAAAACCTACAAAGAAAATAAATAAAAATACCTAAACCTAAATAAAATAAATAAAATAAAATAAAATAAAAACATAAACTAAAACTGAAACCTAAACCTAAACCTAAGCTTAAACCAAAACCTAAAAATTAAAAAATAAAAATAAATAAAAACTAAACTAAAATAAATAAAAAACCTAAGGTAAACTAAAAAGTAAAATAAACCTAAAAATAGAAAACCTAAATAAAATAAAAACTAAAAATCAAATTAAAATAAAAATACCTAAAATAAAATCAAATAAAAACCTAAACTTAAAAAATAAACCTAAAAATAAAACCTAAAAAATAAAAAAAATAAAACCTATACACTAAACTAAAAAAAACTAACCTAAAATATACAAAATAAAATAAACCTAAACCTAAACTAAAATAAACTAAACACAATAAATAAAACCTAAACCTAAAATAAACTAAAGCTAAACCATAAAATAAATAGAATAAAATAAACACAAAATCAACCCAAACCTAAACTAAAAAATAAAACATAAAAATAAAACTAAAATATAAACCTAAAACTTAAACCTAAAAAAATAAAATAAAAACCTAAACCTAAACTTGAAAATAAAAAAATAAATCCTAAACCTAAAAAATTAAATAAAAATAAAACTAAACTAAAAAATAAACATAAACTAGAACCAAAACCTAAAAAATGAACTAAAATAAAAAACCTAAACTA
Organism: Cymbidium sinense; assembly: GCA_021442155.1. Lineage (NCBI taxonomy): Eukaryota > Viridiplantae > Streptophyta > Magnoliopsida > Asparagales > Orchidaceae > Cymbidium > Cymbidium sinense. The sequence goes on from CM038215.1 coordinate 271,774,744, forward strand.
AAATAAATATACTAAACTGAATAAAAATAAAAAAAACCTAAATACAGATAAAAAATTAAAATAAACTAAAATATATGAAAAATAAATTAAATAAACCTAAACCTACTTGTTTTCATAATTAAAAAATAAACCCTAAACCCTAAACCCTAAACTTTAATTCATAAATGCTAAACCCTAAACCTACAACCCTAAATCCTAAACACTAAACCCTAATGGCAGGAACATCACCATCAACTAGCGTCAGTCTTGACCTGGCGGTGTAGGCGGAGGCAATAGTTATCACAATGGTGGTGGGGGATTTAGAGGTGCTGGTGGATATGTAGGTGGTGGTCAGAGAAGTGGTGGTTACGGGGGCAGGAGGAGCGATGGAGGTTACAACCGTTGTGGTGGCGGAGGGAGAGATGCAGGATATGATGGTATTAACCGAGAGGTCGGGGTGGTTGATGGGGGGGAGAAATTGAAGAATGGCCGATCCAATCTACTATTTATGGAACTGTGTCTTTACAATAGAAATGGTTCTAGTTATCTAAGGTTTCTAATTTGCTCTATGTGTGATCATTTTTGATCTATGTCATCACTTGTGTCTTAGAAATATTTTTGTGTTACTTGGTTGATGAAATCGAAAAGAGGAAATGTTAAATGTGAATTTGTTCTCCGTTAATATATATATATATATATATATATATATATATATATATATATATATATATATATATATATATATATATATATATATATATATATATATATATATATATATATATATATATATATGAAAACCTTATACCTTAAATTAAAGCCCGAACCATAAACCTAAAACTTAAACCCTAAACCCTAAATCCTAATAACCCTAAACCCTAAACCCTAAAACCTAAACCATAAATCCTAAATCCCAAACCCTAAACACCTAAACCCTAAATTAACCCTAAACCTAAACCTAAAATAAAGTAAACATAAACCTAAACCTATACTAAATAAAAGAAAATAGACTAAAAAAAAACCTAAACCTAAACTAAAAAAATAAAACCTAAAGTTAAACTTAAAATAAAAACCTAAAACCTAAACTTAAAAAAATAAAATAAAAACACAAACATAAACATAAAATTAAAAAATAAAACCCAAACATAAAAAATAAAATACAAATAATACTCAACTAAAACAAAAGTCTAAACCTAAAAAATAAAATAAAATAAAAAAGCTAAATTAAAAAAATAAAAATAAATAAAAATAAAAAATAAAATAAACTAGCTAACCTAAACCTACTAATTTACTTAATTTAAATAAAAACTTTAAGCCCTAAGCTAACCCTAAACCCTCAAGCCTAAACACTAAACTCTAAACCCTAAACTCTAACCCTAAACATTAAACCTTAAAAACTAAAACCATAAAACCCTAAACCCATAAAACTTAAAAACCTAAACCTAAACTAAATAAAATCAAAAAATAAAATATATAAAAAACCTAAACTTAAATAAAATAAATAAATAAAATAAAATAAAAACCTATACTCAAATTTACATGTCATCTTAAAAATAAAATAAAATCATAAAATATAATAAATTAAAATTAATAAAAACCTAAACTAAAATAAAAAAAATCAAAAAACCTAAGAGTAAAAAAATAAATAAAATAAAAACTAAAAGTAAAATAAAAATAAAATTAACCTAAAATAAAATAAATTAAAACCTAAACCTAAAAGAAAACTTAAAAATAAAACCTAAAAATGAATAAAACAAAAAACCTAAACACTAAAATAGGAAAAAAAAAACTAAACTTAAAATAAAAATAAAATAAACAAGATAAAATAAACCTAAAACTAAACTAAAATAAATAAAACATTAACCTAAAGATAAAATAAACTAAACATAAACCTAAACATAAACTAAATAAAATAAACTAAACTAAAAATAAACCTATACTTAAACGAAAAAATAAAACCTAAAAAGAAACTTAAAATAAAAATCTAAAACCTAAATTTAAAAGAATAAAATAAAAACCTAAACCTAAACATAAGATTAAAAAATAAAACTTACACCTAAAACAAAAAATAAAAATAAAACTCAACTAAAAAGTAAACCTAAACCTAAACCTAAACTAAAAAAGTAAACTAAAATAAAAAATATAAACTAAAATAGATAAACCTAAAATAAATAAATTAAACTAAATAGAAAAAATAAACTGAAATAAAAATAAAAAATAAAATAAACAAAAATAAATAAAAAATAAACTAAATAAACCTAAACATACTAGTTTACTTAATTAAAAAAAACCATAAACCATGAATCCTAAACCCTAACCCTAAATCCTAAACCCTAAACCTACAATCCTAAACCCTAAACCCTAACCCTAAATCTTAAACCCTAAAAGCATAAACCCTAAAACCCGAAACCTTAAACCCTAAACCCTAAACCCTAAACCCTAAACCTACAACCATAAACCGTATACCCTAAACCCTAAATCCTAAACATTAAAAAATCCTAAACCATAAACCCAAAACCCTAACCCTAAACCCTAAATACCAAAAGCATAAACCCTAAAATCCTAAACCCTAAACCTGAAACCCTAAACCCTAAACCCTAAATGCTAAACTCTAAATCGTAAACCCTAACCATTAACCCTAAACCCTAAATCTCAAATGTAAACCTAAGCCAAATGTAACTAAATAAATTAAAAAATAAGCCTAAACCCTAAGAATGGGCAGAACCTTGTCGGCAGGAACATCATCGTCAACCAGCCTTAGTCTAGATCTAGCGGTGGAGGCAAAGGCGACAGTTATTGTAGTGGTGGTTTGGGATTTGGAGGTGGTGGTCAGAGCAGTGGTGGTTATGGAGGTGGGAGGAGCGATGGAAGTTACAGCCGTGGTGGTGGTGGAGGTAGATATCAAGGATATGATGGTGGATAAACCTAAACCTAAACTAAAATAAACTAAACTAAAATAAATAATACCTAAACCTAAACTTAAACCTAAACTAAATAATAAACCCTAAAACCCTAAGCCATAAACCTTAAACCCTGAACCCTAAACCCTAAACCTTAAAACCCTAAAACCTACATCCATAAACCCCAAACCCTAAACCTTAAACCCTAAACCCTAAACCCTAAAAACCCTAAGCTATAAATTATAAACACTAAACCCTAAACCCTAAACCTTAAACCATAATTACAAAATAATAAACCTTAAACCCTAAACCTAAAACCCTAAATCCTAAACCCTAAACCTTAAACCTTAAAACACTAAACCCTAAAACCTAAACCTCAACCTAAACCAAAACCTAAACCTAAACCTAAACCTAAACCTAAACCATAAATTTAAACCTAAATCGAATCTGAAAACTAAACTGTAAACCTAAACCTTAACCCTAAACCATAAACTCTAAATCTAAAACTAAACCCTAAACCTAAACCTAAGCCTAAACTAAACCCTAAACTTAAAATAAAAACTTGAAACCTAAACATATAAAACTAAAATAAAAATGTAAACCTAAACCTAAAAATAGAAAATAAACCTAGACATAAAAAATAAAATAAAAATAAAACTAAACTAAAAAATAAACCTAAACAAAAACCTAAATCTTATAAATAAACTAAAATAAAAAACTTGAATTAAAATAAATAAACCTAAAATAAATAAACTAAACTAGATAAAAAAATGAACCTAAATAAAAATAAATAAGAAAATAAACTAAAATAAATAAAAAATTAACTAAATAAATAAAATTAACCTAAACCAACTCATTTACTGAAATTAGAAAAAAATTTTAAAAAAATTAATAAAAAAACCTTAAACCCTAAAGCCCTAAATCCTAAATCCTAAACCCTAAACCCTAAACTCTAAATAACCCAAGCTCTAAAACCCTAAACCCTAAACCATAAACCCTAAACCAAAACTCTAAACCCTAAACATTAAACCCTAAACCCTAAACCTTAAAAACCTAAACCCAAAAACCCTAAACCCTAAAACCTAAACTAAACCTAAATCATAAGGTGGCCCTAAACCCCAAACCCTAAACCCTAAAACCCTAAACCCTAAATCCTAAACACTAAATCATAAACCCTAAAGCCTAAACCCTAAACCCTAACTGCACTAGAGGTGCTAGTGGATCTGGAGGTGCTGGTGGATATGGAGGTGGTGGTTACAAAATTGGGAGGAGTGACAATGGTTACAGCCATGGTGGTGGTGGAAGGATAGATCGGGGATATGATGGCAGATCCTATCACTCAAGAGGCAAGGGTGGTTCAGATCAGAACTAGAGAAACTGAAGAATAGCCGATCCAATCTATTACTTAGGGAATTGTGTCTTTATAGTAGAGACAAGTCTAGTTATCTAAGGTTTTTTATTTTCTCTATGCATGTTTATTTTTTATCTATGTCATCGCTTGTATCTTAGAAAACTTGGTATGCTACTTGGTTGATGAAATTGAAAAGAAGAAATATTGAATCTGAATTTGTTCTCTATTAAAAAAACTTTAAACCTTAAACCATAAACCTCAAACTGAAACATAAACCCTAAACTTTAAACTCTAAAAACACTAAAAACCTAAAAAATCTAAACTCAAAACCTAAATCCCTAAACCCTAAACCTTAAACCCTAAACCCTAAACTAACCTAAACCCTAAACCCTAAATCATAAAATAACCTAAACCCTAAATCATAAATCCAAAACCCTAAACCCTAAATTAAAAACCCTAAACCTTAAAACCTTAAATCATAATCCCTAAACTATAAACTAAACCCTAAACCCTAAAAACTAGGCTTAGTCTAGATATGGCCATGGAGGACAAGGTGGAAGTGGAGGTTATCGTAGTGGTGGTGGGGGATCTGGAGGTTCTAGTGGATATGGAGGTGGTGGTTATGGAGGCAGGATGTGCAATAGAGGTTATATCCTTGGTAGTGGCGGAGGGAGAGATTAGGGATATGATTGTGGATGCCGCTACTCGAGAGACGGGGGTAGTTTTGATGGGAACTGGAGAATCTGACGAATGGACAATCTGATCTACTACTTTTAGAACTGAGTCTTTATAGTGGGCATAGTTCTAGTTATCTAGGATTTTTATTTGCTCTATGCATGCTCATTTTTTAAATATGTCAACGCTTGTGTCTTACAAAACTTTGCGTGCTACTTGCTTGATGAAATCAATAAGAAGAAATGTTCAATCTGAATTTGTTCTCAATTAAAAAAAATGATAAACCCTAAATCCTAAACCCTAAACCAAAAAGTAAAACATAAACCTAAGCCTAAAACATAAACCCTAAGCCTAAAACCTAAACCCCAAACCCAAAAAATCCTAAACCCTAAACCCTATATTAGAAAAAATAAAAAAAACCCAAAACCCAAAACCTTAAATCCTAAACCTAAATTAACCCTAAACACTAAACCCTAAACTTTAAAAACATAAAAAGCTAAACCTAAACAAAATAAAACCTAAAAAAAATAAACCCTAAACACTAAACCTAAATAAAATAAAAATATTAAAATAAAATGAAAATATTAACTAAAATCTAAACCTAAACCTAAACATAAAATAAAAATAAACTAAAATAAAATAAATAAAAACTTAAAGTAAACTAAAAAATAAAATAAACCTAAGAATAAAAAACCTAAATAAAATGAAAACTAAACATAAAATGAAAATAAAATAAACCTAATAACAACAACAACAACAACAACAACAAGCCTTAATCCCACTAGGTGGGGTCGGCTACATGAATCCTTCGTCTCCATTGTGTCCTATTATGTGTCAAATTCTCATTTAATTCAAGTATACTAAGATCATTTTTTATACATCTTAATCAAGTCTTTTTAGGTCTACCTCTACCTTTCTTAACATAAGGTAAATCTAATGCATCTACTCTTCTAATTGGGTCATCGGACGGCCGACTCTTTATGTGGCCAAACCATCTAAGGTGACTCTCCCTAATCTTATCTACCACTGGAGCTACTCCAACTGTTTCCTGAACATACTCATTTTGCATTCTATCTCTAAGAGTAAAGCCACTCATCCACCTGAGAATCCTCATCTCGTAACACTTAACTTAGTCTTATGCTTCTCTTTTATTGGCCAACATTCACCATAAGTCATTGTGTCTTACCACCATCTTATAAAATTTTCCTTTAAGTTTAAGTGGAACTTTTCTATCACATAATAGGCCAGATGCATTCCTCCACTTCAACCATCCAACTTGAATTCTACTAATAACATCTCCATCTATTTCACCATCATTTTGAACAATAGAACCTAAAATAAACCTAAAAGAAAATAAAATAAAAATTAAATAAAAACCTAAAACTAAAAAATAAATGGTAATCTAAAACCTCAAAATAAATAAAAAAATAAAAACTAAACCCTAAATTAAAAAAAAGACTTAAACCTAAAATAAAAATAAAATAAACATAAACCTAAATAAAAATAAATAAAACCTAAACCTAAAATAAACAAAATCTAAACCTAAACCTAAACTAAATAAAATAAATTAAACTAAAAATAAACTAAATCTAAACCTAAACTAAAAAATAAAACCAAAAAATAAACCTAAAATAAAAACCAAAAACCTAAACCTAAAAAAATAAAATAAAAATTGAAACTCTAAACCCAAAATATAAAAAATAAAACCTAAACATAAACATTAAAATAAAAATAAAACTAAATAAAAATAAGTAAACCTAACATAAATAAACTAAACTAAATAAAAATAAAAATAAAGCTAAATAAATATAAAAAATAAAACAAACTAAAATAATTAAAAAATAAACTAAATAAACCTAAAACTATTGTCTTACTTATTTTAAGAAAAACTTAGATTAAAAAAAACCCTAAACCTTAAACCACCCTAAACCCTAAAAACCTTAAACCCAAAAAAACTATAAACCTTAATCCCTAAACACTAAACACTAAACCGTAAACCCTAACCCCTAAACCCTAAACCCTAAACCCTAAACTAACCCAAAACCCTAAACCCTAAACCCAATTCCTTAAATCCTAAATGCAAAACCCTAAACCCTAAACATTAAACCCTAAACCCTATACCCGAAACTAACCTAAACCTTAAACCCTAAACCCTAAACCCAAACTCTAAACCTTAAACCCTAAACCCTAAACACCAAACCATAAAACTCTAAATCTTAAACACTAAAATGTAAACTAACCCTGAAACCTAAGCTAGCCCTAAACCCTAAAACCTAAATCCTAAATAGTAAATCTTAAACCCTAAACTCTAAACCCTAAACTTTAAAACCCTAAACCCTATAACCCTAAACCCTAAACCCTAAACCCTAATCTCTAAACCCTAACCCTAAACCCTAAACCCTAAACCTAAACCTAAAGTAACTAAATAAATAAAAAAATAAACCTAAACCCTAAAAGCTAATAAACTTAAACCTAAAGCTAAACCCTAAGAAAGGGTAGAACGATGATGGCAGGAATATCCCTGTGAACCAGGCTCAAGTGAGATCTTGTCATGGTGGCGAAGGTGGAGACGGTGGTTATCGCAGTGGTGGTGGGGGATTTGGAGGTGCTAGTGGATATGAAGGTGGCCTTTATGGAGGAGGGATGTGTGATGGAGGTTACAACTATGGTGGTGGCGGAGGGAGAGATCAGGGATATGATGGCAAATCCTGCTACTCAAGAGGCAAGGGTGATTCTGATGGGAACTGGAGAAACTGAAGAATGATCAATCTGATCTACTGCTTATGGAACTTTGTCTTTACACTAGAGTCAGTTCTAGTTATATGGGGTTTTTGATTTGCTCTATGGGTGTGTGGTGTTTATTTTTGAGGATGTGGGACACCACATAGATCTTAGGGGTACTTATTGAAATGATTAGGTACAACATTAAGGAATGATGTACTATCTCGAAAAATAGAAATTACCACCCTATAATGGACCTAATCACCTAATAAAGATTCCTAAGGCATGATGGGTCTTCGAATATACCAGAGATCTTTCCCTTACTTTACATGAAAAAGTAAAGTAGGGTTTATTTTAAGTCAGGTTTGTTAAGTTCCCTATGGAGGCAAGCCCCCATTGGTAATTACATCCTAAGGAATGAGAATTCCTTAAGAATTCTCTCGATTAAAGTAGACAATTAGGGTCTCCAAAGATTTTAAGGTTAAGGCTATCAAAGGATTGGTTATTTTAAAAAATCAAATGGGATAGATCAAGGAGAAGACTTATTTTTAGAATCCAAAGGGAGAAAGTAGGAAATGCTCATGATACTAGGAAGCCTAGTGAGCATTCTAATTTAACCTATAATTGGGCTTTATATATTTGAAATTGAAGACAGTCAATTATTTGAGTTGACATATTATTAGATTACTAGGGCTTATAATTCCACAACATAAGATTGTTGAAATGCCTAAGAGGTGAGGATTTGTGCTTGTAGCCTAGAGGAAATAACTACCTTAGATCCTAATCTAGGGAGCTTTGGCGAGGGCCAAAGTGTGACTTAAATCTAAGCCAAAAATGGGTATATGGTTTACCTCCACAAGAGAGAATAAACCACCAAACTGTTGGACTTATTACTTCCTGGAGTGGCAGTCATCTAACTCCTCTTATGCTTTAAATCCATGTAGGCAAGTCTTATGCTTTATAAGATGGCTAGGTTGTTGTTATTTAGAAAGGAGACTCAATCCTTAAACTCACTCCCTAAGAGACTAGAGCATGAGTGGAATGAATTCATGACTTAATCTAATGCAAATTTTATCAAATTTATTTGATTCTTTTGAACTATTTGTTTTGACACAAGCTATGGGATTTTGTATGCCTAAATGCATGAGAACTTGATTATGGGCCAAATCAAGAGAGAAAGTGGTGTTCTTCCATTAAAGGATCTCACAGGTAAGCCTTCATTCTTTGGAAAAGATGCAAGCCCCCTCTTAATAAGAGTGGAAGAATATGACATGCATGATATTATACATTCATTCATCCAGATAAGGGGTTGCTAAAAATTTTATTATCTTGATTTAATTCTTAGGCTTTATAGTGAGGTTAGGAGTTATTTTAAGTTTTAATTATGAGTTATAATTAGGATAGCAAAATTAATTTCATCCTAAGAGCCTACCGCATCCAGGCCACACATTCTAGCATTAATCATAAAGAAACTATGAAAAGTATATTGTTCTAATGCATAATCTAAACACAACATCAAATAATTTTATAGACTACAATAAAAGAATAAAAGGCCAGTGCGGTCAGGTTCCGTCGTACACCCCGAAAAGAGAAACAAAGATGGGTAGCTAAGCTCTACCCTTATACAACCTAGATTATAAAAATAATATATGTTATGGGGGTCTTCTTTTCTTCATTTTTTCCTTCTCTTTCTTTCGATTTTGATTTAATCCAAAGGCATCACAGGGCACCTCAGAGACTAAGCCTTCTGTCCACTGCTCATCATAATCCCCTATAACACTAATTCTAATTACTAATGCAAAATTACCTTAAAAATAAGAAAAGTAAATCTAGCTACACATATAAAAAAATGTTAGCAAAACACACCATACAACCCAAGCAATTATATGAATAATTTTGACTTAGCACCCCACACACGGGTAACCATGCCCACCTATCCTAACATGGGTTATGCTTAGGGGCTAAGCAACTTGCAGAGCAAATTCATTTATATTTTTATTACAGTGGCCCCTTAAGCACAACCCTCTTCAAAAAATATGATTAGGCTAATAATGGCCTAACATCTAGTCTATGAAACATACACCCTAACATCCAGTCAAAAACATTACATCATAAAACAAAACACAACATCATACATACAATGCCCTAACTTAGCACTAGAAGTGGGGACTTAGTATTCTAATGTGTGTGCTTAAGGCTTATATGGAAAGACTTTATTAGGCTTCTTTAGTTTAAGTTTCAATTTGGAACTTGAATTTGTTTAAATTTTACCTTTAGGTGATTTCAATTTAAATGATTTAATGATTTAGTTTTCATTTTTTTGCATTTATTTGGTTAAAGTGATGTTTAAGTTTTTAAGAATGAAGAGTAGAATGAATTCCATTTGTAGACAGAACTCACTCTATTCTACATCCTAACTCCTAAAGAGTGTAACTAAGGTCCTTAAGTACCATAATTAGCCCATTTAAATTTGTGGAATTCATTTGATTTGATTTATTTGATTTAGTTTGGAATTTAGAATTTGAATTTGTTTAAGTATTTTATTGATTGATTTTGATTTAGATGCTTTGGTTTAATTACATCTTGATAATTCAATATCCTTAATATCTAATGAAGTTCATTTAAAATTCATGTGCTTTTGATTGATTAATTTTATATTAGATATTTTGGTTTAATTAAATCTTGATAATTCATCCTTAATATGAATTTTAAGTTTGTTTAAATTCATGTGTTTTTGATTAAGTAATTTTAGATTAGATGTTTTGGTTTAATTAAATCTTGATAATTCAATATCCTTGATTTATAATAAAGTTTATGTTTGTTTAAATTCATGTGTTTTTAATTGATTAATTTTAGATTAGATGTTTTGGTTTAATTAAATCTTGATAATTCAATATCCTATTAAATTAATATTTAATTCTTTTCTTTGATTATGGTTTTGTGACTAAATTTTATTTTTATTTGATTTGATTATGGTTCATTAATTCATAGTTTAATTGGATTAGATTAATTGAGATTTTATTTAAATTTTAATTGAGTTTGATTCTTTATAATTAGGATTTTATTTTGAATCTCATCCATTTATCATGTTTATCAAAGTTTGGTTTGTATTTTGATTTCAAACATTGGATAGTTAACTAGTTTATCATATTTAAGTAGGTTGAATGAGATTTGATTGATATTAAATTGATGAGAGTCTTTCTTAATTTAATTTTAAATTTGATCGATTAGCTTTTATTAGTCTACCAGTTTGCCAAAGTTCAATGTGGCTTATGTGATTAGTTTAATTAAGAAGTGTATTCATGTTAATTATAAAGTTTTGTTTAATTTTTAATTTGATTCCATATTTGTTTAGGTTAATGATGAAATTAATGAGTTAATAAATTAGGTTTAATTTAGATTTTGTTTAGTATTTAATTGCATTTATGTTTGATTAAGTTTAAGTTTAATATGATTAATTTGAATGACTTAATTAGCATATTTAAGAAGTGTGATTAAATTAATTAGTACATTAATTAAGTGTTTGATTTGAATTTGATTTTATAAAGTTAATTTGGTTCATTAAGATGATCGATTAATTCATTAAGTTTGCATTAATTAGGTATTTATTTTTGGATCAGCTTAAGGGTAATTAGTTTAATTAACAAGTGTGTTTAAGTTAATTATTAAATTAAATAAAGATTTTGTTAATTTTAATTTTGTTTTATATTTATTTAGATTAATGATGTAATTAATGAATTAATTTATGTTTAATTTAGGATTTGATTGGTATTTAATTGCATTTATGTTTGATTAATTTGATTAACTTAATTAGCTTTGATGGGTGATTAAATTAAATTAAGATTTGTTTAATTTTAATTTTATTTCATATTTATTTAGGTTAATGATGTAATTAATGACTTAATGATTTAAGTTTAAATTAGGATTTTATTAGCATTTAATTGTATTTTATGTTTGATTATGCTTAAGTTTGATATGATTAATTTGATTGAATTAATTAGTTTATTTAAGAGGTGTAATTAAATTAATTAGAAGATTAGTTGAGTGTTTGATTTGAATTAATTTTAATATGACTTATAAAATTAATTTGGTTTATTAAGATGATAGATTAATTCATTAAGTTTGCATTAATTAAATTTTTAATTAATTAAGTTTGATTAAGATTAATTAATTTTTTTAAATAATTAGATTAATCAAAGATTCATTTAATTAATGACTTAATTTACCACATATGAGTGATTTGATTTAGTTAAGTGTTTTACTTAAGTTTGATTTGATAAAGGAGTATTGTTATTACCATTTGATTAGATTAAGTGATTTAATTATTTATTTTTATTTCAATTAAACTTGATTATTCATCATCATAGTTTTGATTTTCTTCATTTATTATGTTCATTAGATTTCATTCATGTTTGATTTAGTTGTTAGGTTTATGTATTAATGGCTAATTAATTATATAATTCCAAAGGGATGTGATTTAGTCATGTTAATTAAGTTTACTTTGACTTTATTTGGTTTAATTTGATTAATATCAAATGATTATGTTGAATTGGTTTGTTAATCAATTTGATTTTAGTTTATTTAAAGATTAATTAGTTTCAATTTGTTTATATTCATTAAGTTTCATATGATTAAGACTCCATGCTTAGAGTTTAGTTATACTAGTTTGACTCATGTTAAAGTTTCCTAGATTTGTTGAATTTTAAGTTTGATTTAAGATTTAATCATTTAATTGAGTTTTATTGATTTAAATAGGTTTAATCATATTTAATTTAATTTCTTAGAGGATGATATTTTTCTGATTTGAGGTTTGATTAATGATTTCTTAAGTGTTATTTTATTTATGATTTTGATTTTGATATTTAAATTATTTTTAGATTTTATTTAAATTAAGTCCTTAATTGATTAAACTTTAATCTTAAGTGTTTGTTTGAGATTCATTAGGATTTAGAAAATCACATTATTTCATTAAGAGTAGTACATGTCAATCGAAGTAATTTAAGCCATTTTGAAGATTTTTGTAAATTTTTGAATTTTTATTTGATTTATTTTATTAAAATGGATAATCTATACTTCAATATTTAATTTCTCCCAATCTAGAGGTCCTTTTAACTTGAGATATTTATGGTAGGTGTGTTTTCACTTTAATTTCAATCCCTGAAAATTTTAACTCATTCTAACTTATATTTTTGGTTTAATTAATAAAATTTTATTTTTACTAAAACTAAAATTAAGCTCAAAATACTCAGTGAAATTTAGGTTTTGTGTTTGTTGAATTCCTCTTAGAAAGTCGAATCCACTAAGCCCTTGTTTATAATTTTTAGTTTAAATATTTTATTTTCTATGATTTTTTGAAGTTTTAGGTGATTTAATTAATTTTTTAAATCAGAAAATCTGCACGACGCTAACATGGCAACGTGGCACCACGTGCCTCCGTACGATTGGATGCATGGTGCCGCATGGCACATGCGCACCATGTGGCACCACACGATTCATGCTCGGTGCCGCGTAAGTGTTGGCAAGCAGGAAATGGGTCAACGCTTGGAAAGTGACCCTCACATCACTTTAGACTATCTGATCTGTGATCGGACCTTCCAAATTAGATCGCACGATCTAGAGGCCAGGATAGAGCTATCGGTGCATGATCTGTGATTGGACGGCTCAAATCACGCAAATGATCGATGGACCACCACATCGGACGTCCAACGAACTATAGCCCGCTTTCCAAGCATTGGCCTATTTCCTGCTCATTAATGTTGATGTGGCATAGTACACAAATTGCACGGCACCAGGTGTCCAATCGCGTGATGCCTCATGGTGCCGCATGAATTTTTTGATTTTCAAAATTAATTTAAATCACCTTAAACTTCAAAAATTCATAGAAAATAAAATAGTTGACAAAAAGTTGCAAACATATGCTCGTTGGAATCATCTTTCTGAGAGGAATCTAAAAAATGCAAAATCCCCAAATGTCACTAGGTATTTTGAGCTTAATTTGAGTTTTAGTAAAAATAAAATTTCATTAATCAAACCAAAAATATATGTCAGATTAAGTTTAAATTTTCAGGGATTGAAACTAAAGTTAAAACACACCTATCATAAAAATCCCAAGTGAAAAGGACTTCTGAATTGGGAGAAATTAAATTTTGAAGTTTAGATTGTCCATTTTAATAAAATAAATCAAATAAAAATTTAGAAAGTTACAAAAATCTTTAAAACGGCTTAAATCACTTCGATTGACATCTTGGACTCTTAAGGAAATAATGTGATTTTCTAAATCTTAATGAACCGCAAACAAACACTTAATATTAAAGTTTAATCAATTAAGGACTTAATTAAAATATAATCTAAAAATAATTTAAATATTAAAATAAAAATTATAAATGAAATAACACTTAAGCAATCATTAATCAAACCTCAAAACAAAGAAATATCATCCTCCTAAGAAATTAAATTAAATATGATTAAACCTATTTAAATCAATAAAACTCAATTAAATGATTAAATCTTAAATCAAACTTAAAATTCAACAAATCTAGGAAACTTTAACATGAGTCAAACTAGTATAACTAAACCTACACTAAGCATGGAGTCTTAATCATATGGAACTCCTTAATGAATATAAATAAATTGAAACTAATTAATCATTAAATAAATTAAAAATCAAATTGATTAACGAACCAATTCAATGTAATCATTTGATATTAATCAAATTAAACCAAATAAAGGCAAAATAAAATTAATTAACATATGACTAAATCACATTCGTTTGGAATAAGATAATTAATTAGCCATTAATACATAAACCTAACAACTAAATCAAACATGAATGAAATCTATTGAACATAATAAATAAAGAAAATCAAACCTAACAATGATTATGAATAATGAAGTTTAATTGAAATAATAATAAATAATTAAATAACTTAATCTAATCAAATGATAATAACAATAATCCTTTAATCAAATCAAACTTAAGAAAACACTTAACTAAATCAAATCACTCACATGTGGGAAATTAAGTCATTAATTAAATAAATCTTTGATTAATCTAATGATTAAAAAAAGTTTTATTAATAACAATAATCCTTTAATCAAATCAAACTTAAGAAAACACTTAACTAAATCAAATCACTCACATGTGGGAAATTAAGTCATTAATTAAATAAATCTTTGATTAATCTAATGATTAAAAAAAAGTTTTATTACCCTTAATCAAACTTAATTAATTAAACATTTAATCAATGTAAATTTAATAAATTAATTTATCATCTTAATAAACCAAATTAATTTTATAAATCACATTAAAATTAATACAAATCAAACAGTTAATTAGTTTACTAATTAATTTAATTACACCTATTAAATAAACTAGTTATGTCAATCTAATTAATCATATTAAACTTAAGCTTAATCAAACATAAAATGCAATTAAATGCTAATCAAATCCTAATTTAGACTTAAATCATGAAGTCATTAATTACATCATTTACCTAAATAAATATGAAATCAAATTAAAAATTAAACAAATTTTCATTTAATTTAATCACACCCCTCGAGCAAACTAATTAAATTAATCAAATTAATCATATTAAACCTAAGCTTAATCAAACATAAATTCAATTAAATACCAATCAAATCCTAAATTAAACATAAATCATTAATTCATTAATTACATTAATCTAAATAAATATAAACCAAATTAAAATTAAATAAATCTTTATTTAATTTATTAATTAACTTAAACACATTTAATTAAATTAATTACCCTTAAGCTAATCCAACTGAATAAATACCTAATTAATGCAAACTTAATGAATTAATCCATCATCTTAATGAACCAAATTAACTTTATAAAATCAAATTCAAATCAAACACTTAATTAATCTACTAATTAATTTGATCACACTTCTTAAATAAGCTAAAAATCAAATTAATCATATTAAACTTAAACTTAATCAAACATAAATGCAATACTAATCAAAACTTAAACTTAGCCTAAATTATTAAGTCATTAATTACATCATTAACCTAAACAAATATGAAATCAAATTAAAAATTAAACAAACCTTTATAATTAACATGAATACACTTCTTAATTAAACTAATCACATAATCACATTGAACTTAAGCAAACCCATAGACTAATAAAGCTAATCAAATTAAATTAAATCAAATTAAATTAAATTAAGAATGGCTCTCATCAATTTAATATGTAATCAAATCAAATCCCATTCAACCTATTTAAATAAGAAAAACTAGTTAACTATCCAATGTTTGAAATCAAAATACAAACCAAACATTGATAAACATGATAAATGGATGAGATTAAAAAAAAATCCTAATACAAAGAATCAAACTCAATTAAAATCAAAATAAAATCTCAATTAATCTAATCTGATCAAACTACAAATAAATGAACCATAATCAAATCAAATAAGCATAAAATTAAGTCACATAACCATAATCAAAGAAAAGAATTAAATATTAATTTAAAAGGATATTGAATTATCATGATTTAATTAAACCAAAACATCTAATCTAAAATTAATCAATTAAAAACACATGAATTTAAACAAACTTAAACTTTATTAGAGATCAAGGATATTGAATTATCAAGATTTAATTAAACCAAAATAATTAATCTTAAATTAATCAATCAAAACACATGAATTTAAATAAAACTTAAACTTCATTAGATATTAAGGATATTGAATTATCAAGATTTAATTAAACCAAAAACATCTAATCTAAAATTAATCAATCAAAAGCACATGAATTTAAACAAACTTAAACTTCATTAGATATTAAGGATATTGAATTATCAAGATGTAATAAGCCATTCACTTAATGTAATAAGCCTTCACCTATCTCAGATTTACTGGACCAAGGGAGAATCTGAACATCCATAGGATGGATTCTCCAACCACATGGGTGGTTAATAGGAAAGGGGAACTATTTAATTTGATAGTAACCCAAGTAGTGTCAAAATGGGTTTGAAAAGGACATGATCCAAATATAGTGTCCACAGGGGAGGTGCTAGTAGGGGCGTTATCCTAAGCCCTTAAAAAGAATGTCTATGGATGTACATTGGCCAACTAAAGGAGAAAGCATAGCAGACTTACATTTTCCATGAGTGGTGTATCCGTCAGCATAGTGAGAACCAACCAACCTAAGATGCCCGTCGGTGTGCAGTGATCAATCTAGAAAGAAAGCATGTAGGCTTCCAACTTTCTAAGCAGAACTGATCATCAAGATAATCTGTCATCAGTGGGGTAGATGTTATCTAACTTAGAGCAACTACGAAGTGGGGAGCCCCGAGGAAGGATTGAACCTAGACTTGAAGCAGTCAAGAGGGAAGGAGCCACTATGGGACTTATCCTAAACCTCAAATATACTCAACCCAGTCAGTGCACGAAGGCTAATTGAAGAAGAGTGTAGCAGACTCACATCCTCTTAAATAAAGCCAACATGAGGAAGCTTACCGACCACGTAATAATGCCTACCAAACTAACAAGATGCTCATCGATGTGCAGTGGCCAAGTATGGAAGAAAAGTGTAACAGACTTACATTCTCCAAAGAAAGAGGACCACTGGGGTGACAAACTAGCAGGGTAGCGTGTCAGCCTGACCAAGGGTAGCTACTGATTGAGTGCCACTACAGGCATTATCTCAACTCTGAGTAGCCTGAGATAAAAGATATGTATTTAGTTTATATGTTTGTGTGTAGTTTGTGTTTGTGTTTGTGTTATGTCGATGAAGGATAGGATTCCGCTTGGGTTTGTTACACCTACCCTAAACACATCGTGGCTGATTCTGAAATATGAATACTTTCAACATGGAAGAGATTGAGTTTGAATAGAATTTTCATTTATGATAACTATTTTCAAACATGATTATAATATTTCCTTAAGTATAACCCATTAATTAAAAGCACTGGCCACTCTCCTTTATGATTAATAAGCTGATAAGGTCCTCCTTGGCAGGCCTTCTCTATAGCAAATGGGCCTTCGAAAGTGGGTTCAAACTCGCCTCCCATGTTACGACGGGCAATAATCGATCTCCTTAGAACTAAAATAAGCTCTCCTACTTGAAAAGCTCTAGGACAGACCAACTTCATGTGAGCTTGAATCATTTTCGCTTGGTACAACCTAAGATTTTGGCATGCGAGCAGGCATCTCTCCTCCAAACCTTTGAACTCTTCTAACCGCAACTTAGCATTCTACTTTGTTAGGATCTTACGACCCACAGTTATCATTACTGATGGGAGTTGGACTTCTAATGGAAGAATGACTTCAGAACCACACACTAAGTTGAAAGGAGTACACTGAGTTGGAGTTTTATATGTGGTGTGCTAGACCCACAAAGCTTCAACTAATTCCTCATGCCACTATCACTTGTTATTGTCGAGTGTCTTCTTCAGTATTTGGATCAGAGTTTTGTTGAAGGCTTCTGCTAAGCCATTTTCTCACAGGTAGTTGATGGTAGAATATATCCAATCTATGTGTGTTACCTGGAAAAGTTATTGATCTCGATGCTCTTGAATGTAGTACCATTATCAGATATAATTCATGAAGGCACTGTGAACCTATATATGATATGAATCCTAAAAAATTGGAGCACTTGCTGAGTTGTGACCTCTCTGAGTAAAATCACCTTCGCCCATTTGGAAAAGTACCGAGTGGCCTAAGATGAACGACTTATAAGAAGAGGATTAATCGGACCCACTAGGGTACCCCAACACTGAATGGCCATGAGGCCAATGTAGGATGTTGAATGTTGGTTGGTTGTAGACTACACATGTATTTGACATTGGTGGCATCGCCTAGCTATATCCATGCAATCTTTGAACATCGATGGCCAGTAGTATCCTAGTCTGTTGATCTTGGCTTCCATCTTTAGACCATATTGGTTGGCTTCACATAATCCTGAGTGTACCTCAGTCACGATCTTATGGACTTTATGCTTGTCTAAATAATGTAACCACATAAGATCAAAAGACCACCAGTATAAGACACCATCCATAAGATGATAAGAAAGTGATCTCTGCTTCATCTGATGGGCTTGGGACTTGTCTTGAGGTAGTTTACCTTTATTTAAGTAATACATGAATGGTTTCCTCCAATTTAACTCCTTGTCCTTCTTGGTAATGGCATCCTCCCCTTCAAGAGAGTACTTTTTGATGAGTTCAATATCAATAAAGGATAAGACTTGTCTATTTTGAATCTTTATTGATATGGACTTATCCTCCAGACATGCCAGCTCCTTGGTAAGTTTGGCTAAAGCATATGCTATGATGTTCTCTCCTTGAGGAATCTTATAAATGATAACCTCTAGGATTTTGGCTAACAACTCCATGGTGTACTTATGGTAGCGATAGTGCTTGGGCTTTATAACCTTATAGGACCCAGTGATTTGGTTGATAACTAGCTCAGAATCCTCAAAGATGTCAATGTTATGGATGCTTAATGCAATGGTTAACTCTAGACTATCAATCCGAGTGTCATATTTGACTTCGTTGTTGGTGCAAAGATTGGACAGATGATATGAGAATCTCATTACATCGCATCTCGGAGTTAAGAGAACTAGTCTTACCATTGCCCTTTTTGGAATAGTAGATTATGATTCTTCTCCTCTTTGAGAAGAAGTCATGCCATCAAAGTACATCTCCAAACGGTGAATGCTAGTATCCCCTAAGTTCATGATTTATTCATCAGGGAGGTCATCACTAAGCAAAGAGTTAGCAGGAAGTGGGTGTGCTGTTAAGAAATCCACTACTGCTTGTCCTTTCAGTGAACGAACACATATAAAGGTAATGTCAAACTACGAGAGGATCATGGACCGTCATCCCAACCATCTAGATAACATTGATAGTGTCATGAGATACTATAGTGGATTGATCCTAGAGATTAAGTTAATCCTATGAGGAAGCATATAGTGTTGTAGCTTTTGGGATGCAAAGATTAAAGCTAAGCAATGCTTTTTAGTGGGTGGATAATTATCCTCACCATGGATTAGATGACGATTAAGGTAGTAAAGTGTGTTTTCCTCCCCTTCATCATTAGCTTAGGCCAACAAAGCACGAAGGAAATCATCTAACACAGTAAAGCGAGGAGCATGGGATAGGGGCTTGAACCAATGAAGTCATCAAGTAATGCCTGATGTCTTTGAAGGCATGCTCACACTTGTCAGTCCACTTGAACTTGACATCCTTTTGATAAGTGCTGAGAATGTTGACATCTTCCCGATATGTTGGATATAAAGTGTCTTAGATACTCCAACTGCCTTTAGAATGATCTGAGTTGAGTTAAACTTTTAGGGGGTGGCATTTCTAATATCATCTTGATCTTCTCTGGATCAATTTTGATTCCCTACTGTCGGACAACAAACCCAAGGAATTTCCTTGAAGCTACTCCGAATGAACACTTTAGGGGTTTATTTTGAGGTTAAATTATCTTAACTATTCAAAAACTACTCTTAATTCAAAGAGATGGCCTTCCTTTTCTCTACTTTTGACCACAAGATCATCAATATAGCATTCCACTTAATGATGAATGAGTTCATGAAGAAATAGAGTCTATGGTATGTAGCATCATTTTTAAGGCTGAAAGGCATGACCTTATAGCAATAGATTTTGATCAGGGGTTCTAAAAGTAGTGTTTCTTTCATCTTCAGGTGCCATCTTTATTTGGTTATATCCAGATGAGCCATCCATGAAAGAGAAGGTTGCATGAGATGAGGTAATGTCCACCATCAACTCCGTGATTGATAGTGGAAATTCATCTTTTGGACATGCCTTATTTAAATCTTTAAAATTGAAGCATATGTGAATTTGGCCATTCTTTTTTTAAATGGGATGATGTTACAACCGTGTAGGGTATTATTCTTCCCGAATGAAGCTAACATCAATCAATTTCTTGACTTCATAAATGTCCTAATGTTCTATGTCTAATTGCATGCATCTAGGAGCTTACTTGATAGGGTTAGCATAAGGCTCTATTATTTGTTTATGGACCGCTATGTCAAGAGCTAATCCAGGCATATCTTCATAACTCCATGCAAAGTAGTACTTAAACTTAGTCAATAGCCTAACTAAGTCATCGGTTCATTCAACAAAGAACTGATGTATGTCGGGCGTGGATCTTCTTCAGTTACTAAGTTTATTTTCTTGAGTTCATAGATGGTTGACTTGGTCTCTTCTTCAAACTCTAGCAGTGCATCTTTGACTTCAAAATCATCTAGATCATCCAAAGTTTCTAAGCACAACTCCTCATATGATTTAATGTGATTTGAAAAGAACCTATCAGATTCTAAATGATTGATGATGACTAAGTAGTAATTATCATCATCGACTGGTCCCACTATACCGAATCCTAGTCCCTATCTTGATTAAGAGCTTTTACATTTATTCTTCCATATTCTTTCAAAGTAGTCTAACCTGTGCTTTGACCAAGTATGTGGGATTAGCCCTTTCTTTGTTGAATTATGAACACAAACGAAGTACCAATCAAAAGAAAATTCTATTAAATCTTTATATGAATCATCCTAAAGTTGTACATCAACTTCTTATCTCGAGGATGATGCTCCTAGAAAGAACCTTTGAGTATTCACACTGTGGATGACTTAGGGGCTTCATTAACTACCAAACCCTCAACTTTTTGAGAGAAAAGTGGGGTTAGAGCTAAGATTCCCAACTGATGCCTAATTATTTCACATATAGACTTAGATATACTTATGCTTTGCTTTGGAGCCTAGTCTTCATCGCTATTTAGCTCAAGTGTCACCTCCAAGGGAATCTACTATTGAGAAGAGCTAGCTGGTCTGCTAACCATATAAGACTCATCCTATGAACTATATTCTAAGTCTATATGGATAGGTGTACTCTCTGGGACATATCTTCTGGTGGCCAATAAAAGGTTTTCCACCCCTGGACCCTCCAAATGGCCTCTTTCTCTTCATGGTGGAGGTTAGATCATCCTACCCATATGTTCGAATGGAGTAATGAACTGTGGGTGGAATTTAATATCAGGCTCCAGTTCCTCCTCCAAGTCTATTTTTGCTCCCTTTTATTTTCTTTTTCATTTTCTCTTTTCCTTTCTTTTTCTTTTTCTATTTCTTTTCTTTTCTTTTTTCTTTTCTTTTCTTTTATTTTTAAACTTTGGCCAAGTTTGTTAGAATAGACTTGTTGAGGGAGGTAGTAAGTGCATCCTCATATATGCCCTCATGAATTATAAATGGCTTGAGATCTCTTTCATAGATGATCCCCACCTCATGAACTTCATACACTGATGTAGAGAGGATGGAACTATGTTATTCTCATGTATCCATGGTCTCCCAAGCAAAGTGTTGAAAGATGTATCCGAGTCTATAATATGAAACTTGTCTTCGATCTTCCAAATCATCTATCTCCAAGAGCAACACTATGGTGCCTAAGGCATGTTGACCTCACTTTTGGAGTGTAGATTCAATCTTCCCATCTTAGACTTAGGAGTCTTCTAGACACTAAGACTTCCGTAGTCATAAGACACTTCTAAAGGTAAACACTTAACCTAAACCAAATAGTTAACCATAGGATTAGGTTATGCCTTAGGGATTAGATAATCCACTTACCCTACAACCCAAATCCAATCCATGTTCACCTTCTCAAACCAAACCTGAAGTTCAATTCAAACATAAAATTTAAATCCAAATCCAAGCCCAAATTCCAAAACCAAATGATTGAAGCCCATGATCAAATCCAAACTTGAAACCCTTCCTAAGCCATATGAATTGTCCCATGGACTTAGCCAAATCTTAATCCAAATCAATCCAAAATCAATTGATTTTCTCATAATCAATTTATATCTTTAATCATCTTCTTAAATATAAATCAAATCTACATTAAAATGATCAAAACTAAATCAAATTAAATTAAATTAAATCAAAACCCTTCCTAAGCCATATGACCTATCCCATGGACTTAGCCAAATCTTAATCCAAATCAATTCAAACTCAATTGATTTTCTCACAAATCAATCATGTTTTCAATCATATTCACAAAATTTAAATGAAATATACATTTAAATCATCAAAGCTAAATCAAACTAAATCAAAATCCAAACCTAAGCCACATGACCCAACTCCATGGACTTATCCAAATGCCTTCATTCAAAAACCCAAATTCAATTGATTTTCTTATGAATCAATCATACCTTCAATCATATTTTCAAAAATAAATTAAATCTATAATCATCATGCCAAACCAAAATCAACCCAAGTCAAACCTAACTTAACTTTTTTGACTTGAAATGTTCAAATGAACCAAAACCCATTTGAACCCAAGTTAATTTTGAATTTATATATCAATCCAAAATTAATATATAAACTCAAATAAATCAAACTCAACCCAAAATCAAGCCAACTAAACCCAATTTGTCCACTTGACACAAAGTGGCAATTTGACTTATTTGAGCTAACTTCTAATCCTACCTAAATTAGAATGAACCAACCCCTTCAAAATCTCTCATCAAAATATAAACCAAATTGATTGCAACCAATGGCTCAAGTTCATTCCAAATTGATTGTTGAGCTTGACCAAAGCCATGTTGGACCCAATTGCAACTAATTGACCAACTTAGACCAAATTGACCTAAAGGTTCAAGTTGGCCTAAATAAAAACTAAATCCAAATTAATTAAAATCAAAGCCTACAATCATCTTCAATTGGTCAACTATACCCAAACCAACACCCAACCCAAGCTAATTTGATTAATTTGGTCAAATTGGTCAACTTAACCCATTTGACCCAAATGAATTCAAATGAGCCAAAATCAAATATAAACCAAACTAAACTAAACCAAATGAACCAAAACATCCCAAATGATCATATGAACTTGACCCAGCCCTTAGTTTGACCGAATTTGACAAATTGGTCAACTTGAGCCAACCAATCTCAATTTGACCTAAATGAGTCAAACTAAGCCAAACCTGACCAAATCAACTCTGATTGACTTGAAGTTTGGGCTAACCCACTCTTTGCTCATTTCAAATCTACCCAAATCAAATCTAATGCCAAATGATCATTCTAATTTTGGGTCAAGGGCATCACATGAGACAAATCACCCATGTAAGTGGTCATTTTCATTCCTTGGTCACTTGGTGCTCTCCCAATGGTCCACCTAGGAACCTAGGACACCAACCTAACCCTAGGGTGGTTGCTGTCACACCCATGGGAGGTGAAATCACCTCTCCCTCCCCATTAGAGAATTTGAAACCCATAGGACACCCATGATTCCTTTTTGGCAGCCACTTCCACACCTTCAACCAACCAAACCAAG
Source organism: Cymbidium sinense (assembly GCA_021442155.1). Classification (NCBI taxonomy): domain Eukaryota; kingdom Viridiplantae; phylum Streptophyta; class Magnoliopsida; order Asparagales; family Orchidaceae; genus Cymbidium; species Cymbidium sinense. The sequence continues at coordinate 271,798,685 of CM038215.1, forward strand.
CCCACTCACCTCCTCCATGCCACCCATGACTCCCTGAGATGGTCGAACGGCCACTAGAAGCCAAACCTGATCCCACCATCTGATCAAGATGAAGGGGGGTATACACCCCCTCATTTTCACTCAAATACACATAAAAATCATTTCTCAGAGCAATAACTACCTAAGACGAGTTGCTAGGGCCATTCCCTAAGTTCCCAAACTTGTTCCTCAATCAAAAAGGGCCATTCCCATCCACCCCGAAATAGGACACTCCCATTTCTGACCTAACTTGCCCATTTCTCCTTCAAACTCAAATTAACTTTGCACGCACCTTCCCTAGGCCTCGTTGAGCAAGAATGAATTATCTCCTTAGCTTCTCAAGCACCAGAAGTGGGACTTCGATCAAAGCTAAGCTATAAATGGTCAGTTCATGGCCTTCCAAGCAAACATCGAGGAGTTGATCCAATTGCTGATCAATAAGGCTTCATCTCCACTAGATGAAGCTTCCTCAATCGTTTAAGCTCCGATGAGGTATGCTTCCAAAATTGATCCTTAGAAAAAAAATGGGTTGGAGCTTTTTGAAGAAAACTTGCATCTCATGTGATCTTGCCCATTGGTTCCCCTCTGATCAATGTCATGAAGGTGTGAGATCTTTTTGGAGTTGATCCAAGCTCGGGTAAGCTCAGATCAAGTGAGAAATGGTGGACGGACTCCATTCTCCCTCACTCATGTGACGTTAGATCACACACCCTCGGTTCTGCGTGATCAGAATAGACGGTCATGATTAAATCTGCTAGATCATTCTGATTTAATCCTATTAAGCTATGGGATTAATCATAGATGTCAGATCTTAGATCAGGTGGTGAACGAGAAAGATCCCGCCACATGGTGCCGAGGAGTTGAATAAGTTTTAAGTATCCCACGTCCACATGGAAAATGTGCCATGTGGCGCCAATAGGATTAGGCTTTAATTATGCTTAATTAATCATTTTTAATGGATAAAACTTCTAAAAATCATAAAAAAGCATAGAGAAATATAAAATGTAAATAAATACTCATTTTATAGGTATTTTAGTGGAGAATAACTTAAAAATTATCATGACTAATTTTGAATAGTAATTAAAGTTTAATTATAAAATTAACTAGCTTAATTACTCCTTAATTACTTGAGCAATTAATCCCAAATTTTGTGGTTTAATTTAATGGGATGACCTATACCTCCCATAATTTTCTTGGGATTTACTGCTCACTTAATTAGGAAAATTGACTAATTAAACCTTAACTACTCCTTTAAGTTAATTAATGATTAATTAATCCCATGAATAGTAATATATTAATTTATTAAGTTTTTTAATCATTATTCAATAGTAAGTGAACTAAGGAATAGGGTTGGGACCCTTTTCCCTAAGTTCATTTCACCCTTTTTCAAAATGAAATTAATTAAGATTTAACTAATTAATTAAATCACTTAATCAAATTGAAATCATAATCACATCAGACCTTAATTAATTAAATGATGGGGTAGATCTTTAGGTGTTTAATAAACTAAAGGAGTTTAATGAAATTATGGTTAGTCCACATGTGTGAGAAAACCATAAGAGTAATTAATTAAGTCCCTTAATCTAATTAACTATTAATCATGAGCAATTGCATTAGCCCCTTTATTTCTTAGATCATTGCAAGTTTATTTTCATGCATATCATGTTGGATCATAATTATTTAGTTAATTACTTTAAGGTGACATAGTAAGGGTAATTATATCATCTAATTAAGGGTTCAACTTAATTAACACATAAAATTGACTTAATTACATTTCCTTAAATTAAATCAAATCACTAATGTGGGAATGGGTTTAAAACAACAAGTGATGATTTCTCTTCTCCTCTTTAAATCAAATCAAATCCAAAACTTAATTAATAAAGAAGCTTTGGTTTGCTTTAAATAATCTTATTTGATTTGATTGTCCTTAAAACTAGTTTGGTTGAAAGAATCACATGCTTATATTTGATTGTCCTCTTCCAATCATGTTAAATTTTTTATGTCATTTGAATTCATGCATCCATCTTTTCAAAATCAAGTAAAATAAAATGGATTTCCTTTATGTAAGCTTGCATGTGTTGATTTAATTTAATATATGCATGGCTATTATCACTATTAAATCCAAATGTATTTTTCAAAATCTTATAAATGAATAATAGTATGTGTTATGATGCTAGTTATAAATATATAAGAAATTCATGTGCTTATAGCTTAAGTGTATGAATGGTGAGTTATATTTCCTCCATTCAAGTGTGGATTTATATAAGATTGAATTGTAGTGGGTATATAGTCTGCACATCCAGAGAACATGAGGCTTTAGCTAGCCCTAAGGAGGCCATTTGATTACCTCACTTTCATGGTTTAACAATGGCACATACCCATTTTATTTCATTCTTATGTATTTCAACATTAGAATTTGGATAGAGTTTTAATTCATATATATATAAATGATTCAATCAAAAAATATACAATCTTTGCATGGTTTTCTTTCCCTCATTTATATATGCATCCATGTGTGTCGAACAAAAGCAAGTATATAGTCTAGACATCTTGGGAATATGAGCCTTTAGTTAGCCCCAAGGAGGTCATTTGATTACCTCACTTCCCTGGTTTAATATTGATGCATACTTTCCTATATCTTTGTACATGTATATGTATATGGGATTAGTGAATGAAAATCACATTTTACATTAAATTTGCATGCATTCATAATTGACTAAGTGGTTGAATTAATTAGCCATATGATTTGGAGCTTACTTCCTATGTTCATGTATATGAGTTTACATATGTTTGAATGCAAATGGGTATATAGTCTGGACATCCCGAGAATATGAGGTTTTAGCTAACTCCAAAGAGGTCATTTGATTACCTCACTTCCCTGGTTTAACAACGGCACATGCCTATTTAATTTCATTCTTATTTCCTTTTTATATAAGAATTTGGATAAAGTTTTAAATTAATATGTTTAAATAATTCAATTAAATAAAATATAAATTTAAACATACACATACATTCATCATTTTGTGTTAAAATATGTTGCATGTATAGATACTTAGGATTAAATCATATGAATGTTACATGTGATGAAAGGAATGATTTAATATATGTCATGTCATAGTAATTCAATTAAATTAATCTTAAGATGCCTTTCATTTTGAATAGGATTATTTAAAGTGAACCTAAACTTAGGATTAATGAAATCATTTAATAAGCCTTTCACTAAAGAGAACTAAATCAAATTAATATACTTAGAAAGTGACTTATGGTAGGGATGAAAGAGGCAATCCTCTTTTCCTCTCTTTATAACACTTAGTTGCTAAGTGTAATCAAATGAAACAAAAGGAAACACAAATTAAAATTCTCAAATCAATTAAACTACTTCAAGTGAAATCAACCTTTCATGTTAAATTGAATCCTTCTACACTTAGAAAATACAACACTAATGCCTAACAACACTTACACAATCCTTAATACACACATTAGAATTAAGTCACCACTTCTAGTTCTAAGTTAGATATGATGTGATGTATGTTTTGTTTTATGATATATTATTTTAGATTAAATGTTAGGGTGTATGCTTGTAAACTGATGATAGGCCAATATTAGCCTAATCATGTTTTTTGCATGGGATTATGCTTAATGATGCTTAAAAATAAATGTGAATTCTCTTTTGCGTTGCTTAAATCTTTAAGCATAATCCAAGTTAGGATAGTGGGCTTAATTACCCATGTAGGTGCTAAGTCCAAATTACAAATACAAGCTTGGGATTATATGTATATTTAGCTAACCTTTATTTTGCAAGTGTAGTTAAATTTACTTTTCCTCATAAATGTAATTTTGTAATAGGAATTAGATTAGTGCTATGGGGATTAGGATGAGTAGTGGCTGGAAGGCTTTGTCCTAGGGTGCCCTTTGATGCTTTTGAAGTAAGCACCATCCAAATCAGAGGAGGAACCAAATCAGAAATGGAGATATAAAAAAGAAGACCCCCACATCATTTAATACAATTACAATTATTCTTTCCTATTCTAGGTTGTATAAGGGTAGAGCTCGACTACCCATCTTTTCTCTCTTTGGGTTGTATGCACCGATCGACCGACCTTTTATTCTTTTATGATAGTTTATATAATTGTTAGATGTTATGTTTACATTGTGCATTAGGATGGCATGCTTTTCATAGTTTCTAAAATGATTGATGCTTTAATGGGTGGCTTGGATATGATTAGGCTCTTAGGATAAAAATAACTTTTCTACCCAACTAATTACTCATAACTAAATTTTAAACAACTCATAACCTCATCATAAAGCCTAAGAGATAAATAAGATAATTAAAAGATTTAGCAACCCCTTAATTGTATGGTTGTATGTTTCACATCATGCATGCATATTCTTTCTCTCTTGAACATGAAGGATCTCCATTTTTGCATGATAGGAATGCTTGACCTGTGAGGGCATCCCTTGTGGTGGAGAACACCTTCTTCTAGCTGATTTGACCCATAACCTATTTCATCATGCATTTAGGCATAAGAAATCCTAAAGCCTCTATCAAAATGATGCGTCTAAACTGAAATAAAATTTGAAAAGATTTTGCATCTATATATTAAGTCATATGCTCATACCACTCATGCTCTACTCTCTTAGGGAGTGTGTTTAGGGCCGTAGTCTCTTTCTAATTAAATAACTACCTTAGCTATCTCACAATTCTTAAGATCGGAGTACATGGTTTTAAAAATAGAGGAGGAGTTAGCTAGCGGCCACTCCAGGTAGTTATAAGTCCAGAAGTTGGACACCTTATGCGGTTTGGGCCTAGATGATTTGTCAGGAAAGGGCAACTATTTGGCTTCCTCTTGTAGGATAGCTGCCTTGTTGATTAATTTCTTGAATGTTTTGATGGTAAAGTCCTTAAGCATGAAAGTGACTGGGCCATGGATATTCTTGAGTAGAATCTCAATGGCATGTTGTTCGGACAGTTGTGGTTCACATTTTATGTTCAAGTTGTGCCACCTGAGAATGTAATCAATAAGGGACTCATTGAGTTTCTGTTTCTCTACAATGAGGTCGCCTACAGTCACCCTCTGCTGAGCTCCTGCAAACCTTTTGATGAAGAGGTCTTCCAACTCAACAAAAGTCTTCACGAACAAGGCGCTGTACCAATCAAATGCAACACTGATGACGCTAACAAAAGACAAGAGGAGGATGTGCCGGTGTTGCAACATCCGCCTTTAAAGTGTGCAATGTATTGTCGTGAGCTCCCATCACATCAAAGATCTTAAAGGTTGGTGGCTAAATAAAAAAACTAAATAAAACCTAAACCCAAAAATAAACCTAAAAAGAAATAAAAAATAAAACCTAAACCCTAAACTAAAAAAAAAACCAATACATAAAATAAACAAAATAAATTAAACATAAACCTAAACTAAAATAAATAAAACCTAAACCTAAACCCTAAAAAAAACTAAAAATAAACCTAAACATAAACTAAAAATAAACCTAAAAAAACCTAAAATAAAAACCTAAACCCTAAACCTAAAAAACTAAAATAAAAACATAAACATATACCTAAAAAAAATAAAACCTAAACCTAAAAAATAAAATATAAATAAAACTAAACAAAAAACAAAACCTAAACCTAACAAATAAACTAAAATAAAAAACCTAAATTAAAATAAATTAACCAAAAATAAATAAACTAAACTAAAAAAAAATAAACCAAAATAAAAATAAAAAATAAAATAAATAAATAAATAACTAAATAAACCTAAACCTACCAATTTTCTTAATTTTAAAGAAAAAATACACTAAACCCTAAACCCTAAATCCTAAACCCTAAACCCTAAACCTACAACCCTAAATCATAAACTCTAAAAAATATTAAGCCCTAAACCTTAAACCCTAAGCCCTAAACTCTAAACCTTAAACCCTAAACCCTAACCCTAACCCTAAACCTAAACCCTAAACACCAAACCTTAAAACCTAAACCCTAAAGTTTAAACCTAAACCTTATAAACCCTAACCCTAAACCCTAAACCCTAAAGTAAACCTAAACCTAAACTAAACCCTAAAATACTAAACCTAAAACCCTAAACTAAACCCTAAACCCTAAACCTAAACTAAAACCTAAAACCTAAAACCTAAACCTAAACTAAATAAAATAAAATATAAATAAAACCAAATATAATAAAAAATAAATAAAATAAAATATAAATCCTAAACTAATAAAAAAAAATAAAAAAAAAATACTAATAAAAATAAAATAAAATAAACTAATAAAATAAACTAAAATATAATAAATAAAAACCTAAACTAAACTAAAAAAATAAAATAAACCTAAGAATAAAAGACCCAAATAAAATAAAACTTAACGTAAAATAAAAATAAAGTAAACCTAATATAAAATAAAATAAAAACTAAATAAAAACCTAAAACTAAAACCTAAAAATAATAATAAAACCCAAACCCTAAACTAAAATTAAAAACTAATCCTATAATAAAAATAAAATAAATAAAATAAAATAGTCCTAAACCTAAATTAAAATAAATTAAACTAATATAAATTAAACTTAAACCTAAACACTAAACTAAATAAAATAAAATAAACTAAAAATAAACCTAAGCCTAAACTAAAAAATAAAACCTGAAAATAACCCTAAAATAAAAACCTAAAACCTAAACCCTAAACCCTAAACCCTAAAAAGCTAAAAACCTAAACCTAAACTAAATAAAACCTAAAAAAAAAATAAATATTAAACTAAAATAAAATGAAAAAATAAAATAACATAAAAACATAAACTCAAACCTAAACCTAAACCAAAACTTAAAAGAAAATAAAATAAAAAAAACTAAACAAAAATAAAATAAATCAAATCGTAAACTAAACTAAAAAAAATCTAAATAAAATAAAAACTAAACCTAAAATAAAATATAATAAACAAAATAAAATAAATAAAACTAAATAAAAACCTTACCTTATAAAATTAACCTAAAACTAAATAAAAAATAAAACCTAAATTCTAAACTAAAAAAAAAACTAAACCTAAACTAAGATAAACTAAACTAAAATAAATGAAACCTAAACCTAAACCAAAAATAATCTAAACCAAAACCTAAACTAAAACTAAATAAAATAAAATAAACTAAAAATAATACCTATAAATGAACCTAAAACAAAAACCTAAACCTAAAAATAAAATATAAAACCTAAACCTAAAAAATAACATAAAAATAAAACTAAGCTAAAAAATAAACCTAAACCTAAAAAATAAACAAAAAAAAATAAACTAAACAAAATAAAAATAAAAATAAAGCTAAATAAAAATAAAAAATAAAATAAACTAAAAAACCTAAACTTACTTTTTTACTTAATTTTAAAAAAATAAAATAACAAACAAAGAAAACCCTAAACCCAAAACCTTAAACCCTAAACCTACAACCCTAAACCCTAAAACCTAAATCCTAAACCCTAAACCTAAAACCCTGATCCCTAAAATCTACAACCCTAAACCCTAAACTCTAAACCCCAAACCCTAAACTCTAAACCCTAAACACTAAACCCTAAACCCTAAAACCTAAAACCTAAAACCTAAACAAAATAAAACCTAAAAAATAAGATAAATAAAAAACCTAACCCAAAATAAAATAAAATATAAAATAGAATAAAAATGTAAACTAAAACCTAAACATAAACCTAAAACTCAAGAAAACTTAAAATATAATAAATAAAAACCTATACAAAAGTAGAAATTAAAATAAATGTAAAAAAAAAAAACTTAAATATAATAAAAACAAAATATAAAAAAATAAAATAAAACTAAATAAAAACATAAATCTAAAAACAATCCAAAAAATAAAAAATAAAACCCAAATCCTAAACAAAAAAAAAACCTAAGCCTAAAAAAAACAATATAAAATAAACCTAAACCTAAACTAAAATAAACTAAACTAAAATAAATGAAACCTAAACCTAAACGTAAAATAAACTAAACCTAAACCCTAAACTAAATAAAATAAAATAAACTAAAAGTAAACCTAGACGTAAACTAAAAAATAAAACCTAAAAATAAACCTAAAAACCAAAAGCTAAAGCTAAAAAAAATGAAATAAAACCTAAACCTAAACCTAAATTAAAATAAAACCTAAACCTAAAAAATAAAATAAAAGTAAAACTAAACTAAAAATAAACATAAACTTAAAACCTAAACCTAAAATAAACTAACATAAAATAAAATAAAATAAACCTAAAATAAATAAAGATAAACTAAATAAACTAAATAAACCTACTACTTAATTTTTAAAAAAATCTCTAAACCTAAAACCTAAACCCTAAATCCTAAACCCAAAACCCTAAAACTAACCCTAAACCCTTAACCGTAAACCTACAACCCTAAAAAACCTCGAACACTAAACCCAAAACCTTGAACTAACCCTAAACCCTAAACCCAAAACCCTAAACCCTAAGACCTCAACCCTAATCCCTAAACCCTAAAAACCCTAAACCTTAAAGCCTAAACACTAAACCCTAAACTCTAAACCCTAAACTCTAACCCTAAACCCTAAACTGTAAACCCTAAAACCATAAACGCTCAAACCCTAAACCCTAAACCCTAAACCCTAAAAACCTAAAACCTAAACTAAATAAAACCTAAAAATAAAATGAACAAAAAAAACCTAAACCTAAATAAAAAAATTAAAATAAAATAAAAACCTAAACTAAAACCTAAAACTAAACCTAAAGATAAAATAAAGTGAAATAAACTAAAAGAAACCTAAACTCAACTAAAAAAAATAAACCTAAGAATAAAAACCTTAATTAAAATAAAACTAAACATAAAATACAAATAAAATAAACCTAAAATAAAATAAAATAACAACAAAATAAAAACCTAACCCTAAAAAATAAACTAAAAATAAAACCTAAATAAAAAATAAAACCCAAACCCTAAACTAAAAAAACTAAACCTAAAATAAAATAAAATAAACATAATAAAATAAACCAAAACCTAAACTAAAATAACTAAAACCTAAACCCTAAACCCTAAACTCTAAACCTAAACCTAAAGTAACTAAATAAATTAAAAAGTAAACCTAAACTTAAAAACCTAATAAACCTAAACCTAAATCTAAATGCTAAGAATGGATGAACCTTGGCAGAACATCACAACCGTGCTCTAGATCAGGAGGTAAAAGGTGAGGTAGCATCACAAAGGGTGGTGGGGATCGGGAGGTGGTGGATATGGTGGTGGTGGTCGAGTTATGGAAGAGGAGGAGCATAGCTACAACCGTGGTGGTGGCGGAGGGAGAGATCTGGGATATGATGGCAAATCCTGCTACTGGAGAGGCCGGGGTGGCTTTGATTGGAACTGAAGAAATTGAAGAATGGTTGATCTGATCTTCTGCTTATGGAATTGGGTCTTTGTTGTAAAGATGTTCTAGTTATTTAGATTTTCTGAATTGCTCTATGCATGCTCATTTTATATCTATGTTGTCGCTTATGTCTTAGAAAACTTAGTGTGTTACTTGGTTGATGAAATTAAAAAGAATAAATGTTGAATATGAATTTATTCTCTATTAAAAAAACCAAAAACCCTAAACCCTAAACTAAAACTTGAACCCTAGAACTACAACCTAAACCCTAAACCTTAAACCCTAAAAACCCTAAACCCTAAACCCTAAAACCCTTAACCCTAAAACTAAAACCTAAACCCTAAACCCTAAACCCTCAATTAACCTTAAACCCTAAACCCTAAAAGCTAAAAACCTAAACCTAAACTAAATAAAACCTAAAAATAAAATAAATAAAAAAACCTACACTAAAATAAAATAATAAAATAAAATAAAATAAAAGCCTAAACTAAAACCTAAACCTAAACCCAAACCTAAAAAAATAAAAAATAAAAAATAAAAACTAAAGTAAAATAAAATAAAGAAAAATCTAAAATAAATAATATAAAAATTAAACTTAAAATAAAAATAAAATAAACCTAAAATAAAAAAAAATTAAAACCAAATAAAATCCAAACATAAAAAAATAAAATAAAACTAAACCCTAAACTAAAAAAAAAAAAACCTAAACCTAAATAAAAATAAAATTAACCTAAACCTAAACTATAATAAATTAAACTAAAATAAAGAAATCCTAAACCTAAACTTAAAATAAACTAAACCTAAACCTAAACATAAACACTAAAAAATTAAAATAAACTAAAATTAAACCTAAACCTAAAAAATAAAACCTAAAAATAAACCAAAGGTAAAATCCTAAAACCTAAACCTAAAAAAATAAAATAAAAACCTAAACCTAAACCTAAACCTAAACCTAAAAATAAGAAATAATACCAAAACTAAAAAAATAAAATAAAAATAAAACTAAACTAAATAAATAAACCTAAACCTAAATAATAAACTAAAATAAAAAACCTAAACTAAAATAAATAAACCTAAAATAAATAAACTAAACTAAATAAAAATAAAATCAAGTTAAATAAAAAAAACTAAAATAAATAAAAAATAAACCAAATAAACTAAACTAACTATTTAGTTTATTATTTTAAATAATAAAAAAAAAATTAAAACTACCCTAAACCCTAAACCCTAAACTGTAAACCCTAAACCCTGAACTCTAAACCTACAACCCTAAACCTAAACCTAAACCCTAAACCTTAAAACCCTAAACCTAAACCTAAAACCTAAACCCTAAACCCTAAACCCTAAACCCTAAACCCTAAAACCTTAATCCCTAAACCCTAAACCTTAATCCATAAACCCTAAAACCTACAACCCTAATCCCTAAACCTTAAACCCTAAATCCTAAATCCTAAACCCTAAACTAAACCCTAAACCTTAAACCCTAAAAACCTAAACCTAAACTAAATAAAACCTAAAAATAAAATAAATAAATAAAACCTAAACCTAAATAAAATCAAATAATAAAATAAAATAAAAACATAAACCTAAACCTAAATGAAAACCTAAACCAAAACCAAAACCTAAACCTAAATGTAAAAATAAATAAATAAAAAAGAAAACTAAACTAAAGTAAAATAAATAAAATAAACCTAAAGATAAAAAGCCTAAATAAAATAAAAACTTAATGTCAAATAAAAATAAAATATACCTAAAATAAAAAAAATAAAAAACTAAATAAAAACCAAAACCAAAAAAATAACCTAAAAAGAAAACTTAAAATTAAATAAAAAATAAAACTTAAACCTAAACTAAAAGAAACCTAAACATAAACTAAACAAAATAAAATATACCTAAACTAAACTAAAAAACCTGAAATAAAATAAATAAAACTTAAATCTAAACCTAAAATAAAATAAACCTAAACCCTAATCTAAATAAAATAAAATAAACTAAAAAGAAACATAAACCTAAACAAAAAACATAAACCTAAAATAAACCTAAAATAAAACCAAAACCTAAACCTAAAAAATAAAATAAAAAACCTAAACCTAAACCTAAAAATAAAAAATAAAACCTAAACCAAAAAAATAAAATAAAAATAAAACTAAATTAAAAAATAAGCATAAACCTAAACCTAAACCTAAAAAATAAACCAAAATAAAAAACTTAAACTAAAATAAATAATCCTAAAGTAAATAAAATAAACTAAATAAAAATAAAAAATAAACCTAAGTAAAATAAAAAATAAAATAAACTAAAATAAATAAAAATATAACTAAATAAACCTAAACCTATTAGTTTACTTAATTTTTTTAAAATAAAAACCCTAAACCCTAAACCCTAAATCTTAAACCCTAAACCTAAACCTATACCATAAAATTAACCCTAAACCCTAAACCCAAAACCTACAACCTTAAATCTAAAAAACCCTAGACCCTAAACCCTAAAAAACCCTAAACCTGTAACCCTAGACCATAAAATAAAAAAAGCAATACGTAACTAAACCTAACCTAAACAAACCCTAAAGCCATAATCCCTAAAACCCTAAACCCTAAACCATAAACTCTAAACCATAAACCCTAACCCTAAACCCCAAACTTAAACTTAAAGAAACTAAATAAATAAAGAAATAAACCTAAATCCTAAACCCTAAACTAACCCTAAACCCTATGAATGGGAATAACCTTGATGACATGAACATCATCAACCAGCTCAATATCAGCTAGAGGGGTGGCTATTGTCATTATGGTGATTGGGGATCTTGAGATGATGGTGGATATGGAGGTGATGGTTAGAGCAGTGGTGGTTTCGGAAGAAAGAGGAGCGACCTAGGTTGCAGTAGTGGTGGTGGCTGAGGGAGAGATCGGGATATGATGGAGATCCCTACTCGAGGCGGGGTGGTTGGTTGGGAACGGAGAAAGAAGAATGGCCAATCCAATCTGTTGCTTATAGAACTATGCCTTTATAGTAGAGATGGTTCTAGTTATAGGGTTTTGATTTAAAATAATTTTATCTATATTATCCCATGTGTCTTAGAAAACTTGGTATGTTACATGGTTGATCAAAAGAAAATTGAATTTGAATTTGTTCTCATTAAAAAAAACCAAAACTTTAAACCCTAAACTAAAACCAGAAATAAAACCTAAACCCTAAACCATAAACCGTAAAAAACCTAAACCCTAAACCCACAAACCGCTTAAACCCTTAAAACCCTAAACCCTAACCCTAAACCTAAACCCTAAATCCCAAACCTAAACCCTCACAGAAACCTAAACCCTAAATCAAAACCATAAAAAGCTAAAAACTAGCTAAACTAATTAAAACCTTAAAATAAAATTAAATTGCCTAAACCAAAATAAAATTATATAAAATAATAAAACCGAAAACCTAAACCTAAACCTAAACCTAAAATAAAATAAAATAATAAAACCTAAACTAAAGTAAAATAAAACCTAAATAAAATAAAAATAAAATAAAAATAATAAACCTAAAATAAAATAAACTAAAAACAAAATAAAAACCTAAACATAAAAAATAAACCTTAGAATAAAACATAAAAATAAATTAAAAATAAAAAAACCTCAATCCTAAACTAAAAAAAAACCTAAACCTAAAATAAAAAAATAAAATAAAGCTAAATCTAAATTATATAAATTAAACTAAAATAAATAAAAACTAAACCTAAACCTAAAATAAACTAAACCTAAACCCTAAATAAATAAAAATAAACTAAAAATAAAACTAAACATAAACTAAAAATTAAAACCTAAAAATAAACCTAAAATAAAAACCTAAACCTAAACCTCAAAAAATAAAATAAAAACCAAAACCTATACCAAAAAATTAGAAATAAAATTTAAACTTAAAAAATAAAATAAACATAAAACTAAACTAAAAAAATAGACCTAAACCTAAACCTAAAAAAATAAACTAAATTAAAAAACCTAAACTATAATAAATAAACCTAAAATAAATAAACAACATTTGATAAAAATTAATATAAACCTAAATAAAATAAAAAATAAAATAAACTAAACTAAATAAAAAATATACTAAATATCATGAAATGGTTTACTTTATTTAAAAAAAAATTAAAAATCAAAATTAAAAATCAAAAAAAACCTAAACTAACCTAGCCACAGACATGGGCATAACCACTAGCCAAAATAGAGCTAAACAAAGTAAACTAAGCACACAAGAGCACAAACAGAGCCAAAGCCTAAACCTAAACCCTAAAACCAACAACTCTAAACCCTAAACCCTAAACCTCAAACACTAAACCCTAAACCCTAAACCCTAAACACTAAAAATCTATACCTAAACTAAATAAAACCTAAAAAAATCTAAACCTAAATAAAATAATAAAATAAATAAAAATCTAAACCTAAACTTAAACCTAAACATAAAAAAAATAAAATAAATAAAAACTAAACTAAATTAAAATAAGTACAAATCTAAACTCAGCTAAAAAATAGAATAAACCTAAAAATAAAAAACCCAAATATAATAAAAAGTAAGCATAAAATAAAAATAAAATAAACCAAAAATAAAATAAAATAAAAACTAAATAAAAAAAAACCAAAACTGTTAACGAAGAAAACCTAAACCTAAAATAAAAAAAAACAAAATAACTAAAATAAACAAAATAAAATATACTTAAAGCAAAACTAAAATAAACTAAACTAAAATAAATAAAACCTAAACCTAAACCTAAAATAAATTAAACCTAAACCATAAACTAAATAAAATAAAAAAAACTAAAAATGAACCTAAACCTAAACTAAAAACTAAAACCTAAAACCTAAACAAATAAAATAAAATAAAAACCTAAACCTAAACCTAAAAATAAAAAAAATAAAACCAAAACCTAAAAAATAAAATAAAAATAAAGCTAAAGTAAAAATAAGCATAAACCTAAACTTAAGCCTAAAAAATAAACTAAAATAAATAAACCTAAAATAAATAAACTAAATTAAATAAAAATAATAAATAAACCTAAGTAAAAAATAAGTAAATTTAACTAAAATAAATATAAAATAAACTAAATAAACATAAACCTCCCGGTTTACTTAATTTAAAAAAAAACCCTAAACCCTAAACCTTAAACCATAAATCCTTAACCCTAAACCCTAAACCCTAAACCCTAAATCCTAAACCCTAAACCCTAAACCCTAAACGCTAAACCTACAACCATAAACCCTAAACCCTAAAAAATCAGATACCTTATACCTAACCTAAATCTTAAACCCTAACTAAACTAAACCTACAACCCTAAACCCTAAACCCTAAACCCTAAACCCAGCCCAAAAAACCCTAAGAATGGGCGTAACATTGATGGTAGAACATCACCGCCAACCAGGCTCAATCCAAGTTTGGCGAAGGTGAAGGCATTATCATAGGTGGTGGGGATGAGGTGCTACCGGATAGAGGTGGTGGTTGAAGCAAAGGTGGTTACAGGAGCAGGGAGATGAGGAATACATATGGTGATATGATCCATCTGAGAGGGTGCTTTCGGTGGGACCTAGAGAAACTGAAGAATGGCCAATTTGATTTGTTGCTTATGGAACTATGACTTCCTCTAGGCTTTTTGATTAGCTCTATGGGAACTCATTTTTTATCTATTTCATCACTTCTATCTAGAAAACTTGGGGTGCTACTTGGTTGATGAAATCAAAAAGAAGAAATATTGAATCTAAATTTGTTCTTTATTAAGAAAACATTAAACCATAAATCCTAAACTAAAACTTAAACCCTAACCCTAAAACCAAAACCTTAAACCTTAACCCTAAAAAACTCTAAACCTTAAACACTAAAACTAAACCCTAAACTTTAAACCTTAAACCTTAAACCCTAAACCCTAAACCCTAAACTCTAAACCCTAGAACCATAAAGCCTAAACCCTAAAACCTACAATCATAAACTCTAAACCCTAAACTTTAAACCCTAAACCCTAAACCCTAAACCCTAAACTAACCCTAAACCCTAAACCTTAAATAAAGATGTTATTAGGAGTAGATTGAAAGAATGACCTAATCCTGACATAGTTATGGTAACTAAAGAAAATGTCTTCAAGAGTGTTTTCCTTAAATATTAGAGATTTGAATACCCTAAACCCTAACCCTAAATCATATTATAATACCATATATTATAGTATATTATAGCATCATATATTTTAGCATGTAGTAATGTGTTTTTAGATGTTATAAGATGTTTTGAAATGTTTTAGTATATTATGGTATTTTTCCTTATATTATATATTAATATAAATCATAAAATATTGATTTAATAAATCAGATGATAAAATTTGTTAAATTTGAAGTGGGAATTAGGTTGTAGAACCAAAGGTGTTCTATGCCACTTGTAGTCTAAAAAAGTAAAAATAAATATTATATGTTTTAGGCATTTTAATATCTTTTAGTATTTTACAGTCATGCAGCGATAGCATTATTTATAAAAATGTTGATTTAGACTTTAAAATGGTTGAATTTGGCTAAATTCATAATAGGTAGAGCATGACATCATAATATATTGTTTCAATTTAAAATATGTAAGTAATACGACTAAAATATATAGTTTTTTATTATTTAGACTAATATTGTGAATTTTTATCTTAAGCAATCCCTTATGATGTGATATGCAGTATAATATAATATAATATGTTATAGTGTATTTTAATATATGATGCCATAAGATAGTGTAGCATCATGCATTATAGCATACTATTGTGCATTACTACTTGTGTTTAGCATTTTTTAGTTTGTTATAGTATGATGTAGTAGAGTTTATAATTCATAAAAAAATATTGAATTATAATGAGATGATGGGATTTGGCAAAATTTAAGGTAAACTTTAGGGTACATCATTGGGGGTGTGCTATGGTGTGTCATTTAATCAAAAGAATGGAATTTTGCATCCAAAATAAAATTTCATTTTTCAACCAAATTTTATAGTTTTTGCTTAAAGTGATTCATTTTAAGGTGTAATGTAAGATAAATTGAAGGTTGGGATAGAGGAATTTGGCTAAATTCATGGCACACACCAAGAAGCAACACTAAAATTATGCTATTTTGTATCATTTCTATTAGAAAAATAACAATTTTACTTCCAAAATGAACATTATTCATATTTTGAGAAAATTTTATTATTTGTTTATTTTATGTGATTCTAATGAGGTGTAATGTTAGATAATATATTATATTATATTATAGAAAATTATAATATAACATCATATATTATAATATAATATAGTGTGTTAATTCACACTTTAATATGTTTAGCATGATATTGTATAATTAGTTTGAGCTGCAAATCAAATCATAAAATGTTGATTACAAATGTTAAGATGATGTAATTTGAATGAATACATTATTAGGCTTTTGGTTGAAGTATTAAAGGTGTGCATAAGAGAAGAAATAAGATTTGATGAGAATCTACTTCAAGGACATGGAGGGAGATCTCACACATGCATTGGAAATGACATGTGAGGGGTCTATGTCAAGGGCATAGAAGAAGCAAATCTATTGGGGATAAGGTTTGAGTTTGCTTTAATTTATTGAAAGAAGTTCTGTTGGGGGGATAAGAATCTATAATCCACCTAGGATTTAGATCGAATTGACTTTAATTTATATTATTTTAATTAATGTGGAGGCATATCTACTAGAGATTTATGCTCGAGTCCCTAGGGATCGGGTATATGAACCATCCACTAAGGAAGTGTCTGCCATTTATTAGTGATTGGGATTTGAGTTTGATATCAGTGATTTGTTTGGAGATGTTCACCTGGGATAAGACTTTGGTTGGATTTCTTTGATTTAGACTCGGGAGTTGGTTTAATTTGGCTCCTAGTGAAGTTG
This sequence comes from Cymbidium sinense, assembly GCA_021442155.1. Taxonomy (NCBI): domain Eukaryota; kingdom Viridiplantae; phylum Streptophyta; class Magnoliopsida; order Asparagales; family Orchidaceae; genus Cymbidium; species Cymbidium sinense. Next base: position 271,815,958 of record CM038215.1, read on the forward strand.
GTTTTAAATTTAATTTGTTTACTTGACTTGTTGATATTTGATTTTGGTTCCACTAGGGAGAAGAGTGTGATTTAACCATTGGGAAAATTAGAATGGGTTTAATTTAATCTGAAGTTAATGTATGGATCGGTGTGGACCCACTCAAGAAGTGGCTATACGCCTTGACCTACCATAGTTTACAAATCCAAAGTGGATTGTCTCAAATTGTGTAAAGCTATCCAACCGGTTTCCTTTCGTGCAAGGAAGAAGCCATAGGACACCTACATCTTCCAAACCAAGGAACAACCACTGGGTGACCTGTTAGATGCACAACAAATAAAACCTAACCTTGGGAGACTACTGAGTGAATGCCGCTATGGACTTATGTTAACTCAAAAGTAGTGAAGATTAATTTTATCATAATTTCATGTGATTTGATCTGGTTTGTTTGGGTTAGTTTAATTTCAAATTGAGGGCATATCCATTGGGGATGCGAGCTCAGTCAAATTTGATAGATTTAATTTATGGACCATGTTGGTATGTGATGGACCCACCGAGAAGGGACTATATCGAAATTGACCTATCTCAGATTTACAAGTCTAAAGGGATAGCTTACTGGCTGTGGGGTAGAGCTAGCCAACCTTAGAGGTTACCTTTCAATGTGCAATGGTTGTGCTAGGGAGAAGGCATAGTAGAGTTCCATCTTCTAAATTAGGGAACAACTGTTGGGGTGACCTATTGGTAGCACAATAAATTGGACCCGACTTATTTACCATCGAAAGTGAATTCTACTAGTGGACTTATATCAACTCAAGATTAGTCGTTTATTCTACCGGGAGATTTTGCTAGCCTCTAACGATAAGATACTTTCGGGAAAAGGTACCATGGTATCCTCCTAATCCACAAGTGAATATATATTTTGTTATATAATTTCATGGTGTGTGAGGGACCACACCTAAAAAGGGCCTATGTCGCCTAACTTATCTCTATTTACTAGAGAGAATCAAGACATCCACGTGACGTAATCTCCAACCATGTGGGGGAAATACCCAAACCGATAAGAACCGATAGTTTCTAAATGGGGTCGCAAAGCACGTGATCCAAATATAGTACCCATGGGAGGTGCCGCTAGTACATTATCCCAGAAAAAAACCATAGGTAGTAAGGTGGTCAACTCAAGGAGTAAGCGTAATAGACCTAAATCTACTATGAGTGGTGTATCTTGAGGTGTGAGAACCAACCAACCTAAGATGTATCTATCATCATAGTAAGAACTAATAAACATAAGGTGCCTATTGGTATGCAACGATCAACCTCAAAATAAAGTGGGTAGGCGTACAACTTTCCAAGAAAACCATCGGATAGTCTATCATCGCCAGGATCATAATACTGACCTTTGAGTGACTACTTAGTGGGGAGCCCTAAGGGAGTTCTGCACCTAAACTTGAAGTAGTCAGGAGGAAAGGAGCTAGGGAACTTATCCTAAACCTCAAATATACTCACCCGCTATAGTGGCTAATCCATGAAGAAAGCTGAAGACTCACATCCTTTAAATGAAGCCAACATGAGGTAGCTTACCCACGAGTAAGGCCTACCAAACTATCAAGGTATGCTCATTGTAGTGGCAAGGAAGGAAAGCAGTAGACTTATATCCTCCAAAGCAAGAAGACCATTAGGGTGACACACTAGCAGGGTAGCATGTCAGCCCGACCTAGAGCAGCTAATGAGTGAGTGCCATTGGGGGTGTTATATTAACTCAGAGTAGCCCAAGATAAAAGATATGTGTATGTTTTCTATGTTTGTGTGTAGTTTATGTTTGTGTTGTGTCGATGAAGGATAGGATGCCACTCAGGTTCTTTACACCTACCCTAAACACATCGTGGCAGATTCACAAATAAGAATACTTTTAGCATGGAAGAGATTGAATTGAAAATGTAATTTTTATTGATGATAATTATTTTTAAACATGATTTATAATATTTTTTAAGTAGAGCCCATTGATTATAAGCATTGGGCACTCTCCCTTATGATTAATAAGTTAATAAGGTCCTCCTCAGTCTCTCAATGGCAAAAAGGCCTTCCCAAGTGGGTTCAAACTTGCCTCCCATCTTACGTCTCATAATAATCAGTCTCCTTAGAACTAAAATAAGCTCTCCTACTTGAAAAGGTCTAATATAGACCAACTTGTTTTGAGCTTGAATCATTTTAGTTTTGTACAACTCAAGGTTTTGGCATGCCTGTAGGCATCTCTCCTCCAATCTTCGAGCTCTTCTAACCGCAACTTGGCATTCCGCTTCTATGATTTTACTTTTATCCTTAGTGATGGGTGTTGGACTTTAATGGTAGACGCGACCCATACACTAAGGAGAAAGGAGTAGAATGAGTTGAAGTTCTATATTGGGTACCTGGCTTTCAACTAACCTGCTCATGCCCATGCACTTGTTCATTGTTGAGTGTCTTTTTAGTATTTGGATGGTAGTTTTATTGAAGAATTTTGCTAAGCTATTTTGCCTCTGGTAGTTGATGGTAGAATATCTCCAATCTATGATGTGTCTCCAGGAAAAGTTGTTGATCTTAGTTCTCTGAAATATAATACCATTATCAAATATAATTCATCAAGGCACTCATAACCTATATACAATATCCTTAAAAACTGAGCACATGTCGAAATGTGACCTCTAAGGGAATAGCCTTGCCTAGCTGGAAAAGTAAGTTAGTAGTAGCTAAGATGAATCGACACCCTTGGAAGAAGTTAGAAGACACCACCCACTATATCGCACCAACAAATCGAATGGACATAAGGGCAATGTAAGATATAGAATATTGCGGTTAGGACAACACCGTATTTGACAATGGTAGATTCTTCATATCCATGTAATATTTGATCATCATGGTTAGTAGTATCCTACTCTCTTGATCTTGGCTTTCATCTTGGTGTACTTGGTTGATCTTATGGGCTTCATGATTGTCTAAATAATGTAACCACATATGATCAAAAGACTGTTGATACAAGGCACCAACCACAAAAGTGTAGGAAAGTGCTCTCTGCTTCATCTGATGGGCTTGGGACTTCTCTTGAGATAGTTTGCCTTTATTTAGGTCATCTATGAATGGTTGCCTCCAATCTAACTCCTCATCCTTTTTCGCAATGGCAACCTCCCATTCAAGAGAGTGCTTTTTGATGAGTCCAATATCAATAAGGGATAAGACTTGTCTATTTTGGACCTTTATTGATAAGGACTCATCCTTCAGACTTGCAAACTCCTTCGCAAGCTTGGCTAAAGTATACACTATGATGTTCTCTCCTCGAGGAATCTTATAAATGGTAACCACTGGGATTTGGGCCAACGATTCCATGTTGTAGTTGTGGTAGTGATGGAGCTTGGGCTTTATCACCTTATAGGACCTAGCAATTTGGTTGATAATTAGCAGAGAGTCCCCAAAAATGTTGATGTTCTAGATGCTTATAGTAATAGATAACTTCAGCCTGCAATTAGAGCTTCATATTCAATTTTGTTGTTGGTGCAAGAATTGGATAGATGATATGATAATCTCATCACATCGCGGTCCAGAGTTAAAAGAACTATTCCTACCCTTACTATTCTTAGAATAGTAGATTATGATTTTTCTCCTCTTTGAGAGGAAGCCACACCATCAAAGTACATCTCCTAGTGGTGAATGCTAGTATCTCCTAAGTTCATGATTTGTTCATCACGGAGATCATCACTAAGCGAAGAGTCAGCTAAAAGTGGGTGAGTTCCTAAGAAATCTGCTAGTGCTTCTCCTTTCACCACACAGAGGGGTACGGAGGTAATGTCAAACTGTGAGAGGATCATGGACTGTCGTGCCAATTATTAGGATAGCATCAGCCATGTCATGAGTTACTATAGTGGATTGACACTAGAGATTAAGTTCACTTTATGAGGAAGCATGTAGTGCTATAACTTTTGGGATGCAAAGATTAAAGCTAGGAAATACTTCTCATTGGTTGGATAATTATTCTCAGCAGGGATTAGGCAATGGCTGAGGTAGTAAAGTGCATTTTCCTTCCCTTCATCATTGGCTTGGGCCAACAAAAAACCAAGGGAGTCATCTAACGCAGTAGTGTAAAGTATGACCGACTTGCCTAGGATATGGGCTGCTAGAATCGATGACATCATCAGGTATGCTTGATATCTTCGAAGGCATGCTCACACTCATCATCCCACTTGAACTTGGCAGCCTTTTTGACAAGTGTTGAGAATTGCTGACATTTCCACAATAGGTTGGACATAAATCATCTTAGATACATCAACCACCCTTGAAATGATCTGAGTTAAGTTAAACTTATAGTGGGTAGAATTTCTAATATCCCCTTGATCTTCTTCGGATTGATTTTGATTCCCTGGTGTCGGACAACAAACCCCAGGAATCTCCCTCAAGCCACTTAATGCACACTTCAGGGGGTTCATTTTGAGGTTAAATTGTCTTAACTATTCAAAAACTACTCTCAAGTCAATGAGATGGTCTTCCTTTTCTATACTTTTTACCACGACATCGTCATCATAACACTCGACTTGATGATGAATGAGTTCATCAAAGATTTGAGTTTAAAATAAAATAAAAACCTAAACTTAAACCTAAACCTAAAACTAAAAATAAAATAAAATAATCTAATAAAAATAAACTAAAATAAAATAAATAAAAATTGAACTAAACTAAAAACTAAAATAAACCTAAAAATAAAAAACTTAAATAAAATAAAAATTAAACATGAAATAAAAATAAAATAAACCTAAAATAAAAACCAAATAAAAACATAAACCTAAAAATAAAACATAAAAATAAATAAAAAATTATACCTAAACCCTAAACTAAAAAAAACCTAAACCAAAAATAAAAATAAAATAAACAAAATAAAATAAACCTAAACTTAAACTAAAATAAACTAAACTAAAATAAAACCTAAACCTAAACCTAAACCTAAACTAAATAATATAAAATAAACTAAAAATAAACTTAAACCTAAAAATAAACCTAAAATAAAAACCTAAAATCTAAACTTAAAAAAATAAAATAAAAACCTAAACCTAAACCTAAAAATAAAAACTATAACCTAAACCTAAAAAATAAAATAAAAAAAAAATTCAAATTAAAAATAAACCTAAACCTAAACCTAAATTTAAAAAAATAACTAAAATGAAAAACCTAAACTAAAATAAATAAACTAAACTAAATAAAAATAAAATAATAAACCTAAAACTAATAAAAATAATAAATTAAATTAAAATAAATAAAAAATAAAGAAAATAAACTAAATAAAATAAAAACCAATTTTGATTTAAAAAAAACCTAAATCCTAAATCCTAAACTACCTCTACCCCTAGCTTTGAATCCTAAACCTTAAAACCACACCTAAACTAAATAAACCTAAACCTAATGATTTACTTTAAAACCTAAACCCTAAATCCTAAACCTAAACCTAAACTAACCTAAACCCTGACTTTCCTATCCTTAACCCTAAACCCTAAAGCATTTTCCCAAATCTTAAACCCACCTCCACCCCACAACCTCCTAAACCTTACCACTAAACCCAAACCCTAAACTACTTAAACACCCTGATCCTAAAGTAACTAAATAAATAAAAAATAAACCTAACAAACCAAAACCTAAACCTAAAACCTAAGAATGGGCAGAACTTTGATAGTAGGAACATCAACGTCAACTAGGCTCAGTCAAGCTCTAACATTGGAGGCGAAGGTAGAGGCAGTAGTTAATGCAGTGGTGGTGGGGGTTCTAGAGGTGCTTATGGATATGGAAGTGGTGGTCGGAGCAGTGGTGGTCATGGAGGTGGGAGAGTCGATGGAGGTTACAACCATCATGGCGGAGGAGGGAGATATCGAGGATATGATGTTGGATCCCGCTACTCAAGAGGCCACAGTGATTCTAATAGAAACTAGAGAAACTGAAGAATGGTCAATCTGATCTGTTGCTTTAAAAACTGTGTCTTTAGAGTAGAGACGATCTAGTAATCTAGGGTTTTCAATTTATCTATGCATGCTCATTTTTTATCTATGTCGTCACTGGTGTCTTAGAAAACTCGGTGTCTTACTTGGTTAATGAAATCAAAAAGAAGAAATGCTGAACATGAATTTGTTCTTTCTTAAAAAAAACCAAAAACCTGAACCTAGACATAAAACCTAAACCCTAAACCCTAAACCATAAACCCTAAAAACACTAAACCCTAAACCCTAAATCTTAAAACCCTAAATCCTAAACCCTAAACCCTAAAACCTAAACCCTAAAACCTAAACCCTAAAAACTAAACCTAAAACCCTAAACCCTAAACCCTAAACCCCAAACCCTAAACCCTAAACACTAAACCTTGAACCCTAAACCCTAAAAACCTAAAAACTCTACTATATAAACCTAAAAAAAAATATAAAACCTAAACCAAAATAAAATAAAATAATACAAAAAATAAAACCTAAACTAAACATAAAACTTGAAGGAAATAAAATAAAAGCTAAACTAAATAAAATAATGAAAACCTAAACTAAGTAAAAATAAAACCTAAATAAATAAACATTTAATAAAATAAAATAAAACTAAATAAAAAAAACAATAAACCTAAAATAAAATAAAAAATAAATAAAAACATAAAACCCTAAAACTAAAACCTAAACAACCCTAAACTAAAACTAAACTGAAATAACTAAAACCTAAACCCTAAATAAAATAAAATAAACTAAAAATAAACCTAAACCTAGACTAAAAAATAATACCTAAATAAAAACATAAAACCTAAACCTAAAAAAATAAAATAAAAACATAAACCTAAAAATATAAAATTAAAACTAAAAAAATAAAACCAAAAAGAAAACCTAAAATAAAACCAAAACCTAAACCCTAAACCTAAAAAAAGAAATAAAACTAAACTAAAATAAAATAAAAAATAAATAAATAAAAGTTAAGATTAAATGAACAAATAAAATAAAAAATAAAACATAAATTGAAACCTAAACCTAAACCTAAAAGAAAATAAAATAAAAGAAAACTAAAATAAAATAATAAATAAAACCTAAACTAAACTAAAAAAAAAATAGAAAACCTAAATAAAATAAAACTAAACCTAAGATAAAATAAAGTAAACCTAAAATAAAATAAAATAAAAACTAAATAAAAGCCTAAACCTACAAAAATAAACTTAAAATAAAATCTGAAAAATAAATTAAAAATAAAACTTAGACCCTAAACTAAAAAAAAACCTAGACCAAAAAGAAAAATAAAATAAACTTAAACCTAAACTAAGATAAACTAAACTAAATTAAATAGAATCTAAACCTAAACCTAAAATAAACTAAACCTAAACCTAAACTAAATAAAGTAAAATAAACTAAAAATAAACCTAAACCTAAACTAAAAAAGAATACCAAAAAATAAACCTAAAATAAAAACCTAAAACCTACGCCTAAAAATAAAAAATAAAACCTAGACCTAAAGAAATAATTTAAAAATAAAACTAAACTGAAAATAAACCTAAACCTAAACCTAAACCAAAATAAAAAACTAATATAAATAAACCTAAAATAAATAAACTAAACTAAGTAAAAATAAAAATAAACCTAAATAAAAAATGAAAAATAAAATAAACTAAAATAAATAAAAAATAAACTAAATAAACCTTAACCTACCAGTTTACTTAATTTAAAAAATTGAAACAAATAAAAATAAATAATTAAAACCCTAAACCCTAAACCTACAACCCTAAACTCTAAACCCTAAACCCAGAACCCTCCTCCCCCAAGTGCTCTCTCATTCTGAGCAATTTATTCTGAAAGATTGGTATTATGGTCAGATTAGTCCCTTCCTATCTTGGATGTTGTTGCCTTTTGCTGCCTTATTCTCTCGATTGATTGTTGATTTGGAATTCGAATGGGGCCACAATCTTTGCTATTGGTACTACTCCAACTTTTTTGCTCATTTTGGTTGGTTGCTTCATTTCTGTGTTGAGTTATCTTTGTCTTCCTTTACTATTGCTTTCTCCAAGACATTAATAAGGGATTGTTTCACGGTTGTTTTACTTGAAAGATTCATTTACATATCATGTGATGGGGATGGTGTTATAATTATATCATTGACTTATTTAACAGGTTTTTGAAAGTTGTCTCCTGTAATTTTCTTATGGAGGGATTATATCTGAACTAACTTCCTTCTGAATATGGCTACTCATGAGATTACGGCTAAGATGGCTCACTCACTTATGTTTATGTATTCTCAACTCAAGATGGCTCTATTGATGATAATTTTCTTGAATGAGACTCCTTATCCTTGACTCTTAGCAATTACCTATATATTTTAGATATGATTTTGCTTAGGTTTTGCGGGTAATAAAGCTCACAAGAATATCAACAACGGGTGCTTTCTTCTGAGTTTGTTGGCTATGATGGTGATGTTCTCACTCTCTTTTTGGTTGGTGGTAGCTCATGTGATGTAACCCTTCTGCGAAGTTTGGATGCTCATATTTTGCCCCAACATGGTGTGATTGAGCCTGAGCCTTCTCTATCATATTTCCTTATTATCATACTCATATTATATTGTTTCCTTCTATCTTTTTTTCAGTATTACCTTAACTGTTCTAATCTCTCTCTCATTATCACTTTGCAGGTGTTTCTCTCTTTTTATCTTGCAGGTTTGCTCCATATTACCAAGCACTCTTACAACCATCAGAGCATTGGCTTTATCCTTTATTTAGCCTATTATGTTAATCAACTTGTATCTTTTGATTGCTTTAATGTTTTCTTTTGCTCTTGGATGTACTTAGATGGGGATTTACTCCATAGGCTGATTGTAGCTCTTTGAGCAGTAGTTTTGGAGTTTATCCCCTTTAAGGACCTTGTAACCCTTTTTTTTGTGGCAATAAAATTCCCCCGTATCATGGGGTTTCCCTAAAAAAAATAAGTGCTCTCTCATTCTCTTGCAATTTTTGAATCCCTCTTAGTGGAATGCCCCCGACTAGGGATTTTTTGTTGGTTTGGCTTCGATTTCAATCGATTTCAAAGGCTTGAACAACATCAGACTATTTGTGTGATGTTTTATCATTGACCATGGCTATGGTGAGTTTAATTCATTGGGCTCCACCTCAAGATATGGATGTTTCATCTAGGGCATCTGACATTTTGGGGATTGGTAGCCCTAATGCTGCATTTTCTACTAATTCTTTTAAGGAAGCGCTCTCTGGTAAGATTTCTCCCTCTATTGATTCAGTTAATCTTATTTTGACATCTTTTAAAGGTTTCTCAGCCATAATATTCTCTGATGTGGATGTTGAAAAGTTGACAAAACCCTTTGAATTTTCTCTTGTTTGTAAGTTTGCTTTGTGTTTTCTGAATTTGGATAAGATTCACTCTTTTTTCCATAATCTCAAGCTTATAGGTGCCTTCTCAATTGGTCTTATTGACCATCGACATATCTTGATTAAACTTTCTAAGGATCTGGATTATTCATGTGTTTTATTGCATCTTTTTTATTTCATATTTAATTCTCAAAAGTGTTTGTAGAAGTGGTCACCCCTTTTTGACATTAAGGAGCAATCTCCTATTATCCCTGTGTGGTTATCTCTTCCTAATATGTGTAGTCATTTTACTACCTATCATGTGCTTTTTGTTGTCAAGGCTTTATTTTGTCGGCCTTTGCAACTCGACCAAGCGACTGCTGAGCAATCTCACCCTTCTATGGCTCAGATCATCATGGAATTAGACATAACTAGAAAATACCCTAAGAAAGTTTGGATTGGCTCTGAAAATTGTAGGTATTTGGAAAAGGTTGAATTGCAGAACCTTTCAATTTTTTGTTCCCACTATAAAATACACAGTCATGATTATTCAAAATGTTTTATTCTCCATCCCCACTTAAAAAAAATGAATTCCTCCTAAGGACAATGTTGTCTCTACCCATAAGCTGATTCGTACTTATGTTTAAAAATTAGCCTCAAATCCTAAGGATGGTATGAAGGTTGTTATTGAGGTTGATTCCTTGGATATCGGGGTTAATCATGTTGAGCATGTTTTGGCTTGTAATGTTGGTAGGGATTTGATCGATATTCAAAATGGGAAGGATGTTTTACCTCTTATTCCTTCTTTGAATTTGAATATTTCTAATGCAAAGAATAATAAATTCTCTAAGTTATTAGAAAATGATTCTATTTCATCTGATTCTATTACTGCATTCTATGCTTGCTTTGATTGATGAAAATAAAGCTTTTAATGAGGATTAAAATGATGTTGAGCATGCTGAAAACATTTTTGATCCAGATTTTACTACTTGTGCCTAAATCATCACCATCTCTCATTTTTAATCTTGATATTCATTTTAATTCTACTTTTCAACTAAATATGGATTTGGAAGAAGGTAAACTTTCCTCCAAACACGTGGAGATTTCTCCTAAATCTATGACCAATGTTACTAAATCTTACTCGGATGATGACTCTAGGGGAAAAGAAAATGGTTTCCAAACTTATCATTCTAAAAAGAAAAAAAATGTTAAAAATTTCCATCCCAAATTATCCAAAAACACTAGAACGACGATGACCTCTCACTCCTCTCTTAATTAACCTTTGCTTAACCCCTTTTTATTTTCCTTAATTTTCTTGTTTGGAATGTTAGAGGGATCGCTACCCTTTCTATTCATAATCATAATAGAAATCTATTTTGTATTCATAATATTTCTCTTCTTATTATTCTAAAGTCTCTTAGCTAATAAAATTAACCATATTGCTAAAATGATCAGTTTCAATAAATTTTTTTTAATGTTAGTAATAAGATTTGGTGTAAATAGAATAATTTTGTTGAGGTCTCTATTCTTGATGACTTTCATCAAGTTGTCAATGCTCAAATCTCTTATGGTGATTATTGCGTTTTGGGCTCTTTTGTTTATGCATCTTGTTATAGATCTGGGGGAAACCTTCTTTAGGATAATTTAAGGAATTTTGCTACCTCTATCAATAAACCTTGGTTTGTTGGTTCTGATTTCAACACCATTTTAATCTCTTATGAATGAAGTGGTGGTTGCTCTCTTAATATTCATTCCATGGAAGATTTATCCAATATGATCCTTGATTGTAATTTTATTGATATTAGCTTTAAGAGCACTAATTATACTTGGCAAAAACTCTAGAATTTGCAAAGGTTGGACCGATTCTTTTAATACTCATTGGATTACAAATGGCCTATTACTTCTATTGATCAATTAAGCGTAACCTTGTCGTCGATCATGCACCTCTTCTCGGTTTCTATTAAAGAAAATTCTAATAGACTAAAAAACCCCACTCCTTTTAGATTTCAAAACATGTGGATTAAGCATATTGATTTTTTTAATGTTGTGGCTAATAATTGGAAAGCCCCTTTACATCTAGATAATTTGATTATGGGGATGAATACACTTTAGCTTAAACTTAAAAGACCTAAACAAAACATAGGCTGGTGGAACAAGCATTATTTTAAAAATCTTTTTTTGCTAATATTAAAGATATGAAAAAATTAGTTTGGGATCTTGAAGTCTCTATTATGTCTGATCCTTCTAAGATTACAGATTTGACTGAAGTGAAAGATAAACTTATTAACTTTTGAAATATGGAAGTGACCTATTGGTGCCAAAAGGCTGCTAGTAAATATGTTGCTGATGGTGACAGGAATAATAGGTATTTCCAAGCTTTGGTTAATAAAAAGATAGCATTAAATAATATTCAAAACATTAAAAATGATAAGGGAGATTAGATTATGGAGAATAATGATATTAAGTAATCACTTATTAATTACTTTAGAAATATGCTTAACAAGAATTGCTCTTATGAAACTATTTATTAATCGTGGATTCCTTCTATTATTACTAATGATGATAATGATTTGCTTACCATTGTGCCTAATGAAGATGAAATTTTCAAAGTTCTAAGTAGCATGAACATAGATTTTGTTATTGGTTTGGAGGGCTCACTACTCAATTTTTGCAAAAATGTTGGTTTATCATTAAAAATGATTTGATTAAGGCTGTGATTGATTTTTTTTGAAGGTAATCCTTTTCTTAGATATTTTTCTAGTACTTCTATTGTTCTCATACTTAAGAAAGATAATCTGGACTATTGAAGTGATTTCGCACCTATTAGTTTGCCTTCTTCAATAAGTTGATTTGCAAAGTTCTTACCAAAGACTTAGTAATTTACTTAATAGAATTATCTCTCTCAACCAAACTTTTGTTAGAGGTAGATCTATTTCGATAATATTTACTACTTGCCTAAGAATTAATTCATGATCTTGATGCCAAGACTAGATGTGGCAACATCTTTTCAAATTAGAATATTACCAAAGCTTTTGATAACATCTCTTAGGTTTTCCTTTTCCATATTCTGAATTTGGGTTTTCATAAATTTATTTTCTTATAGAAAACTATATTAATAATGCTTTTTAATTTTTTTAATGGGGAAGCCTTGGGTTTCTTTCCTCTTCCCATGGCTTACAATAAATCCTTTATCTCCTCGCTTTATTTATTATTATTGTTGAGTACTTATCTAGGAGCATCAATGATTTATTCTTAAATAATCATAGTATGTACTACAAAACACTTGATGGTCTTCCTTTTCCCATTTAATTTTGCATATGATTTCACAATTTTTTTTGCAATACTTCTACTTATCACATCAAGCATCTCAAGTCTTTTTAAAATAAATTTGATAGAGAAAGTGGCCTTTCTATCAATGATAACAAAAAATATTTTATCCCTTCCTCTAGTATCTCCAATAATAAAATCAATCAAATCCTACATATCACTAATTTTAAACATCAACACTTACCACTTAAGCACTTGGATGCTCCACTCTTTAAAGGCCAAAAATATTCCCATCTCTTTGATGAGTTAATTCAAAAAATTTAAAATAAAATTTTAGTTTGGGAATTACATTTACTTTCCTTTGGTGGTAGACTCGCTATTCTTAAAAGCACTCTTTACTCAATGCCACTTTATTTGATTCAAACTATTATCCCCACTAATGCTACACTTATTAGAATTGATCATTTGCTTAATGAATTTTTTTGGGGCTCCAATAATTCCACCAAAAGAATGCATTGGATATCTTGGCATAAATGTTGTGGTCCTTTGGGAGAAGGTGCTCTTGGTTGCAAGCCTATTCGAAGCTATCATTGCCTTCTCTCATAAGCTCGTGGAATGAAACTTTGGGCTATTTTATGATGAAAAATATTAAGGTAAACACCCCTTAACTATGCTTATAAGTTGGTGACTGATTTGGAAAAGGCTTTGCTCCATTAAATGGGTTGTCAAATCATTAATATCTTGGGGTATTCAAGTTTTCCTTCTTCTTAACAAGACATTAGTAATGGCTCTATTGACACTCTTTGATCTACCCACCATTCTGCTATCAAAGTTAATTCTTTTGGCTTAATAACATTGGAATGAAAGTAAACTTGAGAATTATATCCCTATATCTATTTTTGACAACTTTAGAAATATCCCCATTCTTCTAAGAAAAACCAAATTCTTTTTTAAGCTTTCTTATAATGGTGACTTTGTTCTTAAAGAGGTTTGGAATTTTATTAGAGATAAACAAAACCCCTGTTTTTTTATTAAACTTTGGAACAATATCATTCCCATTTCCTATTCAAGCTTGGGATTTTGAATAACTTTATTCCTATGGACTCTTTGCTTTGGACTAAAGGGTTTTACTTACCTTCAAAGTGCTATTGTTGCTTTCATATTGAAAATGTAAATCATTTTTTTGTCAATGGTGCTATTGCTTCTAAATTATGGTTTCAATATGATGATTTATTTAATACCAACTATTTTCAGGGCTCTCTTTCTTTTTATCAACTTCTTGAAGTCTTCAAAAATATAGAAAGGTCATATCAAAGTTTTAATTGCTATTACCCTTATTTGGTTCATCCGATGGATAGAAATGATGCTAAATATTGTGGTACACCTATGAACCATAAAAGGGTCTAGATAGAACTAAAGAAAAATTCATGCTCTTTTTAATACCAATCTTATTAGTAATATTCATTTTAGAGGTTATAAATTTGTGGCTAAAAAATTAGGTATCATTATGCCTGAGCTTGACTCTTACAAAAGTTCTAGGATTATTCATTGGTTTAATTCTAAAGACAATTTGATTAAAGTGAACACTGATGGTTCTATTGCTTCTAATAAATATGGTTGCGATGGTATCCTTAGGGATTCTAAAGCTATTGTCATTTGTGCTTTTGCCTATCCTCTCAAAGCATGTTCTATTATTTTGTTGAGCTTATGACTGTTACAAAAGCTATTGAAATTTTTTTGAATAGAGGTTTCCTCAACATCTGGATTGAAGTTGATTTTCTCTTGCTTCTTGACATGCTTAATTCCAATAGAATTGGAATGTTGAATTATTTTATCTTCTTAATCATACTAAAAATATTTTTTCTCAAGTTTGTTTTAAAATTTTGCACATCTTTCATGAAGGTAATGCTTATGCTGATTACTTGGCTAACTTTGGTGCCAACTTAACTGAGTTCTCTTTATTTAACAACCAATTTTTGCCTAAACTATAAAAGGGTTTGGATAATTTGAATAATATTGGATTGCCTTATCTCAGATTATAAACTCTTAGCTTGGTTTTTGATGTTCTTTTTCTTTTGGTTACTCCTGGTTAAGCCCTCTTTGGGTTATGGTTATCAACTTATTTTCTCTCTTTGTCCTGAGATGGGTTATGTTTTTGATCTCTTACTTTTAGATTGGTTTTTTTACTACCGGTGGTTATTGTAAGTGTGTTGTTTTAGTTTTTCATCGTGGTTTTCTATCTATATATATTTGGGTGTTTACCATAATTTTCCTTAGCTATTTTTTTATATCCTCCTTTGGTTTGTGTATGGCTATTGTAGTTTTTTTTTTTCTTCTGTGGGTTTTGCCTCTTTCTAGTACTTGCTAACTTACCGAGTTGGATCTGGTGGTTCAGGGTGGCTTTTTTAGTTTTGGATGGTTATTGATTTGGCTATTTTTTTTCATATTCTGTTGTTGACTGATCTGAGGTGGTGTTGGTGGTTTATCTCTAGCTTGATTTTGGCATGGTGAAGGTTATTGATTGTTTGTTATTTTCTCTATTTTCTTAACTAGGGCTTTGTGGTTGGTTTTGTTGATTTTTGTTCTATTTCTTTTGGTTATTTTATTGATCTCCTCCTGTATTGGCCTTCCACTCTTAGCTGTAGGGGCTTTGTGATTGGGTATTGTTCTAGATTAGTTGGTAGAAGGCTATTTTGTGGCTGTTAGTTAGCCTCGGGGGCTGGTGGCTTGGTTGGGTGCCATTATTGTTTTTGTTCCTATTGGATGGCTTGTAGTCTGTCTTATTGGGCATTGTAACTTTTTTCTTTGGCTCGCTATTCTACTTACCTAGATCAGATTTTCTTTTGCCTTGGTTGGGTTTGGTGGCTTCTATCTGCTTCTACCTATTCCCTGGATATATTGGGTGATTTAGACTTGATGACTGTTGTTGGTCTTTAAACTGACTTGGGTTTTCTGCTATTGTGGTGGTTGGCTAGGATGTTATGTTGGCTGGCTAGTTTGGTTGGTTATATTGGCTGGCTGGGTTGGTTGGTGGGGTGGCTATTTTGGCCATTTTTTCTTGCTCCTTTGGTGACTATTATGGTAACCTACTGGTGTTCTTTCTGTGACCTATATTTCTAGTTTCCTTTTTTATTTTTTTCTCTCTTGCAACTAACCCCTTTTTCTTGTTTGGGTGGCAACCTTGTCCCCACCCTTTGCGCTAGGTTGTTATTTTACTAGTTTTTTTCCGCTTTATTGGTGGAGGATATGAGCACTTGTGTTTTCTTTTCTTTTTGTCTTGTTTGGTTTGTTTACCCTTGTCATGATGCTTGCTCCTTTTGATTTTGTTATTCCTTTTTGGTGGTGGCTTTGGTGGTGCTCCTACTATATTGTTGTTATCCCAGATGGTTTGTTGATTATCTGCCTTATTGGGCTTGGTTGTTCTAATGGCTTGGTGGTTGGCTTTTATGTTTGCTATTTGGAGGATTTTGTAGCCTTGCTGGATGATGGACTTTGAATGATGGACTACACAAGGTATGTTGGCTATGGTGGCCTTGATATTTCCCACTCTTTCTTCTTTTGGCTGGTAGTGCTATATGTAATTGTAACCCTTCTTGAAGTTTGATGCTTACATATAGTTGTTGAGATGATTATAATTGAGCTCGAGCCTTTTCTTTTTCTTTTAATCCTTTATTTTACTTTTATGCTTCTTAATTGTACTCATCCTTTCAAAAGTATGTTACAGATTTCTTTTATAGGTTGGGAGAGTCTTGTAGGTGGATCTTGCTGGTATAAGATGGACCAAATGAAGTTTGCTGCTGCTCACATGGATTTTCTGTTGATTTTTTCTTTTTTCTTTCTATCCTTCATTATTGTAATAGTTAGTTTATCTTTTAGGATTTATTGTACCTCTTTGAGCATTAGCATAGAGATTTACCCCATTTAAAGACATTGCACTTTTTCTTTGTGGCAATAAAATTTTCCTATTTTCCCTAATAAAAAAACCCTAAACCCTAAAACCCTAAAACCCTAAACCCTAAACCATAAACCCTAAACCCTAAAACCGTAAAACCCTAAACCCTTAACCCTAATCCCTAAAATCTACAATCTTAAACCTCAAAAATCTAAATCTAAATTAAATAAAACCTAAAAATAAAATAAATAAAAAACCTAAATCTAAATAAAATATACAAAATAAAATAAAATAAAAACCTAAACTAAAACCTAAACCTAAACCTAGACGTAAACCAAAAAATAAAATAAAATAAAAAATAAAATAAAATATAATAAAAAACAAAACTAAAATAAAATAAATAAAAACCTATTGTAAATAAAATAAAATAAACGTAAGAATAAAAAATCTAAATAAAAACAAAACGTAAAATAAAAATAAATAAACTTAAAATAAACTTAAAATAAAATAAAATAAAAACTAAATAAAAACCTAAACCTATAAAATAAACATAAACCTAAAACATAAAAATAAATAAAAATTAAAACTTAATCCTTAAACTAAAAAAAGGAAACCAAAACCTAAAATAAACAAAATAAAATAAACCAAAACCTAAACTAAAATAAACTAAACTAAAATAAATAAAACTTAAACCTAAAATAAACTAAACCTAAACCCTAAACTAAATGAAATAAAATAAACTAAAAATAAACCTAAACCTAAACTAAAAATAAAACATAAAAATAAATCAAAGAAAAAAACCTAAAACCTAAACCTAAAAAAATAAAATAAAAACCTAAACCTAAACCTAAAACTAAAAAAATAAAACCTAAACCTAAAAAATAAAATAAAAATAAAACCAAACTAAAAAATAAGCCTAAACCTAAACCTAAACCTAAAAAGTAAACTAAAATAAAAAAAACTTAAACTAAAATGAATAAACTTAAGATAAATAAAATAAACTATATAAAAATAAAAAATAAAATAAACTAAAATAAATAAAAAATAAACTAAAAAAATAAAAAAAATAAACCTATCAGTTTACCTATTAAAAGAAACCCTAAACCCTAAGCTCTACATCCTAAACCCTAAACCCTAAACCCTAAACCTTAAAACTAACCCTAAACCTTGAACACTAAACCTACAACCCTAAACCCTAAACCCAAAACCATAAACCCTAAACCCTAAGCTACCCCTAAACCCTAACCCTAACCCTAACCCTAAATCCTAAACTAACTCTAAAACCTAAAACACTAAACCATTAACTAACTTTAAACCATAAACCCTAAACCCTAAAAACCCTAAACACTAATGCCTAAACCGTAAACCTTAAACCTTAAACTAACCCTAAAAAGCTAACCCTAAACCCTAAATCATAAAAACTCTCAACCCTAAAGCATAAACACTAAATACTAAACCCTAAACCTTAAACCCTAACCCTAAACACTAAAACCTAAAACCCTAAACCCTAAAACCTTAAACCCTAAACCCTAAATCCTAAACCCTAACAACTAAAAAACCTAAGCCTAAAGTAAATTATACCTAAAAATAAAATAAATACAAAAACCTAAACTTAAATAAAATAAAAAATGAAATAAAATAAAAACCTAAACTAAAACCTAAACCTAAACCTAAAAATAAAATAAAATAGAAAATTAAAATAAACTAAAATAAAATAAATTAAAACGTGAACTAAACTAAAAAATAAAATAAACCTAAGAATTAAAACCTAAATAAAATAAAAACTAAAGGTAAATTAAAAATAAAATAAATCTAAAATAAAATAAAATAAACTAAATAAAAAACCTAAACCTAAAAATATAAACCTAAAATAAATAAAAAATAAAACTCAATCCTTAAACTAAAAATAAAATAAACAAAATAAAATAAACCTAAAACTAGACTTCGATAAACTAAACTAAAATAAATAAGACCTAAAAATAAACCCAAAATAAAAACCTAAATCCTAAAGCTTAAACCATACACCCTAAAATGCTGAAAACTAAACCTAAACTAAAAAAAACTAAAAAATAAAATAAATAAATAAATAAACCAAAATAAAATGAAAAAATAAAATAAAATAAAAACATAAACTAATACCTAAACATAAAACCTCAACCTAAAAATAAAATAAAATGAAAATAAAAACTATACTAAAATAAAATAACTAAAATCCTAAACTAAACTAAAAAATAAAATAAACCTAAAAAGAAACTAAACATAAATTAAAAATAAAATAAACCTACAATAAAATAAAATAAAAACTAGATAAAACCCTAAACCTAAAAAATAAACCTAAAAATTAATAAAAAAACCTAAAACCTAAACCCTAATCTAAAAAAAAACCTAAACCTAAAATAAACAAAATAAAATAAACCTAAACCTAAACTAAAATAAATAAAACCTAAACCTACATTAAACTAATCTTAAACCCTAAACAAAACAAAATAAAATAAACTAAAAATAAACCTAAACCTAAACTAAAAGACAAAATCTAAAAATAAACCTAAAATAAAAAACTAAAACCTAAACCTAAAAAAATAATAAAAACCTAAACCAAAACCTAAAAATAAAAAACTAAAACCTAAGCCTAAAAAATAAAATAAAAATAAAACTAAATTAAAAAATAAACCTAAACTTAAACCTAAACCTAAAAAAAAATAAAATAATAAACTTAAAATAAAAAACTAGACTAAACTAAAACAAAAAAATAAACATAAATAAAAATAAAAAAGTAAATGAAAATAAATAAAAAATAAACTAAATAAACCTAAACCTATCAGTTTACTTAATTTTTTTTTAAAAAAATTCTAAACCCTAAATCCTAAACCCTAAACCCTAAATCTTAAACTCTAAAAGTAAACCCTAAACCTAAATTTAAAGTAACTAAATAAATTAAAAGAATAAACCTAAAACATAAGAATGGGCAGAACCTTTAGAGCAAGAACATCACCGTCAACCAAGCTCATCTAGATCTGGCAGTGGAGGCAAAGGTGGAGGTGACGGTTATCGCAATGGTGGTGGGGTATCTGGAGGTGCTGGTGGATATAGAGGTGGTGGTCAGAGTAGTGGTGGTTATGGAGGCGGAAGGAGTGATGGAGGTTATAGCCATGGTGGTGGCAGAGTGAGAGATCGGGGATATGATGGTTCTGATGGGACCTGGAGAAACTGAAGGATGACTGATCCACCCACGCTATGAACTGGTTTACAAGAGACAGTTCTAGTTTTTAGATTTTGATTTGCTCTATGAGCTCATTTTATATCTATCGCCAGGTCTTAGAAAACTTGGTGTGCTACTTGGTTGATGAAATCAAGAAGAAGAAATGTTGAATCTGAATTTATTCTCAATTAGAAAAAACCAAAAAAATCCAAAACCTTAAACTAAAACCTGAACCCTAAATCTAAAACCTAAACCTAAACCCTAAACCCTAAAACCCTAAACCCTAAACCAAAACCATACACCCTAAACCTTAAACCCTCAACTAAACCAAAACTACAAACCCTAAACCCTAAAAACCTAAAAACCTAAACATAAACTAAATAAAACATAAAATAAAATAAATAAAAAAACCTAAACCAAAATAAAATAAAATATAAAATAAAATAAAACCAAATTTAAAACCTAAACCTAAACCTAAAAAGAAAATAAAAAAAATAAAAATAAAACAAAAATAAAATAAATAAAAACCTAAACTAAACTAAAAAAATAAAAAACCTAAATAAAATAAAAACTAAAAATAAATAAAAATAAAATAAAGCTAAAATAAAATAAATTAATTACATAAGAACCTAAAACAAAAAAATAAACCTAAAAAAAAAATAAAACATAAACCCTAAACCTAAAATAAAAATAAAATAAACATACACTTAAACATAAACTAAAATAAAATAAACTAAAATAAATAAAATCTAAACATAAACCTGAAATAAACTAAACCTAAATGTAAACTTAAACCCGAAATTAAACAAAATAAATTAAAAATAAACCTACACCTAAACTAAAAAATAAAACTTAAAAATAAACCTTAAACCTAAACCTAAAAAAATAAAATAAAAACTTAAACTTAAACCTAAATATAAAAAAAAAACTTAAACATGAAAAATAAAATAAAAATAAAACTACACTAAAAAAATAAACCAAAACCAAAACCTAAAAAATAAACTAAAATAAAAGTCAAACCTAAAATTATTAAACTAACCTAAAAAATAAAAATATACCTAAATAAAACCAAAAATATAATAAATTAAACTAAATAAAAAATAAACTAAATAAATTAAATAAACTTATGACTTTACTTAAAAAAAACAAAAAACAAACTTATCCCTAAACCCTAAACCCTAAACTGTGAACCCTAAACCTTCAATAACCCAAAACCCTAAAATTAATCCTAAACCCTAATCCATGAACCCAAAACCTACAACCATAAAGTCTAAACCCTAAACTCTAAATCGTAAACACTAAAACTTACAACTTACAACCTACAACCCTAAACCCTAAACCCTAAACCCTTAAAAACCTAAAAACTTAAAAATAAACTAAATAGAACCTAAAAATAATATAAATAAAAAAATTTTGAACATAAATAAAATAAAATAAAATAGAAAACTAAATTAAAACCTATACTTAAGCCAAAACCAAAACCTAAACCCAAACTAAAATGTAAAAATAAAATAATATTAAATAAAAAATAAAAACTAAAATAAAATAAAATAAATAAAAACCTAAACTAAATTAAAAAATAAAAAAAAACCTAAAAATAAAAAACCTAAATAAAATAAAAACTAAACATAAAATAAAAATAAAATAAACCTAAAATAAAATAAAATAAAATAAAATGAAAACTAAATAAAATCATAAACCTAAAAAATAAACTTAAAAAGTTAAATAAAAAATAAATAAAAAATAAAACGTAAACCCTAAACTAAAAAAATGTAAACCTAAAAAAAGAAAATAAATTAAACCTAAAACTAAACTATAATAAACTAAAATAAAATAAATAAAATCTAAACCTAAACCAAAAATAAACTAAACCTAAACCATAAACTAAATAAAACAAAATAAACTAAAAAAACCTAGACCTAAAATAAAAAATAAAACCTAAAATAAACCTAAAATAAAACCTAAAATCTAAAACTAAAAAAATAAAATAAAAACCTAAACCTAAACCTAAACCTAAACCTTAAAAAAAACTAAACTAAAAAATAAACCTAAATCTAAAAAAGAAACTAAAATTAACAAAACATAAATTAAAATAAATAAACCTAAAATAAATAACTAAACTAAATAAAAATAAAAATAAACCTAAATAAAAATAAAATTAACTTAAAGAAATAAAATAAATAAATTAAATAAATGGAATAAACCTAGACCTTCTAATATACTTAATTGAAATAAAATAAAAATAAAAAAAAATCAAGGAAAAAATTTTTAAAAAAACCCTGACCCTAAACCCTAAACCCTAAAACTAACCATAAACCCTAAACCCGAAGCTTTACAAACCTAAACCTAAACTAAATAAAACCTAAAAATAAAATAAATAAAAAACATAAACCTAAATAAAATAAATAAAATAAAATAAAATAAAAGCCTAAACTAGAACTTAAACATAAACCTAAACCTAAACGTAAAAATAAAATAAAATATAAAATAAAAAATAAATAAAAATAATATAAATAAATACCCAAACTAATCTAAAAAATAAAATGAACCTAAAAATAAAAAACCTAAATAAAAAAAACTAAATGTAAAATAGAAATAAAATATACCTAAAATAAAAATTAAATAAAAACTTAAACCTAAAAACTAAACATAAAAGTAAATAAAAAATAAAACCTAAACCTTAAACTAAAAAAATAACTTAAACCTAAAATAAACAAAATAAACTAAACCTAAACCTGAACTAAAATAAACTAAACTAAAATAAAAAATATATAAACCTAAAACCTAAAATAAACTAAAAATAAAACTAAACCTAAACTAAAAAAATAAAAATTAAAAAGAAACCTAAAATAAAAACGTAAAACCTAAACAAAAAATAAAATAAAATGAAAACCAAAACCTAAACCTAAAATTAAAAAATAAAACCTAAACATAAAAAATAAAATAAAAATAAAAGTAAACTAAAATATAAACATAAACCTAAACCTAAACCTAAACCTAAACCTTAAAAATTAACTAAAATTAAAAAACCTAATAAAAATAAATAAACCTAAAATAAATAAACTAAACTAAATAAAAATAAAAAATCAACCTAAATAAAAAAAAAATAAACTAAAATAAATAAAAAGTAAACTGAATAAACTAAATAAACCTAAATCTACCGGTTTACTTAATTTTTTTTAAAACCCTAAACCCTAAATCCTAAACCATAACCCTAGATCCTAAACCCTAAACCCTAAACCCAAAATCCTAAAACTAACCCTAAACCTACAACCCTAAAACTGCAAGCGTAAATCCTAAACCCTAAACTAACAATAAACCCTAAAACCTAAACCCTAAATCTTAAACCCTAAATCATAAAAACCCTAAACCCTAAAGCCTAAACCCCAAACCATAAAATAACCCTAAATCCTAAACTCTAAACCCTAACCCTAAACTGTAAAACCCCAAACCTTAAAACCCTAAACCCTAAACCCTAATCATAAACCCTAAAAACATAAACCTTAAACCCTAAAACCTAACCCTAAACCCCAAAATCTAAAACTATACCTAAAGTAACAAAATAAATTAAAAAATAAACCTAAACTCTAAAACCTAATAAACCTAAACCTTAAGAATGGGTAGAACAATGATGGCATAAATAATCACTATTAACCAGGCTCAGTCTAGGTCTGGTGGTGGAGCCGAAGGCAGAGACGACGGTCAATGCAGTGGTGGTGGTGGATCTGGAAGTGTTGTTGGATATGGAGGTGGTGGTCGAAGCAGTGGTGGCTATGGAGGCAAGAGGAATGATAGAGGTTACAACACTGGTGGTGGCAGAGGGGAGAGATGAGGAATATGATGGTGGATCCCGTAACTCAAGAGGCCATGGTGGTTCTGATGGGAACTGGAGAAACTGAAGAATGATCGATCTGATCTGCTGCTTATGGAACTGTGTCTTTACAGTAGAGTCTGTTCTAGTTATCTAGGCTTTTTGATTTGCTCTAAGCATGCTCATTTTTGATTTATGTCATCGCTTGTGTCTTAGAAAACTTGGAGAGTTACTTTGTTGATGAAATCGAAAAGAAGAAATATTGAATTTGAATTTGTTCACTGTTAAGAAAAAAAACAAAAACCCTAAACCCTAAACTAAAACTTAAACCCAAAACCTTAAAACCCTAAACCATAAACACTAAACCCTAAAGTTTAAACCCTAAACCCTAAACCCTCAACCCTAAACTACAAACCCTAAACCCCAAACCCTCAACTAAACCTAAACCGTAAACCCTAAAATGCTAAAATCCTAAACCTAAACTAAATAAAACCTAAAAATAAAATAAATAAATAATCAAAAATGAAAGTAACATAATAAAATATAATATAATAAAAACCTAAACTAAAACCTAAACCTAAACCTAAACCTAAACCTAAACTTAAACCTAAAAAGAAAATAAAAAAAATAAAAACTAAACTAAAATAAAATAAATAAAAACCTAAACTAAACTAAAAAAATAAAAACCCTAATTAAAATAGAAACTAAACATAAAATAAAATGAAAATAATCCTAAAATAAAAACCAAATAAAAACTTAAACCTAAAAAATAAACCTAAAAATAAAACTTAAAAATAAATAAAAAATAAAACTTAAACCTAAACTATAAAAAAACCTAAATCTAAAATAAAAATAAAATAAATCTAAACTTAAACCTAAACTAAAATAAACTAAACTAAAAATAAATAAACCTAAACCTAAACCTAAACCCAAAATAAAATAAAATAAACTAAAAATAAACCTAACCCAAAACTAAAAAATAAAACCTAAGAATAAACCAATAATAAAAACCTAAACCCTAAACCTAAAAAATAAAAAAAAAAACCTAAACCTAAACATAAAAATAAAATATAAAACCTAAACATGAAAAATTAAATAAAAATAAAACTAAACTTAAAAAATAGTACTAAACGTAGCCTTAAAAAAGTAAACTAAAATAAAAATGTTAACTAAGATAAATAAACCTAAAATAAAATAAAAATAATCCTAAATAAAATAAAATAACAAAATAAACTAAAATAAATAAGAAATAAACTAAATAAACCTAAACCTATGACTTTACTTAATTTTTTTTAAAAAGAACTTTAACCGTAAACCCTAGACCCTAAATCTTAAAATCCTAAACCATAAACCCTAAACCCTAAAGCCTAAACCGTAAGCCCTAAACACTAAAATCCTAAACCCTAAATCGTAAACCATAAAACCCACAACCCACAACCCTAAACTTTCTCCCCCTAACCATAAACCCTAAACCCTAAAAAACATAAAAAATTAAACCTAAACTAAATAAAATCTAAAAAAATAAAAAATAAAAAACCTAAATCTAAATAAAATAAAAAATAAAATAAAATAAAAACCTAAATGAAAACCTAAACATAAAACTAAATCTAAACCCAAACCTAAATGTAAAAATAACATAAAATAAAAAATAATAATTAAACTAAAATAAGAAAAAATAAAAACCTAAACTAAACTAAAAAATGAAATAAACATAGAAATAAAAAAAAATAATAAAAAATAAATAAACTTAAAATCAAAATAAAATAATCCTAAAATAAAACAAAATAAAAACAAAATAAAAACCTAAACCTAAAACATAAACCTAAAAATAAAATAAAATAATCAATCAAAAATAAAACCTAAACCCTAAACTAAAAAAAGCGTAGACTTAAAATAATGAAAATAAAATCAACCTAAACCTAAACTAAAATAAACTAAACTAAAATATATAAAACTAAATCTAAACCTAAAATAAACTATACCTAAACCCTAAACTAAATAAAATAAATTAAATTAAAAATAAACTAAACCTAAACTAAATAGTAAAACCTAAAAATAAACCTAAAATAAAAATCTAAAACCTAAACCTGAAAAAATATAATAAAAACATAAACCTAAACTTAAAAATAAAAAATAAAACCAAAAGCTTAAAAATAAAATAAAACAAAATTAAACTAAAAAATATGAATAAACCTAAACCTATACCTAAAAATAAACTAAAATAAAAAACCCAAATTAAAATAAATAAACATAAAATAAATAAACTAAACTAAATAAAAATAAAAAATAGACCTAAATAAAAAATGAAATAAACTAAAATAAATAAAAAATGTAATAAACAAAATAAACCTAAACTCATCGATACTTAATTTAAAACCTAAATGCTAAACCCTAAACCCTAAAAAACTTAAACTAACCCTAAATCTTAAACCCTAAACCAAAACTAAACCCTATCCCTATCCCTACACTCAAAACCCTAAACCCTAAACCCTAAACCCTAAACCCTAAACCCTAGACCCAAACTTTAAACCCTAAACCCTAAAACCCCAAACCATAAAACCCTAATCCCTAAACCCTAACCCTAAACCCTAAAAGCATAAACCTTAAAACCCTAAAACCTAAACTCTAAACCCTAAACTCTAAGCCTAAACCCCAAACCCTAAACCTAAACTTGAAGTAATTAAATAAATTAATAACTAAACCTAAGCCCTAAATTTTAATGAACCTAAACCCTAAGAATAGGTAGAACTTTGACAGAACATCACCCCACCGCCCGCTTAGATCAAGGTGGAGGCAATGGTGGAGGCAGTTATCATAAGGTGGTCATGGATGTGGTGGATTTCGAGGTGGTGGTTACCAAGGAGAGGAGAATGAGGTTACACAGTGGTGGCAAAGGCAGATCGTGGGATATGATGGTGGATCCCACTACACGAGAGGCTAGGGTGGTTCTGATGGGAACTAGAGAAACTTAAGAACAGCCTATCCGATCAGCTACTTATGAAGCTATGTCTTTATAGTAGAGATGGTTCTAGTTATCTAGGCTTTTTGATGTGCTCTATGCATGCTCATTTTTATCATTGTCGTCATTTATATCTTAGAAAATATGGTGTGATACTTGATTGATGAAATCGAAAAGAAGAAATGTTGAATATGTATTTCTTCACTATTAAAAAATATCAAAAATCCTAAACCCCAACTAAAACCCAACCATTAAAACCTAAACCCTAAACCCTAAAAACCCTAAACCTTAAACCCTAAACCCTAAAAAAACCCTAAGGCCTAAACCCTATACCCTAAACCCCAAATCATAAACCCTAAACCCTAAACCCTAAACCCTAAACCCTAAACCTTAAACCCTCAACTAAACCTAAACCCTAAACCCTAAACCTTAAAAAGCTAAAAACTTAAACCTAAACTAAATAAAACCTAAAAATAAAATAAATAAATAACCTATACTAATTTAAAATAAATAAAATAAAATAAAAACCTAAATTAAAACCTAAACCTAAACCTAAACTTAAACCTAAAAAGAAAATAAAAAAAATGATAACTAAACTAAATTGAAATAAATAAAAATGTAAGCTAAACTAAAAATAGAAAAAACCTAAATAAAATATAAACTAAGCCTAAAAAAATTAAAAATAAATAAAAACTAAATAAAAACCTAAACCTAAAAAATAAACCTAAAAATAAAACCTAAAAATAAATAAAAAAAACTTAAATCATAAACTAAAAAGAATCTAATCCTAAAATAAAAATAAAATAATCCCAAACTTAAACTAAAACTAAAATAAACTAAACTAAAATAAATAAAACCTAAACTTAAACTTAAAATAACTACACCTAAACCTAAGCCTAAGCCCTAAATAAAATATAATAAACTAAAAATAAACCTAAAGCTAAACTAAAAAAATAACACCTAAAAATAAACCTAAAATAAAACCTAAAACCTAAACCTAAAAAAATAAAATAAAAACATAAACTAAAACATAAAAAATAAAAATAAAACCTAAACATAAAGAAAAAAATAAAAATAAAACTAAACTAAAAAATAAACTTAAACCTAAACCTAAAAAATAAACTAAAATGAGAAACTTTAACTAAAATAAATAAAACTAAAATAAATAAATAAAATTAAATAAAAATAAAAATAAGCCTAATAAAATTAAAAAATAAAATAAACTAAAATAAATAAAAAATAAACTAAATAAACTAAATAAACCTAAACTATGATTTTAATTTATTTAAAAAAATACCTAGCCCTAAACCCTAAAACTAACCATAAACCATAAACATATAACCCTTAACCCTAAACCTTAAAACCCTAAATCTTATACCCTAAACCCTAAAGCCTAAAGCCTAAACCCTAAACCCCAAAGCCTAAAGCCTAAAACCCTAAACCCTAAACCCTAAACCCTAAAATCTAAACCCTTAACCCTAAACCCTAAACCCCAAGCCTTAAACCCTAAACTATAAACCCTAAAAAACCTAAAAAATTAAACCTAAACTAAATAAAACATAAAAATAAAGTAAAAAATGCTAAACCTAAATACAATAAAATAAAAATCTAAACTAAAACCTAAACCTATACCAAACCTAAACTTAAACCTAAACCTAAACCTAAACATGAAAACAAAATAAAATAAAAAATAAAAAATAACTAAAATAAAATAAACAAAACCTAAAATAAACTAAAAAATAAAATAAACCTAAAAAAACCTAAATAAAATAAAAACTAATTGTAAAATAAAAATAAAATAAACCTAAATAAAATAAAATAAAAACTAAATAAAAACCTAAACCTAAAATATAAACCTAAAAATAGAACCTAAACCCTAATCTAAAAAAAGAAACCTAAACCTAAAATAAATAAAATAAAATAAACTTAAACCTAAACGAAAATAAACTAAACTAAAATAAATAAAACCTTAACCTAAAATAAACTAAACCTAAACCCTTAACTAAATAAAATAATATAAACTAGAAATAAACCTAAAATAAAAACCTAAAACCTAAACTTAAAAAATAAATTAAAAACCTATACCTAAATCTCAAAATAAAAAATAAAA
The DNA here is from genome assembly GCA_021442155.1 of Cymbidium sinense. Taxonomy (NCBI): domain Eukaryota; kingdom Viridiplantae; phylum Streptophyta; class Magnoliopsida; order Asparagales; family Orchidaceae; genus Cymbidium; species Cymbidium sinense. Next base: position 271,844,488 of record CM038215.1, read on the forward strand.
CCTAAACCTTAAAGATAAAGTAAAAATAAAATTAAACTAAAAAATAAGCATAAACCTAAACCTAAACCTAAAAAATAAACTAAAAGAAAAAACCTAAACTAAAATAAATAAACATAAAATAAATAAACTAAACTAAATAAAAATAAAAAAATAAAGTTAAATAAAAACAAAAATAAAATAAATTAAAATAATTAAAAAATAAACTAAATTAACTTGAACCTATCAGTTTACTTGTGTTTTTTTAAAAAAAAACCCTAAGCCCTATACCCTAAAACCTAAACCCTAAATCCTGAACCTAAAACCTAAACTATAAAATTCTAAAACCCTAAGCATAAACCATAAAGTCAAAAATGCTTAACCTTAAACCCTAAACCCTAAACCTAAACCCTAAACCCTAACCCTAAACTAAACCCTAAATGTAAACCTAAAGTAACTAAATAAATTAAAAAATAAACCTAAACCATAAAATGGGCGTAACACTAGGGAACATCACCATCAACCAAGCTGCTAGGTCTCATGGAGGCAAAGGTGGAGGCTGGTTATCGCGTGGATGTTGGTGAGGTGGATATGGAGGTGGTGGTCAAGCAATGGTGGTTATGGAGGTGGGAGGTGATGAGGTTATAGCCATGGTGGTGGCGGAGGGAGAGATCGAGGATATGATGGAGGATCCCGCTACTAGAAAGGCTGGGGTGGTTTTGATGGGAACTGGAGAAACAGAAGAATGGTCGATCCAATCTGATGCTTATGGAATTGTGTCTTTATAGTAGAGACGGTTCTAGTTATCTAGGGTTTTTTATTTGCTCTATGTGTGTTTCATTTTATCTACCTTGTGTCTTAGAAAACCTAGGTGCTACTTGGTTGAAGCAAGCAAAAAGAAGAAATGTTGAATTTGAATTTATTCTCTATTAAAAAAAACTTAAACCCTAAACTAAAACTTAAACCCTAAACCTAAAACCTAAACCCTAAACCCTAAACCCTAAAACATAAACCCCAAACCCTAAACCCTAAACTAACCCTAAACACTAAACCCTAAACCCTAAAAAGCTAAAACCCTAAACTAAACTAAAACCTAAAATAAAATATATTAAAAAACCTAAACTAAAATAAAAAATAAAAAAATAAAATAAAAACATAAACCTAAACCTAAAAAAAGAAAATAAAATAAAAATAAAAACTAAACTAAAATAAAATAAATAAAAACCTAAACTAAACTAAAAAAATAAAAAACCTAAAAAAATTAAAAGTAAACCTAAAATAAAAAATAAACCTAAAATAAAATAAAATAAAAACTAAATAAAAACCTAAACCTAAAAATAAATAAAAATAATACCTAAACCCTAAACAAAAAAACCTAAACCTAAAATAAGAATAAAATAAACCTAAACCTAAACTAAAATAAACTAAACTAAAATAAATAAAATAAAACCTAAAAAAAATTAAACCTAAACCTAAACCTAAACTAAATAAAATAAACCTAAACCTAAACTAAAAAAATAAAACCTAAAAATAAACCTAAAAAAAACCTAAAACCTAAAACTAAAAAAATATAAAGAAAACATAAACCTAAACCTAAAAATAAAAAATAAAACCTAAACCTAAAAAGTAAAATAAAAATAAAACTCCACTAAAAAATAAACCTAAACTTAAAAAATAAACTAATATAAAAAACCCAAACTAAAATAAATAAAACAAAAATAAATAAACTAAACAAAAAAATAAAAAAGTAAATAAAAATAAAAAATTCAATAAATTCAAATAAATGAAAAATAAACTAAACAAACCTAAACCTATCGGTTTACTTAATTTAAAAAAAACCTTAAAATAAACTAAACCCTAAACCCTAAACCCTAAACCCTAAACCCTAAACCCTAAAGCTAAACCCTAAACCTAAACCTAAACCCTAAACCTAAAACCTAAACCTAAACCTAAACCTAAACCCTAAACCCTAAACCCGCTATTCATATTTAAGGTTACTCTATTAGACCTAAAATTACTGATCTAGCTATTAATAGGTGCTAGTTACTGATTGGCTTTCATCACTATGGGGTGTTTTCCTTGCCTTGATGTTTCATCAGGGTTTTTGTTGGCTATTCATTCTCATGCTATGGTGGAATACTTAGATGCTTTCTTACAAGGGATTGGTGGCATCCCTTGAATAGTGTTTCCTTTCATTCTAGAGTGTATTTTGCTATTGCTTGGTATGTGGTATTAAAGATCATATGATTTTCATCGGCACCTTCCCCAAGTATGTAAGCTATGATGATGGATGATTTCACTCATAATTTTTGGTAGTAGCACTTGTGATGTAACCCTTCCTTTGAAGTTTGATGCTCATGTTTGCGCCCATTCTACTGGACTGAGCTTTCCTTCACACACTTCTCTAAATTCTCTCACACTTTCATTTATTTTTAGTTAATTTTGTTTGTATCTCTTTATGCTAATTCCTTCTTCTAGGTATAGGTTTGTGTTCCTTATAGGTTCCTTCTATGGAGGTGGCAAATACTTCTCTCATCTTCTCAAGCTTGAAGCTTGTCCTCTAGCTTTTCTTTTTTGCTACTTTTGTATCTCTTACTATTTTTCTTTTGCTTTTCTTTTCCTTTATTTTATTTTGTACTTAGATAGGGGATTCACTCTCTAGGCTGATTATAGCTATTTGAGCAATATTTCTTGAGTTTATCCCCTATTAAGGATATTGTAACCCCCCTTTTTGTGGCAATAAAATTCCCTAAGGTTCTATAAAAAAATCTCCTAAACCCTAAAACCTACAATCCTAAACTTTAAACCCCAAATCCTAAACCTGAACCCTAAACCTTAAACTAACCCTAAATCCTAAACTAATCCTAAAGCCTAAGAATGGGTAGAACCTTGACGATAGAACATCACCGGCCTACTAGGCTCAGATCCAGGTGGTGGTGAAGGGAGGCTTATCACAGTGGTGGGGAATGAGGTGGATATGGAGGTGATTGTTGGAGCAAGAAGTTATGGAGGTGGAGGAGCGATGAAGGCTAAACTGGTGGTGGCAAGGGAGAGATCATGGATATGATGGCAAAATCCGCTACTCAAGAGGGTGGGGAGGTGATGGGAACTGAGAAATTAAAGAATAGTCGATCCGATCTACTACTTATGGAATTGTATAAAGATGGTTCTACTTATCTAGGATTTTTTATTTGCTCTATGGGTGATCATTTTTATCAATGTCATCTTATGTCTTAGAAACTTGCTACTTGGTTGATGAAATCAAAAAGAAGAAATGTTGAATTTGAATTTGTTGTTAAAAAAACCTTAAACCAAACCCTAAACCCTAAACCTTAAATCCTAAACTAAAACTTAAACCATAAACCTAAACCAATAAAACCCTAAACCCTAAACTAAACTCTAAACCTTAAACCCCTAAACCTAAAACCCTAAACTCTAAACACTAAACCCTAAACCTAAATCTTAAACCCTAAATCTAAACCTAAATCTTATACCTAAACCCTTAATCAAAAACCCTAAACCAAACTAAACCTAAACCCTAAACTAAACCTAAACCTAAACTAAAAAAACCTAAACCTAAAACCTAAACCTAAACCTAAATCCTAAACCCCAAACCTAAACTAACCAACCCTAAACTAACCTTAAAACCTAAACCTTAAATCTTGAATAAAGATGTCATTAGAGTAGATCTAGAAATGACCTAATCCTAACATAGTTATGAAAGAAAATGTCTTCAAGAGACTTCCTTGACTATTAGAGATTTGAATACCCAAAACCCTAACCCTAAATCATATTATAATACCATATATTATATATAAGCATCATATATTTGAGCATGTAGTGATGTTTTTGGAGGTTATAAGATGTTTTGAAATGTTTTAGTATATTATGGTATTGTGCTATATAGTCTATATTAATATAAATCATAAAAATATTGATTTAATAAATCAGATGATGAAATTTGTTTTATGTGAAGTGGGAATTAGGTTGTAGTACCAAAGGTTATACCACTTGTAGTCTAAAATGTAAGATTTTATGTTCAAAATAAATATTATATGTTGTAGCATAGTATAACATCATATATCATAATATATTGAACACATTTTAAATTCTTTTAGTATTTTACAATCATGCAATCGAGCCCATATTTATAAAAAATTTAAACTTTAAAATGGTGGAATTTGGCCAAATTCATAATAGGTAGAGCATGGCATCATAATATATTATTTCAATTTAAAATATGTAAGTGATATGACTAAAATATATATTTTTTTATTGTTTAGACTAATTTTATGATTTTTATCATAAGTAATCCCTTGTGATGTGATATGCAATATAATATAATATAATATGTATAGTGTATTATAATATAGGATGCCATAACATAGTGTAGCATCATTATAGCATACTATTGTGTATTACTACTTGTTGTTTAGCATATTTTAGTTTGTTATAGTAAGATGTAGTTGAGTTTGTACCGGTATAATTTATTAAAATACGTGATTTATAGAGATGATGGGATTTGACCAAATTTAAGGTAAGCTTTAGGAAACATCACTTGGGTGTGCTATGGTGTGTCATTTAATCAAAAGAATGGAATTTTGCATCCAAAATAAATTTTTATTTTTCAACCAAATTGTAGAAATTTTTTGCTTAAAGTGATTCATTTTAAGGTGTAATGTAAGATAATATATTATATGAAAGTTTATTATTAAAATATAATGTACATAATAATATAACTTCACATATATATGAATGTGGTGGTGTGTTACTAAATGTTATTGTGCATTTTAGTATGTTTTAATTTTGTTATAATACATTGGGTCAAAACTCACAAAAATGTTAATTTGAAGGTTGAGATGGAAGGATTTGGCCAAATTCACAGAGCACACTAAGAAGCAACACCAAAATTATGCTATTTTGTACCACTTCTAATAGAAAATTAATAATTTTACATCCAAATGAACATTATCTATATTTTGAGAAAATTTTGTTATTTGTTCCTTTTAAGTGATTAATAAGGTGTAATGTTTGACAATATATTATATTATAGAAAATTATAATATTACATCATACATTATAATATAATATAGTGTGCTAATTCACACTATAATATGTTTAGCATGATATTGTATAGTTAGTTTGAGATTGCACCATCACCAATCATAAAATGTTAATTACAATGTTAAGATGATGTAATTTGAATGAATACATTGTTAGGATTTTGATTTGAAGTATTAAAGGTGTGCATAAGAGAAAAAATAAGATTTGTTGAGAATTCCATGTCAAGGACAGATAGGGAGATTAGATCAAACATGCATTGGACATGACATGTGAGGGTCTATGTTGAGGGCATAAAAAGAAAATCATTGGGGATAAGGTTTGAATTTGATTGGAAAAATGATCCGTTGGGCATAAAATCTATAATCACCAGATTAAGATGAATTGACTTTATTTGTTTTGTTTTAATTGATGTGGAGGCATATCACTAGAGATATGGGCTCAGTCCCATGGGATTGGGTATATGAACCTTCCACTAAGCGGGTTCTTGTCTCTGGGGATTAGGATTTGAGTTTGATTTCATAGATTTTTTTGGGGATATATACACTGGGGATAAAAATTTGTTTGGATTTTTTTGATTTGTACTCTACTGGGGGAGTTGGTTTAAGTTGGCTCCACTAGAGAGGTTGGTTTTGAATTTAATTTGTGTGCTTGACTTGTTTATATATTATTTGGGGCTCTATTGGGAAGAAGGGTTTGATATAACTCCACTGGGGAAAATCATATGGTTTTAATTTAATCTGAGTTAATTTATGGACCATGTGTGATAGACCCTTGAGAAGGGCTATATCATGACCTACCTTAGGTTTACAAATCTAAAGGATAGTCTCTTGGTAGGGTAGCTAACCAACCTGGGTTGCCTTTTTTTGTGTGCTATGCTTAAGAAGGTGTAGCAAACTTACATCTTCCAAAGAGGAACAACCTGGGGTGACTGTTGGATGCACAACAAATTGAACCTAGAGACTATTAGTGAGTGAATACCCACAGGGACTTATGTCAACTCAAAATATTAATAATTTTATCTTAATTTCATGTGATTTGATATTTTTTGTTTGGTTTAGTTTGATTACTAATTGAGGTCATATCCACTAGGGATGTGAGCTCGGTCAAATTTGATAGATTTAATTTATGGACCATGTCTGGGGATGGAATGAAGGCTATATCCTATCTAAATTTACATCAAAAAAAGTCTGGCCATGGGGTAAAGCTAGCCAGCCTAAAGGGTTGCCTTTCTATGTGCAACGCCTGTGCTAGGAAGAAGGCATAGCCAACTTTCATCTTCTAAAGTGGGGAATAACCGCTGGGGTGACGTGTTGGTAGCATAATAAATCAAACTTGACATATGCACGACTGCTGAGTGAATGTCACTGGGGATTTATATCAATTCAAGAGTAGTCAAATGATTCCTATAGGGAGTTTCACTGACACTGCCTTAAAGATAAGATACATGAGAGAAAATGGGGAGGTATCCTCTAATCCACAAGTGAATATATATTTTATTTATATGCATGGACCCATTATGCGAGGGACCACACTAAAAGGGGCTATGTCTTAACCTATCTCAATTTACTAAACTTAGGAGAATCGCATCCATAGATGGATTCTCCAACACAGGGTGGTTACTATGAAAGGGGAACTATCCAATCGATAGGTACCTTGTTTAAATGGGATTACAAAGATGTAAAACCAAATATAGTGCCACAGAATCTTTGTTAGGCGTTATCTTGAGCCTTTAAAAGTAAGCCTATAGGTGTGCGGTGGCCAACTCAAGGAGAAAGCATGGCACTTACATCTTCCATGAGTGGTGTTTCTAGTAGAACCAACCTTAAGTATCCATCAGCATGAGTGGTGTATCCAACAGCATAGTGAGAACCAACCAACCTAAGGTGGACATTGGTGTGCAACGATCAACTAGAAAGAAAGCATGTAGTCTTACAACTTTTCAAGAAGAATTGATCATCGTGATAGTCTATGTCATCAGATGCTATCGACTAGGCGACTACTAGGGGAGCCTCAGGAAGGATGGACTAGAAAGTAGTAGTTAGGAGGGAAAGAGCCACTAGGGGACTTATCCTAAACCTCAAATATACTTGGACCTTTGCTGCAAGGCTAATCTAAGAAAAAAAGCATAGTAGACTCACATCCTCCTAAATAAAGACAACATGAGGTAGCATACCAACCATGCAGTAAGGCCTACAAAACTAATAAGTGCTCATCAGTGTGCAGGGGCCAAGTAAGGAAGGAAAGCATAGCAGACTTACTTCCTCCAAAGCTAGAAGTACACTAGGGTAACACACTAGCAAGGTAGCATATCTTCCTGACCTAGAGCAGCTACTAAGTGAATGCCGCTGGGGGAATTATCTCAATTCAGAGTAGCCCGAGATAAAAGATCTGTGTTTATTTTATATGTTTGTTTATAGTTTGTGTTTGTGTTGTGTCAATGAAGGATATGATGCTGCTCGGGTTCCCTACACCTACCCTAAGAACATCATGGTGGATTCACAAATAAGAATACTTTCAACATGGAAGAGATTGAATTAGAAATGAAATTTTCATTGATGATTATTATTTTAAAGCAAGATTTATAATATTTTGTTAAGTCCATTAGTTGGAAGCATTGGGCTCTCTCCCTTATGATTAATATGCTACTAAGATCCTCATTGGTAGGCCATCTCTATGGAAAAGGGCCTTCCCAATTTGGTTCAAACTTACCTCCCATCTTACAAAGGGCAACAATCAGTCTCCTTAGAACTAAAATAAGCTCTCCAACTTGAAAAGCTCTAGGACAGACTAACTTATTATGAGGTTGAATTATTTTAGCTTTCTACAACTCAAGCTTTTGGCATGCCCGCAATTGTATCTCCTCAAAACCTTGAAGCTCTTCTAACTGTAACTTGGTGCTCTACTCTATTATGATCTTGCTACCCACAGCTATTCTTTGTGATGGGAGTTGGACTTCTAATGGTTGAGAACAGACATACAAGGAGAAAGGAGTAGACTAAGTTGGAGTTCTATATATTGCGGTAGGCCACAAGGCTTCAACTAATTGCTCATATTTACTATTGTTGTCAAGTGTCATCTTTAGTATTTGGAAGAGGTTGAAGTCATCCACTAAGTCATTAACCCTCTAGTAGTTGGTGGTAGAATATCTCCATTCTATGTTGTGTCTCCAGGAAAAGTTACTGATCTCTGTGAACTTGAATGTAGTTCCATTATCAGATATATTTCATCAAGGCACTCCGAACCTATATACGATATGGTTCTTAAAAAATTGGAGGGCATCTTTTGTGACCTCTCTAAATCATCATTTGGAAAAGTAATCAGTAATAGCTAAGATGACACAATGACCCATGGAAGAAGGAGGATTAATCAGAGCTACTATGTTGGTACCCCAACACTCGAATGGCCATGATGCCAATGTAGGATGTAGAATGTTGGATGATTGGTGTAGGACCACACTGTGTATTTGATATTGGTGGCATCGCCTAATCATATCCATGCAATCTTTGATCATCTAGATGTATCCTAGTCTCTTGATCTTGGCTTTCATCTTGAGAATTAATTGGCTCCATAATCATGAGTGTGCCTTATCTATGGGATTTATGTTTTTCTAAACAATGTAACCACATATGATCGAAAGACTATCAGTACAAGACACCATCGACAAGAGTGTAACAAAGAGTTCACTGCTTCATCTGATGGGCTTGGGACTTCTCTTGAGGTAGTTTTCTTTTATTTATGTAATCAATGAATGGCTGCCTCCAATCTAACTCCTCGTCCTTCTTGGCAATGGCAACCTTCCCTTCAAGAGAGCACTTTTTGATGAGTTAAATATTAATAAGGGAAAATACTTGTCTATTTGGGACCTTTTTTTTGATATGAACTCATCTTCTAGACATGCCATCTCCTTGGCAATCTTGGCTAAAGCATACGTTATGGAATTCTCTGCTCGAGGAATCTTATAAATGGTAACCTCTAAGATTTGGGCCATAACTCCATGGTGGTGTACTTGGGTGATGGAGCTTGGGCTTTATAACCTTATAGGAACCAGCGATTTGGTTGATAACTAGATGAGAATCCTTGAAGATATTGATGATCTAGATGTTTAATGTAACGGCTAACTCCAGACCAAAAATTAGATCCTCATATTGGGCTTTGTTGTTGGTGCAATGATTGGACAGATGATATGGGAATCTCATCACATCGATGTCCAGAGTTAAGAGAACTATTCCTACGCTTACCTTTCTTAGAATAGTAGATTGTGGTACTTCTCCTATTTGAGAAGAAGTCGCACCATCAAAGTACATCTCCAAATGGTGAATGCTAGTATCTCATAAGTTCATTATTTGTTCATCGGGGAGATCATCACTAAGTACAAAGTCAGCAGGAAGTGGGTGTGCTGCTAAGAAATCCACTAGCGCTTGTCCTTTCAGTGCACGGGAGGGGGGGTATGAAGGTAATGCCAAATTATGACCATCGTGCTAGCCGTCCGAATAGTATTAGTCATGTCATGAGATACTGTAGTGGATTGATCCTAGAGATTAAGTTCACTTTATGATGAAGCATGTAGTGGTGTAACTTTTGGGATGCAAAGATTAAAGCTAGGCAATGCTTCTCAATGGGTGGATAATTAGCTTTAGTGGGGATTAGATGACGGTTGAGATAGTAGAGTGCAGTTTCCTTCCCTTCGTCATTGGCTTGGGACAACAAAGCACCAAGGGAGTTATCTAACACAACAATGTATAGTTTGAGTGGCTTTCCCAGGTAGAGGCTACTAGAACCAACAAAATCATCAAGTAATACTTGATGGCTTTGAAGGCATGTTCACACTTGTCATCCCACTTGAACTTGGCATCATTTTTGGCAAGTGCTAAGAATGGCTGACATCTTCCCGATAAGTTGGATATAAAGCGTCTTAGATATGCCAACCACCCTTGGAATGATCTTAGTTGAGTTAAACTTTTAAGGGGTGGCATTTCTAATATTGCCTTGATCTTCTCCAGATCGATTTTGATTCCCTGGTGTCGAACAATAAAATCTAAGAAATTTTCTTGAAGCTACTCCGAATGCTCAATTCAAGGTGTTCATTTTGAGGTTAAATTATCTTAACTATTCAAAAAATACTCTCAAGTCAAAGAGATGGTCTTTCTTTTCTCTACTTTTGACCACGAGATCATCGACATAGCACTCAACTTGATGATGAATGAGTTTGTCAAAGATTCGAGTCCTAGCCCTCTAGTATGTAGCACCGGCATTTTTAAGGTTAAAAGATATGACCTTATAGTAATAGATTATGATCGAGGTTCTAAAAGTAATGTTTCTTTCATCTTCAAGGGCCATCTTTATTTGGTTATATCGAGATAAGTCATCCATGAAATAGAAGACTACATGAAATTTGGCATTGTCCACCATCAGCTTTGAGATTAGTACTAGAAATTCATCTTTTGGACATTTCTAAAATTGACGCATATATTAATTTGGCCATTCATTTTCTTAACTTCAATGACACTAGCTAACCAGGTAGGGTATTTTTCTTCCCAGATGAAGCCAACATCGATGAATTTCTTCAATTGAAAACTGACCTATTGTTTTTTGTCTAATCACATGTGTCTAGGAGCTTGCTTGATAGGGTTAGCAGTACCCTCTATTGCTAGTTTATAGATCGCTATGTTAGGAGCTGATCTAGGCATCACTTCATAACTCCATGTAAAGTAGTCCTTAAACTTAGTCAATAGCCTAACTAAGTCATTGGTTTCAATTTCATTCAACAAAGAACTGATGTTCCTAAGTTGATTTATTTGAGCTCATCGATGGTTGACTTGATCTCTTCTTTGAACTCTAGCATTGCATCTTTGACTACAACATCATCTAGATCATCTGAAGTTTCTAAGCACAGGTCTTCATATCAATTAATGTGATTCGAAAAGAACCTATCAGATTCCAAATGATTGGTGCGGTAGTAATCATCATCATCGATTGGACCCACTGTACTGAATCCTAGTCCTAGTCTTGATTGAGAGCTTTTGCATTTGTTCTTCCATATTCTTTTGAAGTAGTCTGACCTGTGCTTTGACCAAGTTTATGGGATTAACCATTTCTTTGCTAAATTATGAACACAAGGCAAGTACTAATCAAAAGGAAATTCTATTAAATCTTTATATGAATCACCCTTAAGTTCTACATCAACTTCTTGACTTGAGGACGATGCTCCTAGAAAGAACCTCTAAGTCTTTATACCTTTGGATGACATAGGGGCTTCCTTAATAACCAAACCCTCAGCTTTTTGAGATAAATGTTGGGATAGAGTTAAGCTTCCCAACTGATGCCTAATTGTTTCACATATAGACTTGGATACACTTTTGCTTTGCTTTGGAGCATGATTTTCACCGCTATTCGGCTTAAATGTCACCTTCAAGAGAATTACTACTAAGAAGAGCTATCTGGTGTCCTAACCATATAAGACTCATCTTGTGAACTAAATTCTAAGTCTATATCGATAATAGGTGTACTCCTGGTAGCTGGGACATAGCTTTTATTGGGTGGCCATTAAGGAGGTTTTCCACCCCTTGGACTGCCTCTGAACTAGCCTCTTCCTCTGCCTGGTGGAGGTCATGTCATCCTACCAATATGTTCGAATGGAGTAACAAATTGTGGGTGGAATCTAAGGTTAGGCTCCACTTCCTCCTCCAAGTCTATTTTTGCTCCAATTTATTTTCTTTTTCATTTTCTCTTTTCTTTTCATTTCTTTTTTCTTCTTTTCTTTTTCTTATTTTTTTATTTTTAAACTTTGGTCAAGTTCACGAGAATAGACTTGTTGATTTTGAGGGAGGTAGTAAGCCACATCTTCATATATGCCAACCACATGAACGGTAAATGGCTTAAGATCTCATTTGACATAGTAAATGATTCAACCTCTCATAAACTTCATACATTGATGTAGAGAGGATAGAACTATATTGTTCTCATGTATCCATGGTCTCCCAAGCAAAGCATTGAAAGATGTATCCGAGTCTATAATGTAAAACTTGGTTTCGATCTTCCAATCATCTATCTCCAAAACACTAAAGGGCACTTCACTTTGGAGAATTCTCTCTTCCATCTTCATGAAACTTCTGAATTTAAGACTTCCTTCATAATCAAACCAAGATTACTTTAATAATCCAAGTTACCCAAATTCCATGTTCACCTTCTACCAAACCTCTCATTCAAATCAAATTCAAATCATCAAATTCAAATTCCATGATCAAATTAAAGAAACCTTCTAAGCCATATCCATGGACTTAGCCAAATCTTCAATCAATCAAAATATTGATTTTCTCTAATAAATTTTTCCATCATCTTAAAATATTCAAATCTACATTCAAAATCTAAATAAATCAAATCAAATTAAATCAAAATCCTTCTTAAGCCATATGACCTATCCATGGACTTAGCCAAATAATCCTCAATCAAAACTCAATTGATTTTCTCAAATCAATCATATTTTCAATCATCTTCACAAATTTAAATGAATCATATAATCATCATCAAATAAAATCAATCCCAAATCAAAATCAATCAACCATTTTGACTTGAAAAAATTCAAATGAACCAAAACCATTTGACTCAAGACAATTCAATTGAATTTATATATAATTCAAATACATATATAAACTCAACTTAAACTCAAAAAATCAATTAACTAATTGGTCCACTTGACCCAAAAGTGGCCAATTTGACCTATTTGAGCCAATCCTACCCAAATTGGATTGAACCAAGCCCATCAAAACCTCCCATCATGATTGTTCATCACCCTAGGTTGATAAATTGTCATAAATTGGATCAAACTAGGTCAACTTGGTCATTTGACCAAGTCAACCCCTTAACTGATATGAACCCAAACTAGCCAATTTGCAAATAAGCCAAATAAAACCTAATTCATACCATATAAAATCAATATTTGAATATGATTTGACCTTCAATTGAGTTAAACCAAACCCATTTAGCCCTCTTGACCCAAGTTGAACCAAATTGACCTAAAAGACTAAATGGATTCAAATCAAAATATAAAAAAAATTGATTGCAACCAATAGCTCATGTTCATTCCAAATTGATTGTTGTACTTGACCAAAGCTATGATTAGACCCAATTAAACCCAATTGACCTACTTAGCCTAAATTGGCCTAAAGGTTCAAGTTAGCCTAGATGAAAACTAAATCTAAATTAATTGAAATAGAAGCCTATAATCATCTTCAATTGGTTTAACCCCAACCAACCAAAATTTGGCCAATTTGGTCAAATTGGTCAACATTTGAATGAATTCAAATGAAATAAAATCTAAGCAAAACTAAACCAAAATATCCCAAATGATCATATGAACTTGACCCTAGTTTGACCCCATTTGACCAATTGGTCAACTTAACTCAACTAACAATTTGACCTAAATGAGTCAAATTGAGCCAAACCTAACCAAATTAACTCTAATTGACTTTAAATTTGGGCTAACCCACTGTTGGCTCATTTCAAATCTACCCAAATAAAATCCAATGCCAAATGGTCATTCTACACTTGGGTCAAGGGCATCACATGAGACAAATCACCTAAGTAAGTGGTCATTTTCATTCCTTGGCCACTTGATACTCTCCCAAAGGTCCACCTAAGCACCTAAGACACTACCCAACCTGACCTAATGGGTGGTTGGGTCGGTCATGACCCATGGGAGGTGAAATCACCTCACCCTTCCCATTGGAACATTTGAAACTGATAGGACACCCATGATTTCCCCTTGGTAGCCACATCCACACCTTAAACCAACCAAGCCGAGCTAACTCACCTCCTCCGAGCCACCCAAGACTCCCTGAGATGGTCGGATTGCCACTAGATGCCGAACCCAATCCCACCATCTGATCAAGATGAAGAGGGCATACACCCCCTCGTTTCCACTCAAAAACACAGAAAAATCTTTCCTCAGAGCACTATCTACCCAAGATGAGCTGCTAGAGCCATTCCCTAAGCTCCCAAGTTCATCCTTGATCAGAAAATTCCATTCTCGTCCATCCTGAAATAGAACACTCCCATTTTTGACCTAACTTCCCCATTTCTCCATCAAACTCAAATTACCTTTGCACGCACCTTCCCTACGCTGCGTCGAGCAAGAACAAAGCATCTTCCAAGCTTCTCTAGCATCAGAGGTGGGACTTCGATCAAAGCTGAGTTCTGAATCATCAGTTCAAGGCCTTCTGAGCAAACATCGAGGAATTGGTCCAATAGCTGCTCAACAAGGCTTCATCTCTATGTAGGCGCTGAGTCGGGTAAGTTTTAAGTAGCTAATCCCACGACACCATGTGGAAAGCATGCCACATCAGCGTACCATGTTGTGCCAACAGAATTGGGCTTTAATTAGGCTTAATTAATCATTTTTAATGGCTAAAAGTTTTAAAAATCATAAATAATCATTGAGAAATAAAAAAATGTAAATGATTACACATTTTAAAGGAGTTGGAGGAGAATTAATTAAAAATGATCTTAAATAATTTTAAATAGTAGTTAAGGTTTAATTACAAAATTTATTAGCTTAATTACTCTTTAATTACTTGAGCAATTATTCCTAAATTTTGTGGGTTAATTTAGCGGGATGACCTCTATCTCCCCTAATTTTCTTAGGATTTATTTCTCACCCAATTAGAAAAATTGACTAATTAAACTTTAACTACTCTTTTAAGTTAATTAATGATTAATTAATCCCATGAGCATTAATAAATTCCTCAATTAAGTTTATTAATTATTGTTCAATAGTAAGTGAACTAAGGAATAAGGTTAGGACCCCTTTCCCTAAGTTCATTTTACCTTTTTTAAAATAAAATTAATTATGATTTAACTAATTAATTAAATCACTTAATCAAATTTAAATCATAATCACATCAAACCTAATTAATTAAATCATGTGGTAGATCTTTAGGTGTTTAATAACCTAATGAAGTTTAATGAAATTATGGTTAGTCCACATGTGTGGGAAAACCATAAGAGTAATTAATTAAGTCCCTTAATCTAGTTAACTATTAATCATGAGCTAATTGCATTAGGTCCCTTTTATTTTCTAAGATCATTGCAAGTTTATTTTCCATGCATATCATGTTGGCTCATAATTATTTAGTTAATTACTTTAAGGTGACATATGTAAGGGTAATTAATTCATCTAATTAAGGGTTCAACTTAATTAACCCATTTAATCAACTTAATTGCATTTTCTTAAATTAAATCAAATCAGTAATGTGGGAATGGGTTTAAAACATCAAGGGATGATTTCTCTTCTCCACTTTAAATCAAATCAAATCCAAAACTTAATTAATAATAAAGCTTTGGTTTGCTTTAAATAATCTTATTTAATTTGATTGTCCTTAAGAACTAGTTTGGTTGAATAAATCACATGTCTATTTTTAATTATCTTCTTTCCAATCATGTTGCATTTGGTATGTCATTTGAATCCATGCATCCATCTTTTCAAAATCAAGTAAAATAAAATGGATTTCCTTTAAGTAAGCTTACATGTGTTGATTTAATTTAATATATGCGTGGCTATTATCACTATTAAATCCAAATGTATTATTCAAAGCTTATAAATGAATAATAATTTGTTATGATGCTAGTTATAATTACATAAGAAATGCATGTGCATATAGCTTAAGTGTATGAATGTTGGGTTCTCTTTCTGTTATTCATTTGTTGATTAATATAAGATTGAATGGTAATGAGTATATAGTCTAGACATCTAGGGAACACGAGGCTTTAGCTAGCCCCAAGGAGGTCATTTGATTGCGTCACCTCATTGGTTTGTTACTTGGTTGATGAAATTAAAAAGAATTAATGTTGAATCTGAATTTGCTCTCTATTAAAATAAGAAAAAAAACCAAAAAACCCTAAACCCTAAATTATAACTTGAACCCTAAACCTAAAACCTAAATCCTAAACTCGAAAAACCCTAAACCCTAAAGCCTAGAACTCTAAACCCTAAACCCTAAAACCTAAACCCCAAACCTAACAACCTGAAAACCTAAAAACCTAAACCTAAATTAAATAAAACCTAAAATAAAATAAATAAATAAACTTAAACCTAAATATAATAAAAAACTAAGAAAAAAATAAAACCTAAACCTAAACCTAAAAAAATAAATAACTAAAAACTAAAATAAAATAAAATAAATAAAATGTAATTAAAATAAAAAGTAAAATAAAATAAATAAAATAAAAAAACCTAAATAAAATAAAAACTAAACATAAAATAATAATAAAATAAACCTAAAAACTAAATAAAAAACTAAACCTAAAAAATAAACCTAAAAGTAAAACAAAAAATTAATAAAAAAACCTAAACCCTCAACTAAAAAAAATAAAATAAAATAAACTAAACTAAGATAAATAAAACCTAAAACCTAAATTAAATAAAATAAAATAAACTAAAAATAAACCTAAACCTAAACTAAAAATAAACCTAAAAAAACTGAAAACCTAAACCTAAAAAAATAAAATAAAAACTTAAACCTAAACCTAGAAATAAAAAATAAAACAAAAACCTAAAAAATAAAATAAAAATAAAAATAAACCTAAACCAAAACCTAAAAAAGAAAATAAAAAAACCTAACCTTAAATAAATAAACTAAACTAAATAATAATAAAATAAATATAAATAAAATAAAATAAATAATATAAACTAAAATAAATAAAATAAACTAAATAACTAATACTTAATCTAAAAAACCCAACCCAAACTCCTCTAAATCTAAATCCTAAACCCACAAAACTATCCAGAGCCCTAAACCCTAATCATAGATCCTAAATCCTGGGCCCTGACCACACACCTTAAACTCACTGATGTAAATCACAATGTACCCTAAATGAACCATGAGCCCTGACCTCTCCAAGGCCACCACTGAGCCTAAACCCTGAGTCAAATCTTGATCCCTAAACCTGACCTAGGCCGGGCCACTCCGATCACTACTAACTGACCACAGGCCCTGACCTCCTAAAAAGCCATAAACCCTCCAAACCTGACCACTCTAAATGTTACTCAGGACTGAACTTTGAAACCCTAAATTTTCCACACCTGACCTTAAACCCTAACCTAAAATGTTAAATAAAATAAAATAAAAACTAAATAAAATAAAATCTAAACTAAACCTAAACCTAAAAATAAAATAAACTAAACTAATACAAATAAACTAGGATAAAATAAATAAAAACCAAAACTAAACTAAAAAATAAAATAAACCTAAGAATAAAAAACCTAAAAAAAGTAAATGTAAAATAAAATAAAATAAACATAAAATAAAATAAAATAAAAACTAAATAAAAGCCTAAACCTAAAAAATAAAAATTAAAATAAAACCAAAAAATGAATAAAAAATAAAACCTAAACAACAACAACAACAAGAATCCCACTAGGTGGAACATGAATCCAAGTCTCCATTATTGTCCAAAAAATAAAACCTAAACCTTAAACTAAAAAAACTCTTAAACCTAAAATTAAAATAAAATAAAATAAACCTAAACCTAAACTAAAATAAACTAAGCTAAAATAAATAAAACCTAAACTTAAACTAGAACTAAATTAAAAAAACAAAAAAAAAAACCTAAACCTAAAATAAAAAATAAAACCAAAAAATAAACCTAAAATAAAAATCTAAAACCTAAACCTAAAGTGGTAAAATAGAAACCTAAAGCTAAGCCTAAAAATATAAAATAAAACTTAAACCTAAAAAAAAATAAAAAATAAAACTCAACTAGAAAATAAACCTAAACCTAAACCTAAACCTAAACATAAAAAATAAACTAAAGTAAAAAATCTAAACTAAAATAAATAAATTGAACAAAATAAAAAATAAACCTAAATTAAAATAAAAAATAAAATAAACTTACATAAATAAAAAATAAACTAAATAAAGCTAATCCTATCGGTTCACATAATTTAAAACAAACCATAAACCCTAAATCCTAAACCCTAAACCCTAAACTATAGACCCTAAACCTACAAGCCTAAACCCAAAACTCTAACCCTCAACCCTAAACCATAAAAGCGTAAACCTAAAACCCTAAACCCTAAACTCTAAACCCTAAACCCTAAACCCTAAACCCTAACCATAAATCCTAAACCTTAAACCCTAGATCCCAAACTCTAAACCTAAACCTAAAGTAACTAAATAAATTAGAAAATAAGTGTAAACCCTAAAACCTAATAAGCATATACCTAAACCTAGACCCTAAGAATGTGTAGAACCTTGATGGCATGAACATCACCGTCAACCAGGCTCAATCTTGATCTCGCGGTGGATGCAAAGGCAAAGGCGGAGGTTATTAGTGTGGTGGTGGGGGATCTGGAGGTACTGGGGATATGGAGGTGGTGGTCATATCCGTGGTGGTTATGGAGGCGGGAGGGAGAGATTAGGGATATGATGGTGGATTTGGCTACTCGAGAGGTTGGGGTGGATTACGATGGGAAAACGAAGAAGATCCGATCTACTCCTTATGGATCTGTCTTCTGATTGAGGACTCTAGTTATCTAGGGTTTTTGATTTGCTCTATGCATGCTCATTTTTAATCTATGTCCTTGCTTGTGTCTTAGAAAACTTGGTGTGTTACTTGGTTGATGAAATCAAAAAGAAGAAATGTTAAATATGTATTTGTTCTCTATTAAAAAAATACTAAAAACCCTAAATCCTAAATTAAAACTTGAACTTTAGACCTAAGACCAAAACCCTCAACCCTAAACCCTAAACCCTAAATCCAAAACCCTAAAACTATAAACCTTAAACCTTAAACCCTAAAACTTTTTTTATGTAAACCCTAAACCCTAAAATCTAAACCCTAAACCCTAAACCGTAAACCCTAAATGCTCAACTAGCCCTAAACCCTTAACTAACCCTAAACCCTAAACCCTAAAAAGCTAAAAACCTGTACATAACCTAAATAGAACCTAAAAATAAAATAAATAAAAAAACAAAAATTAAAATAAAATTTAAAAATAAAATAAAATAAAAAACTAAACTAAAACCTAAACCAAAATCTAAACCTCAACCTAAACCTAAAAATAAAATAAAAACTAAACTAAACTAAATTAAATTAAAACCAAAAGTAAACTAGAAAATAAAATAAACCAAAACATAAAAAACTTAAATAAAATAAAAACCAAATGTAAGAAAAACCTAAAATAAAAAATAATAATAATTAAATAAAACCTAAGCCAAAAAAAATAAACCTAAAAATATAACCTAAAAATAAATAAAAATAAAACCTAAACACTAAACTAAAAAAAAACCTAAACCTAAAATAAACAAAATAAAATAAACATAAACATAAACTAAAATAAACTAAACTAAAATAAATAAGACCTAAACCTAAACTAAAAATTAACTAAACTTAAACCCTAAACTAAATAAAATAAAATAAACTAAAAAGAAACTAATCCTAAACTAAAAAAAAATAAAAACCTAAAATTAAACCTAAAATAAAAACTAAAAAACTAAACCTAAAAAAATAAAATAAAATTTAACCCTATATATAAAAATAAAAAATAAAAGCTAAACATTAAAAATAAAATAAAAATAAAACTAAGTAAAAAAATACAAAATAAATGAAAAAACATAAACCTAAACCTAAACCTAAAAAGTAAACTAAAATAAAAAATATAAACTAAAATAAATAAATAAACTAAATAAAAATAAAAAATAAACCTAAATAAAAAAAACCCTCAACCCTAAAAAATACCTAAACCTTAAATCCTAAACCCTAAAACTAACCCTAAACCATAAACTCTAAACCTTAAACCCTAAAAATCCCTAAAGCCTAAACCCTAAACCATAAACCCTAAACCCTAAAACTAACCCTAAACCCTAAACCCTAAACCCTAAATTCTAAACCCTAAAACAAACTCAAAACCCTCCTTCCTCTCGGCCGCGGCGCTCTCTGGAGATTCTGTGTTCCCTTGTGACTTTCTAGCGGCTTGGCTAATTTTCGATCCTTCTTGATCATAATTTTTGGTTTTTTTGCTCTCTGTTAGGCCGCTAATGTGAGTATCCCTTATTCTATCCATGGTGGAGGCGCCGATTTCTGTGAAATCGAGCTCTTCGAACTTGGAAGCGTCGGCTAGGGCTTTTGAATTTCAAGGAAATATGGATTCGACTCCACCTGTTACTCTGCTTGTTGTTAAGTCCTTCAAGGACGTATTATCTGGTAAGAACACTTCCCCTAATGCTTCGGTTAACTTGATCTCAACATCTTTTTGTGGAATGCCTATCATAATGTGCTCGGATCTTGGCATGGAAAAGTTGGCAAAGCATTTGAATTCTCTTTAGTTGGTAAATTTTCCTTACGTCGCCCGACACTTGATAATATCTGATCCTTTTTTCATAGCCTAAAGCTCTCTAGCATTTTCACTATTGAATTGATTGATCCTAGGCATGCCCTTATTCAGCTATCTAATGACTTAGATTACTCAAGAGTTTTTGCTCGTCGCTCTTACTTTGTGTATAATTGTCAAATGAGACTTTTGAAATGGTCTCCTCTTTTTGATGTAAAAGAGGAATCCCTTATTATTCCTCTATGGATTTTCCTTCCTAATATGAGAATACATTATGTTACACATCAAGTCCTCTTTACGGTTGGGACTCTCTTTGGTCGGCCTCTCCAAATTGATTAGGTCACTGCTACAAGATCACAGCCATCAGTTTCACATATTTTAGTTTAGTTTGATATTACCAAAAAGTATCCAAAAGAAGTATGGATTGGCTCTGAGAAATTTGGCTATAATCAAAAAGTGGAATTTAAAAATTTCTCCATTTTTTGCATGCACTGTAAGATTCATGGTCATGATCATTATGAATGCTTTGTATTGCATGCTCATCTTAAAATGATTAAATTGCCGGATCCTAATCCTTCTCTAGCAAATGAAAAACTAATTGAGAGCATCTGAGTAGATATGGCTCATCATGGGTTCATGAGGAGGCCAATGATAACGCATTATTGCTTCAATTGTAATACTCCTGTAATCTGACACCTTGATTTAATCTACCTTACCTCTTTTGGCTAGTGAACCTAATGAGACTCATATGGACCCTTGTGCTAACTTGAATGAGAACTTTAGGTCGGATCAAAATCTAAAAACTAATTCTGAAAGTGCCTATTTGATGATAGTTCATAATTTGAAAAATGTTGACCCTTTGGTAGTGGAACAAAATCTGAAAAGTATTTCTGAAACTGAACATGAAAATTGTGCTAATGGCTTCACAACCTTTCTCTCCTACCCTTCGTGAGTGATACTCAAAGCAACCCAATTCCTCAACTTAATTCTGACATTAAAGAAGGGGAAATTATAATTAGGAATGTTTTGATGGATACTGGCCCTACTCTAAATTTCACAAATCAATCTCTCTTGGATGGAGATACTTTGGACATAGATAGACCTTTTCAAACTGTCACTAAGAAAAAATCCTTTAAAGCTAGAATGTTCACTAATAGCTCCACTAGAACCACTAGATCTTCTCTAACTTCCCATAAATGATTACATCATGTGTCTTTCTTCTTCTTATTTTTTCTTATCCTTTTATAATCTTTCTTCTCTTTTTTCTTATTTATTATGATTAGTTTACTTAATTTGGAATGTTAGGGGTATTGGGACTCTCATTGTCCGCAACCGTGTTAGAAGCCTTTACCGCACTCATAACATAGCCGTACTTGTTGTTATTGAACCATTCATACACTCTTCTAAGATCACTCGGATTGCTAGAATTCTTGGCTTTCAAAATCTTTTCATAATATTAGCAATAAAATTTGGTATTTTTGAAATAATCTAGTCAACATCTCTATCCTTGATGACCTTCATCAATTTGTTAATGTTCAAATCTCATTGGGTGAATTTTTTGCTCTTGGTTCCTTTATTTATGCGTCTTGTAATAGAAATGGTAGGAGCATCCTTTGGGATAACTTAAGAAACATTGCCTCCTTTATCAACAAATCTTGGTTGGTTGGTGGTGATTTCAACACTATTCTTGCTTCCTTGGAAAGAAGGGGAGGTTGCTCTCCTAACATTCATTCCATGGAAGACTTTTCTAATATGATCCTTGATTGTAATATGATTGATATTGGTCTTTTAGGTTCTGACTTCACGTGGCATAATTCTAGAATTTGTTAGTTGCTTGATAAGACCCTCTTTATTTCCCTTTGGATCAATCAATGGCCTCTTACTTCGGTTGAACATTTAAGTAAAACTTTATCTGACCATGCTCCACTTTTGATTTCTATCAAAAATCCCTCCACTAGACTATCCTCCTCTACTCCTTTTAGATTTCAAAATATGTGGATCGAAGGTAGTGATTTCATTAATGTTGTTTCCATTAATTAGCGGGCCCCTATTCATACTGATAATTCTGTTAAAGGCATGATTCGCCTTTGGCTTAAGCTAAAAAGGCTAAAACAAAATCTAAATTGGTGGAACAAGCATCATTTTAAAAATCTTTTTACAAATCTCAAAAATATGGAACAACTTGTTTGCTCTCTTGAAGATGTTGTTTTGACTAACTCTAATATGCGTGATGATTTGAATGCAGCTAAAGATAACTTGATTAATTATTAGAATGTGGAGGAAACCTACTGGCGATAAAAGGCTACTAGCAAACATATTGCTGATGGTGACGGAAACACAAGGTATTTCCATGCTCTTTTTTAAAAAAAGAAAGCCTTAAACTCTATTAAAAAAATCAAAAATGATAACGGAACCTGGATTACTGACAATAATGATATTAAAGATTCTGTCATACATCATTTTCAAAATTTATTAAATAACAACCCCTCCTTAGAAGCCATCTCCAACACACATTTGATCTCCTATGATCTCTAATGATGAAAACCACTTACTCGTTTACGCCCCACGTAAAGCTTAGATTGGTAGTATTCTCAATAGCATGAACACCGATTCGGTCGCCCAAGGCTAACTCAATTCTTTCAACATTGTTGGCCTATTATTAAGACCCACCTTGTTGATGGATTTTTTGAGGTAACCCTTTATCTAGATATTTTTCTAGCACTTCCATTATTCTCATTCCCAAAATTAATTCAATCTTGGGGTGATTTCAGAACTATCAACCTTTGCACCTTCTTTCATAAACTAATTGCTAAATTAATTTCTAATAAAATTAGTCCTCATCGCCTAAAATTATTTCCCCAACCAAACCGCTTCTAAAGGTAGAGCAATATCTGATAACATACTTCTAGCATAAGAGCTGATTCATGACATTGACGTTCCTATCAAAGGTGGTAACATCCTTTTTAAACTGGACATCGCTAAAGCTTTTGACAACCTCTCTTAGAATTTCCTCTTTCAAATTCTTCATTTGCTTGGGTTTTCTGGTTATTTTATCCGCCTCATCAAAAATTGCATTACAAATGTTTGGTTCTCATATCATGAATGGTGAATCCCTAAGTTTTTTTCCTTCAAAGCATGAGAGACAAGGGATCCCTATCCCCTCTATTTTTATTATTGTTGTTGAATATCTATCAAGGAGTCTAAATGATCTTTTTTACAATAATCCTAGGATGTTTTATAGAACTCAAGGCAGTTTCCTGTCAATCATCCTTTATTCGACTTATAACTGCTACAATGCCTCAATTCCTGACATTAAAACTATTAAGAATCTTTTAATAAATTGCAATGAAAGCGGTCTTTTCTTAATGAAAAAAAAGTTTCATTCCTTCTTCTAAAATCCCTAGAAATAGGACCAACCAAATCTTGAGAATTACTAATTTTCAACATCAATAACTTCCTATTAAATATCTTGGTGCTCCTCTTTTTAAAGGTAAAAAAAGATCTCACTTTTTGATGAGCTAATCCAAAAAATTTCTAATAAAATTACTATTTGGTAATTTCACTTACTTTCTTCTGGTGGTAGGTTTCACTTTGATTAAGAGCACCCTTAACTCCATCCCTTTGTATCTCATTCAAACCATTGTGCCGACCAACTCTATCATTAATGTAATTGAGCCATTAACAAATTTTTCCTGGGATCTAACAATTCCTCTAAAAAATGCACCGACCCTTTGGAATAAAACCTGTGGCACTTTTACTGAAGGTGGTCTTAGATGTAAACTAATCAAGAAAACTATCACTACTTTTTCTTATAAACTTTGGTAGAATTTTAGGAAAAACAATAGTCCAGGGTAAGCACCCTCTCATTTTACCCTATAAAGCGGGAGACTCTCCTATTTGAAAAATACTTTATTCTTTCAAATGGGATGCTGAATCTTTAATTTCTTAGGAGGATTAACTCCGGCTCCTCTTTCTTTTGGCAAGACAACTGCACTGGAGGTGGGTCCATTGATGACTTACTTTTTACCCATTCCACTGCTGCTATTAAAGTGAACTCTTTCCTGTAATATGTGAAACAATAGTAAGTTTTACTGATCATATTCCTCCCTCTCTTTAAATAATCTTACTACTATTCCTATCATTCCTACCAATCAAGATCAGATCCTTTTTAAGCTTTCCCATAATGGTGATTTCAACTATAAAAATGTTTGGATTCACATTAAAGAAACTCATAATTTTTCTGATGTATTT
This sequence comes from Cymbidium sinense, assembly GCA_021442155.1. Classification (NCBI taxonomy): domain Eukaryota; kingdom Viridiplantae; phylum Streptophyta; class Magnoliopsida; order Asparagales; family Orchidaceae; genus Cymbidium; species Cymbidium sinense. The sequence goes on from CM038215.1 coordinate 271,869,104, forward strand.
TCTAAACTTTGGAACCACAATATCCCTACTTCTTACTCTGTTCTTACTTTGCGTATTTTGAAAAACTTCATCCCTATGGACTCCTTGTAAAGGTTTCAATTACCTTTCAAAATGCCAATGCTATTTTGACATTGAGAATGTGAATCATGTTTTTGTTAACATTGCTTCTAAACTTTGATTTGGTATGATGACCTCTTTAACATTGTCATTTTCAATGGATCCTTAAATTTTGAAGTTTATTTTGACAACACTATTAATGGACACATTAAATAATTGCTATCACTCTTATTTGGTTCATATGAATGGACCGAAATGATGCAAAACATCATGAGATCCCTGTGAATCACATGAGGATAATTGCTAGAACTAAAAACAAAATCCATGAATTATTTAATGCCAATTTAATTAAATATAAACAATTCAACAGTTGTAAATTTGTGGCCAATAAATTGGGTTTTAACTTGCTGGATCACCACATCTGTAAAGATGATAAGATTATTTATTGGGTAAAACCTCATGCTAACACTATTAATGTTAACACTGATGGCTCTGTCTCTCATAAAGGTTCAGCCTGTGGTGGTATTTTTAGAAATCTTAATGGAAAAGCCCTATGTGCCTTTGCTTACCCCCTTAATCCCTGCTTTGTTCCCTTTACTGAGCTCATGGCAGTGTACAAAGCTTTTGAGATTTGCCTTCAAGAAGGTTGGTTCAATATTTGGATTGAGGTGGATGCCCTTCTATTGATTGATCTCTTGACTTCCACCAAAATGGGCAATATCGAATTGTACTACCTTCTTAAGAAAACTAGAACTCTCCTTGCCCAACTCTACTTTAAAATCACTCATGTATGGCATGAGGCAATGCACGATATATGGCCAATCTGGGAGCTAGATTGATGGAATAAAATTTTGATCAACTAACCCTTTCTAAACATTTGCATGGCTTGGTTAACTGGACAATACTAGTTTCCTTATCTCATAAATTAATTTAACCTATTGATTCCCGCTTCAATACCTCTTTTATTGCATGATCATTTTCTATTTATCATATTATTTCTTTGGTTTTTTGATGCATCAACCCTGATATCCCTTGTTGTTTACTTGTTAACTTTAATTATTAGCTTTAATTGGGAGCTTATCTACTATTTGCCGTTAATGTGCCGCTACTTTGAATTTGTTGATGCATCATCATATTACCTTTTCGGTCCTTTGATGATGAGCTATGGCCCACTGGTTTAATTATCCCAACCTTATTTGGGGTCTTGCTATTTCTGGGTGCAACATCTATGTTAAAGTTTTAATTGTTAATGCTTGGGTTTTTTTTCCCGTATGTCTCTGAGTTGGAGTTGGTAATGTATTATTTAGCTTTGTATACCAGGAAAGAAAATGTAATACCTTGTTATTATTAATGGTTCTTTGCAAGTTTGTATTGTTTAATGAATTCCTTTCACCGATTTCTAAGGAGGGGGTTCACACCATTTCTCTAAAGGATTTACTGATAATACCCTTTTGAACCCTTATGGTAGCTCTGTTTCCCCACTGCTTTTTATTGGCTTATCCTATGGTTGCAATAATTGTAGTGTTTTTTTAACCTATGGATGTTGGATTTTTGGATTCACCGTCCTACCGGCTAACCTTTTGTTATCTATTTGTTGCCCGGGTGTTCTTCCTCAATTATCTTTGTTCTCATCCAATGCTGATCAATTAATCTATTATTTTTTACCTTTTGGCTCTATTAAAATTATGCACATCCAGCTGGTTGGTAATTATTGTCCTGGATGTTGGTTGATCTGGATTATTGCACCTCAAGCTGCTTCTGGTGTTTTGTTTTGTTTTATTCAATTGGCCTCTATTGAGGTTATAGACTTGAAGATGGCTTTTATTTTTCTGGTTAATTGTCTCTTATCTCTCATTTTTCAATGTCAAAAGTAAAACTGGATGCTTCACCAAATGCTTTTTACATCCTGCGCCTAGTCTGCACCTCTTCCTTAACTATCTAGGATTTAACTTATGCATTGTATAATTTGAATGATTGGTTTTATGGCCAACTTGTTGTTATTTCTTTCTTGGTTGTTGGATGGTCTGAATCATTGAGTCTTTTATCCAGCAAGCTATTACTGGGGTTGTTTATCTAGTTCAGCAGGGTGCTATTGGTGTTGTCTTGCTGATTATTTTGCCCAACCTCATATTCCCAATCTACCAAGAGAGATTTTGAAATTTTTTGTTCAATTTTATTAATTCCTTGCAAGTTTGGACTTCCTTTATGGCTTCTCATTTTTCCTTTAATGTGGTTGTGGGTATAGCTGCTAGCTTAATCATCTTTATCTGGAAGGTTTTTCTGTTGATTATCTTTTGAACCCTTCGTTGCTACTTTACATCTTTGTTTTTATTGAATTTTATATGGTGGGTGTAATTTTGTTTTATTACTACCACTATTGGCTTTTGGATTTTAGGTCCTTGTCCAAAGACTTTGTGGTTATTATCTTTTCTTTGCCTTTTATTTCCTCGACTATTTTGTTGTTAACAAATCAAGGCAACGCTAACTTCTCCTGCTACTATTTTATCCCCTTGGTTCTATTCAAATTATGCAGAACCCTGTGATTTTCCATCTGATTATTTGGATCTTTACATATGCTATATTTACTTTGAATGGGTGGACTTTTGGCCGCCTTGGTAATTCATCGTCTGAACTGATTAATACTCTACATGCTTTTTTCTAGGGTTTTAGTTTATTTTGTTCAGTTTCTAATGAAGTTGTTGACTGCTTGGCTTTTGATTTGAATCTCTTTATTGGTTTATTATATGCTTATCATCTGAATTCTATGGGAGATTTGTCGCTTTTTCTCCATCTTCTATCGCTTAAACTTGTATCTATTAAATCGCCTTGGGTGGTTCGCCACCGTTTGGTTTTCTTTCTGACTTTTGTTGTCTTGGATATTTACTATCTTGATTTCTCGGGATTCCAATGTTGGCTCTATCTTTGTTGGTTGTAGGACTTTAGGGTCCTATGTTCAGCAAGCTATTTTTGACTTTGCTGTTCTAATTATTTTTGGTCATTTGTGTCTGGGTTGCTGCTCTTTCGATCCATGTTTTTATGCTCTACCTACTTGGTTACTAACTATTGCAATGTCTACTCTGATTGAGAGGTTCTATGGCCATCTTGATGTCCCTTGCTATCTTGGCTGTTGCTGTCTTGGCTATTTTTTATCTTGGTTATCTGATGTCTTATTTTTTCTGGATTCTAATGAGGACCTTAATTTGAATCCCCATTTTTATTTATCCTCTAGTGGGTTCCAATGTTGCACTAACTATTTTGTTATTGGGGTTGGCTTTCTGATTGCCCTTGCTGTTTGTGTATGGGTTGTCGCTCATTTCATTTCCATGATTAATGATCCATGCCGTTTATTCCCATCCGGGTTCGCTTGTGCTTGTCGCTATCTCCTTGGAATGCAATGTCTATTTTGAATGGGTGGTACTATGGATACGCCTATCTTGCCTTGGTTGTTTGTTGAACGATTATCCGAATTTTGTCCAAAGATGCTATCGGAGTCAGTTTCCTTATCTTTATGCGTGCTATTTTGGTATTTTATGTTATGCCTTCCTTTACAATTGCTTTTTACCAACTGCTGATATGGATATTAATAACAGGTTTGTTCACATCTGCATTCATTATTATGATTAGGATCATTTTCTAGACTTTACTTCTCCGCTCTCCTAGCCTGAAAGATTCATATATATATCATATGTTTGGGATGGTGTTACTTATAGGCTCATTGACTTGGTTAGCAATATTTTAGCAGGCTGCCTCTTCTACTGTTTTCTTGTGGATGGTTTTTATGCTGGCCTATTTCATATGTATAAGTATCCTCATGTCAGGGTGACTACATTGATGATACTTTTCCTGCATGGGACCCCTTATCTTTTTGCCCTTTGCAATTTCCTCTTTATATTATATATAGTTTTGTTTAGGTTTGCAGGTAATAAAGCCCATAAGACTTTCATCATCCTGTCGCTATCTTCACACTGTGTTTGTTGGCTATGATGGTTGTGATGATTTCACCCCTTTTGGTTTGGTAGTAGCTCTTGTCATGTAACCCTTCATAAGTTTGATGCGATATTTGCATCTCCTCTAACTAGACTGAGCCTCCTCTATCACAATTCCCTTACTATCATTCTTAGATTATGCTATTTTCAATTATCATTATGTTCAGATACCTTAACCGCCTAATTTCTTCCGCTTACATTTCTACAGTGCTTTCTCTTGTCCTCTTGTGTTTGCAGAGTGTCATGCATTCGCCTGCAGCATTGACCCTCTTCCTTGGCTTTTATGTTAATCTATTTGTATCTTTTGATTTCTTTAATGTCTATTTTGCATTTGGTTTTAGAGGGATCTACACCTTAGTCGATTGTAGCTCTTGAGCAAGTAGTTCTCGAGTTTATCCCCTTAAGGACCTTGTAACCCTCTTTTTGTGGCAATAAAATACCCCCTACATGGGGTTTCTCAAAAAAAAACCTAAAACAAACCCTAAAACATAAACCCTAAGCCTACAAGTTTAGACACTAAACCCTAAACCCTAAACTCTAATCTAACCCTAAACCCTAAAAGATAAACCCTAATCATAACCCTAAACCCTAAACCTTAATCCTAAAACCCTAAACCATAAACTCTAAACTAACCCTAAACCCTAAACCCTAAAAGCCTAAACCCTAAAGCCTAAACCCTAAGCCATAAACTAACTATAAACCCAAAGCTAAACTTAAACCCTAAACCCTAAATCATAAACCCTAAACCCTAAAGCTTAAACATTAAACCTTAAACCCTAAACCTAAATCCCTAACCCTAAACCCTAAATCATAAAACCATAAACCCTAAATCCTTAACCCTAAACCCTAAACCCTAAACTTAACCTTAAACCCTAAACCCTAAACCCTAAACATTAACCCTAAATGCTAAACCCTAAACCCTAACCCTAAACCCTAAACCCTAACCCTAAATCCTAAACCTTAAACCCTAGATCCCAAACCCTAAACTTAAACCTAAAGTAACTAAATAAAAGAAAAAATAAACCTAAACCCTAAAACCTAATAAAAATAAATCTAAACCTAAACCCTAAGAATGGGAAGAACCTTGACGACAAGAACATTACCATCAAAGCTTGGGATCTAGGTGCAGACGAGGCAGGCATTATCAGTGGTGGGGATATGGAGGTGCCGTGGATATGGAAGTGGGATATGGATGTGGTTGGAGAAGCTGGTCATGGAGGTGGAGGATGGAGGTTATAGCCATGGTGGTTGTATGAGGAGAGATCGGGATATAATCAGGATCCCGCCACTTGAGATGATGGAGTGGTTCATGGGAACTCGAGAAACCAAAAGAACAACTGACTGATTTATGGAATTTTTACAAGAGATAGTTCTGTATTTGCTCTATGCATGCTCATTTTGCTCATGTTGATCTATGTAACCAGTGTTGGTGAGTTACTTGGTTGATGAAATAAATAAAAAAATATTGAATTTGAATTTATTCCCTATAAAAAAAAATCCTAAACCCTAAACTATAGCCTTAACCCAAAACCCAAAACCCTAAAAACCTAAAGAATAAATCCTAAACAATAAAACCAAAACCCTAAACCCTAAACCCTAAACCTTAAGCACTAAACCCTAAACTCTAAACCCCAAACCCTAAACCTTAAACCCTAAATTAACCCTAAACCCTAAAACCTAAACCCTAAACTATAAACCTTAAACCATAAACCCTAAACCCTAAAACCAAAACCCTAAACCCTCAACCCTAAACCCTAATCCCTAAACCCCAAACCCTAAATCCTAAACTCTAAACTAACCTTAAACCATTAACCTTAAACCCTAAACCCTAAACCCTAAAAAGCTAAAAACCTAAACCTAAACTGTAAAAAACCTAAAATAAAATAAATAAACAAACCTAAACCAAAATAAAATAAAAAATATAATAAAATGAAAACATAAACTAAAACATAAACTTAAACCGAAACCTAAAAAGAAAATAAAATAAATAAAATAAAATAAATAAAAACCTAAACTAAACTAAAAAATAATAAACCTAAATATAATAAAAACTAAACCTGAAATAAAAAAAACCTATAATAAAATAAAATAAAAACTAAATAAAAACCTAAACCTAAAAAAATTATCCTAAAAATAAATAAAAAATAAAACCTAAACCCTCAACTAAAAAAAAACCTAAACCAAAAATAAAAATAAAATAAACTAAACCTAAACAAAAATAAACTAAACTAAACTAAATAAAAACCATAACCTAAACCTAAACCTAAACATAAACTAAATAAAATAAAATAAACAATAAATAAATCAAAACCTAAAATAAAAAATAAAATATGAAAATAAACATAAAATAAAAATCTAAAACATAAACCTAAAATATTAAAATAAAAACCTAAACCTAAACCCAAAAATAAAAAATAAAACCTAAACATATAAAATAAAATAAAAATAAAAGTAAACTTAAAAATAAACCTAAACCTAAAAAATAAATTAAAATAAAAAAACCAAAACTAAAATAATTAATAAACTAAACTAAATAAAAAAAACCTAAACAAAAATAAAAAATAAAATAAACTAAAATAAATAAAAATTAAACTAAATAAATCTAAACCTACCAGTTAACTAAATTTTAAAAAATTAAAAAATTAAAAATGTAAAAAAAAATTGAAAAACCCTTGCCTTATACCTTAAACGTTAAAACTAACCCTAAACCCTAAACACTAAACCCTAAACCTACAACCCCAAACCCTAAACCCTAAACCTTAAAACCCAAAACCCAAAACCTGAAAACATAAATCCTAAACCCTTAACCCTAAAACCCTAAATATTAAACCCTAAACCTTATACCCTAAAAACTTAAAAACCTAAATGAAAACTAAATAAACCTAAAAATAAAATTGATAGAAAAACCTAAACCTAAATAAAATAAAAAAATTAAAATAAAATAAAAACCCTAAACCCTAAACCCTAAACCCTAAACCCCAAACCCCAAACCCTAAACCTACAACTCTAAACCTTAAACCCTAAACCCTAAAACCCTAAACACTAAACTATAAATAATAAATCGTAAACCCTAAACCCAAAAACCCTAAACCTTAAACCCTAAACCTTAAAGTCTAAACCCTAAAGCCTAAACCCTAAACCCTACAACCCAAAACCCTAAACCCTAAACCCCAAAACTTAAACCCTAAAGCCTAAACGCTAAACCCTAAACCCTAAAAACCTAAAAACCTAAACGTAAATTATATAAAACCTAAAAATAAAATAAATAAAAAAACCTAAACCTAAATAAAATTAAATAAAAACCTAAATTAAAACCTAAACATAAACCTAAACCTAAACCTAAAAATAAAATAAAAAATAAATACTAATCTGAAATGAAATAAATAAAAACTAAACTAAGATAAAATAAATGAAAACCTAAAATAAACTAAAATAAACTAAAATAAAATAAAGAAAACCTAAACCTAAACAATAAAAATAAAACTAATCTAAAAAATAAACATAAACCTAAACCAAAACCTAAGAATTAAACTAAAATACAAAACCTAAAGTAAAATAAATAAACTGAACTAAATAAAAATTAAAAATAAACTTAAATAAAAATATAAAATAAAATAATCTAAATAAATAAAAAGTAAACTAAATAAACCTAAACATACCGGTTTATTTAATTTAAAAAAAAAATTCGTAAACCCCTAAACCCTAAATCCTAAACCCTAAACCCAAATTCCTAAAACTAAGCATAAGCACTAAACCCTAAACTAACCCTAAACCCTAAATCTAAAACCCTAAACCTGAAACCTTAAACCCTAAACCCTAACCCTAACCCTAAACCCTAAACCCTAAACCCTAAAACCATAAACCCTAAACTCTAAAGTAACCCTAAACCCTAAAACCTAATAAACCTAAACCTAAACCCTAAGAATGGGCATAACCTTGATAACAGGAACATCATCGTCAACCAGGCTTTATCTAGATATGGTAGTGGAGGCGAAGGTGGAGGCAACGATTATCATAGTGGTGCAGTGATCTGAGTCCGTGGATATGGAGCTGCTCTGAGCAAAGGTGGTTATGGGAGGAGCGATGGAGGTTACATCCATGGTGGTGGTGGAGGGATAGATTGGGGATATGATGGTGGATCTGGCAACTCAAGAGGTCGGGGTGGTTCTGATGTGAACTGGAAAAATAGAAGAATGGTCGATCCGATCTACTACTTATAGAACTGTGTCTTTATAGTAGAAATGATTCTAGTTATCTAGGGTTTTTTACTTGCTCTATGAGTGCTCAATATTTATCTGTCATCGCTTGTGTCTTAGAAAACTTAGTGTGTTACTTGGGTGATGAAATTGAATAGAAGAAATGTTGAATCTGAATTTGTTCTCTATTAGAAAAAAAATATAAACCTACACCTAAAAATAAACCTAAAATAAAAGCCTAAAACCTAAACCTAAACTTAAAAAATAAAATAAAAACTTAAGCATAAAAAAACTAAACAAAAAAATAAACTTTGACCTAAATCAAAAATATAAATTAAAATGAAATACCTAAGGTAAAACAAATAAACCTAAAATAAATAAACTAAACTAAATAAAAATATAAGTAAACCTAAATTAAAATAAAATATAAAATAAACTAAAATAAATAAATATAAATAAAACCTAAACCTATTTAGTTTTATTTAATTTTAAAATAATAAAAAATTATAAAATTAAAAAAAATAAACCAAACCCTAAATCCTAAAATTAACCTTAAACCCTAAACCCTAAAACATAAAACTACAACCCTAAACACTAAACCCTAAATCCTAAAACCCTAAACCCTAAACCCTAAACCCTAAAACCCTAATCCCTAAACCCTAAACGCTAAACACTAAACCCTAAAGCCTACAACCCTAAACCCTAAACCATAAACCCTAAACCCTAAACCCTAAACCTAAAACCTAAAAACCTAAACCTAAACTGAATAAAACCTAAAAATAAAATAAATGAAAAACCTAAACCTAAATAAAAAAATTAAATAAAAACCTAAACTAAAAAAATAATCCTAAACCTAAACACAAACATAAAAATAAAATAAAATAGAAAAATTAAAAATAAACTAAAATAAAATAAACTGTAAACTAAACTAAAAAATTAAATAAATTTAAAAATAAAAAACCTAAATAAAATATCACCCCAATTTAAAATAAAAATAAATTAAACCTAAAATAAAAACTAAATAAAAACCTAAAGCTAAAAAATAAACCTAAAAATAAAACCTAAAATAAATAAATAAAACCTAAACCCTAAACTAAAAAAAACCTAAACCTAAATTAAAAAATAAGATAAACCTAAAACTAAAATAAAATAAACTAAACTACAATAAAATAAATAAACCTAAACCTAAATCCAAAATAAACTAAACCTAAACCATAAACTAAATAAAATAAAATAAACAAAAAATAAACCTAAACCTAATCTAAAAATAAAACATAAAAATAAACCTAAAACTAAAATCTAAAATGTAAACCTAAAAAAAAATAAAATAAAAACCTAAACATAAACAAAAAAATAGAAAATAAAACCTAAACCTAAAATAAAAAGTAAAAATAAAACAAAACTAAAAAATAAACATAAACCTAAACCTAAACCTAAAAAATAAACTAAAATAAGAAACCTAAACTAAAATAAATAAACATAAAATAAATAAACCAAACTAAATAAAAATAAAAATAAACCTAAATAAAAATATAAAATAAAATAAACTAAAATAAATAAAAAATAAACTAAATCAACTAAATAAGCTTATACCTACCAGTTTACAAAGTTTAAAAAAAACTCTAAACCATAAATCCTAAACCCTAAGCCCTAAAACTAACCTTTAACCTAAAATAAATAAACTAAACTAAGTAAAAATAAAAATAAAAGTAAATAAAAATAAAAAATTCAATAAACTCAAATAAATGAAAAATAAACTAAACAAACCTAAACCTACCGATTTACTTAATTTAAAACAAAATCCTAAACCTTGAATCCTTAACACTAAACCCTAAACCCTAAACCCTAAACCCTAAACCCTAAACCCTAAACCCTAAACCCTAAACCCTAAACCCTAAAACCCTAAACCCTAAACCATAAACCCTTGGCTATCCATATTGGCTAAGGTTACCCTTGGCTCTATTAGACCTATAAAATTACTATTGTGATCTAGCTATTAATAGGTTGTTGTTGCTCTTGATTGGCTTTCATCACTATGGGGGTGTTTTCCTTGCCTTGATGTTTCATCTAGGTAGGTGTTTTTTTGTTGGCTATTCATTCTCATGCTATGGTGGGATACTTAGGTGATGCTTCTCTTAAAAGGGATTGGTGGCATCACCTTGCCATACTGAATAGTGTTTCCCTTCATTCTACAATGTATTTTTCTATTGCTTGGTATGAAGGTATTAAAGAACATTTGATTTTCATCTGGTACCGCCTTCCCCGTGTATGTCGTATGATGGTTGGGATGATTACCCATAATTTCGGTAGTAGCACTCAGGATGTAACCCTTCCTTGAAGATTGGATGCTCATGTTTGCCTCTATTCTCAGGATTGAGCCCAGCTTTCCTTCACACTCTTCTCTAAATTTCTCACACTTTCATTTATTTTTCCAGTTAATTTTGTTTGTATCTCTTTACCTGTGCTAAGTCATTCTTCTAGCTATTTGTAGGTTCTGTGTTGTTTCCTTATAGGTTCCTTCTATGGAGGTGGCAAATGCTTCTCTCATCTTCTCAAGATTTTGATGAAGGCTATCCTCTAGCTTTTCTTTTTTTGATACTTTTATATCTCTTGCTATTTTTCTTTTCACTTTTCTTTTTTCCTTTTATTTTGGTTGCACTTAGATAGAGGATTCACTCTCTAGCCTGATTGTAGCTCTTTGAACAAAATTTATTGAGTTTGTCCCCTCCTTAAGGATCTTGTAACCCCCTTTTTGTGGCAATAAAATTTCCCTACATGGGGTTTTCTAAAAAAAAAAACCCTAAACCCTATAACCTATAATCTTAAACTTTAAACCCCAAACCCTAAACCCGAAACCTTAAACTAACCCTAAACCCTAAACCCTAAACTAACCCTAAAGCCTAAGAATGGGTAGACCGTCAGCTAGGCTTAGTCTAGATCTATCAGTGGAGGCGAAGGCAGAGGCAGCGGTTATCATAGTGGTGGTGGGGAATCTAGAGGTGTTGGTGGATATGGAGGTGATTGTTGAGCAAAGGGCTATGGAGCCGTGAGGAGCCATTGGCTAATCGTGGTGGCGAGGAGAGATTGGGGATATGATGGAAAATCCCACTACTCAAGAGGAGGGGGAGGTTTTGATGGGAATTGGAGAAATAAAGAATGGCCGATCCGATCTACTATTTATGAAATTGTGTCTTTATAACAAAGATGATTTTAATTATTTAGGATTTTTGATTTGCTCTATGGGTGATCATTTTTGATCAATGTCATCGCTTATGTCTTAGAAAACTTGCGGTGCTACTTGGTTGATGAAATTGAAAAGAAGAAATGTTCAATTTGAATTTGTTCTCTGTTAAAAAAAAACCTTAAACCTTAAACCCTAAAACCTATAACCCTAAACCCTAAAAAACCCAAACCCTAAAAAACCCAAACCCTAAACCCAAAATTTGAAACCCTAAATAAAAAAATAAAATAAAATAAAAAAACCATAACCCTAAATGCTAAACCTTAAACCTACAACGCTAAATACTAAACCCTAAACTCTAAACCTAAACCTAAACCTAAAACCTAGACCTAAACCATAAACCTAAAACTAAACTAAACTAAACTAAATAAAATAAAACCTAAATCTAAACCTAAACTAAATAAATAATTAGATAAACATAAATTAAATTAAATTAAATAAATATAAATAAAAATATAAATAAATATAAATATAAATATAAATATAAATAAATAAATAAACTAAGAAACCTAAATAAACTTGAATTTATATAAAATATAAAACCTAAATCCTAAACCAAAAAAACCCTAAACCTCAAATAAAATTAAAATAAATAAAATAAAATGAACCTAAAATAAAATAAACTAAAGTGAAATAAATAAAACCAAAGCCTAAACCTAAAATAAACTAAACCTAAACCTAAACCTAAACTAAGTAAAATAAAATAAACTAAAAATTAGCCTAAACCTAAAAGAAACCTAAAATAAAAACCTAAAACCAAAATAATAAATTTAAAAAAAAACCAAACCTATAACAAATAAAATAAAATAAACCGAAACCTTAACTAAAATAAACTAAACAAAATAAATAAAACCTAAACCTTAAACTAAATAAAATAAAATAAACTAAAAAATAAAATTTAAAAATAAAGCTAAAATAAAAACCTAAAACCTAAACCTAAAAAAATAAAATAAAAACCTAAACCTAAAAAATAAAATAAAATTAAAATTGAACTAAAAGTTAGACATAAACCTACACATAAACCTAAAGACTAAACTAAAATAAAAAACCTAAAATAAATTAAATAAAACTAAGACAAATAAACTAAACTAAATAAAAAAATCTAAATGAAAGTAATAAATAAAATAAACTAAAATAAATAAAAAATTAACTGAATAAATTAAATAAACATAAACCTACCAATTTACATATATTTAAATAAAAAAACTTAACCCTAAACCCTAAACTCCATATCCTAAACCCTTAATGCAAAACCCTAAACCCTAAACCTTAAACCCTAAACCCTAAACACTAGCCTTAACCCTAAGCCCTAAACCATAAACCATAAGCCTTAAACCCTAAAACCTAACCTCTAAACTAACCCAAAACCTAAAACCCTAAAAATCCTAAACTTTAAATCCTAAACCCTAAACATTAAACCTTAAACCCTAAACAAACCCTAAACCTTAAGCTAACCATAAACCTTAAAAATTATAAACCCTAAAGTCGAAACACTAAACCTTAATGCCTAAACCCTAAACCATAACCCTAAACCCTAAACTTTAAAACCCTAAACCTTAAACACCTTATACCCTAAACGCAAAACCCTAAACCCTAAAACATAAAAACATAAAAATCTAAACCTAAACTAAATAAAACATAAAAATAAAATAAATAAAAAACCTAAACCTAAATAAAATAATAAAATAAACTAAAATAAATACCAAAACTAAAATCTAAACCTAAACCTAAAAATAAAAAAGTAAAAATGAAATAAAATATAATAAATAAAAATATAAACTAAACTAAATAAAATAAAATAAACCTAAGAATAAAAAACCTAAATAAAATAAAAACTAAATGTAAAATAAAAATAAAATAAATTTAAACTAAAATAAAATATAAAGTAAATAAAAATATAAACTTAAAAATAAACCAAAACATAAATAAAAAATAAAACCTAAACTCTAAACTAAAAAAAAATTCTAAACTTAAAATAAAAATAAAATTAATAAAATAAAATAAACCTAAAACTAAACTAAAAGAAATTAAACTAAAATAACAAAATGTAAACCTAAACCTAAAATAAACTTAACCACAACCTAAAGGTAATTTAAATAAAATAAAATAAACTAAAAATAAACTTAAACCTAAACTAAAAAATAAACCCTAAAAATAAACATAAAATAAAAACCTAAAACTTAAATTTAAAAAACTAAAATAAAAACCTAATCCTAAAAATAAAAAATAAAACCTCAACCTAAGAAATAAAATAAAATTAAAACCCAACTAAAAATAAACTTAAACCTAAACCTAAACCTAAAAAATAATCTAAAATAAAAAACCTAAACTAAAATAAATAAACATAAAATAAATAAACTAAACTAAATAAAAATTAAAAATAAACCTAAATAAGAATAAAAAAATAAAGTAACTAAAATAAATAAACAATAAACTTAAAATACTTGATAAACCTAAACCTATTGGTTTACTTTATTATTATTTTAAAAAAAAAAATCTTAAACCTTAAATCCTAAACCCTAAACCTCAAACCTTAAACCTAAACCCAAAACCCTTAAAGCATAAACGCTAAAACCATAAACCCTAAATCCTAAATCCTAAACCTTAAACACTAAACCCAAACCCTAAACCCTAAACCCTAAACCCCAAACCCTAAACCTAAATCTAAAGCAACTAAATAAATTATAAAATAAACCTAAACCTAATCCAAAATCCTAAGAATGGGCAAAACCTTGATGGCAGGAACATCACCATCAACCAGGATCAGTCTAGATCTGGTGGTGGAGGTGAAGGCAGAGGTGGCAATGATGGTAGTGCTGGTGGGGGATCTAGAGGTGCTGGTGGATATGGAGGTGGTTCTGAGCAAGTGGTTGGTGGTGGTGGAGGAGTGACAGGTAACATGGTGGTGGCGGAGGGAGATATCGGGGATATGATGGTGGATCCCACTACTCGAGAGGCTAGGGTGGTTCTAATTGGAATTGGAGAAACTAAAGAACGACTGATCCGATCTGCTATTTATGGAACTATGTGTTTATAGTAGAGATGATTCTATTTATCCAGAGTTTTGGATTTGCTCTATGCGTGCTAATTTTTGAACTATTTTGTTACTTGTGTCTAAGAAAACTTGGTGTGTTACTTGGTTGATGAAATTGAAAAGAAGACATATTCAATTTGAATTTTTTCAGTTAATAAAATAAAAAACAAAAAACCATAAATCTTAAATGAAAACCTGAACCCTAAACCTGAAACCTAAACCCTAAATTCTAAGAACCCTATACCTTAAACTCTAAACCCTAAACCCTAAAACCCTAAACCATAATCCCTAAACCCGAAAACATAAACCCTAAATACTAAACCCTAAATCCTAAACCCTAAATAAATAAAAAATAAACTATATATACTAAATAAACCCCAACCAACCTGTTTACTAATTAAAAAAAACATTTAACCCTAAATCCTAAACTCTAAACCCTAAACCCTAAGCCCTAAAACTAAAACTGTAACCCTAAACCCTTTACCTACACCCTAAAAAAATCTAAACCCTAAACCCTAAACCCTAAATCCTAAAAGCATAAACCCTGAAACCCTAAACCCTAAAACCTAAACCTTAAACCCTAAACCCAAAACCTTAACCGTAAACTATAAACACCAAACCCTAAACCTAAAGTAACTAAATTAATTAGAAAACAAACCTAAATCCTAAAACCTAATAAACCCAAACCTAAACTTAAACCCTATGAATGGGCAGAACCTTTACAACAGTGAACATCACAATAAAGTCTAGATTTGGCGATGGGAGGCTGACAAGCTATCATAGTGGTGGTGGCGGATCTAGAGATGGTGGATATGGAGGTGGTTAGAGAGTGGAAGCATGGAGGCAGAGAAGCTGGTGAAAGCTAAGTGGTGGCAGCATGGTGACGAGGTTATCACTACTGAGAGAGGTGTGGTTCTAATGGGACTAGAGAAACTAAAGATTAGCTCATCCGATCTGTTGCTTATGGAAATGTGTCCTAATAGTAGAGATGATCCTCGTTATCTAGGGTTTTTGATTTACTCTTTGCATGCTCATTTCTGATCTACGTCATCACTTGTGTCTTAGCAAACTTGGTGTGTTACTTGGTTGAAGAAATAAAATAGAAAAAAATGTTGAAAATAAATTTATTTTATATTAAAAAAAACTAAAAACTCTAAACCCTAAACCATAAAAAGTTAAAAACCTAAACCTAAACTAAATAAAACCTAAAAATAAAATAAATAAAAACCCTAAACCAAAATAAAATAAATAAAATAAAATAAAAAAAACATAAACTAAAACCAACCAAACCTAAACCTAAAAAAGAAAACAAAATTAGAAATAAAGCTAAACTATAATAAAATAAATAAAAACCTAAAATAAACAAAAAAATAAAAAACCTAAATAAAATAAAAACTAAACCTAAAATAAAAATAAAATAAACCTAAAAGAAAATAAAATAAAAACTAAATAAAAAACTAAACCTAAAAAAAAACCAAAAAATAAAACATAAAAATAAATAAAAATTAAAACTTAAACCCAAAACTAAAAAAAAACTAAACCTAAAATAAAAATATAATAAACCTAAACCTAAACTAAACTAAACTATACTAAAATAAATAAAACCTAACCCTAAACCTAAAATAAACTAAACTTAGACCTAATACTAAACTAAATAAAATAAAATAAATTAAAAATAAACCTATACATAAACTAAAAAATAAAACCTAAAAATAAACTTAAAATAAGAACCTAAAACGTTAACCTAAAAAAATAAAATAAAAACCTAAACCTAAACTTGAAAATAAAAAATAAAACCTAACCCTTAAAAATAAAATAAAAACAAAACTAAGCTAAAAAATAAGCCTAAACCTAAACTTAAACATAAAATGTAAAATAAAGTAAAAAAACCTAAACTAAAATAAATAAACCTAAAATAAATAAAGCAAACTAAATAAAAATAAAAATAAACCTAAATAAAAATAGAAAATAAAATAATCTAAATAAACCTAAACCTACCAATTTATGTAATTTAAAAATAAATAAATAAATAAAATAAAATAATTCTAACTCCAAACCCTAAACCCTAAAACCCTAAACCCTTAACCCTAAACCTAAATCGTAAACCCTAAAACCATAAAACCTATACCTTAAACCCAAAATCGTAAACCCTAGTGTGCAGATCACTGTGTTATCTTTTTCCCCATCTATTCTGAATGGGTAGTTCTATGGTCAGCTACCTATTATTTATTGTCTTGGCTGTTTGTTCTCCAGGTTATTTGTTGTCTTGGTTTTTCTGATTATTCTTGCTAATCTCATCTCCCCAACCTGTATGGAGAGACACTATTATACCCTTGTTATTATTATTTTCTGCAGATTGAACTTTCTTTTATCTTCTTTCTAGTCTACTTTACTAATGTTAGTTTAATTGCTGGTCTCTGCTTTTCTTTATCTTAAGGATTTCAATGTTGGCTTTCCTTTAAACCCTTCGGCCTATGTAGATCACTATTTTATTTTGGTTTATCTTATGGTGGGTGCAATGGTTTGTATTTTATTTGTTGTCTGTGATTATGCTACTACATGCTACTACCTACTACTACTAACTACAGTTCTCACTATTCTCGAATGGTGGCTTTATGGCCGCCTAGCTATTATTGTCGCCTTTGGTTGTTTGTTGTCTTGGTTATCTGCTTTCTTGGTTTCTTAGGATTCCAATGTTGGCTCTCCTTTGAACCCCCTAAGTGTCTATGATGTTTCTCTATTTTTTATTGGATTATCTTATGGTGGGTGCAATAGTTGTTTTGATGTTTTATCTATTGACTATGGGACTTTTGGGTCCTATGTCCAACAAAATTATAGGTTTGGCTTCGATTGTCTTTCTTTGTTTTTGTGTCTGCGCTTATCACGATATCTATGGACTACTTAATCTGCTATTTTTCCATCTTGGTTCGATTAGACTTATGCATCCTTGTGATTATGCTTCTATCTACTTGGTTATTATCTTATGCACCTATCATTCGAATGGGTGGTTCTATGGACAATTGTCTTCTTTGTCTTGCTATCTTGGTTGTTTCGATATGGATTATCGTTTTATATGCATATTCGGGATGTCTTTCTGACTATTTTTATTTGGTGCTATTTATGGTGGGATGCTATTTCACAGTTCTTGGTACAACTAATCATTCAATTCTCACCTTGGTCTTGTTAGACTTCTGCATCACTTGTAGTATTGGGTTTGGGTTCTGCTACCTTGCTTTACATTTGCTTTTTGTTAACTTCTGCAATGGTTATTAATAAGGGGGTTGTTAACATCTGCATTTCTTATTATGATTAGGTTTCTTTTCGACTATACTCAGTATACTCTGGCACAGCTTCATATATGTCTCATATGTTTGGCTGATTGATTTGCTTAGCAGGATTTCAGCAGGTTGCTTTTTCTGCTATTCTCTTGTGGTGGGTTTTATGCTAGCCTAATTATACTCTTGGTTTTTAAAAGGGATTCTGGCAAAGATGGCACATTTTCATATGTATAAGGATTCTCATGCTATGGTGACTATATTGATGATAATTTTCCTGCATGGGACCCCTTATCTTTCTACTCTTTGCTATCTCCTTTCTATATTATATATTGCTTTGTTTAGGTTTGCAGGTACTAAGGCCCATAAGAATTTCAACAAATGGCTTTCTTCTCCAGTTTGTAGGCTATGATGGTCGTGATGATTTCACTCCTCTTGGTTTGGTAGTAGCTCTTGTGATGTAACCCTTCCACAAGTTTGGATGCTCATATTTGCATCTGCCCTAATTTGGTGTGACTGAGCCTGAGCCTTCTTTCACACACTTCTCTATAATTTTCCTCAGTTTATGCTGCTCTCATTTTTCACTTTCGATGTACTACTTTAACTGTTCTAATTTATATCTTTCTTCTTTTTTGCAGATGCACTTCTCTTTTTCTCTTGCAGGTTTTCTCTCTACTGGCATGCATTCTATCATCCTAAAGGTTTGCTCTCTTGCATGCATTAAAAGCTTTAGCTTTGGCCCGATCTATCCATTGGCTTATCTATGTTAATCACTTTGTATCTTTTGCTTTACTTTTCTCTTTTATTTTCCTTTTGGTTGCACTTAGATGGGGGATTAACGCTCTAGGCTGATTGTAGCTCTTTGAGCAGTAGTTTTGGAGTTTATCCCCTCTTATGGATCTTGTAACCCTCTTTTTGTGGCAATAAAATTCCCCCTATATGGGGTTTCCCAAAAAAAAAAACCCTAAACCCTATACCCTAAACCATAAACCCCAAACCCTAAACCCTAAACCCTAAGCCCTAAACCCTAAACCCTAAAACCTAAACTAAATAAAACCAAAAAATAAAATAAATCAAAAAACCTAAACCTAACTAAAATAAAAAAACATCAAAACTATACTAAAACCTAAAACTAAGCCTAAACCTAAACCTAAAAATAAAATAAAAAAATAAAATCTAAACTAAAATAAAACAAATAAAAAACTAAAGTAACTAAAAAATATAATAAACATAAAAATAAAAAAGCTAAATAAAATAAAACCCAAACATAAAATAATAATAAAATACCCTAAAATAAAATAAAATAAGAATTAAATAAAAATAAAGCAAAATAAACCAAAATAAAACCTAAAAATAATAAAAATAAAAAAAAAAAAAAAAAACTATAAATAAACAAAACCTAAACATAAATCTAAAATAAACTAAACTTAAACTCTAAACTAAATAAAATAAACTAAAATAGAAATAAAACCTAAACCTAAAATAAATACCTAAAACATAAACCTAAAAAAATAAAATAAAAACCTAAACCAAAAATAAATAAATAAATAAAACCAAAACCTTGAAAATAAAATAATAATAAAACTAAAATGAATAAAATACTTAAACCTAAACCTAAAAAATAAACTAAAATAAAAAAAACCTAAACTAAAATAAATAAACATAAAATCTATAAAGTAAATTAAATAAAAATAAAAAATAAACCTAAAAAAAAAAGAAAAAAGTAAAATAAATAAACAAAAATAGAAAATAAACTTAATAAACCTAAATCTATCGGTTTACCTAATCTTTTTAAAAAAAAAAACCATAAACCCTAAACCCTATATCCTAAACCTTAAATGTTAAACCCTAAAACATACCCTAAACCTTAAACCTTAAACCTACAATAATAAACCTACAACCCTAAGCCCTAAACCCTAAACCCTAAACCATAAACCCTAACCTTAACCCTAAGCCATAAAATGTAAACCTAAACCCTAAAACCCTAAACTATAAACTTTTAAGTAACCATAAACCCTAAACCATAAACCCTAATGCCTAATCATTAAACACTAAACCTAAAACCCTACCCTATAAATTGGACCTACCTAAACCCTAAATCATAAAAACCCTAAACCTAAAGCTTAAAACACCCCACCACTACCTAAACCCTACCCTAAAATCTAAAACCCTGACACTAAACCCTAAACCCTGATCTACCCTAAACCCTAAACCCTAAAAGTATACCCAAACCTAACCTAAACCCTAAACCCTACTCCCCACCATAACCATAAACCCTAAACCCTAAATAATAAACCTAAAATAAATAAAACCTAAACCTAAAATAAATTAAACCTAAACCCTAAACTAAATAAAATAAATTAAATTAAAAATAAACCTAAACATAAACTTAAAAGTAAAGCATAAAAATAAACCAACATAAAAATCTAAAGCCTAAACCTAAAAAAATAAAATAAAAACCTAAACCTAAAAATAAAAAATAAAAGCTAAACTTAAAAAAAAAAACTAAAGTGAAAAATAAACCTAAACCTAAACCTAAAGCTAAAAAAATTAAGTAAAAAACCTAAACTAAAATAAGTAATAAAATAAACTTAAATAAAAATAAAAAATAAAATAAACTAAAATAAATAAAAAATTAAACTAAATAAACTTAAACATACTGGTTTGGTTAATTTAAAAAAAACCCTAAATCATAAACTAACCCTAAACCCTAAACCTTAAACTCTAAACCCTAACCCAAACCTAAACCCTAAACTCTAAAGTAACCCTAAACTCTAAAATGTAAAAACACTAAACCCTAAACCCTATTCCCTAAACCCTAAGCCCTAAACCCTAAACTCTAAATTCTATAAACCCTAAACCCTAAAGCCTAAATACCGAACCCTAAACCCTAAACTCTAAACCCTAAAAGACCCAAAACCCTAAAAGCACAAACCCTAATCCCTAACCTTAAACCCTAAACCCTAAAAGCACAAACCCTAAAACCCTAAACCCTAAACCCTAAACCATATACTCTAAACCCTAAATCCTAAACCCTAAACCCTAACTCTTAAGCCCTAAACCCTAAACCCCAAACCCTAAACATAAGCATAAAGTTACTAAATAAAATAAAAATTAAATAAATACCCTAAAATATAATAAACCTAAACATAAACCTCAAAAAGGGAGGCGTACATCACCATCAACCAGCCTGATCTGATGGTGGTGGAGGCGGAGGTGGTGGTTATCGCAATAGTGGTGGGGGATCTGGAGGTGCTGGATGATATGAAGGTGGTGGTGGTGAAAGGAGATATCGAAAATATGATGGTGGATCCAGCTACTCAAGAGGCCAGGGTGGTTCTAATGGGTACTGAGGAACCTACATAATGATCAACCATTTTTTCTATTTATTAAAGTGTGTCATTATAGTAGAGATGATTCCAGTTTTCTAGGATTTTTGATTTGCCCTATCATGCAAATTTTTGATCTATATTCATGCTTGTGTCTTAGAAAACTTAGTATGTTACTTGGTTGATGAAATCAAAATGAAGAAATGTTAAATCTGAATTTGTTCTCTATTAAAAATAATCCAAAAACCCTAAACCCTAAACCTTAAACCCTAAACTAAAACTTAAAATGTAAACCTAAAACCTAAACCCTAAACCTTAAAAGCCCTAAACCTTAAACCCTAAACCCTAAAACCCTAAACCATAAACCTTAAAACCTACACCCGCAGTGCTCCCTCTCTGGCGATCTTGGTGACTTTGAGTTCCCCTCGATGGATTGGCCGTTCTCGAGTATTTGGTCACTTCTCTGCGCGCTTCTCTCAGCCTGAGCGCACGTTCAGGCTCCTCTATATGTGACATCCTTGGATTAGAGCAATGGCAGAGGCTATGGTCTCTGTGAATCCCGGCCCGTCGCCTCTCGACATGCCGGCACTAACTTTGCTCTCTGACTCTACAAGTTTTTTGGATTCGATTGCACCTGTTAATGTAACTGCTGTTAAATCATTCAAAGATGCTTTATCTGGTAAGATCCCAAGCTTGAATGCTTCAGTTAATCTCATTTTGACTTCTTATCATGGATTCGCGTGTGTGTTACGTCGATGTTGAGAAACTTGCTAAGCCCTTCGAGTTCGCTTTGGTGGGTAAATTCTCCCTTAGATGCCCAACTCTTGATAACATTCACACTTTCTTTCGTAGTTTAAAATTAATAGGTTCTTTCTCTATCGGGCTGATCGATCCCCGTCACATTCTTATTCAACTTTCTAATGATTTAGATTACTCGCGGGTTTTCGCTCGTCGTTCTTATTTTGTTCATAATTGTCAAATGCGGCTCGAAATGGTGCCCTATTTGATGTCAAAGAAGAATCTCCCATTGTCCCTCTTTGGCTTGCTTTTCCTAACATGCAAATACAGTATGTCACTCATCAAGTTTTGTTTGTTGTTGGCGGTCTTTTTGGTAGACCCCTCCAAATAGATCAAGCAACGGCCAATAGATCTAGGCCATCTGTCGCTCGTATTCTCATTGAGATAGACATCACAAAGAAATATCCCAAAGAGGTTTGGATTGGCTCTGAAAAATTTGGATATAATCAAAAAGTCAAATTCAAAAATTTTTCTATTTTACACTCACGCAAGATTCACGGACAATCACTCCTTTGATTTGTGCTTCATCCTAATCTCAGGAAAAAATTACCACAGAATATGACTACCGTTAATGGAACTGGCAAAATCAATACTCTAGCATACGTGCCTAAAGATACTCAAAAAGAACCTCTCCTACCTACACCTCCTACTAATATATCTAGTGGCAAACAATCTGACCTTGGTACTAAAACAACCAAAGAAGGGTGTGATGTTACCAATGGCAATTTACCTAACTTCACCCACCGCTAATTGGTTTCCCACGATAGCTCTTTGCTTCATTTAAATCCTCAAAATCTGAATGGTAGCCTCATATTGGACACCCAATTAAACAATTTGAATGGGAATCATATAATGGACCAAATCAATAATGACCCTATGGTTTCAGAACATATTGAGAAAGATATTTGTATTACGAATGGTGCCACAACTTCCACATCTATTTCCCTTCAGAGTGATATCCAATTGATCCCAATTTCTCATACTCTATCCGATACGGAAGAAGGTGAAATCCCCTCTTCTAAATCATTGATAGATTCTTCTATTATTCAACCCATAAATCAATCTCTTTCTGATGGAGATAATTTGGATTCTGAGAGACCCTTTCAAATTGTTAAAACAAAACCCTTCAAAGCAAAATTTTCTAATAATAACCTCTCTAGAGTCACTGCTCTTCTTCCACCCCACACAAGTAATGTGCCATCATTTCTCTCCTCTCTTTCCTTTCTCTTTTTTTTCCCTTCGTTGTCCCCTTATGATTAATTTTCTTATTTGGAATATCCGGGTTGTGGGTCTCTTCCGTCCAATCATGTTAGAGTCTTTGTCGTGTTCATAATATCAAGTTACTTGTTTTATTGAACCTTTCATTAATTCTTCTAAGATTGCTTTTGTCACTAGATCCCTTGGCTTTCATAATTTCTTCTTCAATCTTAATAATAAAATTTGGTGCTTTTGGCACAACTCCATCACCATTTTCATCATTGATAATCTTGACCAATTGGTTAATGTCAAAATCTCCTTAGGTGACTTATCTTTTGGCTCTTTTATCTATGCCTCTTGTAATAGAGCTGGTAGGAACATCCTTTGGAATCACTTATGCACCTTCGCCTCCTCGGCTAACCTTCCCTGGTTGGTTGGAGGTGATTTCAATACTATAGCTAGTTAGAAAGAAGGGAGGATGTTCTCTAACCTTCATTCCATAGAGGACTTCTCAAATATGACCCTTGATTGCAATATGATCGACATTGGTTTCACTGGGTCTAACTTCACATGGCACAATTCTAGGCTTTGGCAGCGTCTTGATAGGGCCCTTTTTAATTCTCTTTGGATCAATCAATGGTCTTCTACCACTGTTGAGCATTTGAGCAGAACTTTGTCTAACCATGCTCCTCTCTTGATTTTCTTCAATAATCCCCCCCCCCAAACCCGTCAACTCCCCCTCCTTTCAGATTTCAAAACATATGGACCCAACATAGTGACTTCACCAATGTCGCTATCACTAATTGGATGGCCCCTATTTTCCCGGATAATTCTGTTAAAGGTATGACTCATCTTTGGCTTAAGCTCAAAAGACTTAAACAAAATCTTAATTGGTGGAACAAACACATTTTTAAAAATCTTTTCACAAATCTTAAAGCTATGGAACAAGAGGTTTATTCTCTTGAAGATCTCTCAACGATCCTAGTAAACTTGAGGAGAACATTACCAAGAATAACTTGCTTAATTATCAAAACATGGAAGAAACCTATTGGCATCAAAAGCGCAAACATATATTGCGATGGTGATAGAAACACCGTACTTTCATGCCATTTGTAATAAATGGAAAGCCTTAAACTTCGATTAAGAAAATTAAGAACTCTAATGGTGAATGGATAATCGATAACAATGATATTAAGGATTCGTCATTCATCATTTCCAAACTTTATTAAATTCTAAGCCGTTCTAGATACTTTATCAAACACCCATCTTATTCCTTCTATGATTAACGGTGAAGATAATCATTTACTCACTATGTGTCCTTAGAAGATTAGTAATACTCTTAAGAACATGAACAAACTCTGTTCGATGGCTATACGACCCACTTCTTTCAACACTGTTGGCCATTTATTAAAACCGATTTAGTTAATGTTGTTATTGATTTCTTTGATGGCAATCCCATTCCCAAATACTTTTCAAGCACTTCTATTGTCCTTATTCCCAAAACTAACACTCCTGAATCTTGGGGCAGTTTTAGACCGATTAGTCTTTGCACCTTTTTTCAAAAACTCATTGCTAAATTAATAAATAATAGGCTTAGCCCTTTGCTTCCTAAAATCATCTCCCCTAATTAAACTGGTTTTGTTAAACATAGAACAATATCGGATAATATTCTTCTCGCTCAAGAAATGATTCATGATATCGATATCAAGTCTAGAGGAGGAAACATCTTATTCAAACTAGACATCGCTAAAGCCTTTGATAATCTCTCATGGGACTTTCTCTTTCAAATCCTGAATTTGTTTGGTTTTCGATAGTTTTATCCAGTTATAAAAGATGTATCACGAATGTCGGTTTTCGATTATCATGAATGGTGAGTCCATAGGTTTCTTTCCTTCTAGCCATGGTTTAAGGCAAGGTGACCCACTATCACCTTCTCTTTTTATCATCGCTATTGAATACCTATCAAGGAGCCTGAATGATCTTTTTGCTAATAAGCCTAATATGTCTTTTAAAACTCATGGAGGCTTCCCTATTTCTCATGTTAAAACCATCAAGAACCTTCTAAATGATTTTGGTAAAGTTAGTGGTCTTTTTTTCTTATGCATTCAAATATCCGTACTAACTTTAAGCAAAATCAACTCCTCTTAATTACCTTGGAGCCTTTTCAAAGGCCAAAAAAGATCTCACCTTTTTGATGATCTAATTCAAAAAATTTCTAACAAAATTTTGGTTTGGGAATTTCATTTACTCTCTTTCGGTGGTAGGCTTACCTTGATCAAGAGCACTCTAAATTCCATGCCCATATACCTTCTTCAAACCATTGTGCCTACCAACTCTACCATAAAGCAATTGAGCGTCTCTTAAACAAATTCTTGGGAACCAATACATCCTCTAAAAGAATGCGGTCATCCGGTCTAATAGTTGTGGTACTCTTGAAGAGGGTGGTCTGGGATGTAAATCCATCAAAGAAGTTATTCATGCCTTCTCCTACAAACTTTGGTGGAACTTTAGGAGCAAAAATAGTCTTTGGGCGAATTTTATGACTTCTAAATATTGCCAGGGTAAACATCCTCTCATTTGTCCTTTTAAATCGAGCGATTCTCCTGTGTGGAGTGTCAAATGAGATGTAGAATCCTTAATTTTTTGGGGCATAAACTGCAATTCTTTTTTTGGCAAGACAACTGGAGTGGTTGCTCCATTGATGACTTACTACACTCACTCCACCTCCTATTCAAGTTAATTCATTACGGCAAAACCACATGTGGAACACTAGTAAGATTCGATTCTATTCCTTCCACTTTCTTAAATATGATTACTAGTATTCCTATCACTCCTAACAATCATGATCAAATTATCTTTAAGTTATCTCATAATGGGATTTCAACCTTAAAATGTGTGGATTCACACTAAAGACAATCAGATTCTTCTATTGTGTTCTCCAAAATTTGGAAGCAATATCCCCTCTTCTTACTCTTTCTTACTTATCCTAAAAACTTTATTCTTGTTGACTCTTTGTTGTGGGGTAAAGGGTTTTATTTACCCTCTAAATGTCAATGTTGTTCTCATATTGAGAATGTTAATCATGTTTTTGTTAATGGGACTATTTCCTCTAAAATTTGGATTTGGTATGACAATCTATTCAACTATATCAATTTTAATTGTTCTTTTACTTTATATCAACTTCTTGAAGTTTACTTTGACAATGCAATTAAAGGTCATATTAAAATCATAATCTCCATTACTCTTATTTGGTTCATATGGATGGACGAAAGCTAAACATGGGATTATATAAATCACATGAGGATTATTGCTAGAACTAAAACAAAATTTGTGACTTGTTTAAAGCCAATTTAATCCATCACAAGCATTTTAAAGAGTAAATCTGTAAGCTAATAAGCTGGGCCTCAACCTTCCGGACCGGTCTTACTATCGAAAATATAGAATGGTTTTGGAAAAACCTCTCGATCATATTATTAAAATTATCCGATGGCTCTCTCATAATGGCTCGGGTTGAGGAGGCATTTTCGAGATTCTAAGGGTATTGTTCTATGTGCATTTTCTTATCCCCTTATTTCCACTATTCCTTATCTTGAGCTTATGGCACAAAGCTCTAGAAATTTGTCTTCAAAATGGTGGCTCAATATTTGGATAGAGGTGGACGCTCTTCTCGATTGACCTTTTGACTTCTACCAATATGAGCAATGCTTGTTTGTACTACCTCCTCAAGCAAACTAGGGCTCTTCTCTCTCAAAAATTTTACCATCACTCATGTTTGGCGTGAAGGTAACCTTGATTACCTTGCAAATCAGTGAGATTAAAGATCATCCTCTTTAATTAATTTACATTACCCAAATACCTGCATGGTGTTAACTTGGACAATTCGGGCTTCCTTACCTCGAATCTAACTCCTCTCTCTCTTTTTTGGTTTTCTGTTCCTTGTGTTCTAACTCTCCTTGACATTTTTTTACTTGAGTTATTTCATTTTGTGCATGAAGAGGACATTTGGTTTTTTTGCTGATACTTATCATCCTCGATGTTGTTTTTACTGGAACCTGGACCCCATTCATCATTCCATTTCCTGTTTCAGCAAGGTTTCTTTGGTGGGATCTTTCTATGGGGTGCTTTCTTCCTTTCTTCCTCCAGCTATCGATGTTCTTTGAGCTTTCTCGTTCTGTGACCTTCTTAGCCTTAATGGCTGACTTATGTTGCAATAGTTGCTCTAATGGGAGTGACTCTCTGATTGCCCGGATTATTTCTAGCTGGGTTGCTGCTCATTTCTGGGTGGCTGTGAATCATATCTACAGTCTTTGTTTATATTGTAATCCTACATCTATTGGGTCTGTGCTGTTACCTTCTTGGATTGGAATGCCATTTCTGTTCGTGTGGTACTATAGTCTGATGTTACCTGTTACTGCTTTAAGACTTTGGATGTTTGTGGATTTGGTTTATCGATTAATGTTTCTAGCTCTTGTCTTAACCCTATAATATCACTTTTAGTCGTTAGTATTGTCGAATCACTATGCCTTATCTTTATCTACTTGATCATAAACTATTTGGTATACTCTCAATGGATTATTTTGGCAAGCCTTGGGTATTTCTCCAAGGATTATGGGTGAATAGGGATATTGTTCGCTATTATGAATGTTCCTTATGTAGTTTTTTTCGATTTGGTTCCTTGAGGCTTCTGTCAATCTTGCTCTCTCTAGTTTTATTTTCTAGGTGCAGTAAGCTTGGATTTTCTCAATGGATCATTATCCTGCATTTGCTGTGATTGTGGGTAATTTTGTATTCATTGATTTTTAGTTTTCTGTTTTCCTTGTCCAAGATGCCAACATTCCGGATTGTTGTTTGTCCTTCTTGTCTTCTCTCCATTTGTTATGTTGTGAACATGCTTTTTTAAATATCCTTTCTTTGTTATTCGGAAGGGCATCAATGGTTTATCTTATAAGCATAATGGGATTATTGGCAATTATTGGTTATTATTGTTGTCACTATCCTCGGTGTTGGATTATGGTGATTAAGCACCCATTCTTGATCGATTTCTCTAAATGTAATTTGCTTGGGGTGGGTGCTATTCATTATTTATCCTTCCATTTACTTATATATATAATTTTGGTGGCCTCTTGGCCACTTGTTGGTCTTATGTCCTATTGGTACGTATTGGATTGTCTGGGTTGGTTTACCTTGTTCAGCATGATGTTGCTGATTGCTTGGTGGACTTTGCTTTGAAACCTCTTTTTGGTCTTTTAGTTGCTTATCATCGGACTAATGTGATCTATCATATTTGTTGCTGTTTCTTTCATTCTCTCTCTGATAAACCTGAATCTGTTGCTCTGTTTATATTGGATGGGAGGCATTATGACATGCTAGCTAGTTTTTTGTTGTTTTGATTATTTCATGGCCTGGAAATTTCCTGGCTTGGTTTATCTGGCCACCCTTGTTGGCTCCTTCTATGTTGGCTGCAAGATTTCTGGGTCCTTCATTCAGCAAACATTTACTGCTCTTGATGCTCTGATGGTGATGGTTTTTGGAGATTTCTATCTGTGTTGCGGCCTTCAAGATATCTGCTTTTATGGCCTACTATCTACTCTGATTGGGAGGTTTTATGGCCAATCTGTAGTCCTTCCCTGTCTCGAATGTTGCCATCTTCATTATTGCTGTCTTGGCTATTTTTTGCTTTAGTTATCCATTGTCCTATCTTTTTTGCATTCTATTTTACATTATTGCATTACTTGTTTTATTGTTGGGGTTGGCTTTCTATGCCGTGCTATTTTACCCTTTCATCTCCGAATCTGTAATTTGCATTATCGGTTGTCTCTATTCTATCTTGGTCCGGTTTGGTTTGTGCGCTTTTTATTCTATTTTGAAAGAGTGGTGTTATGGGAAGTTGCTGCCTTTTGTTGTCTTTTTCTCTCGGTTATCTGTTGAGCTGGATTATCTAAATTTTGACCCGGTATCTTTGCCATGGTAGCTCTAAATGTCCTTACTTGTTGTTAGTTTTGGTTGGTTGCGACCCTTTTCCGTGTTGAGCTATCGCCTTCCTTTACAATTGTCTTTCTCCAATTGCTCATATGGACATAAACAAGGGTTGTTTCACCGAAAGTTTCAATTATATATCTTATGATGGGAAGGTCCAACTATAAGATCATTGACTTGATTAGCGGATGAGCAAGTTATTTCATCTGCTTTTTTTGGTGGTGGGTTTATATCTTCACTTGGATATGAGGCTCGCTAAGATGACTAATTCCCCTATGTTTATATACTCTCATGTCGGGATGACTATATTCGATATCTTTCTTGAATGAGACAACTTACCATTTAGCTCTTTGCAATTACCTCTCTATTTTAGATATGATTGTGTTTAGGATTGCAGGTAATAAAGTTCATAAAACTATCAACAACTTGGTGTTACCTCCTCACAGGTTTGTTGGCTATGATGGCTGTGATGTTTTCACTCCCTTTTGGTATGGTAGTAGCTCATGTGATGTAACCCTTCTAATGAAGTTTGGATGCTCAATTTTGCATCTGCCCTAATTTGGTGTGATTGAGCCTGAGCCTTCTTTATCAACTTTCCTTATTATTGCTCTCAGTTTTTATTGTTTTCATTTATCTCTCTATTTGTATTACACTCTAATCTCCTCTCTAGTGTCACTTTGCGGTGATTCTCCTTGTTCTCTTCTTGAGTTTGCTCCATATTACCAAGCTCTCTTACAACCATCGAGCATTGGCCTTAATCTTCCTTTCGATTATTATGTTAGCCATATTGTATCTTTTGATTCTTTAATGTTTTCTCTTGCTTTTGGATGTACTTAGATGGGGATTTACTCCTTAGGTGATTGTAGCTCTTTGAGCGAGATTGAGTTTATCCTCTTTAAGGATCTTGTAACCCTTTTTTGTGGCAATAAAATACCCGCATAATGGGGTTTCCTTAAAAAAAAAAAAAAAAAAAAAAAAAAAAAAACCCTAAACCCTAAAAGCTAAAAACCTAAACCTAAACAAAATAAAACCTAAAAATAAAATAAATAAAAAATCTAAACAAAAATAAAATAAAAAATAAAAAAATAAAATCATAAATGAAAACCTAAACCTAAAAAGAAATAAAATTAATAAATAAATAATAAACTAAAATAAAATAAATAAAAACCTAAACCAAACTAAAAAATAAAAAAACTAAATCAAATAAAAATAAACCTAGAATAAAAATAAAATAAACCAAAAATAAAATAAAATAAAATAAAAACTAAATAAAAATATGAACCTAAAAACCAAACCAAAAAATAAAACCTAAAAATAAATAAAAAAAATAAAATATAATCCCGAAACTATAAAAAATTACCTAAACCTAAAAAAAAAAATAAACCTAAACCTAAACTAAAATAAACTAAACTAAAATAAATAAAACCTAAACCAAAACCTAAAATAAATTAAACCTAAACCTAAACCAAAACTAAATAAAATAAAATAAATTAAAAATAAACCTAAACCTAAACTAAAAAATAAAACCTAAAAATAAACTAAAAATAAAAATCTAAAACCTAAACCTAAAAAAATAAAATTAAAAAAATAAACCTAAACCTAAACCTAAACCTAAAAAATAAACAAAATTAAAAAAACTAAAGTAAAATAAATAAACCTAAAATAAATAAACTAAACTAAATAAAAATAAAAATAAACCTAAATAAAATTAAAAAGTAAAATAAACTAAAATAAATAAACAAATAAACTGAATAAACTCAAACCTACAAGTTTACCTAATTTAAGACCAAAAAATAAAAAAAACCCTAACCCTAACTCTAAATCATAAATCCTAAACGTTAAACCTACAATCCTAAACCTTTAACCATAAACCCTAAAACTCGAAACCCTAAACCCTAAACCCTAAACCTCAACTTTAAATCCTAAAACTATAAACCCAAAACCCTAAACCTAAAACCTACAACCCTAAACCCTAAATCCCAAGCCCTAAACCTAAACCCTAAACCCTAAACCCTAAACCCTAAACCCTAAAAACCTAAAACCTAAACCTAAACTAAGTAAAACCTAAAAATAAAATAAATGAAAAAACCTAAACCTAAATTACATAAAAAAAATTAAAATAAAATAAAAACCTAAACCTAAACCAAAAACTAAAAATAAAGTAAAATAAAAATAAAACTGAAATAAAATAAATTTAACCCTAAAGTAAACTAAAAAGTAAAATAAACCTAAAAATAAAAAACTTAAATAAAATTAAAATGAAATCTAAAATAAAAATAAAATAAATCTAAAATAAAATAAAATAAAACAAAATAAAAACTTAAACCTAAAAAGTAAAAAATTAAAAAAATCTCAGAATAAATAATAAATAAAACCTAAAACCTAAAGTAAAAAAAAACTTAAACCTAAATTAAATAAAATCAAATAAACTTAAACCTCAACAAAAATAAACAAAACTAAAATAAATAAAACATAAACTTAAATATACTAAACCTAAATCTTAAACTAAATAAAATAAAATAAATTGAAAATAAACCTAAACCTAAATAAAGAATTAAATCCTATAAATCCTACCAGTTTACCTAATTTAAGACAAAAATAAATATAAAAATTAAAAAAATAAAAAAAATCCTTACCTTAACTTTAAACCATAAACCCTAAACCTTAAACCTACAATCCTAAACCCTAAACCATAAATCCTAAAACCCGAAACCCTAAACCCTAAACTTAAACCCTAAACCCTAAAACTATAAACCCAAAACCCTAAACCCTAAAACATATAACCTTAAACCTTAAACCCTAAACCCTAAACCTAAACCCTAAACCCTAAACCCTAAAAACCTAAAACCTAAACTAAGTAAAACCTAAAAATAAAATAAATGAAAAAACCTTAACCTAAATTACATAAAAAAATTAAAATAAAAGAAAAACCTAAACTAAAACCTAAACCTAAACCAAAAACTAAAAAAAAAGTACAATAAAAACAAAACTAAAATAAAATAAATTAAACCCTAAAGTAAACTAAAAACTAAAATAAACCTAAAAATAAAAAACTTAAATAAAATTAAAACTAAATCTTAAATAAAAATAAAATAAATCTAAAATAAAATAAAATAAAAACTAAATAAAAAGTTAAACATAAAAAGTAAAAAATAAAAAAAAATCTCAGAATAAATAATAAATAAAACTTAAACCCTAAAGTAAAAAAAAAACCTAAACCTAAATTAAATAAAATCAAATAAACCTAAAACTCAACAAAAATAAACAAAACTAAAATAAATAAAACCTAAACCTAAACCCTAAACTAAATAAAATAAAATAAACTAAAAATAAACCTAAACCTAAATAAAGAAATAAATCTTAAAAATAAACCTAAAATAAAAATAGAAAACCTAAAACTAAACAAATAAAATAAATATATAAAGCTAAACCTAAAAAAAAAATATAACCTAAACTTAAAAAATAAAATAAAAATAAAACTAAACTAAATAAATAAATAAAAAAACTAAACCTAAACCTAAAAAATAAATTAAAATAATAAACCTAAGCTAAAATAAATAAACTTAAAATAAATAAACTAAACTAAATATAAATAAAAATTAAACCTAAATAAAAATAAAAATAAAATAAACTAAAACAAATGAAAAATAAACTAAATAAAGTAAATAGTGCTAAATCGATTTTAATTAAAAACCACGAACCCTAAATCCTAAATCCTAAACCCTAAATCCTAATACTAACTTTAAACCCTAAACCCTAAACCCTAAACCTTAAATCATAAAAAACCCTAAACCCTAAACCCTAAATCCTAAGCCCTAAATAAATAAAAAACTCTAACCCTAAACCATAAACCCTATACCTACAACCCTAAACCTTAAACCTCAACCTAAACTAAGGCTAAACCAAAACTAAACTAAACTAAACTAAATAAAATAAAACCTAAACCTAAAACTAAACTAAAAAATAAATAAAATAAATAAACATATACTAAATAAATAAATAAACAAAAAAATAAACTAAACCAAATAAACCTAAACCTAAACCTAAACCTAAACCTAAACTAAACTAAAATAAACTAAACTAAACCACCTAAACCTAAGCTTAAACTAACTTAATTAAAAAAACAAAATAAATAAACTAAAATAAATAAAACTAAATAAACCTAAATAAACCTAAACCTAAATTAAAATAAAATAAACTAAACTAAATAAACTAAACCTAAATAAATAAACTAAACTAAACTAAACTAAAATAAACCTAAACCTAAACTAAATAAACTTGAACCTAAATAAATAAAATAAAGTAAAATAAAATAAACTAAACATAAATTAACTAAACCTAAACCAACACCTTAACCTAAACCTAAACCTAAACTAAAAATAAATAAGCTAAATTTAATAAATAAACTTAAACTAAATAAACTAAGTAAAAAAAATAAAAATAAACCTAAACCTAATCCAAAATTAAACTAAATAAATAAACCTAAACTAAAATAAAAAATTAACCTAAACCTAAAATGAAACCTAAACCTAAATAAAAACCTAAACCTAAAACCTAAATAAAAATAAATTAAACATAAATAAACCTAATCAACCTAAACTAAAATAAACATACACTAAAACTAAATAAAATAAAGTAAATAAACCTAAAAATAAATAATATAAACCTAAACCTAAATAATCAACCTAAAAATAAAATAAACTAATCTAAAATAAAAACCTAAACTTAAACCTAAACTAACCTAAACTAAATAAACTTAAACCTAAACTAAAATAAACCCAAACTAAATAAAATTAAACTAAATAAAACCTAAATATAAACTAAATAAACCTAAACTTAAACCTAAAACCTAAACTAAAAAAAAAACTAAATAACTAAATAAAATAAACCTAAACCAAAATAAATTAAGCTAAACTAAACTAAATAAATAAAATTAAATTAAACTAAATAAATAAACTGAATAAAACCTAAAACCTAAATTAAAATAAATAAACTAAACTAAACTAAATAAACTAAACCTAAAACTAAACCTAAACCTAAAAATAAACTAAACAAACTAAATTAGACTAAATAAAATAAACTAAATAAACAAAACTAAAGAAATAATCCTAAACCTAAATAAAAATAAAAATAAAACTTAAACTAATCCTAAACCTAAACCTAAAAATAAACCAAAACTAAATTAAAACCTAAACCTAAACTAGATAAACCTAAACCGAAACCTAAACCTAAATGTAAACTAAAGTAAATAAACTAAACTAATATAACCTAAATAAACCTAAACCTAAACCTAAAACTAAACTAAATTAAACTAAATAAAAATATAATAAACTAAACTGAAAATCAACTAAATAAACTAAACTAAATAAATAAACTTAAACCTAAACAAAACTAAAAAAATACTAAAATCAAAATAAACTATATAAAATATACCTAAACTAAATAAATTTAAACCTAAACTAAAAATAAACCTAAAATAAATAAAACTAAAGTAAATTAAACTTAGAAATTAAACCTAAACCTCAACCTAGACTTAAACTAAATAAAAAAATAAACTAATTAACTAAATAAAATAAACCTAAACCTAAATAAACTAAGCTAAACTAAATTAAATAAATAAAATTAAACTAAACTAAATAAATAAACTGAATAAAACCTAAAACCTAAATTAAAATAAATAAACAAAACTAAACTAAGTAAACTAAACCTAAAACTAAACCTAAACCTTAAAATAAACTAAACAATCTAAATTAAAATAAATAAAACCTAAACCTAAACTAAATAAATAAACTAAATAAAATAAACTAAATAAACTAAACTAAAGAAATAATCCTAAACTTAAATAAAATTAAAAATAAAACTAAACCTAAACATAAACCTAAACATAAACATAAACTAAATTAAAACCTAAACCTAAACTAGATAAACCTAAACCTAAACCTAAACCTAAATGTAAACTAAAGTAAATAAACTAAACTAATATAACCTAAAATAAACCTAAAATAAACAAACTAAACTAAACTAAATAAAATACAATAAATTAATAAATCAACTAAATAAAATTAAACTAAATAAATAAACATAAACCTAAACTAAACTAAAAAATAAACTAAAATAGAAATAAACTATATAAAAACTAAAATAAATAAAATAAAATAAAATAAACTAAAAAAACCTAAATCTTAACTAAGTAAAATAAAATAAATACTAAATAAAAAAATAAACTAAAATAAACCTAAACTAAGTCAACTAAACTAAATAAACATAAACTAAACTAAATAAACCTAAGACTAGAACATAAACCTAAACCTAAACCTAAACTAAACTAAACTAAACTAAAAGAAATAAAATAAACCTAGACCTAAACTAAATAAAATAAACCTAACTTAAACTAAATTAAAGTAAATAAAACCTAAATTAAACCTAAACCTAAACCTAAAACATAAACTAATATAAACCTAAACCTAAACATAAACATAATTAAACTAAACCCTAAATCGAAACCTAAACCTAAACCTAAACCTAAACCTAAACCTAAACCTTAACCTAAATAAGTAAACTAAACTAAACTAAACTAAACTAAAATAAACCTAAACCAAAACTTAAAATAAATAAATATAAACCTAAACCTAAAATAAACAAACCTAAACCTAAAATAAACCTAAACCTAAAAAATAAAGATATACTTAAAATTAAACTAGGCTAAATAAACCTAAACATAAATAAAATAAATCTAAATAAACTTAAACCTAAAATAACTAAATAAACTAAACTCAATAAAAATAAACCTAAACCTAAACAAACCTAAAATAAAAATAAACCTAAACCTTAACCTAGACCTAAAAAAAATAAACTAAAATAAATAAACTAAATTAAATAAACCTAAACCTAAACCTAAAGCTAAACTAAACTAAAATAAACTAAACTAAACTAAACCTAAACCTAAACCTAAACCTAAACTAAATAAACTAAAAATAACTAAATAAATAAACTAAAATAAATAAAACTAAATAAACCTAAAAAAACCTAAACCTAAATTAAAATAAAATAAACTAAACTAAATAAACTAAACCTAAAAATAAAAATGAAACTAAATAAGAGAACAAAACCAAATTAAACTAAAATAAACTAAAATAAGAATAAACCTAAGCCTACAACCTAAACTAAATAAACCTAAACCTAAATAAATAAAATAAAGTAAAAGAAAATAAACTAAACATAAATTAAAAAAACCTAAACCAACACTTAAACCTAAAACTAAACCTAAATTAAAAATAAATAAACTAAACTAAACTAAATAAATAAACCTAAATTAAATAAACTAAATAAAAAATAAAATAAAAAAACCTAAACCTAATCCTAAATTAAACTAAATAAATAAACCAAAACTAAAATAAAAAAATTAACCTAAACCTAAATAAAAACCTAAACCTAAACCTAAACCTAAACCTAAAACCTAAATAAAAATAAACCTAAACCAAATAAACCTAATAAACCTAAACTAAAATAAACATAAACTAAAAACTAGTAAATAAACCTAAACCTAAATAAAATAAACATAAACCCAAATAAAACATAAACCTAAACATAAACAAATAAAACTAAACTAAAATAAAACCTAAACCTAAACCTAAACCTAAACTAAATAAACTTAAACCTAAACTAAAAATAAACCTAAACTAAATAAAACTAAACTAAATTAAAATTAATTAAACCTAAACCTAAACCTAAACTTAAACTAAATAAAAAAATAAAATAAATAACTAAATAAAATAAACCTAAACCAAAATAAACTAAGCTAAACTAAACTAAATAGATAAAATTAAACTAAACTAAATAAATAAACTGAATAAAACCTAAAACCAAATTAAAATAAAATAAATAAATAAATAAACTAAACCTAAAACTAATCCTAAACCAAAAAATAAACTAAACTAAACTAAATTACGCTATATAGAACCTAAACCTAAACTAAATAAATAAACTAAACAAAATCAACTAAATAAACTAAATTAAAGAAATAATCCTAAACCAAATAAATAAACCTAAATAAAAATAAAAATAAAAATTAAGCCTAAACCTAAACCTAAACCTAAACATAAACCTAAACTAAATTAAAATGTAAACCCAAACCTAAACCTATACTAGATAAACCTAAACCTAAACCTAAAACTAAACCTAAACTAAAGAAAATAAACTAAACTAATATAACCTAAATAAACCTAAACCTAAACCAAAACCTAAAGCTAAACATAACTAAACTAAATAAAAATACAATAAACTAAACTTAAAATCAACTAAATAAACTAAATTAAATAAATAAACCTAAACCTAAACTAAATAAATAAAATAAACTAAATAAACCTAAACATAAACTAAGTAAATAAAATAAATAAACAAAATAAAGTAAATAAAATAAACTAAAATAAACCTAAACTAAATAAACTAAAATAAATAAACATAAACTAAACTAAATAAACCTAAGACCTAAACCTAAACCTAAACTAAACTAAACTAAAATAAATAAAATAAACCTAAACCTAAACTAAATAAAATTTACATAAATTAAACTAAATTAAACTAAATAAAACCTAAAATAAACCTAAACCTAAACATAAAGCTAAAACATAAACTAATATAAACCTAAACCTAAACCTAATTAAACTAAACCCTAAATTGAAACCTAAACTAAACTAAACCTAAACCTAAATAAATAAACTAAACTAAACTAAACTAAAAGAAACCTAAACCAAAACCTAAAATAAATAAATCTAAACCTAAACCTAAAATAAACATAAACCTAAATCTAAATTAAATAAACCTAAACCTAAAATAAACCTAAAAAATAAACATAAACTTAAACCTAAACTAGGCTAAACCTAAAATGAAACCTAAACCTAAATAAAAACCATAACCTAAAACCTAAATAAAAATAAACCTTAACCTAAATAAACCTAATAAACTTAAACTAAAATAAACATAATCTAAAGCTAAATAAAATAAATTAAATAAACCTAAACCTAAATAAAATAAACCTAAACCTAAATAAAACATAAACCTAAACATAAACAAATAAAACTAGACTAAAATGAAACCTAAACCTAAACCAAAACCTAAACTTCAACCTACACCTAAACTAAACAAACTTAAACCTAAATTAAAAATAAATCTAAACTAAATAAAACTAAACTAATTATAACCTAAATAAACCTAAACTAAATAAACCTAAACCTAAACCTAAACTTAAACTAAATAAAAAATAAACTAAATAACTAAATAAAATAAACTTAATCCTAATTAAACTAAGCTAAACTAAACTAAATAAATAAAATAAATTAAACTAAATAAATAAACTGAATAAAACTTAAAAACTAAATTAAAATAAATAAATAAACTAAACTAAATAAACTAAACCTAAAACTAAAATAAAAAAATAAATAAATAAACCAAATAAAATAAACAAAAAAAATCTAAACAAAAGAAATAATCCTAAACTTAAATAAATAAACTGAAATAAAAATAAAAATAAAACTTAATCCTAAACCTAAACCTAAACCTAAACTAGATAAACCAAAACCTAAACTAAACTAAACTAAATAAAAATAAAATAAACTAAACTGAAAAAAAACTAAATAAATAAACTTAAACCTAAATTAAACTAAAAATAAACTAAAATAAAAATAAACTAAATAAAATATACCTAAACCTAAACCTAAGCCTAAGCTAAATAAATAAAATAAAATAAAATAAACTAAATAAACCTAAACCTAAAATAAGTAAATAAAATAAATAAACAAAATCAACTAAATAAATTAAACTAAAAAAAACCTAAACTAAATAAACTAGACTAAATAAAAATAAACTAAACTAAATAAACCTAAGACCTAATCTTAAACCTAAACCTAAACATAAACTAAACTAAACTAAACTAAAATAAATAAAATAAACTTAAATTAAACTAACTTAAACTAAATAAAACCTAAAATAAAGCAAAACCTAAACCTAAACCTAAAATATAAACTAATATAAACCTAAACCTAAACCTAATTAAACTAAACCCTAAATCAAAACCTAAACTTAAACCTAAACCTAAACCTAAATAAATAAGCTAAACTAAACTAAACTAAAAGAAACCTAAACCAAAATGTAAAATAAATAAATTAAAACCTAAACCTAAAATAAACATAAACCTAAACCTAAACCTAAAAAATAAACATAAACTTAAACCTAAACTAGGCTAAATAATCCTAAACCTAAATAAAATAAAACTAAATAAACCTAAACCTAAATAAACTAAATAAACTAAATTAAATAAAAATAAACCTAAACCTATAAAAACCTAAAATAAAAATAAACCTGAACCTAAACCTAAACCTAAATAAATAAATTTAATCAATAAACTAAACTAAATAAGCTAAAATATAAACTTAAACCTAAACTTAAATCAAAACCTAAATAAACATAAACTAAACTTTAACCTAAACTAAAGTAAAAAAATAAAACCTAAAATAAACTAAACTAAACTAAACCTATAATAAACCTAAACCTGAACCAAAAATAAATAAACTAAACTAAACTAAATAAATAAACCTAAACTAAACTAAACCTAAACTAAAACCTAAACTAAACTAAACTAAATAAAACTTAAACCTAAATCTAAACCTAAACCTAAACTAAATAAAATAAAATAACCCTAAACCTAAACTTAAACCTAAATTAAATAAATAAATAGAACCAAAACCTAAACCTAAGTAAAATAAACCTAAATTAAACTAAAAATAATTAAACCTAAAGCTAAAATAAATGAAAACCTAAACTAAACTAAAAATAAACCTAAACTAAAAAAATAAACCTAAACCTAAACATAAATTAAACTAAAATAAAACCTAAACCTAAACTAAACTAAACTAAACTAAAAATTAAAATAAATAAACTAAAACCAAAAATAAACCTAAACCTAAGTAAGTTGAGCTAATTAAATAAACCTAAATTAAACTAAACTAAACTAAACTAAATAAACCTAAACCTCAGATAAACTAAATAAACTAAATAAAGATAAACTAAACCTAAACCTAAACCTAAACTTAAACTTAAACCTAAATAAAGCCTAAACCTAAACCTAAATCGAAACCTAAAGTAAATAAACTAAATAAAAATAAACCTAAACCTAAACTTAAACCTAAACCTAAGCCTATACCTAAACCTAAACCTAAATCTAAACCTAAAATAAATAAACTAAAATAAATAGACCTAAACTAAAAAATAAATGAACTAAACTAAATAAACCTAAAACTAAACGTAAATGTAAACCTAAACTAAAACCTAAACCTAAACCTAAACTAAATAAACTAAAATAAACCCAAACCTAAACCTAAACCTAAACCTAAATAAACCTAAATTAAGCCCAAACCTAAGCCTAAACTAAATAAATAAAATAAACTAAACTAAATAAACTAAATAAACCTAAACCTAAACCTAAACCTAAACTAAACTAAAATAAATTAATAAATAAACCTAAACCTTAATAAATAAACAAAACTAAATAAAAAATAAATAAATAAACCTAAGTCTAAACATAAACCTAAACCTAAACCTAAACCTAAACCTAAACCTAAAACCTAAACCTAAACCTAAACTAAAATAAACTAAATAAAATAAACTAAATAAATAAACCTAAACTAAACTAAATAGACCTAAACCTAAACCTAAACCTAAATAAATAAACCTAAAAATCTAAACCTAAACCTAAACCTAAAATAAATAAAAATAAATATTTAAACTTAAAATAAAATAAACCTAAACCAAAACCTAAAATAAAACTAATAAGCTAAACTAAAAATAAGCCTAAATAAATAAGCTAAACCTAAACTAAAATAAATAAACCTAAAAAGTAAAATAAAATAAAAAATAAATAAAACCTAAACCTAAATAAATAAAAACCAAATCTTAAACTAAACTAAATAAATTAAAACATAAATAAACTAAACTAAATAAAATAAACCTAAAAATAAACCTAACACCTAAACCTAAACTAAAACCTAAACTAAATAAACCTAAATCTAAACTAAATAAACTAAAACATAAAATAAATAAAAAAACCTAAACGTAAAAGCTACACTTAAACGTAAACCTAAACCTAAAAGCTAAAATAAAACATAAAAAATAAAATAAATAAATAAAATAAACCTAAACCTAAACCTAAACCTAAACCCTAAACTTAAACCTAAACCTAAACCTAAACCTAAACCTAAACCTAAACCTAAACCTAAACCTAAACATAAGCGTAACCCTAAACTAAACCTAAACATAAACCTAAACTAAATAAACAAAATAAATTAAACTAAATAAACTTAAACCTGAACATAAAACTAAAGTAAAATGAAAAATAAAAAATAAGCCTAAACCTAAACTAAAAAATAAACCTAGATAAACCTAAATCTAAACCTAAACCTAAACCTAAATAAATAAACTAAAATAAATAAAAATAAAATAAATAAACCTAAACTAAACTAAATAAACCTAAACCTAAACCTAAACCTAAACCTAAAATAAAAACCTAAACTAAAATAAACTAATAAAATAAACTAAATAGATAAACCAAAACTAAACTAAATAAACTTAATCGTAAACCTAAACCTAAATAAATAAACTTAAAAACCTAAACCTAAACCAAAACCTAAAATAAATAAATAAATAAAATAAATAAATAAGCTAAAAATAAAATAAACTTAAACGTAAAATCAAATTAAATAAACTAAACTAAAAATATACCTATGTAAATAAACCTAAAGCTAAACCTAAACCTAAACCTAAACTAAAATAAATAAACCTAAAAAATAAAGTAATATAAATAAACCTAAATCTAAACCTAAATAAACTAAATAAATCAAAACCTAAAACCTAAACCTAAACTAAACTAAATAAACTAAAACCAATATTAAATAAACTAAATAAAATAAACCTAAAACCTAAACCTAAACCTAAAATAATTCAACCTAAACCTGAACTAAATAAACTAAAACCTAAATAAAATAAATTAACATATACCTAAACCTAAACCTAAAACCTAAAATAAAAACCTAAAGCCCAAAGCTAAATAAAAAAATAAAAACCTAAACATAAACATAAAAATAAAAAATAAAACCTAAACCTAAAAAATAAATTAAAAATAAAGCTCAACTAAAAATAAACCTAAATTAAAAATAAAACCTAAAAATAAACTTAAAAAATAAAATATAAATAAAACTCAACCAAAAAATAAATTTAAACATCAACCTAAACCTAAAAAATAAACTAAAATAAAAACCTAAACTAAAATAAATAAATTAAGCTAAATAAAAATAAAAAATAAACCGAAATAAAAAAAGTAAAATAAACTAAAATAAATAAAAAATAAACTAAATAGACCTAAACCTACCAGTTTACTTTATTAAAAAAAAATCCTAAACCCCAAACCCTAAATGCTAAACAGAAAAACTAACCCTAAACCCTAAACCCTAAAGTCTAAACCCCAAACCATAAACCCCAAACCCTAAACCCTAAACCCTAAACCTTAAACCCAAATAAGAAACTAATAAAGCACTAAAGTAAACTAACTAAAATTAAAACTAAGAAATAATAAACTAAAACTAATAAACTAATAATAAACAAAAACTAATTATAAACTAAAATAAAAACTAATAAAACTAACTAAACTAAACTAACTAAATAATAACTAAAAAACTAATAAACTAATAATAATGAAAACTAACTAAACTAATAAACAAACTAATAACTAAATTAAAC
The DNA here is from genome assembly GCA_021442155.1 of Cymbidium sinense. Lineage (NCBI taxonomy): Eukaryota > Viridiplantae > Streptophyta > Magnoliopsida > Asparagales > Orchidaceae > Cymbidium > Cymbidium sinense. The sequence continues at coordinate 271,911,978 of CM038215.1, forward strand.
ATAAACAAAAAACCCCACTAATAAACTATCTAAAATTAAACTAAACTAATAAAACTAATAAAAACTAAACCTAAACTAATAACTAAAACTAAACTAAAAAACTAACTAAATTAAAACTTAATAAATAACTAACTAATAATAACAACTAACTAATAAACCTAGACCCTAAACATAACTAACCTAATAAATAAATAACTAATAATAAAGCTAAACCCAATAACTAAACTAATAATAACTAAACTAACTAAACTAAAACTAATAAACTAGCTAAATAATTAATAAATAACTAATAATAATAACTAACTAATAACTACAACTAATAACTAAATTAAAATAATAAACTAATTAATTAAGTAAACCTAATAATAAACTAACTAAATAATAATAACTAAAACTAATAATAAAACTATAAAAACTAATAAACTAAAACTAAATAACTAATAGTAACTAACACTAAACTAATAAACTAATAATAAATTAAAATAAATAAAATTAATAAATAAACTAATAATAATATTATTAAATTAAACTAATAATAAGCTAAATAATAAATAAAACCTAAATAAATATACTAAATCTAATAATAATTAACAATCCTAAGAAACTAACTCATAATAATAAACTAATAACATAATAGATAATAATAATAAAAAATAAACTAAAGTAAAACTAATAATACCCAAAAAAACACTTAATAATAATAAAACCTAATAACATAAAAACTAAGACCTAAGCTAAATAAATAAACTTAAACCTAAAACCTAAAATAAAACCTAAAAAATAAACTAAAATAACTAAATAAGTAAAATAAACCTAAACCTAAACTAAACTAAATAATAAACTAAACTAAATAAACTAAACTAAAAATAAACCTAAACCAAAACCATAAGATAAACTAAACATAAACCCTAAACCTACACTAAATAAAATAAACTTAAACTTAAACCTAAATAAAACCTAAACCTAAACCTAAACCTAAACATATACCTAAACCTAAACCTAAGCCCAAACATGAACCTAAACCTAAACATAAACATAAACCTAAACTTAAACTTAAACTAAATAAATAAACTAAACTAAATAAAAATAAACCTAGACCTAAATAAAACCTAAATAAATATACCTAAAATTAAAATAAACTAAATAAACTAAACTAAATAATAAAACTTAAACTGAACCTAAACCTAAAGCTAAACCTAAAAAATAAAAATAAACCTAAAGCTAAACCTAAACCCTAAATAAATAAAAAATAAACTAAATAAACCTAAACCTAAACTAAACTAAATAAATAAAAATAAAAATAAAAATAAATAAAATAAACCTAAACTAAATAAAAAGAACTAAAATAAAAAACTAAACTAAAATAAACTAAATAAAACATAAACCTAAATAAACTTAAACAAAAATAAATTAAATAAACTAAACTAAATAAATAAACCTAAACTAAATAAGATAAACACAATTAAAATAAACCTAAAGGTAAACCTAAACTAAAACTAAATAAACCCAAACCCTAAACCTAACCTAAACTAAACCTAAACCTAAAACTAAATAAAACTTAAACCAAAAATAAAATAAACCCTAAACTAAATAATTAAACTAAATAAATAAACTAAATAAACCTAAATAAATAAAATAAAATAAACTTAGCTAAATAAATAATAATTAAATAAAATAAAAACCTAAACTTAAGCCTAAACTAAAAATAAAAATAAAGAAACTAAAAGAAATAGAATAAAACTAAATAAAATAAACTAAGTAAATAAATAAAACTAAACCTAAACCAAACCTAAACTAAATAAACCTAAACCTAAACCTAAACTTAAACCCTAAACCCAAAATAAAATAAAACTAAATAAACTAAACTAAATAAAACCTAAACCTATACCTAAATAAATAAATAAACTAAATAAAAAAACTTAACCTAAACCTAAATAAATAAACCTAATCCTAAACCAAAACCTAAACTAAACTAAATAAACTAAAACCTAAATAGATAAATAAAAATAAATCTAAACCTAAACCTAATCTAAATAACACTAAAAACAAAGTAAACCTAAAAATAAAAATAAACTAAACTAAACTAAAATAAATAAACCTAACCTAAACTAAAAATAAACCTAAATAAACCTGAGTAAGTAAACTAAATAAAATAAACTAATACAATAAAAATAAAAACTGAAGTAAAAATAGATAAACCTAAACCTAAAAATAAAAACCTAAACTAAAATAAACTAAAAACCTAAACCTAAACATAAATAAACTAAATTACACATAAAAATAAACCTAAACATAAATAAAAATAAAATAAACCTAAACTAAACCTAAACCTAAAATAAAACCTAAACCTAAACCTAAACCAAAATAAAAATAAAAGCTAATATATAAAATTAAACTAAATAAACCTAAATAAAAATAAAACAAAAAATAAATAAACAAAATCAAACCTAAACCTAAATAAAACATAAACCTAAACCTAAAAAAAACCTAAACCCTAAACCTAAACTAAACTAAATAAACCTAAAAATAAACCTAAACCTAAGCCAAATAAACTAAAAACTAAATAAAATCAACTAAACTAAACTATAAAACAAAAAATAAATGAACTAAATAATAAATAAGTAAAACCTAAACCTAAACTAAACTAAAGTAAAATAAAAAATAAAACATAAACATAAACCTAAACCTAAACTAAAGAAATAAGCTAAATAAATAAATAATAAAATAAATTTAAATAAACCTATATCTAAACTAAACTAAAAATAAAAACCTAAAAAATAAATAAAACCAGTACTAAAATAAAATGAAAAAATAAAGTAAAATAAAAATAAATATGCCAAAACCAAAATTAAATAAAGAAAACAAAAAATCAACTTAAACCTAAACCAAAACCTAATTTTTTTAAAAAAAAAACTCTAAACCCCAAACCTTAAAACCCTAAACCCTAAACCATAAACCTTAACCCTCAACCCTAAACCCAAAACTGTAAAACCTAAAACCCTAATCCTTAAACCCTAAACCATAAACCCTAAACCATAAACCCTAAACCCTAGTTCCCAAACCCTAAACCCTAAAAACCTAAAAATTAAACCTAAACTAAATAAAACCTAAAAATAAAATAAATAAAAAAACCTAAATAAAAACATAAACTAAAATAAAAACCTAAACTAAAACATAAACCTAAAACGTAACCTAACCTAAAAATAAAATAAAAAAAAATGAAAAGTAAACTAAAATAAAATAACTAAAAACCTAAACTAAACTAAAAAATAAAATAGACCTAAAAATGAAAAACCTAAATAAAATAAAACCAAAAATAAAATAAAATAAAAATAAAATAAACCTAAAATAAATTAAAATAAAAAGTAAATAAAAACCTAAACCTAAAACATAAACCTTAAAATAAATAAAAAATAAAGCCACCCTAAACTAAAAAAAACCTAAACCTAAAATAAACAAAATAAAATAAACCTAAACCTAAACTAAAATAAACTAAACTAAGATAAATAAAACCTAAACCTAAACTTAAAGTAAACTAAACCTAAACCATAAACTAAATAAAATAAAATAAACTAAAAATAAACCTAAATCCAAACTAAAAAATAAAACATAGAAATAAACCTAAAATAAAAACCTAAAACTTAAACCTAATAAAAACCTAAACCTAAAATAAACAAAATAAAATAAACCTAAACTTAAACTAAAATAAACTAAACTAAGATAAATAAAACCTAAACCTAAACTTAAAATAAACTAAACCTAAACCCTAAACTAAATAAAATAAAATAAACTAAAAATAAACCTAAACCTAAACTAAAAAATAAAACATAGAAATAAACCTAAAATAAAAACCCAAAACTTAAACTTAAAAAATAAAATAAAAACATAAACATAAACCTAAAAATAAGAAATAAAACCTAAACCTAAAAACTAAAACAAAAATAAAACTAAACTGAATAATAAATAAAACCTCAACCTAAACTTTAAAAAATAAACTAAAATAAATAAACCTAAACTAAAATAAATAAACCTAAAATAAATAGACTAAATTAAATTAAAATAAAAAAATAAACCTAATTAAAAATAATAAAATAAAATAAACTAAAATAAATAAATAAATAAACCTAAACCTAAACCCTAACCCTAACCCTAAACCCTAAACCCTAAACCCTAAACCCTGTGTTGATGTTTTAACTATTGGTTATTGGATTTTTAGGCCTTTTATCCTGCAGGCCTTTATTGAGGTTGTTGACTGCATGGTGGCTTTTGCTTTTCTGCTTGATTTTCTTGTTAGCAATAGGGCTTTTGCTGAACTTTACATGTTTGTGGTCTTTCTAAACTACTATTATTTTTTACATCTTGGTTCATCTAGCCTTGGCCAGACCACTTCCCTATCTATCTGGGATTTATCTTATGAATTTTCTATTTTGAATGGGTGGTTTTATGGATAACTTGTTGTTAGTTTCTATCCTAGTTGTTGGCTTATCTAGATCATTGAATCTTAAGCCTAGCATGCTACTACTGGGGTTGTCCATCATGTTCAGCAGGGTGCTTTTGGAGTTATTTTGCTATTTTCTTTGGTTAACCTCATATACCCATCCTGCCAGGAGAGAAACTGCAATTTCTCATTTATTTTTTTTATCTCATTGCAGGATTGGACTTACTTAGTGGCTTTTCAGTTTATCTTTACTGAGGATGTGGACTTAGTTGTAAGCTTGATCATCCTTATCTGGAAGAATATTTATGTTCATTCCTGTGAACCCTTTTTATTTATATTTTACATCTTTGAATTTTAATGGAGTTTTATATGGTGGGAGTAATAATTGTATTATTGTTTCCACTGTTGGCCTATGGAATTTTGGGTCCTTTGTCTAGCAGGTTGTCTTTGTGGTTGTTGGCAGTTTCTTGCCTTTAAATTTTATTACTGTTTGTGCTGTTAACATCTGGGCTTCTGCTGACTTCACCTACTGCTATTTTTTCCATCCTCGTTCAACAAGTCTTGGCCATTCTATCTGGGAATTAACATATGCATTATCTATTTTGAATGGGTGGTTTTATGGCCAACTTGCTGTTATTTCTTTCTTGGTTGTTGGCTAATCTGGTTCTATGAGTCTTATGTCCAGCAAGCTGCTACTAGGGTTGCTTATCATGTTCAGCAGGGTGCTTTTGGAGTTGTTTTTTGATTATTTTAACCTCATATACCCAACCCGCTAGGAGAGAACCTTCAATTTTATTATTTCATTGTAGGTTTGGACTTACTTAATGGCTTATCAGTTTGCCTTTACTGAGGATGTGGATTTAGTTGCTAGCTTGATCATCTTTATCTGGAAGGATTTTTTTGTTGATTATCTTTTGAACCCATTTTATTTCTATTTTACATCAGTACTTTTTAATAGAGTTTTATATGGTGGGTGTAATAATTTTATTTTTGTTTCCATTATTGGCTTTGGAATTTTCAGGTACTTTCTCCAGCAGGTTGTCTTTGTGGTTGTTGGTTGTTTCTTGCCTTTGATTTTCTGATTATTTTTGCTCTTAACATCTAGGCTACAGCTAATCTCTCCTGCTACTATTTTATCCCTCTTGGTTCTGTTAGAATTGTGTAGATCATTGTGATTATGCTTTTTCTTTACTTGATTTTAACCTATGTATTGTTTACTCTAAATGGATGGACTTATGGCAAGCTTGCTGGCTATTACGGTGATGATTGTTGGCAGAACTGGACTATTGAGTTTGCTGCTAAGCAAGCTGCTTCTATGGTGTTATCTCTGATTGTCTTTTATTGGAATTGTTTGTGGTGGGGAGCATCCCTTTACCTATTTCTTCTAATCTGCTATTGTATTCTCATTTCTTCTCTGATAGAATTCTACAATTCCTGTGGTAATTTGGGCTGGGGGTATGTTATCTTCCTTTACACTTGTTTCTAACTAATAAGGAGGTTGTTAACATCTGCATTACCTAATTGGACTTCCTAAATATCCTTGGGTTACGCTAAGATTGTATATTTATTATTTTCATATACATTTGGGATGGAGTTAATACCATGCTTTTGTATTTGCCCTAGTTTTACTGTATTACATCGATCTTTTATTGCTTCTTACCTTTGCGACCTTTTTTTGCTATTTCCTGGTGGGTCTTCTGGTCTCATTGAACCCTTAGATCCTTTAAAATATGGTTGACCTAAAAATGATTGCTTTCTTTCATTTTGTTGGGATTATCATGCCATGGGGCCTAATATGATGACATATATTTTGCATGGGATCCTCTTATCCATTCTCGCTTCTTCTTTTCTTTTACTCAGATATGGTTTGTTCTTTGGTAATAAGGCTCAAAAGATCTTCTTCAAATGGTCGCTATACAAGTTTGTTGGCTATGATGGTCGTGATGATTTCACCCCCCTTTGGTTTGGTAGTAGCTCTTGTGATGTAACCCTTGTAAGTTTGGATGCTCATATTTGCATCTGCCCCAACTTGTGTGACCAGCTGAGCCTTCTCTATCACAACTACTTTACTATTCTCATTATCGCTTTCGGTTATCATTTTGTTCAGTATTACCTTAACTGCTCTAACTTCTTTCTGTCTATAATTTTGTAAGTGCTTCTCTCTTGTCCTCTTGCAAGTTTGCTCCATAGTGTCATGCATTCTCACATTTTGCAGAGCATTGGCCCTAATCTTCCATTGGCTTCTTATGTTCATCAATTTGTATCTTTTGTTTGTTTTATTTTTTTCTTTTGCTTTTGGCTATACTTAGATAGGTGATTTACTCCCAGTGATTTAGCTCTTTGAGCAATAGTTCGAGTTTATCCCTTTAAGGATCTTGTAACCCTCTTTTGTGGCAATAAAATTCATATGGGGTTTTCCAAAACCCTAAACACTAAACTTAAAATTTAAACCTAAATTTTAATCCTAAACCCTAAAAAGCCTTAATCCTTAAGCCTAAACCCTAAATCCTACACCCTAAACCCTAAACTAACCTTAAAACCCTATGGTAACCCTAAAACCTAAACTATAAACCCTAAATCGTAAACCCTAAAAACCCTAAACACTAAAGTTAAATGAGTTAAACCTAAACCTTAAACCCTAACTGATTTTATTCCAATCCTAAACCCTAAAGCATATAACCTAAACATTAAACTCTGCCCTAAGCTAAACTAACCCTAAACTATAACCTAACCCTAAACTCCTAACCTAAACCTAAAACCCTAAACCTAAACTTAAACCTTAAACTAACCTAAACCTAAACTAACCTAACTAAACCTAACTAATCTACCCACCTAAAACCTAAAATCAACTAAACCTAACCTAATAACCTCCTAAACTTAATCAACCTAAACTCTAACCACAAACCTAAATCATAAACCCTAAAACTAAACTAAAGCTAAAATCTAAACCTAAACTTAAATACTAAACCTAAACTTAAACTGATCTTAATCCTAATCCTAAACCTAAAAGCAATAACCAAAACTTAAAACTCCAAACTCTTTAAACCTAAACCTTAAACTAACTCCTAAACCTTAAACCTAAACTAACCTAAACTTAAACCTAAACCCTAAAACCCTAAACCATAAATAATAAACCCTAAACATCAAACCCTAAACCCTAAGCCCTAAACCCTAAACCCTAAACACTAAACCCAAAACCCTAAACCCTAAACCATAAAAACCTAAAAGCCTAAACCCAAACTAAATAAAAACTAAAAATAAAATAAATGAAAAAATCAAAAACTAAATAAAATAAAATAATAAAATAAAATAAAAACCTATACTAAAATCTAATCATAAACCTAAACCTAAACCTAAAAATAAAATAAAATAAAAAAATAAAACTAAAATAAAATAAATAAAACATAAACTAAACTAAACAAATAAATCTAAAACTAAAACCTAAATAAAATAAAAACTAAACAAAAAATAAAAATAAAATAAACTTAAAATAAATTAAAATAAAAACTAAATAAACCTAAAAATAGAAAAATAAACCTAAAAATAAATAAAAAATAAAACCTAAACCCTAAACTAAAAGAAAAACCTAAACCTCAAATAAAAATAATAAAATAAAACCTAAAACTAAACTAAAATAAATAAAACCTAAACCTAAACCTAAAATAAAGTAAACTTAAATCCAAATTAAATAAAATAAAATAAACTAAAAATAAACCTAAACATAAATGAAAAATAAAATCTAAAAATAAACCTAAAATAAAAACCTAAAACCTAAACCTGAACCTAAATAAATAAAATAACAACAAACTAAATAAAAAAATAAACATAAACCAAAACCTAAAGCTTAAAAATAAATTAAAAAACCTAAACTAAAATAAATAAACCTAAAATAAATAAACTAAACTAAATAAAAATAAAAAATAAAACTAAATAAAAATAAAATTAAAAAATAAACTAAAAAAACCCCTAAACCTTAAGCCTTAAACCCTAAACCCTAAGTCCTAAATCGTAAACCCTAAACACCAAACCATAAAACTAACCCTAGCCCTAAACACTAAAAACCAAACCCTAAACCCTAAAACCCCAAAACCCTTAATCTTAAACCATAAATAAGCCTTAAATCGTAAACCCTAAACCCTAGAAACCCCAAACCCTGAACAAACCCTAAACCCTAAGCTTATTCTAAACCCTAAATACTAAACACTAAACTTTAAAAACCCTAAACCTTAAAGCCTAAACACTGAACCCTAAATCTTAAACCTTACCCCTAAACCCTAAATGCTAAGCATAAACCCTAAAAACCTAAAAATAAGATAAATAAAAAATCTTAAACCTAAAAAAAATTTTAAAAAAATAAAATAAAAACCTAAACTAAAACCTAAACCTAAACCTAAAAATAAAATATAATAAGAAGTAAAAATAAATTAAAATAAAATAAATCAAATATAAACTAAACTAAAATAAACCTAAGAAATAAAAACTTAATTAAAATAAAAGCTAAATATAAAATAAAAATAAAACAAACTTAAAATAAAATAAAATAAGAACTAAAAAAACCTAAACCTAAACTATAAACCTAAAAATAAAAACTAAAAATAAATAAAAAATAAAATCTAAAACCTAAACCAAAAAATTAAACATAAAATAAAAAAAATAAAATAACTAAATAAAATAAACATAAACCTAAAATAAAATAAAATAAACTAAAATAAATAAAACCTAAACCTAAACTTAAACCTAAACAAAATAAAATAAAATGAACTAAAAATAAACCTAAACCTAAACTAAAAAAATAAAACCTAAAAATAAACCTAAAACTTAAACCTAAAAAATAAAATTAAAACCTAAATCGAAACCTAAAAATAAAAAATAAAACATAAACCTAGAAAATAAAATCTAAAACTAAACCTAAAATAAAAACCTAAAACCTAAACCTAAAAAAAATAAAATAAAAACCTAAACCTAAAAATATAAAATAAAACCTAAACCTAAAAAGTAAAATGAAAATAAAACTCAAATTAAAAAAAAATCAAAACATAAACCTAAACCTAAAAAATAAACTAAAATAAAAAACCTAAACTAAAAGAAATAAACTTAAAATAAATAAACTAAACTAAATTAAAATAAAAAATAAACCTAAATAAAAATCTAAAATAAAATAAAATAAAATAAATAAAAAATAAATTAAATAAAACTAAATTTACCAGTTTACATAATTTAAAAAAAAAATTCTAAACCCTAAATTTTAATCCCTAAACCCTAAACTATAAACCCTAAACCCTAAAAAAAAACTAACCCTAAACCCTAAATGCTAAACCAACAACACTAAACCTACAACTCTAAACCCTAAACCTTAAACCCTAAAAAACCCTAAACCCTAAACTCTAATCCTAAACCATAAACCCTAAACCCTAAACCCTAAAACCTAGACCTGGACCCTAAGCCCGAACCTTAAACCCTAAAAGTGTAAACCTTAAAACCCTAAACCCTAAACCCTAAATGCTAAACTATAAACCCTAAATGTTAAACCCTGAACCCTAAACTTAACTCTAAACCCTAAACCCTAAACCCTAAACCTCAAATCCTAAACCTAAACCTAAAGTAACTAAATAATTTAAAAAATAAATGTAAACCCTAAGAGCTAATAAACTTAAGCCTAAACTTAAAACCTAAGAATGGGCTGAACCTTGACAGCAGAAACATCACCATTGACCACGGTAAGTCTAGATCTAGCAGTTGAGGTGAAGGCTGAGGTGGCAATTAGCATGGGTGGTGGGGGGGGTGGATATGGATGGTGGTTAGAGTAATGGTGGTTATGGAGGCAGGAGGAGCATTGGAGGTTATAGCCATTATGGTGGTAGAGGGAGAGATCAAAAATATGATGGTGGATCCTGCTACTTGAGAGGCCAGGGTGGTTCTGATGGGAACTAGAGAAACTGAAGAATGATCGATCCAATCTGTTGCTTATGAAATTATCTTTACAATAGAGACAGTTCTAATTATCTAGGGGTATTGATTTGCTCTATGCATGTTCATTTTTTATCTATGTCATCGCTTGTGTCTTAGAAAACTTGGTGTGTTACTTAGTTGATTTAATCAAAAAGAAGAAATATTGAATTCAAATTTGTTCTCTGTTAAAAAAAAAACCAAAAACCCTCAACCCTAAACTAAAACCTGAACCCTAAACCTAAAACCTAAACCCTAAACCCTAAACCCTGAAAAAAAATTCTAACCCTAAAACTAACCCTAATCCTTAGACCTACAACTCTAAACCCTAAACCCTAAACCCCATACCCATACCCTAAACCCTAATAAGAAACTAATAAAACACTAAACTAAACTAACTAAAACTAAAACTAATAAATAATAAACTAAAATTGATGAACTAATAATAAACAAAAACTAATAATAAACTACAACAAAAACTAATAAAATTAACTAAACTAAATTGACTAAATAATAACCAAAAAATTAATAAACTAAGAATAATAAAAACCAACTAAACTAATAAACAAAGTAATAACTAAATTAAACCTAAACAAAAAACCCACAAATGAACTAACTAAAAATAAACAAAATTATTAAAACTAATAAAAACTAAACTAAACCTATACTAATAGCTAAAACTAAACTAATAAACTTACTAAACTAAACCCTAATAAACAACTAACTAATAATAATAACTAACTAATAAACCTAAACCCTAAAAATAACAAACTTATAATAAAACTATACCCAATAACTAAACTAATAATAACTAAACTAACTAAACTAAAACTAATAAACTAACTAAATAACTAAGAAATAACTAATAATAATAACTAACTAATAACTAAAACTAATAACTAAACTAAACTAATAAATAAATAAACTAACTAAACCTAATAATAAACTAACTAGATAATAATAACTAAAATTAATAACAAAACTAAAAAACTAATAAACTAAAACTAAATAACTAATAACAACTAACACTAAACTAATAAACTAATAATAAACTAAACTAAATAAAATAAATAACTAAACTAATAATAATAATAATAATAATGATAATACCAATAATAATAATAATAAACTAAACTAATAATAAACTAAATAATAAATAAAACATAAATAAATAAATAAACATAATAATAATAAACAAACCTAATAAACTAACTAATAATAATAAACTAATAAAATAAACTAAACTAATAAGCTAATAATTAATAATAATAAAAAAGAAACTAAATTAAAAACTAATAATAACTAAAAACACTCAATAATAATAACATAAAAAAAACTAACTAAACTTAACTAATAATAATAATAAACTAAATAATAAATAACTAAAACTAAACTAAACTAAACACAAAACTAACTAAACTAATAAAAAATATTAAATTAATTGAAAACTAACAAATAAAACTAATAATAACTAACTAATAATAATAAACTTATAATTAGTAAACTAACTAAATTAATAACTAATAACTAAACAAACTAAAACTAATAAACTAATAATAATTATAACTAAAACTAATAATACTAATAATAATAATAATAACAATAACAACAACAACAACAACAACAACAACAACAATAATAATAATAATAATAATAATAATAATAATAATAACAATAATAATAATAATAATAATAATAAAAATAATAATAATTAAACTAAACACTAAACACCTAAACCTAAATTAATAAAACTAATAATAACAAACTAAACTGAAGTAAAAAATTAATAACTAAACTAGTAAAACAAATAATAATAACTAAACATTAACATAAAAAAACTAATAAACTAATAATAAAATTAAACTAAAACTAACTAATAAAACCTAACAAACTAATAAATAATAAACTAAAAATGAAATAATAACTAATAAAAAACTAAAACTAATAATTAACTAAATAAAACTAATAAATAATAACTAATAATCTAAAACTAATAAGTAATAAACCAATAAACTAATAAATGAACTAACTAAAAAAACTAACTAATAAAACTAAACTGATTAATAAATAATCCTAAACCCTAATAAATAATAAGCACTAAAACTAAACTAATAAACTAATAATAATAACTAAATAACTAATTAAAACTAAACCCTAAACTTAAACTAATAAACTGTAAAAACTAACAACTAAATAAACATAATAATAACTAAACCTAATAAACTAACTAATAACCAATAATAAACTAATAGTAAAACACATAACTAAAAAAATTAATAATAACTAACTAATAATAAACTAATAAACTAATAACTAAATAAAATAAAACTAACTAAATAACTAAACTAATAAAGCTAATAAATAGACTAATAATAATAATAATAATAAAACCAACTAACAATAACTAAACTAATAAAAACTAATTATAATAATAAAAATAAAAATATTAATAATAATAATAACTAATAACTAACTAACTAAACTAATAAACTAATAATAATAAAACTAATAATAAACTAACTAATAAATAACTAAATAACTAAACCCTAAACCCTAATTAAATAAATAAACTAAATAATAATGAAAAAACTTATAATAATAAACATAAACTGATAATAATAATAATAAACTAAAGAAAAAACTAAACTAAAATAAAACTAGTAATAAACCAACTAACTAAACTAATAATAAAATAACTAATAATAACTAATAAAAAGCTAAACCATAAACTAACTAAAAAAATAATAATAAACTAATAAACCTAAACCCATAACTAAACTAATAAAACTAATAAACTAAACTAAACAAATAAATAAATAAAACAAAACTAAACTAATAAAATAAACCATTAACTAAAACTAACTAAAACCTAAATAATAATAAAACCATAAACTAATAATAATAACTAACTAAATTAAATAAATAACTAACTAACTAATAATAACTAAACTAACATAACTAATAAATAAACTAAAATAAACTAAACCCAATAAATAAACTAACAAATAAACTAACTAAATAAACTAATGAACTAAACCTAAAATTCTCCCCACCTAAACTAACCCAAAATAAAATAATACTAAACTAAAACTAATAAAACTAAACTCATAACCTAACTAAAACTAAACTAACTAAACTAAATATAAAACTAATAATAAACTAATAATAACCTAAAACTAATAAAACCTAATAGCAACTAATAAACACTAAACCTAAAACCTAAACCCTAAAACTAAACTAAACCCTCTTATTGAGCGATTTTAAGATCCTTTTCTCTCTTGGTTTCCCTATAGATTGTCGGCCTTGGGCTGATCTCGACATGTTCTTGTCATGATGCTATGAATCATGGAGTCAGCTTCTTCAAATCCATGGGTTAAATCCCATGTATTGATGGATCCCGCTAGGGCATTAGATATTTTGGGTAATCCTACCTCTAAATTACCTACTGTTACTAAATCTTTCAAAGATGCTTTAGCTGGTAAGAATTCCTCCACCGAGCCTCCTTTGAATTTGCTTCATATGAATTTTAAAGGTACTCTAACAATTATGATTTCAGATGAGGATATTGAAAGATTAGCTGAGCCTTTTTCTTTTCTTATTCAAAAATTTTCATTTAAATGACCAAAGATGGAAGATATTCATTTTTTTTCATAGCTTAAATTTTTTTGGTTCTTTTTCTATTGGGTTGATTGATGCAATGCATGCTCTGATTAAACTTTCTAATGACCTTGATTACATAATTATTTTTTCTAGGCATTCTTACTATGTTTTCAATTGTCAAATGTGTATTCTGAAGTGGACGCCTATGTTTAATGCTAATGAAGAGTCTCCTATTATTCCTATTTGAATTTCTTTACCTAACTTACAGATTCATCTATTTAATCATCAGATTATTTATGCTATTGGGTCAATTTTTGGTTGGCCTTTGCAAGTTGATCAAGCAATAGCTACTTCTTCTCGATCGTATGTTGCTAGAATTCTTGTAGAGATTGATATTACTAAAAAAAAATATGAAGAAATTTGGTTAGGTTAGAAGAATTGCAATTATTTTTAGAAAGTTATTTTTGAGAACTTTCCCATTTTTTGTAATCATTGTAAGATTCATAGGCATGAAATTTCTAAATGCATTATTACTCATCCTTCTCTTAGGAAGAAAATGACCAGTAAGAATTCAATTGTTGAAAAGACTGATGATTCTCTCAAGTTGGATAATGGAAAATCTATTTTTGAAAATTTTAGTATTTTGTAAAACCAGATTTCTAAATCTTTTGAAAAATTTTTACTTATTAATGATTTGTCTAATGTGGAAGGTAATTTTGATGTTTCTAAAAAGGTTTTAACTAAAAATCTTGTTTTAAGTGCTTCTTTTGATGATTCTATTAAAGGAAATACTTTAGAGGTTATGGTTAATGATTCTAATGGTTTGGATGTTATGCATAAGTCCTTTCATGATGATGGTTCGAATATTGTTGATGCCAACACCATTTCCTCCAATTAGGTGGTTATTGTTTCTCTTTCTCCTATGTCTGCTTTAGATCATGGGAAAGAGACTATTTCTTAATTGAGAATGGTGGTGAAAAGAATGTTCTTGTTTTTGATATTTTAACTTCTGGTCCTGACAATCTTATTAATATTGGTGATCCTTCTTAAAATAAAAGATTTACATACCTGTGACAATTCTCTCATTATGAATAGTTTTATTTCAGTTCAAAATGATGGATTTTCTATGGCTGGTAATTATGTTCAGAATTTTGTAATATGCTATGCGTTTCTATGGGATTTGAATCTTATTTTAGTCCCTTACATAAAGATTATACTAAAAATTTGGATTCTACTTCTCTTGCTTATTTTATGAATGAAGATAGGGAGGATACTCTTTAGATTTTGTTGGAAGGTGAAAATATTGATAATTGTATTTTTAATAAATCTGTTTCTACTCCTTTCACTTTTGATTTTGAAATGCATACTATTTCTAATTTTCCTGTGTCTAGTGCTATGGATGATTCTGAATGCTCTTCTTTGAAATTGATAGCTTCTACTGATCCCCATGCATTTCATAATAATATTGATTCATTTTTGGATGGAGATATTTTGGAGAAAGGGTATGGTTATAAAACTATTTACAAGAAGGGAAAGAAAAATGTGTACATATTTATGCCCCTCCAAACTTGCCAAAGGTTACTCATTCCAAAGCTTCCTAGAAATTATCTCTCATGTCCTTGGGAGGCTTTTACTTTTGGCTGGTATTTTCTCTGTTGGTTGAGCTTTTGTTGTGTCTTTTCTTGCTAGCTAGTGTATTGGCTTCTTGCCAAATTTTCCTCCTTATGGCTTGGTGTTTCTAGATTCTTATTTGCTGGGTTTTTTTGGCTGGTTAGTTTTGTCCTGGTGGCTTTATTCTTATTTTGCCTTTGTTTGGTGCTATTGCTCTCTTGTTGGTGGTAGTTGGGCTTTTGTTCTTGGCATGTAGTTTGTCAATTGGTTATTGTTTTCTCTTATTTATTTTAGCTTTGTTGTCCTTTTTTTTTTATTTGGTCTCTTGTCTTCCCTGGCTATTTTTCTGGTGCTCATTGTATGGTTGTTATGTTAGTTGTTTCCTTCCTTTGGTTGGTGCCTTGGTGGCTTTGGATTGGTGTTGTTGTGGGCTCATTGGCTTGATGCCTTTGGTTTTTTGGTATTGTTGTGGGCTCTATTGGCTTTGTCTTTTAGGGCTCTTTTCTTTGTTTTTTTGGGCTATGTGCTTCTTTCCTCCCTCTTTTTTTAAGAGGTGTTCATATTTGGTTTTGTTGGCATTATCTTATGTTAATTTTATATGTTGCTTTCCTCTCTTTCTTTATGTTTCCTTAGCATTACCTTTTCTTTTGCTGTGCAACTTTATGATAGGTTTGTATTTTTCTTTAGCTCAGATTGTTATGACGATATGATGGATTTTTTCCTTGATATTTTTGTGGTTGATGACTTTTCCTATTTGTATCCCTTCTTTGAAGCTGGATACACTTAGGATTTGATGCCCCTCATTATTATGATTATCCTTCTTCCTAATATTTGAGCTGAGTTTTTTCTCTTTATATTTTGATCTTCTAGCTAAGATTTCTTATAGGTTGCAAGTTCTCTTTTAGTTGGTCTCTCTTCTTCTTGAGGAGCTAGATTCTTACTCATGGTCTCTTTTTCTTAGATGGAGTTGTTTACATTTGTAGGTTGCACGTTTCCATTTTTTATGGATCTTCCTCTCTTTGGAGGTTCTTTTGGAGCTCCATGGATTATTCCCCTTTACTATCTGTTACTTGGCTTTTTTTAGTTTTGTCTTTGTTTTTTCCTTTCTTTATTGTTATTTGATGTATTAGTTTAGGGACTAAACTATTTAAGATTCTCCTGTAGCTCATTTGAGTAGTAGTTTTTTTTTCTTTTTAAGTTTAGTCTTTAATATGGTCTTCTTGTACCTATTTTTTTAGAGCAATAAATTCCTTTTAGTTAAAAAAAATCCTAAACCCTAAACCCTAAAACATTAAACCCTAAACCCCTAAACCCTAAATCGGAAACCCTAAACCCTAAACCCTAAATCTTAAACCCTAAAAATCTAAAAACCTAAAAACCTAAACCTAAATTAAATAAAACCTAATACTAAAATAAATAAAAAACTTAAACCTACATAAAATAAAATAAAAATAAAATAATAACCTAAACTAAAAGCTAAACCTAAACCTAAAAATGAAATCAAATAAAAAATAAATTAAAATAAATTAAATTAAACCTAAACTAAACTACAAAATAAAATAAACCTAAGAATAAAAACCTAAATAAAATAAAAACTAAACGTAAACTAAAAAGAAAATAAACCTAAAATAAAATAAAATAAAAACTAAATAAAAACATAAACTTAAAAAATAAAACTAAAAATAAATATAAAATAAAACTAATCTGTGAACTAAAAAAAACTAAACCTAAAATAAAAATAAACTAAACAAAATAAAATAAACATAAATTTAAACTAAAATAAACTAAAATAAACTAAAATAAAATAAATAAAATGTAAACCTAAACCTAAAATAAACTAAACCTAAACCTAATCCTAAACTAAATAAAATAAAATAATCTAAAAATAAACCTAAACCTAAACTAAAAATAAAACCTAAAATAAACCTAAAAAAAACCTAAACCTAAACCTAAAAATAAAAAAAACCTAAACCTAAACCTAAAATTAAAAAATAAAACTCAACCAAAAAAAAGAAAAAAAATAAAACTCAACTAAAAAATAAGAAACTAAACTAAATAAACCCTAAACTAAAATAAATAAACTAACCTAAAAAAAAAGTAAACCTAAATAAAATAAAAATAATATAAACTAAAATAAATAAATAAAATCTATAACTAAAGAAACCTAAGCCTCTTTTACTTAACTTTTAAAAAAACCTAAAGCCTAAATCCTAAACCCTAAACCCTAAACCTACAACACTAAACCTATAACCCTAAAACCTAACCCCTAAATCCTAAACCCTAAACCCCAACCCTAAACCCTAAAAGCATATACCCTAAAACCCTAAACCCTATACCCTAAACCCTAAACCCCTATTGAGCTAATTTTTACAAAAGGTGATCATAAAGAAGTTAGGGAAGAGGATGTGAAATACAATGTTGGTGCTCCTGCCTATGTTGGTCTTGTTGCACCTATTGTTGTTGTGGTTACTCTAGGCATCACTAGTTTGGATCCTTCATTGACTTCTTCCTTCTAGGTTCTCAACATCCCAGCTAAGTTCAAAAAGGGTACGGTTGAAATTATCACCCAAGTTGAGCTGATTAAGAAAGGCGATAAAGTGGGATCCTCAAAGGCTGCTCTCTCGCTAAGCTAAGGATTAGGCCATTCTTTTATGGCCTTGTCGTCCAGTCTATGTATGATGATGGTTCAGTGTTCAGTCCTGAGGTGCTTGACCTAATTGAAGATGATCTCATTGAGAAGTTTTTGTCAGGCCTTTTAATGATCACTTCTCTCTCGTTGGCCCTCTCTTATCCCACCCTTGCTACAATGCCCCACATGTTCATCAACACTTACAAGAATGTCCTCACCATCATGATTGCCACTGATTACACATACCTGCAGGATGAGAAAGTTAAATAGTATTTCAAGGATCCTAGTAAATTTGATGTGACTACTGTGCCTACTGATGCTTTTCTACTCCTACTACTGCTATTGCTTCCGCTATTGTAGTGGAAGAAAAGAAGGAAGAGCCTACTGAGGAATCTAATGATGATATGGGTTTCAGCTTATTCGACTAAGATTTCTTGGCCTTCTACGAAATAAAATTTTATTATCTTTGGGAGTTAAATCATTTTATGAAATACTATTTTGTGAATTTTTGAATTGCACTTTATTTTATCCTATTTTAATAGTTGTTAGAGGATAACATCCTATTTGATTTGGTAATTTCTTATTTGTTATGGAATCATCTGAGTTTAAAAAATATATTAAAAAACTCTTAAACCCTAAACCCTACACCCTAACCATAAACCCTAAATGTTAAACCCCAAACCCTAAACTTAAACCTAATGTAACTAAATACATTTAAAACAAAACCTAAACCCTAAAAACTAATAAACCTATACCTTAAGAGTGGGCAGAACCTTGATGGCATGAACATCACTGCAACTGACTCCGCCCTAGATGGAGGGAAGGTGGTGCTATCGCAGGGTGTTGGGATCTGAGGTGTGGTGGATATGGAGGTGGTGGTTATGGAGGCAGGAGGAGCGATGGAGGATACAACCATGGTGGTGGTGGAGGGAGAGATCGGGGATATGATGTTGGATCATTCTACTTGAGAGGCTGAGGTGGTTTTGATGGGAAATGGAGAAACTAAAGATTGGCTGATCTAATCTGCTACTTATGGAACTCTTTAGTAGAGAGCTTTAGCTAGGGTTTTATTTTGCTCTATGCATGCTCATTTTTTATCTATGTCATTGCTTGTGTCTTAGAAAACTTAGTGTGTTACTTGGTTGATTAAGTCAAAAAGAAGAAATTTTGAATTTGAATTTACACTATGTAATAAAAAAACCAAAAATCCTAAATCGTAAACTAAAACTTGAACCCTAATGAAAAATCCTAAATCCTAAACCCTAA
Source organism: Cymbidium sinense (assembly GCA_021442155.1). Classification (NCBI taxonomy): domain Eukaryota; kingdom Viridiplantae; phylum Streptophyta; class Magnoliopsida; order Asparagales; family Orchidaceae; genus Cymbidium; species Cymbidium sinense. The sequence goes on from CM038215.1 coordinate 271,931,468, forward strand.
ACCCATAAAGCCTAAAAAAAACCCTTACCCTAAATCCTAAACCCTAAAACTAACTCTAAACCATAAACCATAAACCCTAAACCTACAACCCTAAACCTACAACTTAAACCTAAAACCTAAACCTAAACCAAAAACTAAACCCTAAACCTAAACCTAAAGTTTAAACACTAAACACTAAACCTAAATCCTAAACCCTAACCTAAACCCTAAACCCTAAACTAAAACCTAAACTCAAATTTACTTAATTTTAAAACCCTAACCTAAACTATAAAATTAAACTAACTAAACCTAAACCCTAAACTTAAAACCTAAACCCTAAATCAAAAACCTAAACCTAAACCCTAAACCTAAAACCCTAAACTTAAACCTAAACCTAAACTAAAACTAAACCTAAACTAAACCCTAAACCTAAACTTAAACCCTAAAACCTAAAACCTAAACCTAAATACTAAACTAAACCTAAACTAAACCTAAATAAAACTAAACCTAAACTAAATAAAACCTAAAAATAAAATAAATTAATAAACTTAAACTAGATGAAATAAAAAAAATAAAATAATATAAAAATCTAAACTAAGACCTAAACCTAAACCTAAACTTAAACATTAAAAAAAATAATAATAAAAAATTAAACTCAAATAAAATATATAAAAACCTAAACTAAACTAAAGAATAAAATTAACCTAAAAATAAAAAATAAAAATAAAATAAAAACTAAACATAAAATAAAAATAAAATAAACCCAAAATAAAATATAATAAAAACTAAATCAAAACCTAAACCTAAAAAATTAACCTAAAAATAAAACTTAAAAATAAATAAAAAATAAAACCTAAACCCTAAACTTAAAAAAACTAAACCTAAAATAAATAACATAAAATAAACTTAAACCTAAACTAAAATAAACTAAACTAAAATAAACTAAACTAAAATAAATAAAACCTAAACCAAAATATAAAATAAACCAAACCTAAACCCTAAACTAAATAAAATTAATTAAAACCTTAAAATAATTAAAATAAAAAGCTAACACCTAAACCTAAAAAAATAAGATGGAAACCTAAACCTAAACCTAAAAATAACTAATAAAACCTAAACCTTAAAAATGAAAAAAAAAACTAAAACTAAACTAAAAAATAAGCATAAGCCTAACCTAAACCTAAAAAATAAACAAAAATAAAAACCCTAAACTAAAATAAATAAACCTAAAATAAATAAACTAAACTAAATAAAATAAAAATAAACCTAAACAAAAATTAAAATTAAAATAAACTAAAATAAATAAATAAAATAAATAAAAAATAAACTAAATAAACCTAAACTTACAACCCTAAACCCTAAACCCTAAACCCTAAGAACCTAAAAACCTAAACCTAAACTAAATAATACCTTAAAATAAAATAAATAAAAGTACATAAACCTAAATAAAATAAAATAAAATAAAAACCTAAACAAAACTAAAAAATAAAATAAACCTAAAATAAAAAACCTAAATATAATAAAAACTAAACGTAAAAGAAATAAAACCTAAATCATAAACTAAAAAAAACTTAAACCTAAAATAAAAATAAAATAAATAAAATAAAATAAACTTAAACCTAAACTAAAATAAATAAAACCTAAGCCTAAACTTAAAATAAACTAAAGCTAAACCTAAACCTAAACTAAATAAAATAAATTAAACTAAAAATAAACCAAAACCTAAACTAAAAAAAAAACCTGAAACCTAAACCTAAGAAAATAAAATAAAAACCTAAACCTAGACCTAAAAGTAAAAAATAAAACCTAAACCTAAAAAATAAAATAAAAATAAAACTCCACTAAAAAATAAGCCTAAACCTAAAAATAAATTAAAATAAAAAACCTAAACTAAAATAAATAAACCTAAAATAAATAAACTAAGATAAATTAAAATTAAAATAAACCTAAATAAAAAATCAAAAATAAAATAAACTCAAATAAATAATAAATAAACTAAATAAACCTAAACCTACAAGGTTAATAAATTAAAAAGAACCCTAAACCCTAAATCCTTCACCCTAAACCCTAAACCCTATACCCTAAAACTAACCCTAAACCCCAGACCCTTAACCTACAACCCTAAACACTAAACCCTAAACCCTAAAACCCTAAACCCTAAACTAACCCTAAACATACAACCCAAAACACTAAACCCTAAACCCTAAAACACTAAAACCCCAAACCCTAAACCCTAAACCCTAAACCCTAAGCCCTAAAACCCTATACCCTAAACCCTAAACCCTAAACCCTAAAACCTACAACCCTAAACCCTAAACCCAAAACCCAAAACCCAAAACCCTAAAATAACCTTAAACCCTAAACCATAAACTAACACTAAACCCTAGACCCTATGAATGGGCAAAACCTTAGAAGCAAGAACATTGCCATCAACTAGGCTTAGTGTCGATCTGGCGACGGAGGCGAAGGCGGAGGTAGCGGTTATCATTATGGTGGTGGGAAATTTGGAGGTGCTAGTGCATATGGAGGTGGTGATCAGAGAAGTGGTGGTTATGGAGGGAGGAAGAGCAACGAAGGTTACAACCATGATGGTGGAAAAGGGAGAGATCAAGGATAAGGATATGATCCCGCTACTCAAGAGTGGGGTGGTTCATGGGAATCGAGAAACCAAGATCGTTGATCCGACCGCCGCTTATGGAAACTATCTTTATAGTAGAGATGATTATACTTATCTAGGGTTTTTGATTTTTTCTATGAGTGCTCATTTTTAATATATGTCATTGCTTGTGTCTTAGTAAACTTGGGCTGCTACTTGGTTAATGAAATCAAAAAGAAGAAATGTTGAATCTAAATTTATTCTTAAAACCTTAAACTCTAAATTGTAAACCCTAAACTAAAACTTAAACCCTAAAACTAAAACTTCAACCCTAAACCCTAAATCCTAAACCCAAAACCCTAAAAATCCTAAACCCTAAACCCTAAACCCTAAACCTTAAACCTTAAACACTAAAACCTAAACCCTAAAACCTACAACCCTAAACCCTAAAACCTACAACCCTAAACCCTAAATCCTAAACCCCAAACCCTAAACCTAAGCCATAAACCTTAAACTAACACTAAACCCTAAAACCTAAACTAACTTAAAACCCAAAACCCTAAACTAACCGAAAACCTTAACCCTAAACCATAAACCCTAAACCTTGAATAAAGATGTCATTAAGAGTAGATGTAAAGAATGACCTAATCCAAACATAGTTATGGTAGCTAAAGAAAATTTCTTCAAGAGACTTTCCCTTGACTATTAGAGATTTGAATACCCTAAACCTTAACCCTAAATTGTATTATAATTCCTTATATTATAGTATAATGTAGCATCATATATTTGAGCATGTTTTTTTGGGTGTTATAAGATGCTTTGAAATGTTTTAGTATATTATGGTATTGTGCCCTATAGTCTATATGAATATAAATCTTAAAATTATTGATTTAATAAATTAGATGATGAAATTTATTAAATTTGAAGTGGGAATTAGGTTAGTACCAAAGTATGCCACTTGTAGTCTAAAAAAAGTAAGATTTTATGTTCAAAATAAATATTATATGTTAAAGATAGTATAGCATCATATATCATAATATATTATTCTATGCATTTTAAATTCTTTTAGTATTTTACAATCATGCAATGATTTCACTAGCATTATTTATAAAAATGTTGATTTAGACTTTAAAATGGTGGAATTTGGCCAAATTCGTAATAGGTAGAGCATTGCATCATACTATTATTTTTTCAATTTTAAATATGTAAGTGATATGACTAAAATATATTGTTTTTTATTGTTTAGACTAATTTTATGATATTTTATCTTAAGCAATTCCTTGTGATGTGGTATGCAATATAGAATAATATAATAAGTTATAGTGTATTATAATATAGGATGCCATAACATAGTGTAGCATCATGCATTATAGCATACTATTATGTATTAGTACTTATTATTTATATTTTAGTTTGTTATAGTATGATGTAGTAGTTTGTATTGGTATAATTCATAAAAATATTGATTTATAGGCTGAGATGATGGGATTTGGCCAAATTTAAGGTAAGCTTTAGGGAACTTCATTAGGAGTGTGCTATGGTGTGTCATTTAACCAAAAGAATGGAATTTTGCATCCAAAATAAATGTTCATTTTTCAACCAAATTTTATAAATTTTTTGCTTAAAGTGATTCATTTTAAGGTGTAATGTAAGATAATATATTATATGAAAGCATATTAAAATATAATGTACATAACAATATAACTTCACATGTATATGAATGTGGTGGTGTGTTACTAAATGTTATTGAATATTTTAGTATGGTTTACTTTTGTTATAATACATTGGGTCAAAACTCACAAAAATGTTAATTTGAAGGTTGAGATGGAAGAATTTGGCCAAATTCACGGGGCACACCAAGAAGCAACACAAAAATTATGCTATTTTGTACCATTATTAATAGAAAAATAATAATTTTACATCCAAAATGAACATTATTCATATTTTAAAAACATTTTGTTATTTGTTCTGTTTAAGTGATTCTAATGAGGTGTAATGTTAGACAATATGTTATATTATAGCAAAGTATAATATAACATCATATTTTATAATATAATATAGTGTTTTAATTAACACTATTATATGTTTAGCATGATATTGTATAGTTAGTTTAAGCTTGCACCATCACAAATCATAAAATGTTGATTACAAAGTTAAGATGATGTAATTTGAATGAATACATTGTAAAAGCTTTTTGAAGTATTAATGGTGTGCATAAGAGAAGAAATAAGATTTGATGAGAATTCCATGTCAAGGACATGGAGGGAGATCCACTAGGGGATTACACATGCATTAGACATGACATGTGTGGGGTTTATGTTGAGGTCATAGAAGAAGAAAATCTGCTGGGGATAAGGTTTGAATTTGATTTGATTATATGATTTGTGGAATGAAGATCTACTAGTGATAAGAATCTAGAATCCACTAGGGATTAAGATCAAATCGACTTTAATTTGTTCTATTTTAAGATGTGGAGGCATATCTGCTAGAGATATGGGCTCGAGTCAGTAAATGAAATATGAACCTTGCACTAGGGAAGAAGTTCGCTATCTATGGGATTGGGATTTGAGTTTGATTTCATAGATTTTTTGGGGATGTATTCATTGGGATAAGAGCTGGATTTCTTTGATTTAGGCTCTACTGGGGAGTTAATTTAATTTGACTCCACTTGGGAGATTGGTTTTGAATTTGATTTGTTTGCTTGACTTATTTATATATGATTTGGGACTTCACTAGGGAGAAGGGTATGATTTAACTCCGTTGGGGAAAATCAGATTGGGTTTAATTTAATCTGAGTTAATGTATGGACCTTGTCGGTGTGCAATGGACCCACTAGGAAGGGGCTATATCAGCCTTGACCTACCTCAGGTTTACAAATCCAAAGGGATGGTCTACCGACTATGGGGTAGAGATAGCCAACCTAAGGAGTTTCCTTTTGGTGTACAATGACTATGCTAAGAAGAAGGCATAGCTGACTTACATCTTGCAAAGTGAGAAACAACTACTAAGGTGACCTATTAGATGCACAATAAATTGAACCTGACCTAGAGCGACTACTGACTGAATGTTGGTGGGCACATATGTCAACTCAGAAGTAGTCAAGATTAATTTTTTCTTAATTTCATGTGATTTGATATGGTTTATTTGGTTTAGTTTCATTTCAAATTGAGGGCATATCCACTGGGGATGTGAGCTCGATCAAATTTGATAGATATAATTTATGGACCATGTCGGTGTGCGATAGAACCACTAAAAAGGGGCTATATCTAACTTGTCCTATCTCAGATTTACAATTCCAAAGGGATAGTCTACTAGTCATGGGGTAGAGCTAGCTAACCTAAGGGGTTTCCTTTCAGTGTGCAACGACTATGCTAAGAAGAAGGCATAGCAGACTTACATCTTATAAAGCAAGGAACAACTGTTGGAGTGACATGTTGGTAACAAAATAAATAGAACTTGACTTAGGGGTGTCTACTGAGTGATTGCTACTGGGGACTTATATCAACTCAAGAGTAGTTAAAAAATTCCTATAGGGAGTTTTGTTGACACTGCTTTAAAGATAGGATGCCTGCTTGGGAAAATGCACTATTAGAAGTATCCTCTAATCCACGAGTGAATATATATTTTGTTTATATGTTTTCATTAACATTGTTGATGCACGAGAGACTACACTAAGAAGGAGCTATGTCATCCTTGACTTATATTAGATTTACTAGACCAAAGGAGAATTTACACATCCATAGGATGAATTCTCCAAAGGGTGGTTACTAGGAAAGAAAGCATCCAATGATGTAGGTAGTGTCTAAATGGGGTCGTAATGGACGTGATCCAAATATAGTGTCCACACAGGAAGTATTACTAGTAGTGTCATCTTGAGCCCTAGAAAAGAAATCCTATAGGTTTATAGTGGCAAAATCAAAACAAAATTGTAGCAGACTTAAATCTGCCATGAGTGGTGTATCCTAAGGTGCAAGAACCAACAAATCTAAGGTGTATCCATCAACATGAGTGGTGTATTCATCAGCATAGTGAGAACTAACTAACCTAAGGTGCCTGTTGATGTGCAATGATCAATCTAGAAAGAAAGCATGTAGGATTACAACTTTCCAAGCGGAACATATCATCAGGATAGTATGTTGTCTGTGGGACATATGCTATCTAGCTTAGAGTGAGTACTAAGCAGGGAGCCTCGAGGAAGGACTGGACCCAGACTTGAAGTTGTCAGGAGGGAAGGACCCGCTAGGGGACTTATTCTAAACCTCAAAGAAAATTGACTCAGTCAGTGCACGAAGGATAATCCAAGAATAAAGCATAGCAGACTCACATCCTCTTAAATGAAGCCATCATTAGGTAGCTTACCTTCCACGAAGTAAGGCCTACCAAACTAACAAGGTGCTCTTCGGTGTGTAGTGGAAAAATAAGGAAGGAAACTTTACCAGACTTACATCCTCCAAAGATAGAAGACCACTAGGGTGACATACTAGAGGGTAGCTCATCAGCCCGACCTAGAGAAGTTAATGAGTGAGTGCCATTGGGGGCATTATCTCAATTCAAAGTTGCTCAAGATAGAAGATATGTGTTTTTTTTATATGCTTGTGTGTAGTTTATGTTAGTGTTGTGTCGATGAAGGATAGGGCTCACCTTGGGTTCCTTACACCTACCCTAGATAGATCATGGCAGATTCTTAAGCAAGAATACTTTCAACATGGAAGAGATTGACTTAAAAATGGAATTTTCATTGATGATAAATATTTTCAAACATGATTTATAGTATTTCTTTAAGTAGAGTCCATTGATTAGATGCATTGGGAACTCTCCCTTATGATTAATGACTTGATAAGATCCTCTTTGGTAGGCCTTCTTTATAATAAAAGGGCCTTCCCAAGTGGGTTCAAACTTGCCTCCCATTTTACGATGGGCAACAAACGATCTCCTAAAAACTAAAATAAGCTCTCCTACTTGGAAAGCTCTAGGATGGACCAACTTATTATGAGCTTGAATCATTTTAGCTTTATACAACTCAAGGTTTTGGAATGCCCGCTGGAGTCTCTCCTCCAAACCTTCGAGTTCTTCTAACCATAACTTTTTGTTCTACTTTGTTGTGATTTTGCTACCCACAGCTATCCTTAGTGATAGGAGTTGGACTTCTAATGGTAGAATTACTTCAGACCCATACACTAAGGAGAAAAGAGTAGATAAAGTTAGAGTTCTATATGTGGTGTGGCCCACAAGGCTTCAACTAACTACTCATGCCACTATCATTTGTTATTGTCAAGTGTCTTCTTCAATATTTGGATGATTTTTTGAAGGATTTTACTAAGTTTTTGCCCTTGGGTAGTTGATGGTAGAATATCTCCAATCTATGTGTGTCTCAAAGTTGTTGATCTCGCTTTGAATGCGCATCATTATCGATATAATTCATAAAAGCACTCCAAACCTATAAACAATATGTTTCTTAAAAAATTAGAGCACATGCTGAGTTGTGACCTCTCTGAATGAAATCTCATTTACCCATTTGGAAAAGTAGTCAGTAGCAGCTAAGATGAACTGATGACCCTTGGAGAAAGCAGGATCAATCGAACCCACTATGTCGGAACCCAAACACTCAAATAACCATGAGGCCAATGTAAGATGTAGAATGTTGGGCGGTTGGTGTTGCACCACACTATGTATTTGACATTGGTGGCATCGCGTAGCCATATCCATGCAATCTTTGATCATCGATGACCAATAATATCCTAGTCTCTTGATCTTGGCTTTCATCTTCGGACTAGATTAGTTATCTTCACATAATCTTGAGTGTACCTCAATCATGATCTTATGGGATTCATGCTTTTCTAAATAATGTAACCACATGTGATCGAAAGACTACCGGTATAAAACACCATCCACAAGAGAATAGGAAAGTGCTCTCTACTTCATTTGATGGGCTTGGGACTTCTCTGAGGTAGTTTTTTTATTTAGGTAATCCATGAATGGTTTCTAATCTAACTCTTGTCCTTCTTGGCAATGGCAACCTCTCTTTAAGAGAGTACTTGAAGAGTTCAATATCAATAAGGGATAATACTTGTCTATTTTAGACCTTTATTGATATGGACTCATCCTCCAGACATGCCAACTCCTTAGCAAGTTTGACTAAATCATACTACAACATTCTCTCCTCGAGAATCTTATAAATGGTAACCTATGGGATTTGGGCCAACAACTCCATGGTGTACTTATGGTAGTGATGGAGCTCAGGCTTTATAACCTTATAGGACCCAGTGATTTGGTTGATAACTATATGAGAATCCCCAAAGATGTTGATGTTCTGGATGCTTAGAGTAATGGCTAACTCTAAAATCGAGCCTCATATTCGCTTCATTGTTGGTAAGGATTAGATAGATGATATGAGAATCTCATCACATCATGGTGGAGTTAAGAGAACTATTCCTACGCCTTTCCGGAATAGTAGATTGTTCTTTTCCTCTTGAGAGGAAGCACCATCAAAGTACATCTCCCAATGATGAATGCTAGTATCCCATAAGTTCATGATTTATTCATCGGGAGATCATCACGAGAGTAACAGGAAGTGGGTGTGCTACTAAGAAATCTGCTAGTGCTTATCCTATCACTGCACAGAGGGGTATAAAGGTAATGTCAAATTATGAGAGGATCATGGATCGTCGTGCAACCGCCCGGATAGCTTCAACTGTGTCATGAGATAATGTAGTGGATTGATTCTAGAGATTAAGTTCACTTTATAAAGAAGCATGTAGTGTTGTAGCTTTCGAGATGCAGAGATTTAAGCTAGGCAATGCTTCTCAATGAGTGGATAATTAGCCTCACTGAAGATTAGATGATGACTGAGGTAGTAGAGTGCATTTTTCTTCCCTTCATCATTGGCTTGGGCCAACAATGCACCAAGTGAGTCATCTAATGTAGCAATGTAAAGTATGAGCAGCTTGCCCGAGATAGGGGCTGCTAGAACCAGTGACATCATCAAGTAATGCTTGATGTCTTCGAAGGCATGCTCACACTTATCATCCCACTTGAAATTACCATACTTTTTAACAAGTGCTGAGAATGCCTGACATCTTCTCGATAGGTTGGATATAAAGTGTCTTAGATATGCCAGCCACCCTTGGAATGATCTGAGTTGAGTTAAACTTTTAGAGGATGACATTTCTAATATCGCCTTAATCTTCTCCGGATCGATTTTGATTGCTCTGGTGTCAGACAACAAACCCAAGGAATTTTTCTAAAGCTACAATGCACACTGGGGTTCATTTTGAGGTTAAATTATCTTAACTATTCAAAACTACTCTCAAGTCAAAGAGATGGTATTCATTTTCTCTAATTTTGACCATAAGATCATCGACATAGCACTCAACTTGATGATGAATGAGTTCATCGAAGATTCAAATCATAGCCTGCTGGTATGTACCATCATCATTTTTAAGGTTGAAAGTAATGACCTTATAGCAATAGATTCTGATCGGAGTTCTAAAATTAATGTTTCTTTCATCTTCAAGGGCCATCTTTATTTGGTTATATCGAGATGAGCCATCCATGAATGAGAAGACTACATGAGATGAGGCAATGTCCACCATCAACTCTGGGATTGGTAGTGGAAATTCATCTTTTGGGCATGCCTTATTTAAATCCCTAAAATCAACGTATATGTGAATTTGACCATTCATTTTCTTAACGATGATGCTAACCGTGGGTATTTTTCTTCGAATGATGCCAACATCAATTAGTTGACTTCATAAATGACCTATTGTTCTATGTCTAATCGCATGCATCTAGAGCTTGCTTGATAGGGTTAGTAGTAGGCTCTATTGCTAGTTTATGGACCACTACGTCAGGAGCTAATCTATGCATCTCTTCATAACTCCCTGCAAAGCAGTCCTTACACTCAATCAATAGCCTAACTAAGTCATTGGTTTCAATTTCATTCAATAAAGAATTGATGTATGTCGAGCATGGATATTCTTCAGTTCCTAAGTTGAATTCCTTGAGCTCGTCGATGGTTGACTTGATCTCTTCTTCGAACTCTGGCCATGCATCCTTGAATTGAAAATCATCTAGATCATCTAAAGTTTCTATGCATAACTCATCATATGAGTTAATGTGATTTGAAAAAAACCTATCAGATTCCAAATGATTCGAGATGACTAAGTAGTAATCATCATCATCAATTGGACCCACTGTACCAAATCTTAGTCTCCATCTTGATTAAGAGCTTTTGCATTTGTTCTTCCATATTCTTTCAAAGTAGTCTGACTCGTGCTTTGACCATGTATGTGGGATTAACCCTTTCTTTGTTAAATTATGGACACAATGCAAGTAACAATTGAAAGGTAAATCTATATAAACTTTATATGAATCATCCTCAAGTTCTACATAAACTTCATAACTTTAGGATGATGCTCCCAGAAAGAACCTCTGAGTCTTTACACCAGTGGATGACTTAGGGGCTTCCTTAACTACCAAACCCTCAGCTTTTGGAGATGAAAGTGGGGATAAAGCTAAGGTTCCAGACTAATGCCTAATTGTTTTACATATAGACTTTGATACACTTATGCTTTGCTTTGGATCCTGGTCTTCATCGCTATCTAGCTCAAGTTTCACCTCCAAAAGAATCTATAGCTAAGAAGAGCTGGCCGGTGTGCTAACCATATAAGACTCATCCTATGAACTAGATTCTAGTCTATATGGATAACAGGTGCACTCCTGGTAGCTGTGACATATGTTCTATTAGGTAGCCAATAAGGAGGTTTTTCACCCTGACCTCAACCTGCCTCTTCCTCTCCTGTGGAGGTCAAGTCACCCCTACCCATATGTTTTAATGGAGTAATGAACTGTGGATGAAATCTAATGTTAGGCTCCACTTCCTCTAAGTCTATTTCCCTCCCTTTTATTTTCTTTTTTTTTCTTTTCTTTTCTTTTCTTTTTTTTTCTTTTTTTTCATTTTTCTTTTCTTTTATTTTAAACTTTAATTTGGCCAAAGAATACAATTGTTGATTTTGAGGGAGGTAGTAAGTCGCATCCTCATATATATGAGAACTATAAATCGCTTGAGATCTCCTTTGACATAGTAGATGATCCCACCTCTCACAAACATAATACATTGATGTAGAGAGGATGGAACTATGTTGTTCTCATGTATCCATGGTCTCCCAAGTAAAGCTTTGAAAGATGTATATGAGTCTATAATGTGAAACTTGGCTTCGGTCTTCCAATCATCTATCTCTAAGGGCAACACTATGGAGCCTAAGGCCTGTTGACCTCACTTTGGAGTGCGAATTCAATCTTCCCATCTTAGACTTAGGAGTCTTCTAGACACTAAGACTTCCCTAGTCATAAGACACTTCTAACAATTAGGTAAACACTTAACCTAAGCCAAAGACTGGTTAACCATAAGACTAGGTTATGCTTTGTGTGGATTAGGATAATCCACCAACCCAACCCAAATCCAATTCCATGTTCACCTTCTCAAACCAAATCTCAAGTTCAATTCAAACATCAAATTCAAATCCAAATCCAAACCAAAATTCCAAAACCAAATGATTGAAGCCCATGATCAAATCCAAACTTGAAACCCTTCCTAAGCCACATGACCTATCCCATGGACATAGCCAAATATTAATCCAAATCAATCCAAAATCAATTAATTTTCCTAAAATGAATTTATATATTCAATCATCTTCTTAAATATAAATCAAATCTACATTAAAATGATCAAAACTAAATTAAACTAAAGCAAATTAAATCAAAACCCTTCCTAAGCCATATGATCTATCCCACAGACTTGGCCAAATCTTAATCCAACTCAAGTCAAACTCAATTGATTTTCTCACAAGTCAATAATATTTTCAATCACATTCACAGATTTAAATGAAATATACATTTAAATCAACAAAACTAAATCAAACCAAATCAAAATCCAAACCTAAGCCACATGACCCAACTCCATGGACTTAAAATTTCATTCCAAAACCCAAATTCAATTGATTTTCTCATGAATCGATCATACCTTCAATCATATTCACAAATATAAATGAATTCTACAATCATCAAGCTAAACCAAAATCAACCAAGTCAAACCAAACTTAACCCTTTTGACTTGAAATGTTCAAATGAACCAAAACCCATTTGAATCAAGTAAATTGAATATATATATATATATATATATATATATATATAATATATATATATATATATATATATATATATATATATATATATCCCAAATCGATATATAAACTCAACTAAATCAAACTCAACCCAAAATCAAGTTAACTAAACCCAATTAGTCCACTTGACCCAAAGTGGCCAATTTGACCTATTTGAGCTAAGTTCTAATCCTACTTAAATTGGATTGAACCAAGCCCATCAAAACCGCCCATCATGATTGTTGATCACCCTAAGTTGATCAATTGTTCAAATTGTGTCAAACCAAGTCAACTTGGTCATTTGACCAAGTTGACAAATCAAGACACCCAAACCAATGATTCATACCAAACCAATATCTTTGAATATGACTTGACCTTCAATTGAGTCAAACCAAAATCAATATCTTGACCTAAGTTGACCCAAATTGACCTAAAAGACAAATTGGGTCAAATCAAAATATAAAACCAAATTGATCAACCAATGGCTCAAGTTCATTCCAAATTGATTGTTGAACCGAAGTAATGATTGGACCAAATTAAAAACCAACAACTAGCCTAAGTGACCTAAAGATTCAAGTTGGCTTATATTAATACCAAACCCAAATTATTTGAAACCAAAGCCTACAATCATCTTTAATTGGTCAACTAAACCCAAACCAACACACAACCCAAGCCAATTTGGACAATTAAAAATTCAACAAACTATTTGACCCAAATGAATTCAAATGACCAAATCAAATCTAAGTTGAGGATTTATGAATCCAAAAATAACAAATTAATTGGAGCTTCAAGCTAAATCAAGGCAAAATAAACCAAAGAGGGTCAACTATTTGACTACCCACTTATAACATCATTGGAAACTCCTCCTATATTTTAAAACCATGTGATCAAGTCATGTGTTTTGCAAATGAATCAAATGAGAAAATAAAATCAAACCCACTAAACCAAAACCAATTGAACCAAAACATCTCAAATAATAATTTGAACTTGACCCAACCTTTGGTTTGACTCAATTTGACCAATTGCTCAACTTGACCCAACCTAACCCAGTTTGACCTAAATAAGTTAAATTGATAAAACCTAACCAAATAAACTCCAATTGACTAGAAATTTGAGCTAACCCACTTTTGGCTCATTTTAAATCTACCCAAATCAAATCTAATGCCAAATGATCATTCTACCCTTAGATCAAGGGCATAACATGCAACAAATCACCCATTTAAGTGGTCATTTCCATTCCTTGGCCATTTAGTACTCTCTCAATGGTCCACCTAAGCACCTAAGACACTGCCCAACTTGGCCCAAGGGGTGGTTGGGTCGGCCATGACCCATGGGAGGTGAAATCACCTCACCCTCCCCATTGGAGCATCTGAAACCCATATGAAACCCATGATTCCTCCTTGGCAACCACCTCCACACCTTCAACCAATAAAGCAGAGCCAACTCACCTCCTCCATGCCACCCATGACTCCCTGAGATGGTCGGACGACCACTAGAAGCCAAACCTAATCCCATCATTCGATCAAGATGAAGGGGGTATACACCCTCACGTTTCTACTTAAACACACACAAAATCATTCCTCAGCACCTTATCCAGCCAAGATGAGCTGCTAGAGCCATTCCTTAAGCTCCCAAGATCATTTCACGATTAACGAAATGCCATTTTTGTCCGTCTCAAAATAGGACACTCCCATTTCCAATGTAACTTCCCCATTTCTCCATCAAACTCAAATTAACTTTGCACGCACCTTCCTTAAGCATCATCGAGAAAGAATGAATCATCTCCCAAACTTCTTGAGCACCGAAGGTGGGACTTTGATCAAAGTCGAGCTCCAAATCATCAATTTGTGGCCTTCTGAGCAAATGTCGATGAATTGATCAAATTACTGCTCAACAGGGCTTCATCTCCACTAAGTGAAGCTTCTTTAATCATTTGAGCCGCAGTCTTGAGCTCCATTGAGGTATGCTTTCAAAATTGATCCTTAGGCAAGAATGGGTTGGAGCTTTTTAAAGAAAACTTATATTTTGTGTGATCTTTACTGTTGGATCCCCTTCGATCGATGTTGTTAAGGTGTGGGATCCTTTTGGAGTTGATCTAAGCTCGGGTAAGCTCAGATCAAGTGAGCAATGGTGGACAGACTCCAATCTCCCTCAGTCATGTGACGTTAAATCACACACAGTCCATTCCACATGATCGGAATAGACAGTCGTGATTAGTCTGCTAGATCAATTTGATTTAATCCTATTAAGTTATGGGATTAATCATAGCGGTCCGATCTTAAATCGAATGACGAACGAGAAATCGCATCCATCGGACGAGAAAGCACATCCGTTGCCACCACGTAGGTGCTGAGTCGGATAAGTAAGTAGCCAATCCCACGGCGCCAAGTGGAAAGTGCGCCGCATTAGTGCGCCATGTGGCATCAACAAGATTAGGCTATAATTAGGCTTAATTAATCATTTTTAATGGTCGAAGCTTCTAAAAATTATAAAAAATTATAGAGAAATAAAAAATGCAAATAAATACACATTTTAAAAGTATTTCAGAGGAGAATTAATTAACAATGATTTTAACTATATTTGAATAGTAATTAATGTTTAATTAAAGTTTAACTATAAAATTAATTAACTTAATTACTCCTTAATTAGTTGAGTGATTAATTCCAAATTTTGTGGGTTAATTTAATGGGATGACCTATGCCTCCAATGATTGTCTTGGGATTTATTGCTCACTTAATTTGAAAAATTAACTAATTAAACTTTAACTATTCTTTTAAGTTAATTAATGATTAATTAATCCCATGAACAGCAACAAATTGGTTAATTAAGTTTATTAATCATTGTTCAATAGTAAGTGAACTAAGGAATAGGGTTGGGACCCCTTTCACTAAGTTCATTTCACCTTTTTTTTAAAATGAAATTCATTAAGATTTAATTAATTAATTAAATCAGTTGATTAAATTGAAATCATAATCATATCAGACCTTAATTAATTAAATCATGGGGTAAATCTTTAGGTGTTTAATAACCTAAAGGAGTTTAATGAAATTATGGTTAGTCCACATGTGTGGGAAAACTATAAGAGTAATTAATTAAGTCCCTTAATCAAATTAACTATTAATCATGAATATTAGGCCCTTTTATTTTCTAGGATCATTGCAATTATTTTCCATGCATATCATGTTGGCTCATAATTATTTAGTTAACTACTTTAAGGTGACATAGGTAAGGGTAATTAATTCATCTAATTAAGTGTTCAACTTAATTTACATTTCCTTAAATAAAATCAAATCACTAATGTGGGAATGGGTTTAAAACAACAAGTGATGATTTCTCTTCTCCTCTTTAAATCAAATCAAATCCAAACTAAATCAAAAAATAAAAATAAATTAAACCTAAAATACAATAAAATAAAATTTTAAAAAAAATTAAACTTAAACAATAAACCTAAAAATAAATAAAAAATAAAACCAAAACTTAAAGTAAAAAAAACCTAAACCTAATAAAAAAATAAAATAAACCTAAACCTAAACTAAAATAAAGTAAACTAAAATAAATAAAACTTAAACAAAATAAAATAAAATAAACTAAAATAAACCTAAACTAAAAAATAAAACCTAAAATATAAACTAGAAAATAAAATAAAATTTGAACCTAATCACAAAATAAAAATAAAACATTAAAAAATAAACTAAACTAAAGAACAAACAAAAATAAAACCAAACTAAAAAATAAACAGAATAAATAAAATAAGCTAAATAAAAATAAAATAAATCAAATCAAAATAAAATAAACTAAATAAACCTAAATCTATGGGTTTAGTTAATTTAAATAAAATTAAATACATTAAAAAAATAAAATAATTAAAAAACTCTACCCACAACCTTTAAGCCCTAATCCACAACCCCAAACCACAAACATACCATAAACCCTTATCCCCAAACCCCAAACCCACAACATTAAACCACAAATCTAATCCTTAAAACCTACAAACCTAAAAAAAATAAACTAAAGCTAAAAGCTAAAATAAATTAAATAAAACACCAGCACAGACTAAACAAAAAAAAAATAAAAAAATATAAAATAAATAAATAAAATAAAAAAATAAACTAATCCAAATAGATTAAATAAAAAAAAAACTAAATAAAAATAAACCTAAAAATGAAACCTAAATAAAATAAAAAAAAAATAAATAAAATAAAATAAAACTAAAACTTAAACTAAAAATAAACAAAAAATAGATAAACAAAATAAAATCTAAACCAAATAAAAACCTAAGATAAACAAAATAAATAAACCTAATCTAAACTAAAATAAAATAAATAAAGCCTAATTTTAAACCTAAACTAAACTAAACCTAAACTCTTAGTTACATAAAATAAAATAAACTAAAAATAAACTAAACTAAAATAAAACCTAAAAATAATCCTGAACCTAAAATTAACCTAAAAAAAATAAAATAAAACCTAAACTCTAAAATAAATAAATAAACCTCAGATAAAATAAAATAAAACTAAACTTAAAATAAAAACTAAACCTAAATAAAATATAACTAAGATAAAACCTAATTAAAATAAATGACTTAAAATGGATTAATTAACTAAATAAATAAAATTAAGATAATAAAATAAACTAAATAAAACTTACGGGTTCATTTTAAAACACTAAATCCTAAACTAAACCCTGTATGGTGATCCTAAGCCTGGGCCTTATCTGAGTCAAGGCTGGCCATAAAGGCTGAGCCTACTGCTGGGCCTTAGCCAGACTAAATAAAAAAACCACTACACAAGACTACTACCCTAGGCCACAACCCCTAACTACCACTAATCATAAACTAGTAACACTAAACATAAGCATGACCCAGACCCTAAAAAAATAAAACCCCAGGCCTAAACCCACAAACACCACTAAAATCCTAACTTAAAATAACCCACTGAACCCACCACAACCCAGCTAAAGGCAACTTTTGTGATAAAGTGGAAGGATGGGTGGGTGAGTGGAGTAGAATGGAAAGGTGGGATTGGTGGGAGGGAGTGAGGTGGATTTGGTCGGAGCGATAGAAAGAGAAAGCCAGAGATGAGAGAGATATAGATGATGGAGAAATGAGCGAAAATTTAAGTAAATATATGGATGGAAATAATATAATGGTCTAATTATCTAGGGTTATATGATTTCTATTTTTTTTTATCTAGTCACGTGTCTTAGAGACTTGGTGTTACTTGGTTGATGAAATCAAAAGATGAAATGTTGAATCTAAATTTGTTCTATGTTTAAAGAAAATTCAAAACCACCCTAAACTACCCCACTAACCACAACCTACAGCCTAAACCACTAACACTAATCCCACCCCAAACCACTAAACCCTAATATCTTAAACCCTAAACTAAACCTAAACTAAACTAAAATAAAATAAACTAAAATAAATAAATAAACTAAACTAAACCAAAATAATACCAAAATAACCACCTAACTAAAAAAATAAAATAACATCTAAACCTGCAAAATAAAACCTAAACCTAAATAAAGATAGATAAAACCATTAAAATAATAAATAAACTAAATAAAAATAAAAATACATAAATAAATAATAAGATAAACTAAATAAACCCTGTCACTTGGTTTTAAAATTAAACCCTAACTATAAAAACCCTGACCTGACCCTAATCTACCTCACCTTGACCCTTAAGGCCCACCTAAGACCTAAAACCTAGGCCAAAATATAAACCTAAACCTAAATAATAATATAAATAAGAATAAATATAAAAATAAATAAAATAAAATAAATAAAACTAAACTTAAATAAAAATAAACTTAAAACTTAAAATAAAATAAAACTAATGTGATGAATAATATAAATAAAATAAACTAAATAAACGAAATAAACCTAAAATAAATACCTAAACCCTACTAAAAACCTAAACTTAAAATAAAATAATAAATAAAATAAACCTCCTAAACTAAAATAAATAAAACCTATTAACCCAAATAAAAACTATAAACTAAATAAATAAATAAATAGATAAAACACAACCTGACCTAAAGATAGATGAAGCCTAAACTACCTGGGGTTAAGACCTAACATAAAATAAAACTAAAACTCTAAAAATAAACTAAAATAAAACCTGAGTAAAATAAATAAATAAACTAAATAAACATAATAAATAAACCTAAATAAAATAAAAATATAATAAACTAAAATAAATAAAATAAACTAAATAAACTAAATAAATAAATCAAATCCACTAAACTCACTACCCCTACCCAAACCCTAAACCAATAACCCAATAAACCCCCCAAACACACTAAACCTCCACAAACCAAAACCCTAATATAACCCAACCCCAAACCACCTAACCCACCTAAATAAATTTATAAATAAATCTAAACCTAAAAATAAATAAACTAAACCAGAATGGGGCATTGTGATAGGAACAACATTGTCAACTGGCTCAATCTAGATTTGGTGATGTGAAGGTGAAGGGGACCACTGACATGGTGGTGGGGGATCTGGAGGTCTTGGTGCATATGGAGTGGTCAAGTGGTGGTTATGGAGGGGGTAAGAGTGAAGGAGGTTATAATCATGGTGGATGCGGGGGGAGAGATCAAGGATATGATGGTCAATCAGCTTCTCGAGAGGCGGATGGTTGTGGGGCGTGAAGATGCTTATAGAAATGTATCTTTATAGTAGAGGTGGTCTTGTTATCTAGGGTTTTTGATTTACTCTATGCATGCTCATTTTTTATCTCTATCATCACTTTCATCTTAGAAAACTTATTGTGTTACTTGGTTGATGAAATCAAAAAGAAGAAATGTTGAATCTGAATTTGTTCTCTATTAAAAAAATAAAAAATCCTAAACACTAAACTAAAATTGAATGCCAAACATAAAACTTAAACCCTAAACCCTAAACCCTAAAAATGCAAAACCATAAACCTAAAACCCTAAATCTTAAAACCTTAAATTTTTAACAATAAACCATAAACCCTAAACCCCAAAAAAAAATCCTAAACCCAAACCTACCCTACCACTAAATATAAACTAAACTAGACCAAAAACCTAAACCTATAAAGTCTAAAAAAATGATAAATAAAAAAGAACAAAAAAATAAAAATAAAAATATAAAACATAAAACAAACTTAAACTTAAACCTAAACTAAAAGATAAAATAAAAATAAAACTAAAGCAAAATAAAATAAATAAAAATCTAAACTAAACTAAAATAATAATAAACTAAACAAAATAAAACCTAAATGTAATATAAAAATAAAATAAACCTAAAATTAAATAAAATAAATAAATACTAAACCAATAAACCTAAAATAAATAAATAAAATGAAATCTAAACTAAAACAAAAAAACCTAAACCAAAATTAAGATAAAATAAACATAAACTAAAATAAACTAAACTAAAATAAAATAACCTAAACTTAAATAAATAAAACTACATAAAACTAAACTAAAAATAAAACATAAAATACTTAAAAATAAAACCTAAATCTAAACTAAAAAATAAAATAAAATACATTAAAAATAAAATCTAAATCTAAAAAATAAATAAAAAAAATAAAACAAAATAAACATAAACTAAAATTAAAATAAAATCTTTAATTAATAAATAAACATAAAATAAATATTGGGCCTGATTTTGATTTAAAGATCCTAAACTGGGCTAAGGCCCAGGCACAATCCTAGGCTTTGTAGGCCATGGGCCACAAGACCCAACCCCAAGATCCTGGGCCATGATCCTGGGACACTGAGCCACTGAGTCCTGGGCCAGGTGGGTGGGCCGGATCATGAAACTGAGGCTGGCACGAGTCCTGGCCACTGGAGTGAGGCTGGGGGACTGGGCCCACAGGCCCTGAGCTGCTAGGCCATGGGCCCAAGGAAGATCCTGAGGCTGAGCCCTGGCCCTGGGCCCGAGGCCCTGACCTGTCCCCAGACTGGACCTAAGAGATACTGAGGCCCTGGGCCCTGGAGTCTGACCTGGGCTAGGCCAGCCACTGGGTATGCCTGAGATCCCAGCCCTGGGCGGCCAAGACCTGGGAGGCCAAGTACTGGTCCTAATATGGGCTGTCCTGGGCCAGGCCCTGGGCCAGATACTGGGCCTGAGCCACCCCTGAAGATACTGGAGCTGAAACAGGCCCCCAGGCTCTGGGCCCTGGGCCACTGTGACTGAGGCTTTAGCCTAGGTGACCTGAGCCTAGGCATGGGCTAGGCCACTGGGCCCTTGGGATGAGCCCTGATCTGACCTGTAGGCGTTAAGCCCTGGGCTGACCTGGGCTCTGACAGGTGCCACACTGAGCCAAAGCCAGCCAATTACTGACTGGCCACTGACCTAAAGATCCTAGGCCCAGCCCTGACTACTGGGCCCGAGCCACTAGATCTTTGAAAAAAGAGCCTGAACTAGATCCTAGGCCTGGGCCACCCAGACCCTGGGTGACACAGGCCACAGCACTGGGCCAGCCACCCTACTGGAGCCAGGCCCTGAATAAAACTGCCACTAAAAAACCCACAAAGAAAACATAAAATAAAAATATAAATAAGATACCTAATTAGATAAAGATATAATAAACTTAGGCTAAACTAAAAAAATGAAGATAAAAAGGTTAAAGAAGATAAAGATAAAATAAAGAAACTAAACTAAGAAATAATAAATATAAATTAGAAAGCGTAGATAAAGATAAAGAGACTAAAGATAAGATAAAATGAGAACCAAGATAAAGATCTTAAACCTAAAAAATACAAAAAAAGATAAAATAATTTAGGCTTTAAACTAAAGAAACTAGGCGTAAATATCAATAAACCTAAATAAAAATAAAGAAAGATAAAACCTAAACTAATGACCTAGTGATAATCTGACACTGACCCAGGCCCAGCCCAAAGGCTAGATCCTGGCCCAGGCCTAAACTGACCAGGGCCAAAGCCTAGCTGAAACTGAGCCAAAGATCCTGCGCCACTGATGGATTACAGCCTGGTGAGCCAAAGGCCTGTAAATGCACAGGCACTGATGTGACTGGAGTGTTGGGTTGCTGGGCTTTGACTGGGCACAGACACTGAGCCAAAGGCCAGGCCCCAAGGCACTGGAGCTAAGGCCACTGAGCCTGAGCCATGAGCAAGAGTGACACAGGCCACTGCCTAGGCACTGGGCCAGGCCAAGACCCACTGGAATCCTGGGCCTGACCTAGGCCCTGGCTGACCACGGATCCTGAACCCCAGGCCTGGGCCTGATAGTAAGGCCACAAGACCACTGGACCCTAGCCATGACCCCCGGCCACTGGACCATAAATCTGAATAATAGGCCAGGCCAGGCCACAAACCTAGCGTGGCGTGAAATAAGTAAGATAAATGAATGGATTAAAAGATCTAATAATAAAATTAAAATACTGTAAAATGAACTAGCTAAGCTAAAACTGAGCTAAAAAAAAATAAGATAGATAATAAATAAAACTATAAATAAACTGACTACTAAAAAAAATAAAATACTTAAACAAAACCTAAATAAAAATAAAACTAAGCGTAAGATAAAGAAATGGCATAAGATAAACTAAATAATAACATGCTAAAAGAAGATAAAACATGAGATAATTAAAGAGGCCGCCGGACTAAGAAAAACTAAATACAAGAAATGTATCTAAACAAAATCTAGGCTAAAATAAGCTTAGGCCATGATCATAAGGCCAGATGGTACATGGAGCCTAGAGCCTAAGACCTAATACTAGCACAGGCCCTGGGGCCACTGGGCCAACATGGGCCTGTGCCAAGGCCCTGGAGCCTAGGACTAGCCCACCCCCAGGCCAAAGCCACTGGGCCACTGAGCCAAGCACAAGGCCCAAAACCAGACCTTAGCCATGGCCAGTATGGAAATACTGAGCCTATAAGATATAAAGACCTGGGCTAACCTGCCCTGGGCTTAAATAGATAAATAAATTAAACTAAATAAAATAAATAAAACTAAATAAAAAATAAAACCTAAAGTAAAACCAAACATAAAATAAAATCAACTAATAATAAAACATAAACCTAAGCATAAACCTAAATAAAATAAAACCTAAACCTAAAATAAATATAAAATTAAACCTTGATTAAAATAAACTAAGTCAAAATAAATAAAACCTTAAATAAACTAAACAAAATAAACTAAATAAAATAAAATAGACTAAAATAAACCTAAACCTAAAGATAAACTAAAATAAAAACATAAAACTGACACAATAATAAAATAAAACCTAAACTAAACCTAAAAAAAATAAAAATAAAACCTCAACCTAAAATAAAGTAAAATAGACTAAACTAGAAAATAAACATAAGCGTAAACTAAACCTAAAAATAAACTAAAATAAAAACCTAAAAGATAAATATGCTAAACAAGAAATAAATAAAAAAAAATAAACTAAATAAATAAACTACTATCATTTTCTTTAATTAAAAACCACAATAACAATAAACCCTGACACTAAATCCTTATCCCAAAAGCCTGTCAGCCAGGTGTGGCAACCCTGAGCCTAGAGCTATTGACCCCAAGACCCCAAACCCTATGAGCCTAGGCCTGCACTGATCAGCCCAGGCTCAGGCATCTGACCCCTGACCTGAGCCACTGATCAGGAGTTATCTTACTGAGTCTTAGGCCATACCACTGAGCCCTGAAGCAGAGCCACAGACTGGGGCTGGGCCATAGATGGCTTAAAGGGACTGAGCTAAACCTGGGCCCCAAGGCTATAGATCACAGGCCCACAACTGGGCCCCAGCTTAAGGCCTGAGCCTGACCATGAGACAGGCCTAAGATCATGAGCCTGGGCTCTGGGCCAAGGCTGGGACCCTGGGCCTGCAGCCCTGGGCGTCACTGAGCCTGTGCCCTGGGCCCTGGGCTGACCCTGGAGTCATGGGCCTAGCCCTGGGCTGAGGCAGGATGTTGGGCCAGGACCTGGGCCTGCAGCCCCTGATCCTGGGCCCTGGGCCCCAGACCCTGGGCCCTGGGCTATGGGCCCTATATGGGCCTTCCACAAAGAGACTAGGCTAAGATAATGATGTAAAGATAAGATAAAGAAAAAGCTAAGACCTGATAGGCCTTGGCTGGGCCTAAAATAAGATAAAATAAAACTAATTAAGATAAATGATAAAAACTAGGTTTAGATAAAATACCTAAAAGATAAAACTAGATAAGATAAAGATAAATAGGCTAAATAGATAAACTAAAAAGACCTAAGAAAGGCCTATAAAGGCTTAAAAGATAAAAGGGACTAGGCCTAGATATAAGATAATATGATAACATGAGCTAGCAATGGCTGATTAAGATAAATAAGACCCACCTGCTGGCCCCAGGCCACAAGGCCCAGGCTAGGCCTAAACTGAGCCCTGGGCCCTGGGCCTGGGCCCTGGGCCCTGGGCCCTGACCCTGGGCCCCAGGCCTGGGCTCTGATCAAAGGCTAGATAAAATAAGATAAAAGGCTAAGATATAATGAGGCCTAGGCTAAAGATCTGGGCCTATAGGCCTAGGCTAAGATAAAGATGGAGTAAAAAGATGTAAGATTAAAGATGATATAAACCTGAGCTAAGATAGTATAAATGGCTAAAGATAAGACAAGAATGGACCACAGGCCATGAGCCCTGACCCAAGGTTGTGAGCCACGGATCATGACAGCGGGCCCTAGTCTTGGGCCCCTGGGCTCAAAGGCCTGGGCGGCGGACAGGCCCTACTACCTGAAGGCTAGGCGCCAGGCCAAAGAGCCATGTGGGGCTGAGCTATGATCCCTGCCTGGCCTTGATCTGACCTGGGCCACTGACTGACCTAGGCCCTGGCAGCCCCAAAGGCCTAGGCCCTAGGCACTGACTGTTGGCCCCACCCTGACCTAGGCCCAAAGATCCTGGGCCCTAGCCTGCCTAGGCGCAAACCTGACCAACCCTGGGCCTGGGCCCTAGGCCTTAAATAACTTAAGCCCAAATCCTAAATTGTGACTTAAACCCTCATACCCTAAACCCTACCTAAATGAGAACATTTGAGCGGAACTTTGTGTGATCATGCTTTTGATTTTGTCCAAAATCTGCCATTATCCTCCCCTTCTTTTAGATTCCAAAATATGTGGATCCAACACATTAATTTTATAAATGTTGTATCCTAGCTGGATGGCCTCTTCATCAGGATAATTTTGTTAAGGGAATGATTCACCTTAAGCTTAAAAGGCTTAAACAAAACCTAAATTGGTGGAACAAGCATCATTTTAAAAATCTTTTTGCCAATCTCAATAATATGGAACAATTAGTTTATTCTCTTAAAGATGTTGTTTTGACTAACTCTACTAAACTTGAGGAGTTGAATGTAGCTAAAGATACCTTGGTTAAATATTAAAATGTGGAAGAAACCTATTAGCGACAAAAGGCTGCTTGCAAACATATTGTTGATGGTCATAGAAATACCAGGTACTTTCATGCTCTTTTAAAAAAAAAAAGAATGCCTTAAACTCTATTAAAAAAAACTAAAAATGATAATGGAAGCTAGATCACTGATAATAATACTATTAAAAATTCTGTCATACATCATTTTAAAAATTTATTAAACAACAACCCTTCCTTAGAAGCTCTTTCCAACTCACACCTGATTCCCTCAATGATTACTAATGATGATAACCATTTGCTTAGTTTGCATCCTACGAAAGCTGAGATTGGCAATATTCTCAATAGCATGAACACTAATTCTATTGCTGGCCCTGAAGGCTACATGACTCAATTTTTTCAACATTGTTATCCTATTATTAAGTCTGACCTTGTTGTTGCTATCATTGATTTTTTCGATGGCAATCCTTTACTTAGATATTTTTCTAGCACTTCCATTATTCTCATTCCTAAAATTAATAATCCTGAATCTTGGGGTGATTTTGGACCTATCGACATCTTCTTTCATAAACTCATTGCTAAATTAATTGCAAATTAGTCTCTTCTTGCCTAAAATTATTTTACCCAACCAAACTAGCATCATTTAAGGTAGAGCTATATCTGACAACATTTTTCTTGCCCAAGAGCTGATTCATGCCATTGATGCTTCTACCAAAGGTGGTAACATCCATTTCAAACTAGACATCTCTAAAGCTTTTGACAACCTATCTTGGAATTTTCTCTTCCAAATTCTTCATTTATTTGGTTTTTCTGACTATTTTATCCGCCTCATTAAAAATTGTATTACCAATGTTTGGTTCTCTATTATCATGAATGGTGAGTCCCTTGGATTTTTCCCTTCGATGCATGGTTTGAGATAAGGAGATCCCTTATCACTCTCTCTTTTTATTATTGTTATTGATTATCTTTCGAAGAGCCTTAATGATCTTTTCAACAATAATCCCAGCATGTTTTTTAGAACTCAAGGTGGTCTTCCTATCTCACATCTTAGTTTTGCTAATGGCTTCATAATCTTTTGCAATGCTTGTATTCATCACATTAAAATTATTAAGAATCTTATAAATAAATTTGGTAATGAAAGTGGTCTTTTTCTTAATGAAGGTAAAAGTTGTTTCATTCCTTCCTCTAAAATCCCTAGTAATAGGATCAACCAAATCTTGAGAATTACTAACTTTTAGCAACAACAACTTCCTATTAAATATCTTGATGCTCCTCTTCTTAAGGTCAGAAAAGTTCACATCTCTTTGATGAGCTAATCAAAAAAATCTCTAATAAAATTTCTATTTTGGAATTTCATTTACTCTCTTTTGGCAGTAGGCTCACTTTGATAAAGAGTACCCTTAACTCCATGCCTCTTTATCTCATTCAAACCATTGTGCCGATCAATTCTACCATTAATAGAATTGAGTGCCTCCTTAACAAATTCTTCTGGGGTTCTAACAATTCTTCTAAAAGAATGCATTGGACCTCTTGGTATAAAAATTTGCTTGAAGGTGGTCTTTGAAGTAAGCCAATCAAGGAAGCTATCACTACCTTTTCCTATAAACTTTGGTGGAATTTTAGGAGCAACAATAGTCTTTGGGCTAATTTCATCATCTTGCCAAATCTTGAGGTAAGCACCCTCTCATTTACCCCTATAGAGAAATAAACTCTCCTGTTTGGAAACGACTTTGTTCTATCAAATGGGAAGCTGAATCATTAATATCTTAGGGGATTAACTCTGGTACCTCTTTCTTTTGGCAAGATAATTGGACTAGAGGTGGGTCCATTGATGACTTACTTTCTACCCATTCCACTGTTGCTATTAAAGTGAACTCTTTCTGGCAAAATAATATGTGGAACAATAGCAAGCTTATTGATTATATTCCTTTCTCTCTTTTAAATAAGCTTACTACTATTCCTATCATTCATAGCCATCATGATCAGATCCTTTTTAAGCTTTCTCAAAATGGTGACTTCAACCTTAAAAATGTTTGGATTCATATTAAAGAAGCTCAAGACTTTTCCAATGTGTTTTCAAAATTTGGAATAACACTATTCCTATTTCTTATTTTGTTCTAACTTGGCGTATCCTAAAAAACTTCATACCTGTTGACTCCTTGATGTGGGATAAAGGTTTTTACTTACCTTCAAAATGCTACTGATGCTTTCACATTGAGAATGTGAATCATGTTTTTGTTAACGAAGCCATTGCTTCTAAACTTTGGATTTGGTATGATGATCTCTTTAACATTGACAAATTTCAATGGCTCCTTAACTTTATACCAACTTCTTGAAGTTTATTTTGAAAACACTATTAAAGGCCACATTAAAGTCATAACTGCTATCACTCTTATTTGGTTCATATGGATGGACAGAAATGATGCAAAACATCATGGGAGTCCTATGAGCCACATGAAGATAACTGCTAGAATTAAAAATAAAATTTGTGACTTGCTTAATGCCAATTTAATTAACTACAATCAACTTAAAGGTTGTAAATTTGTGACCAATAAACTGGGTTTTAACTTGTTGGATCCACCCAACGATAAGGATGACAAGATTGTTTATTGGGTAAAACCTAATGCTAATACTATTAAAATTAACACTAATGGCTCTGTTTCTCAAAATGCTTTTAGCTGTGGTGGCATTTTCAGAAATCTTAATTGTAAAGTCTTATGTGCTTTTGCTTACCCCCTTAATACTTGCTCTATTCCTTTTACTGAGCTAATGGCAGTTTACAAAGCTATTGAGATTTTCCTTTAAAAAGTTGGCTCAATATTTGGATTGAGGTGGATGCCTGTTCTTGATTGATCTTTTGACTTCAAAATGGGAAATCTGAGTGTAATACCTAAGCGGACTAGAGCTCTCCTCTCTCAACTCTATTTTAAAATCACTCATGTATGGCGTGAAGGTAATGCATGTGTTGATTAACTTGCCAATCTGGGTGCTAGATTAGATGGCATAAAATACTTTGATCAACTTACACTTCCTAAACATTTGTGTGGTTTGGTTAATTTGGATAATACTGGACTCCCTTACCTTCGAAGTTATTTGTTTATTAGTTAGTATTAGTTAATTATTATTAGTTAGTCAGTTTAGTTTATTAGTTTATTAGTTTTTACTTATTATTATTTTTTAGTTATTAGTTAGTTTAGTTATTTAAGTTTAGTTATTAATTTAGTTAATATTAGTTTTAGGTAGTTATTAGTTATTAGTTATTATTATTTAGTTTATTAGTTTATTAGTTTAGTTATTATTAGTTTTTAGTTAGTTTAGTTATTTAGTTTATTAGTTTATTAGTTTTATTAGTTATTTAGTTTTTAGTTATTAGTTATTAGTTATTAGTTTATTAGTTTTTTAGTTTTATTATTTTTTAAATTAGTTTATTTTATTTAGTTAATTTAGTTTATTAGTTATTTATTTGTTTATTATTATTAGTTTTAGTTATTAGTTTAGTTTATTAGATTTATTATTAGTTACTAATTAGTTTAGTTATTAGTTTTAGTTAGTTTTTACTTATTAGTTTTTATTAATTTATTAGTTAGTTATTATTAATTTTATTAGTTATTATTTTAGTTTATTATTAGTTATTTATTTAGCTATTATTATTATTAGTTAGTTATTATTAGTTATTAGTTTAGTTTTATTAGTTTTATTAGTTTATTTAGTTAGCTTATTAGGTTTCTTTTATAATTATTCATTTAGTTTTAGTTATTTTTATTAGTTATTAGTTATTATTGATTTATTAGGTTTAGTTTATTAGTTTTAGTTAGTTTTATTAGTTATTATAGTTAGTTTAGTTTATTTATTTTAGTTAGTTTATTATTTTTTTAAGGTTTATTATTATTAGTTTTTATTAGTTATTTAGTTATTTATTAGTTAGTTATTATTATTAGTTTATTATTAGTTATTTTATTTTATTAATTTTTATTAGGTTTAATTTTAGTTTATTATTATTATTATTAGTTATTATTTTAGTTATTATTATTAGTTTAGTTTAGTTTTATTATTTAGTTATTAGTTAGTTATTTTAGTTTTATTAGTTAGTTATTATTATGTCATTATTATTTATTATTATTGTTATTTATTAGTTAGTTATTAGTTGTTAGTTTATTTCTTATTTAGTTAGTTAGTATTAGTTTTATTTATTAGTTTTTTTTTGGTTTATTAGTTTAGTTATTTAGTTTAGTTTGGTTTTATTATTTTAGGTATTATTATTATTAATCATTATTATTAATTATTTTTATTATTAGTTATTATTGTTATTATTAGTAATTAGTTTTAATTATTATTTATATTTTATTTTATTATTAATTATTATTAGTTTAGTTTTTTTATTATTATTATTATTATTATTATTATTGTTATTATATTATTATTTTTTTTTATTATTGGTTAATAATTGTTAGTTTTAGCTCTTTATTTATTTTATTATTATTTTATTTATTAGCTTTAGTTTATAAGTTTTTTAGTTTAGTTTTTTAATTATTAGTTATTATTTGTTTATTAGTTTATTAGTTTATTTTAGTTTACTTTATTAGTTATTATTATTTTAGTTGGTTTTATTAGTTATTTAATTTAGTTATTAGATTTTTCATTTTTATGGTTATTTATTCATTTAGTTATTAGTTTTAGTTTTATTATTATTAATTATTAGGTTTTTTATTAGTTTTATTAGTTATTATTAGTCAGTTAGTTTTAGTTAAGTTATTTATTTATTAGTTATTAATAGTTATTTGATAGTAGTTTTAGTTATTTATTAGTTATTATTTATTTTATTTAGTTTTATTATTTATTATTATTAGGTTTATTAGTTAGTTAGTTTTTAGTTAAGTTATTAGGTTTAGTTTTTAGTTAGTGACTTTTTTATTAGTTTATGAGGTTTTATTTTTTAGTTATTTAGTTTTATTAGATATTTATTATTAGGTTTATTATTAGGTTTAGTTATTATTTTATTTTTAGTTAGTTATTATTAGTTTTATTAGTTAATTTTATTATTATTAGTTAGTTTAGCTATTAGCTATTTAGCTAGTTTTTAATACTTAAGTTATTTTGTTATTAGGTTTTAGTTAGTTAGTAGTTAGTTTTATTTAGTTATTATTTTATTTTAGTTATTAGAGTTTTTTTATTAGTTTTATTTATTTTTATTTATTATTAGTTAGTATTTATAGTAGTTAGTTAGTTATTTAGTTTTATTAGTTATTATTATTTACTTATTATTTTAGTTTATTAGTTTTTTATCAGTTAGTTTTAGTTTTGTTAATTTTAAGTTTAATTATTTAGTTATTTAGTATTATTGGTTTATTATTTATTATTAGTGGTTAGTTATTATATTTATTGGTTAGTTTAGTTTTCTTTATTAGTTATTATTAGTTTTTTAGTTATTTACTATTAATATTTAGTTTTGTTGTTATTATTTATTATTTTAATTAATTATTAGTTATTGGATTAATTTTTATTGTTAGTTATTATTATTACTATTAGTTATTAGTTTATTAGTTAGTTTATTATTACTTGTTATTTATTAATTTATTAGTTTCAAAGTAAGTTATTAGTTTAGTTATTATTAGTTTATTAGTTTTAGTAAGTTATTAGTTTACTAATTTATAGTTATTAATAGTTTTTTTAGTTATTAGTTTTATTAGTTAGTTATTATTAGTTTTTTTTAGTTATTAGTTTAGTTTTAGAGTAGTTAGTTATTATTAGTTTATTATTATTAGTTATTAGTTATTTTATTTTAGTTATTAGTTTTTTAGTTATTATTAGTTAGTTCAGTTATTTATTTATTATTAGTTAATTAGTTTTTAGTAAGTTATTAGTTAGTTTAGTTTATTAGTTTTAGTTTAGATAGTTACTATTATTATTGTTTTTATTTATTTATTATTATTTAGTTAGTTAGCTTAGTTCTATTAGTTTTATTTTATTAGTTATTATTAGTTTATTAGTTATTAGGTTTAGGTTTAGTTAGTTATTATTATATAAGTCTAAAAATAAAAAACTTAAATAAAATAAAAACTAAACCTAAAATAAAAATAAAATAAATAAAAATCTAAACTAAACTGAAAAATAAACTTAAGATTAAAAAACCTAACTAAAATAAAACTAAACATAAAATAAAAATAAAATATACCTAAAATAAAATAAAATAAAAACTAAATAAAAACCTAAATGTAAAAAAAAACCTAAAATAAAACCTAACAATAAATAAAAAAGAAAACCTAAGCCCTAAACAATAATAAAAAAACTAAATCTAAGATAAAAATAAAATAAAAAAATAAAGTAAACCTAAAGCTAAACTAAAATAACCCTAACCCTTAACCACAAATCGTAAACCCTAAAAACCTAAAATCCTAAACCTAAACTAAATAAACCTAAACCTAAATAAAATTGAATAATAAGATAAAATAAAAACTTGAACTAAACCTAAACCTAAACTTAAGACTAAACTTAAACCTAAAAATAAAATAAAATAAAAAATAAAACTAAACTAAAATAAAATAAAAACTAAACCTAAAATAAAAATAAAATAAACCTAAAAAAATAAAATAAAAACTAAACAAAAACTTAAACCTAAAAATAAACAAAAAACCTAAACCCCATACTAAAAAAAAACCTAAACCTAAAATAAAAATAAAATAATCCTAAACCTAAACTTAAAAATGAAATAAACATAAAAATTAAAAACCTAAGTAAAATAAAAACTAAACATAAAAGAAAAATAAAATAAGATTAAAATAAAATAAAATAAAAACTAAATAAAAACCTAAACCTAAAAAATAGACTTAAAAATAAAACCTAAAAATAAAACCTAAACCCTAAACTAAAAAAAATAAAATAAAACCTAAAACAAGAACAAAATGAATTAAATAAAATAAACCTAAACCTAAACTAAAAGAACCCTAAACCCTAAACCATAAACTATGAACTATCTGTAAACCTTAAAACCTAAAATCCTAAACCTAAACTAAATAAAACCTAAAAATAAAAGAAATAAATAAATCTAAACCTAAATAAAATAAAATAATAAGATAAAATTGTAACCTAAACTAAAACCTAAACCTAAACCTAAACCTAAAATAAAATAAAATAAAATAAAAAATAAAAACTAAACTAAAATAAAATTATTAAAAATCTAAACTAAATTAAAAAATAAAATAAATCTAAAAATAAAAAAACTAAATAAAATTGAAAACCTAAATAAAATAAAAACTAAACCTAAAATAAAATAAAATAAAAACTAAATAAAAACCAAAACCTAAAAAATAAACCTAAAAATAAAAAAAAAACCTAAACCTAAAATAAAAATAAAATTAACCTAAACCTAAAATAAAAATAAAATTAACTTAAACCTAAAATAAAATAAATAAAACCTAAACCTAAACTAAATAAAATAAAATAAACTAAAAATAAACCTAAACCTAAATTAAAAAAATAAAACCTAAAAATAAACTTAAAATAAAAACCTAAAACCTAAACATAAAAAAATAAAAGAAAAACTTAAACCTAAACCTAAAAAAAAACCTAAACCTAAAAAACAATATAGAAATAAAACAAAACTAAAAAATAAACCTATACCTAAACCTAAACCTAAACTTAAAAAATAAACTAAAATAAAAACCTAAACTAAACTAAATAAAAATAAAAATAAACCTAAATATAAATTAAAAAAATAAATTAAGTAAACCTAAACTTGGAGGCTTACATATTTAAAAAATTAAAAAAAATAGAGAAAAACCCTAACCCTAAACTCTGAAAACATTACCCTAAATAATTATAACTAATAAACTAATAAACTAATAACTAATAATAAAAAATAATAATTTAAAACTAATATCTAATAAAAACTAACTAGAAAAAACTAGTAAAACTAATAAAACTAATAATAACAAACCTAAACTAATAAAAAAATTAAAACTAATAAACTAATAATAATAACTAAGTAATAAATAATAATAAACTAAAAACTAAAACTTAATAAAACTAATAAACTAATAACTAAACTAACAATAACTAATAAATAACTAACTAATAATTAATAAACCTAAATAATAAATAACAAACTAATAAAACTAACTAATAAACTAAAAACTAAAAACAAAAACTAAAACTAATAACTAAAAATAATAAAACTAATAATTCATAATAACTAATAATAAACTAAAACCTAAATAAAACTAACTAATAAATAATAATTAATAATAAAAATAATGAAATAAAAACTAAAAGTAAAACATAACTAATAATAATTAAAACTAACTAAACTAATAACTAATAATAATAATAATAACTAATAACTAATAACTAATAATAATTAAACTAATAAACTAATAACTAATAAACTAATAAAACTAACTAAACATAACTAATAAAAAACTAACTAAAATAACTAAATAAACTAATAACTAAATAACTAAAAATAACTAAATAAACTAATAAAAACTAAATAATAAATAATAACTAATAAATAATAAAAATAACTAACTAAACTAATAACTAAAAACTATACTGAAAAACTAATAATAACTAATAAAACAAATAACTAATAATAATAATAAACTAATAAAACTAAAACTAAACCTAATAAATAACTAATAAAACTAAAACCTAATAAAATGAATAACTAATAATAAATAACTAAAACTAATAACTAATAAACTAATAATAAACTAAAACTAATAAAACCTAATAACTAATAAAACTAATAAAAATAACTAATAATAATAATAAAACTAATAAATAAAACTAATAATAATAAACTAAACCTAATAATAATAACTAAATTAACTAACTAATAAATAATAATAAACTAAAACTGAATAACTAAAACAAACTAACTAACTAATAACTAATAAGTAAAAGTAAAAAACTAATAAACTAAAACTAAATAACTAAGTAACTAATAGCTAATAATAATTAAACTACTAATAATAACTAATAATAACAAAAAATAACTAAACTAGTAATAAATTAATAATGAAAATGAAGCTAATAAACTAAATAACTAATAATAATAATAACTAATAACTAATAACTAATAATTAATAAATAATAAACTAATAACTAATAAAACTAATAAACTAATAATAACTAATATAACTAATAATAACTAATAACTAAAACTAAAAAACTAATAAACTAAAACTAAATAACTAATTAACCTAGTAACCAATAATAACTAAACTAATAATAATAAAAACTAATAATAATAAAAAATAACTAAACTAATAATAAAATAATAATAACTAATAACTAATAACTAATAAATAATAAACTAATAATTAATAAAACAAATAAACAAATAATAACTAAACTAATAATAATAAATATAATAATAACTAAAACTAATAATATTAATAACTAATAACTAATAACTAATATAATAAACTAATAACTAACTAATAATAACTAATAACTAATAAAATAAAAACTAAACTAACTAAATAAAAACTAAAAATAAACTAATAACTAATAATAAAATTAAATAACTAATAATAATAAACTAAATAACTAAACTAATAACTAATAAATAAAACTAATAAACTAATAACTAACTAATAACTAAGTAATAATAACTAATAAATAACTTATAACTAATAAAATTAAAACTAAACTAACTAAATAATAACTAAAAATAAACTAATAACTAATCATAAAATTAAATAACTAATGATAATAAACTAAATAACTAAACTAATAACTAATAAATAAAACTAAATAACTAAAATAACTAATAAAACTAAACGATTAAAAAACTAATCAAAATAAATAGCTAACTAACTAATAAAACTAAAACTAATAAATAATAAAAACTAATAACCTAATAAAAACAAATAACTAAATAAAACTAATAAACTAAAGCTAATCACTAACTAAACTTAAAACTAATAAAAACTGGTAACTAATAATAAAAACTAAAAAACTAATAAAACTAAAACTAATAATAACTAAAAAACTCAAACTAACTAATAATAATATTGAAACTAATAAGATAATAATAAAATAACTAATAACTAAACTAAATAAAAACCAACTAAACTAAAAACTAAATGAAAACCTAAATAACTAATAAAAACTAATAAAACCTAATAAATTGAACTCACTAATAACTAATAAACTAACTAACTAATAAACTAATAACTAAAATGATAAACTAATAACTTAAAAACTAACTAATAAACTAAGTAAAACTAACTGATGACTAATAACTAATAACAAAAAACCTAATAATAATAATAATAATAATAATAATAATAAACTAATAATAAAACTAATAAAAAATTAACTAAACTAACTAAACTAATAACTAATAAACTAATAATAAAAAAATACTAATAATAACTAAATAACTAAGAAATAACTAAAAACTAATAAAAGCTACTAACTAATAAAATAAACTATATAACTAATAATAAACTAAACTAATAATATCTAAACTAATAAAACTAACTAATAAACTAAATAATAAACCTAACTAAAACTAATAAACTAAAAACTAAATAATAATAAACTAAAAAACTATAACTAATAACTAATAAAAACTAATAATAATAATGAAACTAAACCTAAAACATAATAGGCTAATAAACTAATAAAAACTAATAATAACTAATAACTTAAACTAATAACTAAATAATAGTAATAATAATAACTAATAAAACTGAATAAAAACTAATAATAACTAAAATAAATAACTAAAAATTAATAATAAACTAAATTGATAACTAATAATAATAAACCAACTAATAATAACTAACTAATAACTAATAAACTAACTAACAACTAACAAACTTATAGCTAATAAACTAATAAATAATAAATAATAAAACTTGTAATAACTAATAAAAATTAAAAGCCTAATAAATTTATTACTAATATAACTAACTAAATAATAAACAAAATAAACCTGAAAACTAACTAAAAATAATAACTAAACTAAAACTAATAATAAAAAAAACTAATAAAGTAATAATAACTAAAACTAATAATAACTAATAAGTAATAACCTAACTAACTAATAAAATTAAAAACTAATAAAACTAAACTAATAACTAACAAACTAACTAAAACTAATAAACTAATAAAACCTAATAATGATAATAACTAAACTAAACTAAAAACTAAAAAAATTAAACTAATAAATAACTAAATAATAAATCTAAAACCTAATAATAATAAATTAAAAATAATTAAACTATTAACTCAATAATAAAACTAATAACCTAATAAACTAATAATAATAACTAAAATTAACTAATAATAACTACTACTAATAATTAAATCTAATAACTAAACTTATACTAAATAATAATAACTAATCATAAATAATAACTAAAACCTAATTACTAAACTAATAAATAAATAACTAATAATAATAAATAATAACTAAACTAAAACTAAATTATAAAATAAACTAATAACTAAAAAATAAAAAATAATAATAATAATAACAACTCATAATAACTATGATAACTAATAATAATAATAATAATAATAATAATAATAACTAAAAGTAATAATAATTATAATAATAGCTAAATAATAAAACAAATAATAATAATAAAAACTAAAGAACTAATAGCTAATAAATAATAACTAGTAAACTTATAAAACTTATAACTAATTACTAATAAAATAAAAACTAATAAATAATTAAAAATAATAATAAACTAATAAAACTAAAATACTAAACTAATAACTAATAACTAATAATAAATAATTATAAACTAAAAACTAATAATAACTAACTAAACTAACTAACTAATAAAACTAAAAAACTAACAACTAATAAACTAAAAACTAATAATAAAATAAAAAACTAAACTATCTAATAACTAATTAATAATAATAAACTAATAATAATAATAACTAATAAACCTAATAACTAATAAAACTAAAAACTAACTAATAACAAACTAAAAATAACAAATAACTAATAATAAAACTAATAACTAAAAACTAATAAAACTAAATAGAAATTAATAAATTTAACTAATAACTAAAAAACTAAGTAATAAAAACTAAACTTAATAAACTAATAATAAAACAAATAAAATTAAAACATAATAACTAAAACCTAATAACTAATAACTAAACTAATAACAAACTAACTAACTAACTAATAACTAAATAAAACTAATAAAACTAACTAAAAACTAATAATTAGCTAATAATAAAACTAAACTAATAACTAACTAAAACTAACTAATAATAAACTAATAAAAATAAACCTAACTAATAATAATAAACTAATAAAACTAAAACCAAAACACTAATAACTAAAATAATAATAATAACTAAACTAATAACTAAAAACTAACAAACTAATACTGACAAAAACTAATTTAATAACCAAAAAACATTGAAAAACTAATACTGACAAAAACTAATTTAATAACTAAAACATTGAAATTAAACTAATAAACTAAACTAATAACTAATTAAAAAACTAAAAAACTAATAACTAATAACTAATAATAACTAAATAACCAATAATAACTAATAACTAAACTAATAACTAATAATAATAACAAAACTAATAATAACTAATAACTAATAATAACTAAAAAAACCTAAAAAGCTAACTAACTAGCTAAAAACTAATAATAAAACTATTAAAACTAATAAACTAATGATAAATAATAAAATAACTAAACTAATAACTAAATAAATAATAAATACTAATAATAAACTAACTAACAAATAAATAACTAATAAAAATTAATAAAACAAATAATAAATAACTAAACTAATAACTAAAACTAATAAGTAACTAATAAACTAAACTAACTAATAAATAACTAAATGACTAAACTAATAATAACTAAATAATAACTAAACTAATAACTAATAATAACTAATAAAATAACTAATAATAATTAACTAATAATTAATAAAATAATAATAAACTAATAACTAATAAATAATAATAAAAAGTAGTAAAACTAATAATAATAACTAAGAAAACTAAAAAAACTAAACTAAAACTAATAATAACTAAAACTAACTAATAAATAACTAAACTAACAACTAAATAAAAACTAACTAATAACTAAATAATAACAATAAATAAATAACTAATAAAACTAACTAAAACTAATAAACTAATAATTAATAAAATAAATAAATAACTAAATAAAAAAACTAATAACTAAGAATAACTAATAATTAAAATTAATAAACTAATAACTAATAAACTAAATAATAATAATAATTAAACTAACTAAACTAATAAAATACCTAAATAACTAACTAAAAAAAAATAATAACTAAAACTAATAATAATAATTAATAACTAATAATAAAATAACTATACTAACTAAACTAATAATTAATAACTAATAATTCTATAATAAATAATAAATAAACTAATAAACTAATAACCTAATAATAACTAATAACTAAACTAAACTAATAACTAATTAAAATTAATAATAAAATAAACCTAAAAAAATAAACTAAACTAAATAAAATAAAAAATAATAACTAAAATAATAAACTAATAATAATAACTAATAATAATACTAATAATTAATAAAAACAATAGTAATAATAATTAATAAATAATAAACTAATATACTAATAAATTACTAATAAACTAACTAACTAATAAATAAAAACTAATAATAACTAATATTAATAAACTAAATAACTAAATACTAAAAAAACTAAAAAAACTAACTCATTAAATTTCCCAATAACTAAACGTAATAACTAATTAAAAACTAAATCACTAATAACTAATAATAACTAACTGAATAAAGAACGAATTAAAACTAATAAACTAATAACTAACTAATAATAAACTAAAAACCTAACTAATAATTAAATAACTAACTAAATTAATAATAACTAACTAATAATAATAATAACTAAACAAAAAACTAAAAAACTAATAATTAATAATAACTAATAAATAATAATAACTAATAACTACTAATAAATAACTAAACTAAATAATAACTAAATAAACTAACTAATAAATACTAAATGAAATAATAATTAATAAGATTAATAAATAAATAAACTAATAACTAATAACCAAAACTAATAATAATAATAATAAACTAATAACTAATAAAAACTAATAACTAATAACTAATAAAAAACTAACTAAACTAATAAACTAATAAACTAAAGTAATAAAATAATAAATAAAAACTAAACTAAATAAATAATAACTAAAATAATAATAACTAATAATAACTAATAATAACTAATAACTAATAACTAAATAACTAAAATAATAAAACTAACCAACTAATAATTAATAATTAAATTAACAACTAAACTAATAATTAAACAACTAAAATAATAGAACTAACAAACTAATAACTAATAACTAGACTAACAACTGAACTAAAATTAAACTAATAACTAATTAATAACTAAACACTAAAAACTTAAAACTAATAAGCTAATAAACTAAAAAATAACTAAACTAAATAATTAATAACTAATTAAACTAACTAAAACTAATAATAAAATAAACTAATAATAACTAACTAATAATAATTAATAACTAAAATAAAAAATAAACTAATAACTAACAACTAATTAATAAAACCTAACCTAAAATAATAACTAATAACTAACTAATAATAAAAACCTAAACTAATAATTAATAATAACTAACTAATAATAACTAAATAAATAACCAAAAAAACTAAACAAATAATTAATAAAAAACTTAAAACTGACCTAATAATATGTAATGAAACCTAAAACTAATAACTAATAACTAATAAACTAATAATAAAGCATAAAATAAAACTAATAATCTAAACTAACTAACTAATAATAACTAAAAACTAATAAACTAATAATAACTAAAAATTAATAAACTAATAATTAACTAAAACTAATAAACTAATAATAACTAAACTAATAACTAATAATCTAATAAACTAATAACCAATATCCAAATAATAACTAAGTAAACTAAGAAACTAATAATAACTAATAACCAATAATAACTAACTAACTAATAATAATAATTAATAATTAAAAAAACTAAATAACTAAACTAAAAAACAAAAAAAACAAAAAAAAAACTAATAAAAAACTAATAGACTAAACTATTAACTAAACAATAATAATTAATAAAACTAAATAACTAACTAACTAATAAAAAACTAACTAATAATAAATAACTAAATAAAAACTAATAAAACTAATAAATAACCTAATAAACTAAACTAATAAAAATAACTAAATAAAACTAACTAAGAACTAACTAAAACCTAATAACTAAATAACTAAAACTAATAAAAACTAACTAAATAACTAATAGCTAAACTAACTAATAATAAAAATAACTAATAAAACTAATAATAACCAACTAATAATAAAAATATTAACTAAACCTAATAATAGAACTAGTAATAAATAACTAAAATAAATTAATAATAAAATAAAATAACTAAATATTAAAACCTAATAAACTAATAAAAAAATTAAACCTAATAACTAAATTAAAACTAACTAATTAATAAACTTAATAATAATAAATAATAAAACTAAATATAATAAATAATAACTAATAAAACCAATAATAAACTAATAAAACTAAATAATAAAAAACTAAAACTAGTAACTAATAACTAACTAATAATTAATAATAACTAATAAATAAATAAATTAACTAAAACTAGCTAAGTAATTTTTTAATAGTGATTTGACTCATTAGGGTTTCAATAACCAATTCAATTTAATTCAAATTGAACATCCTTTTAAGATGATATTTGAAATTCATAGAAATAAAAATCTATTTTTTTATTTGAGAGTATTCTTAGAAAGAGATTCTTCATTCCTAAGATGTACTTAACTATAGGGGATTGCCCTTATAGCGAACTATGAACCTAGTATAAAATAAACCTTGTCCTACTTTTCCATATAGCTCAAGGAAAATATATCTAGAATATTAAAAGACTCATTAGCCTTAGGATTCCTTATTAAGTAATTGAATCCATTATAGGATAAACATGTTTATCTTTCAAGATAATATGCTTATTTTTAAATGATGTTTTCGATACCAAAATAAGAAATTTCTAAAATGTAACCTAGTATAAAATAAACCTTGTCCTACTTTTCCATGTAGTTCAAGGGAAATATCTCTAGAATATTAAAAGACTCATTAGCCTTAAAAGGATGTTCAATTTGAATTAAATTAAATAACCAGGGTTTACATTTTTAAATAATGATTTGACCCACTATAATATACATAACTAATTCAATTTAATTCAAATTGAACATCCTTTTAAGATGAGCTTTGAAATTCATAGAAATAAAAATTTATTTATTTAATTGAGAGTATTCTTAGGAAGAGATTCTTCATTCCTAAGATGGAATTTACTATAGGGGATTGCCCATATCGGGAACTATGAACCTAGTATAAAACAAACCTTGTCCTACTTTTTCATTTAGTTCAAGGGAAATATTTATAGGATATTAATAAACTCATTAGCCTTAGGAGTCCTTATTAAGTAATTGAATCCATTATAAGATAACATGTTTATCTTTCAAGATAATATATTTTTTTTAAATGATGTATTCAATGCCAAATTAAAAAATTTCTAAAATACTCCTAATAAAACTAATAAATTAATAAAAAACCTAATAACTAATAATAATAATAATAAAACTAAAACTAATAACTAAACTAATAAATAACCATAAAACTAAAAAAATAAAAAAATTAATAACTAAACTAAATAACTAATAAAAACTAAGTAAAACTAATAATAATAACTAACTAATAAAACTAAACTAACTAAAATAAACTAATAAACTAATAAACTAATAATAACTAATAACTAACTAATAACTAATAATAACTAAAAAATAATAATAACTAATAATAATAACTAACTAATAATAAAGCTAATAACTAATAAAAACTAAAAAACTAACTAATAAATAATAATAAAAATAACTAACTAACTAAATAACTAATCTAAAACTAATAATAACTAATAATAAAAACTATATTAACTAACTAATAAAAGCTAACTAAAACTAATTACTAATAATACCTACTAATAAATAAAATAACTAATAAAAACTAATAAACTAATAACTAATAATAACTAATAATTGAATAACTAATAAACTAATAATTATAAGAAACTAATAATAAAACTAATAAAACTAATAACTAAAATAAGTAGTAAACTAAACTAAACACCTAACTAATAATATTAACAAATAATAACTAATAACTAATAATAATAAAATAACTAACTAATAAACCTAATAAACTAATTAACTAATAACTAAATAAATAACTAAACTAATAAACTAAATAACCAACATTAATAATAATGAAATAACTAATAACTAATAAACTAATAACTAAAACAAACTAACTAATAATAATTAATAATAATTCATGACTAATAAAAACTAAAAAAACTAACTAATAATAAATTAAATAATTAATAACTAAACTAATAAAACTAAACTATAACAAACAACTAAAACTAATAAACTAATAAATAAACTAAACAATAAATATCTAAACAAATAAACTAACAACCAACTAAATAAAAAAATTAATAACTAATAATAAACTAAAAAACTAATTAATAAAACTAACTAACTAAATAACTAACTAATAAATAACTAATAATAGTTAAAATAATAACTGACTAGACTAATAACTAATAATAAAAAATAAATTAATAACTAATAACTAACTAATAAAACTAATAATAAATAAATAAATAACTAATAATAACTAATAACTAGTAAAAAATAAAAAAATAATAACAAATATAATAAAACTAAACTAATAAAACTAATAACTAATAACTAATAAACTAACTAACTAATAATAACTAAAAACTAAAACTAATAACTAATAATAATAACTAATAATAAACTAACTAATAATAACTAACTAATAACTAAATAATATCTAACTAACTAACTAACTAATAATAACTAATAATAATAAACTAATAAAACTAAAATAAACTAATAATAATAAACTAATAAATTAATAACCTAAACTAATAACTAAGTAATTAATAAAACTAGTAACTAATAACTAACTAAACTTATAACCTAAATAACTAAACTAATAATAACTAATAACTAAATAACTAACTAATTAACACTTCAATACCTAAAACTAAATAAAAACTAATAAACTAATATTAATAACTAAAAACTAAAAACTAAATAACTAATAATAAAACTAATAATAAATAATAACTAATAAAACTAAAAACTAATAACCTAATAATATTAATAATTAACTAATAATAACTAAACTAAACCTAATTAAAAAATAAAAATAATAAAACTAAAACTAAATAATAATAAACTAACTAATAAAACTAAACTAATAAATTAATAAACTATTAAAAACTAAATAAACTAACTAAACTAATAAACAAACTAATAATAACTAATAAATAATAACTAATAATAAATAACTAAACTAATAAAAACTAACAAACTAATAACTAAATAATAAACTAATAACTAAACTAATTAATAACTAATAATAATAATTAAAATATATAATAATAATAATATAACCTAATAAACTAAATAATTAATAAATAATAAATAAAATAACTAATAAACTAAGAAAACTATCTGAACTAATTACTAATAAAAACTAATTAAAACTAAAATTAACTAATAAAATTAACTAACTAATAACTAATAACTCATAATAATAACTAAATAAATAACTAAACTAATGACTAACTAATAAAACTAATAACTAATAATAATAAACTAATAAAAACTAAACTAATAATAATAAACTAATAAAACTAATAACTAAACCTAAACCTAAACCTAATAATAACTAAAACTAATAACTAATAATTAATAACTAAATTAATAACTAATAAAACTAAAACTAATAATAATAACTAATAAC
This sequence comes from Cymbidium sinense, assembly GCA_021442155.1. Classification (NCBI taxonomy): domain Eukaryota; kingdom Viridiplantae; phylum Streptophyta; class Magnoliopsida; order Asparagales; family Orchidaceae; genus Cymbidium; species Cymbidium sinense. Next base: position 271,975,467 of record CM038215.1, read on the forward strand.
TAATAAAAACTAAATAAACTAACTAAACTAAACTAACTAACTAATAAAATAATAACTAATAATAACTAACAAATAATAACTAATAACTAATAAAACTAATAACTAATAACTAATAACTAACCCAAAAAACCTAACTAATAAACTAATAAATAATAGAAAAATAAACTAACTAACTAACTAATAAAAACTAATAAACTAAACTAAACTAATAATTAATAATAATAAACTAATAACCAATAATAATAACTAGATATAATAATTAAAACTAATAAAAACTAAATAATAACTAATAATAACCTAAACTAAAAAAGAAAAATACTAATAAAATTAATAAACTAAACCTAATAAAGTAATAACTAAATAATAACTAAACTAATAATAATAATAATAATAATAACTAATAAAACTATAAATAACTAATTAATAAATAACTAATAAATTAATAGTAACTAAACTAATAACTAATAAACTAAACTAATAACTAAACTAACTAATAAAAACTAAACTAATAACTAAATAATAACTAATAAACTAATAACCTAATAAAAATAGTAAAACTAAATAATGAATAACTAAATAAAAACTAAAAATTAATAAAACTAACTAAACCAATAAAATAATAATTAATAATAACTAATAATAATATTAATAATAAATTAAACTAACTAATTAATAAATTAACTAATAATAACTAATAATACTAAACTAAATAACTAAACTAATATCTACAATAATAACTAATAAAACTAACTAAACTAATTAATAATAAAATCTAAAAAACTATTGAACTAATAAACTAATAAACTAGAACTAATAAACTAATAAACTAGAACTAATAATAATAATAATAACTAAACAAAATAACTAATAAAACTAATAATAATAATTAAAAAATAACTAACCTAACTATAACTAATAACTAATAACTAATAATAAACTAACTAAAAACTAACTAATAATAACTAAAACTAATAATAATAACTAACTAATAACTAATATAAACTAAACTAATAAATAACTAATAAAACTAAAAAACTAATAACAAAACTAATAATAAAATAACTAATGACTAATAATTAACTAACTAATAAACTAAAAGCTAAACTAAAAAATAATAATAACTAATAACTAATAATAATAACTCTATAATAAAACTAATAAAAAATTAAATAAAAAACTAAAATAACTAATAATAAACTTAATAAAACTAAATAACAAAACTAACTAAAAACCTTATAAACTAATAACTAAATAAACAAATAAACTAACTAATAAAAAACTAATAAAACTTATAAAACTAAACAAACTAATAGCTAAATAACTAATATAACTAATAAACTAAAACTAACTAATAAACCTAATAAATTAATAACTAATAATAATAATAGAACTAATAATAACTAATAAGAATAGCCAATAATAAACTAATATAATAATAATAACTAATATAATAAAACTAACTAAATAAACTAACTAAATTAAAAACTAACTAATAAATAATAACTAAAATAACTAAAAAGAAAACTAAACTAAATAAAATAATTAAACTAATAACTAATAACTAACTAATAAAACTAATAACAACTAATAACTAATAAAACTAATAAACAGTAAAACCAATAGTAATAATAAAACTAATAAATATAATAAATTAAAATAATAATAAACTAATAAATAAATAAATAAATAATAAAACTAATAAAACCTAACTAATAAATAAAAACTAATAAATATAACCAATAACTATACTAACTAATAAACTAAACTAATAATAACTAAACTAATGGAATAATAATAATAATAAATAATTAACTAAACTAATAATAAATAACTAAACTAATAAAGTAATAACTAATAAAAAACTAATAATAAAAAATAAACCACATAATAAAACTAACTAAATAACTAATAAACTAAATAACTAAACTAATAAAACTAAATAAATAACTAGACAAATAATTAATAATAAAAAGTAACAAATAATAATAACTAAATAATAACTAATAACTAACGAATTAGTAATTAACTTATAAAAATAATAACTAATAACTAAATAAAATTAATAATAACTAAAAAATAACCTAATTAATAACTAATAATAACTAACTAACTAATAATAACTAATAACTAAACAAATAACTAAAATAAAAAAACTAAACTAACTAACTAATAATTAATAACTAAACTAATAAAACTTAAAACTAATAACTAAAACTAAAATAATAACTAAATAATTAAACTAATAATAATAACTAAACTAATAACTAAACTAATAACTAATAACTAATAAAAACTAACCTAATAATAAATAATAATAATAATAAACTTAATTAATAAACCAAATAACTAATAAACTAAACTAATAAACTAAAAACTAACTAACTAATAACTAATAATAACCAAACTAAATAACTAACTAATAACTAATAAACTAAACTAACTAACCAATAATAAAAATAAAAAACTAATAATAAATAACTAACTAAACTAGAACTAACTAGGTAATAATAACCAAACTAATAACCTTAACTAGTAATTAATAATTAACTAATAAACTAAACTAAAAACTAATAATAATAATTAAAAAATAATAACTAATAAAACTAAAAAAAATAACTGAATAATAAACTAATAATAAATAATAAAACTAAATAAACTAAGAACTAATAATAATAATAACTAACAAAACTAAATAATAACTAATAAAAATAAAAACTAACTAAACTTAAATAATAACTAAACTAATAACTAACTAATAAAAACTAATAACTAATAACTAATAACTAAACTAATAATAAATTAATAACTAACTAATAATAATTAAGTAACTAATAATTAATAAACCTAGTAATAATAAACTAATAAATAAATAATTAAACTAATAAAAACTATCTAATAAATAAAATCTAGTAACTAAATAAACTAATAAACTTACTAAACTAATAACTAAACTAAATAACTAACTAACTAATGGCTAATAAAATGACTAAATAAACTAATAATAAATATCTAAACTAAATAACTAAACTAATAAAACTAAAAACTAATAAAAAACTAATAACAAAAAATAAACCTAATAATAAAACTAACTAAATAACTAAACTAATATAATTAATAAAATAATTAAACTAATAACTAATAATAAAAACTAATAAAGAATAATAATTAAAAAACAAACTAAACAAACAACTAATAATAAACTAATAAACTAATAAACTAATAATAATAACTAATAACTAAACAATTAATAAATAACTAATAAAACTTATGACTAATAACTAAATAAAACTAGTAATAACTAAAAAATATCTAACTAATAACCTAACTAATAACTAATAAACTAATAAACTAATAAACTAAAACTAATAATAACTAACTAACTAATAAAAACTAATAACTAAACTAACTAACTAATAACTAATAACTAAACTAATAAATCCTAAACAACAAATAACTAAAACCAAAATAATAATTAAATAACTAAACTAATAATAATAACTAAACTAATAACTAATACCTAATAAAAACTAACCTAATAAATAATAATAATAATAATAATAATAATAATAATAATAAAACTAGTAACATTAATAACTAAACTAAATAAATGAAAATTAACTACTAAATAATAATAAACCTAAATAACTAAACTAATAAAATAAAATTAGGAAACTAATAATAATATAATAAAACTAATAAAACTAATAATTAAAACCTAGTAATTAAAACTAATAATTAAAAATTAATAAACTAAACTAATAAACTAAATCTAATAACTAAACTAATAATTCATAAACTAAAATAATAAACTAAATAATAAAACTAATAAATAATAAAATAACTAATTTATAATAAAAACTTAAAACTAATAACTTAATAACTAAACTAAAACTAATAACTAATAAATAACCTATATAATAATAATAACTAACTAATAATAAAACTAATAAAAACCAATAACCTAACTAATAATAACAAATAAATTAAAAACTAATAATAGCTAATAATAATAAACTGTAAACTAAAAAACTAACTAATAAAACTAATAAACTAATAACTAAAATAAACTAAGTAACTAAACTAATAAAACTAATAAAAACTAAATAACTAATAAACTAATAATAACTAAAAAATAAAACTAAATAAATTAAACTAACTAATAATAATAATAATAATAATAATAATAATAATAATAATAATAAAACTCATAACTAACTAATAACTAACCTAATAACCAAAGCTAATACTAATAAAAATAACTAAAACAAATAATAATAACTAATAACTAAAACTAACTAATAAAATAAATAATTAACTAATAATAAACTAAAAACTAATAATAATAATAACTAATTAACTAATAAACTAATAAAAAACTAAACTAAAAAACTAGTAAAACTAAAACTAATAACTAAATAAACTAATAATAACTAATAATAAATAACTAATAATAACGATAAAATATTAAAACTAAAAGTAAATTTAATTAAAAACTAATAAAACTAAAACCTAAGAAAACTAATAACTAATAATAAATAACTAAAACTAATAAAACCTAATAACTAATAAAACTAATAAAAATAACTAATAATAATAATAAAACTAATAAAACTAATAAATAAAACTAATAATAATAAACTAAACCTAATAATAATAATTAACTAACTAATAAACTAATAATAAAAAAAAAACTAACAATAACTAATAATGAACTAATAATAACTAATAACTAAAATTAACCTCGCTCGAGTGCCCTAGCCGCCGTCCCTCTTCGGCGATCTCCACCATTATCGGCGATCGTCTGGTGACATTTCTCTCGAGCCAAGGGTTTCTCTTCTTCTCCTTTCTCTATTGCTTCTTCTTCCGCTATCTGACTTTTTTGCCACCCCTCCTCGGCAATTTTGCTAGCTTTATTTTCATTTCTTGGTACAAAATAGAGTGCTAGTGCTTGCGCTAGTATGCCATACTTTTAACTATGGATACAACTATGGCTCCCCCATGGGGGAATCCAGCCCTGTCTCATCCAGCTACGACAGATAAGGATTCAACAGGGAAAAATGGTACTAATCCTATCATAGCTTCCAAATCATTTAGGGATGTGCTTGCTGGTAAAGCGAATAACACTAGTGAGTCTTTTGATTTCATTTCTACTACATTTCAATGTGTACCTGCTGTTATGTGTTCTATTGTTGTGGTGGAAAAATTGGCTAAGCCTTATGAGTTTGATTTGGTTGGTAAATTTGCTCTTCGTCGCCCATCTATGGAGAATATCCAAAGTTTTTTTCATTCGATGAAATTGACAGGTGTTTTTTTGGTGTGTTTAATTGATTCTCGACATGTTTTGATTCAATTAGCTAATAATTTGGATTACTCTCATGTTTTTGCAAGGCGTTCTTATTATGTGTTCAATTGCCAAATGCGTTTATTGAAATGGACTCCCTTTTTTGACATTAAAGATGAATCTCTTATTGTTCCAATTTGGTTTTCTATCATTAACCTTCGTGTGCATTTCTTTAACCCTAAATTCCTATATGCGATGGCCAGCCAATTTGGTCGACCTCTCTAATTGGATCAAGCTACTGCTTCTAGCTCTAAACATTCTATTGCCAGTGTTCTTGTGTAAGTGGATATTACTAAAAAATATCCTAAGGAAATTTGGATAGGATCAAAAAAATATGGATATTTGTAAAAAGTAGAATTTGAAATTTTTTCTATATTTTGTTCACATTGCAAAATTCATGGACATGGCTTTGTTGAGTGTTTTGTACTCATCTGCATTTAAAAAAAAATTCTTTGGTCTCCAAATCTACTCTTGGTACTAAGGACATTTTCAATGACACATCAAAGGAGATGGCCATCCAAATAACTAATAAAAATGAGCCCCAAACTCTTAGGCATAAAACTGATCCAAGCTGAATATGGCTGACCAATCCCTCATAGGCACAAATCTAATGAAGGATCAATTTCCTCATGGTGGATCCAAGTCTCAAATCCAAAATAGCGATATTAATGTTTCCAATTTTGATTCAGGATCTCCTCTTGTTACTGATTCTCTTAATAATGCTAATTGTATTGCTATGTGATCTCCAATAGCCCAAGATCAGTTGAATGATAAGGTTGGTTTGGAGGAGGTGCAGTATTTAGAGATAACTTCCACCCTTGATCTAGGAGTTTATGTTCTGCCTCATTCTTACCCATCATCCAATTCTTCTGCTAACATGGACCAAAATTTAGAACCTAAGATGCATCAGGAGATGAACAATGAGTTGGAAGAAGGAGAACTGATAGTTAATCTTCAAGCATCTATAGGTAATAAGCAATTAATTGGAATTTCCTTATCGGATGAAGACATTGTTGTTTTGGAAAATGATTTTCGTATTGTATCAAATAGGAAAAACAAATTACACAAATTTAAATCTCCTATCTATGCCAGAATTACTAGATCTGGCTCTTCTCATCCTAAGTAATGGACTCTTTCTTGATTTGGAATGTGAGAGGGATAGGCTCCCTCTCTATTCATAATAGACTTAGCAATTTAGTTCGCATTCATAACATTTCTTTTCTGGCAATTTTGGAACCCTTTATCCTTCCTTCTAACATCCAATCTATTGCTAGAATGATTGGCTTTAGTAGTTTTTTCACAAACTCTAGTAAAAAAAATTGGATCTTTTAGAAAATTCCTTTTGCATTCCATATTATTGAGGACCTTCACCAGGTCATGAATACTAAAATCTCCTGTGGCAATTGGTCCTGCTTTTGATCTTTTGTCTATGCTTCATGCAACAGGTATGGTAGAAAGAACTTGTGGGATGATCTGATTAATTTCTCAACCTCAATTAATGCTCTCTGGTTTGTGGGTGGGGATTTTAATATTATTGCTTCCTCAGCAGAACAAATGGGTAGAAATCCTCCTAGCCCTTTATCTATGGAGGAATTTAATAATATGGCTCTTGATTATCACTTGACTGATATGGGCTTTAGTGGCTCCCGATTCACCTAGAACAATCACAGAATGTGGCAAAGACTTGATAGGATCCTATTTAATGATCTATGGATAAACTCTTTTTCGAATACGTTGGTTGAACATCTTAGTAGAACCCTATCCAATCACTCTCCTTTGCTAATTTCTGTTAAGGTTAATATGGAGTCCCCATCCCTCTATACTATTTTTCATTTTCAAAATATGTGGTTGTTGGATACCATTTTTGCGGACGTGGTGGCTAATAATTGGGGAGACCCTCTTTATCTTGATGATTCTGTTTCAGGGATGAAGAGACTTTGGCTGAAATTAAAAAGGCTTAAATAGTTGCTCAAATGGTGGAACAAAAACTACTTCAAAAACATTTTCACTAACTTAAAAGAATTAGAACAAGAGGTCATATCATTAGAGGAAGAGGTTATCCTGGATACTTCTAAAATTATTCTATTAAACCAAGCAAAAGATAAATTAACCAACTATCAAGATATGGAGGAAACTTACTGGAGGCAAAAGTCTTCTGCTAAAAAACTATTGGAGGGAGATATGAACACCAAATATTTTCATGCATTATTCAATAAGAGAAAGGCCTTAAATCGCATTAAGAAAATTAAAAATTGTGATAATAGTTGGATTTCTGTTGAAATTGAACTTACTGATTTGGGTGTTTCTTACTTCAATAACATGCTTAATAACCATGTGATGTATGAGGAATTGGCAAGTCCTGAGGTTATCCCCAAAATCATCACCAAAGATGACAACACAATGCTTACATCCTTACCCTCTAAAGCAGAAATTACATCAACCCTTCAGAGTATGAATTCAGATTCTGTGGCTGGCCCTGATGGATTCACTCCTCTCTTTTTTCAAAAATGTTGGAATATTATCAAAGATGATGTGGCTAAAGTGGTTCTTGTTTTTTTTAGATGGACCACCCTCCCCAAATTCTTCTGTAGTACTTCCATTGTACTAATTTTTAAAATCAAAAACCCCGAACATTGGAATTAATTTAGGCCCATAAGTCTTTGTACTTTTTTCAATAAACTCATATTGAAGATCCTAGCCAAAAGATTAGGTATGCTACTTCCCAAAATCATTTCTCCTAATCAAACTAGCTTTATCAAAGGTCATTCTATTTCTGATAATGTATTATTGGCTCAAGAAATTGTCCACAATTGAAACACTAAAGTTTGAGGTGGGAACCTTGTCCTTAAGTTTGGCATATCTAAAGCCTATGATAACATTAGTTGGTCATTCATCTACAAAATTTTATCTTTATTTAGCTTCTCCGATTCATTCATTAATTTAATAAAAAATGATATTGAAAATTCTAGGTTTTCTTCACTTATTAACGGCAAATGCACAGCTTCTTTTCTTCATCGCATGGTATCAGGTAGGGGGACCCCTTTCTCTGGCAATTTTCATTATTGCAGTAGAATATCTTTCTTGAAATCTTAAATTTATGTTTCTCAAAATGCCCAACATTGCTATAAGACTAGGGGTGGTTTTCCAATTTCTCACCTTTGCTTTACTGATGATTTCATTATCTTCTGCAATGGGTCTACCCATTACATTAAGAAATTATATAAATTTCTCATTCATTCTAGGAGGGAGAGTGGACTTAAAATTAATCTTAACAAAAGTGGCTTCATTTCTGGTAATTTGATCCTTATCCCTAGGATTAATAATATTAAGAATATCACGGGCTTTGCCCATTATACTCTCCCTATCAAATACATGGGTATGCCTTTATATCATGGTGCTAAAAGATCTTTCCTTTTTGATGAAGTAATTCAAAAAATCTATAAGAAAATCTCCTCCTAGGAGTTCCACCTTCTTTCTTTTGGAGCTAGATTAGTCCTTATTAAAAGTATTCTCTGCTCCTTACCCTTCTATCTACTTTCCACTATTGTCCCTACCACAGCTATTATTAAAAAAATTAACTGGCTTTTCAATAAATTCTTCTGGGGTTCAAACTCATCATCTAGAAAAATGCACTGGGCTAGCTGATACATGTGTTGTGGCCCTTTGAATGAAGGTGGCCTGGGTTGTAAAACTTTATAAGATTCCATCAAATGCTTTTCCTATAAAATGTGGTGGAACCTTAGAAGTAATCACAACCTATGGTCAAATTTTATCCTTGTTAAATATTGTAAGGGTAACCATCCTCTAATTTGTAGCTTCAAAATGGGAGACTCCCCTGTGTGGAAAAGACTCTATAACATTAAGTTGGAAGATGAAGAGCTTATAACTTGGGGTGTTAATTTCGGTTCATCATTTTTTTGGCAAGATAATTGGCTGGGTGCGGGTTCTATAGACGCCTTACTAAACACCCATTCGATTGAAAGGATTAAAGTAGGTTATTTCATTACTTAGAATTCTTGGAATATAGCTCAACTAGGTGCCAATGTCCCTAATGCTATCATTAACAAAATCTTGAATATCACCCCTGCAACTAATAAAATGGATCAAATTTTATTCAACAAGTCTGCTACTGGAGACTTTATTTTTAAGGATGTGTGGCAAACTATTATATCTAACAATCAAGACTCACCAATATTTTCTAAAATCTGGAGTAACGCTATTCCTGCTTCATTTTTGGTTCTCACATGGTGTATTCTTAAACATTACATTCCTGTGGATACCATTCTCCAAATAAAATAGGATTTCACCTCCCTTCTAAGTTTAGGTCATGTAAAATGTGTGTCAATGTTGCTTTCACATAGAAACTTTGGATCATGTTTTTGTTAATGGCCCCATTGCGGATAAAGTTTGGCATTGGTATGATAGCCTATTGAATACTTTACTATTTGATGGATCCCTTTCTATTGTACACCTATTAAATAACTTTCTATCCTATGCTCTGAAATGTCAAATGTGTGTTGGCTATTACTCTATTGTGGTACATCTGGATGGAAAGAAATGAGGCTAAACATAATGACATTCCCATGCATTTTCACCGCATCATTGCTAAAGCTAAACGTAAAATTTCCTCCTTTTACAAAGCTAAACTTTTTCATCCATCGAGTTTCAAAGATATTAAACATTTGGCTCACTATTTTGGGATTTTCCTACTGTCTACTGAATTTGATTATATCTGTAAGACAATTTATTGGACTAAACCTCAAAACCATACTATTAAGGTTAATATGGATGGTTTTGTTGCTAATAGGTTCTATGGGTGTGGGGGTATCTTAAGGGATTTTAGAGGTAAGATGATTGCTGCTTTTGTTATTCCTTTAAGACCTTGTTCTGTTCTTTTTGCAAAACTTTATGGCCTTCACTATGGGATATTACTATGCATTCAGAAAGGCTTTAAAAAAATCTGGTTTGAAACTGATGCTTTACTGCTCCTAAATTTATTAAACTCTGAAGCTCATGGTAATGCTGAAGTCTACTATACTCTAAATCATACTAGAAGGCTTCTTGCTTCTCTTGATTATCACATCTCTCATATTTATTGAGAAGGGAATTCTTGTGCGAATTTTTTGGCTAATCTGGGTACAAAGTCCTCTATGGTTAAGATATTTTTTTATGATAATAGTCCCCCTTTATTAAGGGGATTTTTAAATTTAGATAGAACTGGTCTACCTTATGTTAGGAAAATGTAAGCTTTTATGTTTAGCAGTTGGATATTATGCTGATTGGTGGAGATTTTCCACCTCCTATTCATTCTTATGGTGTTGGATCCACTCAATTTTTTTCTCAATTTTGTGGGGCTTGTCTCAGGATGTTGTAGGGAGAATTCTTTTGATGGTTGGGGAGGGATTTTTCATCATGCTTGGTGTGCCTTTACTGGCAGTATACTGGCCATTGCTGCTGTTAGGAGTGCTTCCTAATACTCCTTTGGGCGATATAACTAACTGCTATAGCATCCCATGGTTTAGATTAGATTTTCAGGGTATTTTTGTTACCTTGTCTGTGGAAAATAATTTATCTCCTATCATTTCAAATTATGCTGGAAGTTGGATATCATTTTGTTACTCGATGATGTTGTGGTTGTTACGTTATTCTCGCGAGAATGGGTTATTTCTTTTGTCCTGGAATTTTGAGTGAATGCTGATTACTCTAATGCCTTTCTGGTTCATTTAGGATGGATGTTCCTGCTCTGCTTATATGGTTTTTGGGTTGAGTGGTGGGGTTTTTTATTAATAAAGATTAGCATTATATGTTTCTTTGGTGTTGGATATGTTTCCCTTTGGATTGGGAATTTGAGGCTGCTTGATGTGGGTAGTATTTTGCTTAAATGTGTGCCTTTCTGTTTCAGTTTATTTGGCTATTTTAGGTTATGTTCCTATGGATTATGGGTGGATTGGTGGGTTTATTTATTGATAGAGTTTGGACTTACATGGCTTTTTGGTATTATTTTCATTTCCCTTTAGATTAGGAATTTTAGGCAATTGCCTGCACGTTGCATTTTTCGAATAAGTGGGTTGATGGTAAAATTACAAATTGCATATTCATCAGAGATATGTATATGCTTATCCTGGTTTTGTTATATGGAAGCTGTCAGCTATTTATTGTCATCTCGCATTTCTTTTTTCTTAATTCTGTTATGCTATGCTCTCTAATCATAATTGATGGTTCAGAGTTGAAAGGTGATTTGGCTCCATTCAGTGGATAGCAATAATTTTCTCTTTAGTGATTATATCATGTTGTTGAGCTTTATAATTTTACTTGGATGGATCATCTTAGGTTTGGTTGTTGATGGGTGGCAAATTAATTAATTTGATGATGGTAGTAGCATATGTGTGGTACCCCTGGTGGGATGCAAATGTATGAGGCAGCCCCAAATTAGTGTGGAGTTTTGCTACACCCCTTTTTTCTCTGTCTTATAGTTTCCCAGTATAATTATTTACTTTTTTATGGGTACTAACTAGCATCCAAGATGGTTTGCAGGTTTCTTCTCTTAATGCAGGTTCCAGCAGACAATTTTCGTTGGATGAAAAGCTCTTCTACTCCTCCCATTAGGATGGTGGCGGACATTACTGTGTGCATAGGTTTATTTCTTTGTAATTGGGTATTGTATTTGCTTTTGTTATGTGAGTTTTCTACTTAGATAGGGGTTTTACTCTTTAGGTTGATTGTAGCTCTTTCAGCGGTAGACTCAGAGTTTAACCCCTCTTTAAGGATCTTGTAACCCTCTTCATTTGAGCAATAAAATTCCCCTATATGTGGTTCCCTAAAATAAAAAAAATAAAAAAACTAATAACTAAAATTAAAAAACTAATAAATTAAAACTAAATAACTAACTAAACTAATAACAAATAAAAACTAAACTAATGATAACAATAACTCATAATAAAAAAAATAACTAAACTAATAATAAAATAATAATATAAACTAAACTAATAAACTAAATAACTAATAACTAATAAAACTAATAAACTAATAATAACTAAATAACTAAATAATAAAAACTAAACTAATAATAATAAACAAAATAATAATAAAAACTAATTATAAAAATAACTATTGACTAAAATAATAAACTAATAATTAACTAATAACTAACTAATAATAACTAATAAAAACTAAACAAAACTAACTAAATTAGAACTAAAAAACTAATAACTAATAATAAAACTAAATAAGTAATAATAATAAACTAAATAACTAAACTAATAACTAATAAATAAAACTAAATAGCTAAACTAACTAATAAAACTAAACTAATAAAAATAATAAAATAAATAACTAACTAACTAATAAAAACTAAAACTAATAAACAATAAAAATTAATAACCTAATAAAAACTAATAACTAAAAAAAAGTAATAAACTAAAACTAAAAACTAACTAATAACTAATAAAAACTAATAAATAATAATAAAAACTAAAAAACTAAGAAAACTCAAACTAATAATAACTAAAAAACTAAAACTAACAAACAATAATAATAATAAAACTAATAAAGTAATAATAAAATAACTAATAAGTAAACTAAATAAAACTAACTAAACAAAAAACTAAACTAAAACCTAAATAACTAATAAAAACTAATAAAACCTAATAAACTAAACTAACTAATAACTAATAAACTAATAACTAAAATAATAAATTAATAACTAATAATAACTAAAAAAACCTAACTAATAAACTAAGAAAACTAACTAAAACTAATTGAGGACTAATAACTAATAACTAAAAACCAAATAATAATAATAATAAACTAATAATTAAAACTCATAAAAAAACTAACTAAACTAACTAATCTGATGACTAAAAAACAAATAGTAAATAAAATAGCAATAATAACTAAATACATAAATAACTAATAATAACTAAATAACTAAGTAATAACTAAAAATTAATAAAAACTAATAACTAATAAAATAAACTAAATAACTAATAATAAACTAAACTAATAATAACTAAACTAATAAAACTAACTAATAAACTAAATAATAAACCTAACTAAAACTAATAAACTAAAAAATAAAAACTAATAACTAATAACTAATAACTAAAAAAATGATAATAATAGCAAAACTAAACCTAAAACCTAATATAACTAATAAACTAATAATAATTAATAACTAAAACTAATAACTAAATAATAATAATAACTAATATTAACTAAAACTAATAATAATAATAGCTAATAAAACTAAATAAAAACTAATAACTAATAAACTAAATAATAAAAAAATAAATAATAAAACTAATAATAACTAAAAACCTAATCACCTTATAACTAATATAACTAACTAAAACTAATAACTAACTAAAACTAATAACTAAACTAAAACTAATAATAGTAATAAAACTACTAATAACTAATAACCTAACAAACTAATAAAACTAAAAACTAATAAAACTAAACTAATAAAGTAACTAAAACTAATAAACTAATAAAACCTAATAATAATAACTAAACTAAACTAAAAACTAACAAAACTAAACTAATAAATAACTAAATAACAAAACTAAAACCTAATAATAATAAACTAAAAATAACTAAACTAATAACTAAATAATAAAAATAAACTAATAACTAACTATTAACTTTAAACTATTAACTAAATAATAACTAAACTAAAAAACTAATAAAAATAAATAATAATACAAATACACTAAAACTAATAACCTAATAAACTAATAATAATAACTAAAATAAACTAATAAACTAATAATAATAAATAATAATAAATAAACTTAATAACTAAACTAATAATAAATAATAATAACTAATAACTAATAATAACTAAAACTTAATAACTAGACTAATAAATTAATATCTAATAATAATAAATAATAATTAAAATAAAACAAACTAATAAAATAAACTAATAACTAAAAAATAATTAGAACTAATAATAATAACAACAAAAATAACTAATAATAAGAATCATAATAACTAATAATAATAACTAAATAATAAATCTAATAATAATAAACTAATAACTAAAACTAATAATAAAAACTAAATAACTAATAACTAATAAACTAATATAATTAATAACTAATAACTAATAAAATAAAACTTAATAAAAAATAAAAGATAAAAATAATAAAACTAATAAACTAATAACTAATAACTAATAATAACTAATAATAAACTAATAACTAAACTAATAACTAATAATAACTAACTAAACTAACTAACTAATAACTAATAACTAATAAACTAAAAACTGATAATAAAATAAAAAACTAAACTAACTAATAACTAATAAAACTAATAAATCTAAAAAACTAAAATTAATAACTAACTAATAATAACTAATAATAATAAACCTAATATTTAATAAAACTAATAACTAATAAAACTAAAACTTAACTAAAAAAGTAACTAATAACTTACTAAAAATAACTAATAAGTAATAATAAAACTAAAACTTAACTAAAAACTAACTAATAACTAACTAAAAATAACTAATAACTAATAATAAAACTAAAATAACTAAAAATTAATAAATTAAACTAATAACTAATAAAAACTAAATGTGATAAACTAACAATAAAACAAATAACACTAAAACATAATACGTAAAACCTAATAACTAATAATAACTAATAACAAATAACTAAATAATTAACTAAAAAAATAAACTAACTAAACTAATAACTAACTAAACTAATTAAATAAAACTAATAAAAACTAACTAACTAAACTAAATAACTAATAACTAAAACTAATAATAAAAATTAAAACTAAACTAAAAACTAAGCTAAACTAACTAAACTAACTAACTAAACTAATAAAACTAACTAAATAATAATAACTAATAAAACCTAATAATATAAAAAACTAACTAAACTATCTAACAAATTAAATACTAATAACTAAACTAAACTAACTAATAAACCTAAAACCTAATAACTAAAAACTAAACTAATAATAAGCTAACTAACTAGCAAATAACTAAATAAAACTAATAAACATAACTAAAAACTAATAACTAACTATTAATAAAACTAAACTAATAACTAAAAACCTAAACTAAATAAATAACTAAAACTAATAACTTACTAAAACTAACTAAAACTAAAAACTAAACTAATAATAAACTAATAAAACTAAACTTAACTAATAATAATAAACTAATAAAACTAAAACTAAAAAACTAATAACTAAAATAATAAAAATAACTAAACTAATAACTAATAAAAATTAGCTAAATAACTAAAAAAACTAAACTAATAAACAAAGCTAATAATAAACTAACTAAATTAATAAACTAATAACTAATAATAAAACTAATAAAACTAACAAACTAATAAATAACTAATAAAAACTTAGAAAACTAATAATAAATAACTAAACTAATAACTAACAAATAAACTAAACTAACTAATAAATAATAAAATAACTAAATTAAAAATAGTTAAATAATTACTAAACTAATAACAAATAATAACTAATAATAAATAACTAATAACTAATAAAAATAATTAATAAATAATAATAATAAATAATGAAACTAATAATAATAGCTAAATAAAAATACTAAAAAATTTAAACTAAAACTAATAATAACTAAAACTAACTAATAAATTACTAAACTAACAACTAAATAAAAACTAACTAATAACTAAATATTAATAATAAATAAATAACTAATAAAACTAGCTAAAAGTAATAAATTAATAACTAATAATAAAATAAAATAATTAAATAAAAAATTAATAACTAATAATAACTAATAAACTAATAACTAATAACTAAAACTAATAAACTAAATAATAATAATAAATAAACTAACTAAAGTAATAAAATAACTAAATAACTAACTAATAAAAAACTAATAACTAAAACAAATAAAATAATAACTAATAATAACTAATAATAAAATAATTAAACTAACTAAACTAATAACTAATAACTAAAATAAATAATAAATAAATTAATAAACTAAATAACTAATAAACTAATAATTAACAATAACTAATAACTAAACTAAACTAATAACTAACTAATAACTAATTAAAACTAATAATAAAATAAAACTAAAAAACTAAACTAAACCTAATAAAATAATAAATAATAACTAAAATAATAAACTAAAAATAATAACTAATAATAGTAATAACTAACTAACATAATAATAATAATAGTTAACAACTAATAAACTAATAAACTAATAAATAACTAATAAACTAACTAACTAACTAATAAATAATAACTAATAATAAGTAATAAAAATAAACTAAATAACTAAAGTAACTAATAACTAAATCTAATAACTAACTAAAAACTAAATAACTAATAACTAATAATAACTAACTAAATAAATAACTAATGTGAACTAATAAACTAATAACTAACTAATAATAATAAATTAATAAGCTAATAACCTGACTAATAACTAAATAACTATCTAAGCTAATAATAACTAAACTTTAAAATTAATAAATTAATAACTAATAATAACTAATAATAAATAACTAAACTAAATAATAACTAAATAAACTAACAAATAATAACTAAACTAACTAATAATTGATAAAACTAATAAATAACTAAACTAATAACTAATAAAAACTAATAACTAAAACCTAATAAAAACTAAATAATCCAATAAACTATTAAACTAAACTAATAAAATAATAAATAAAAACTAAACTAAATAACTAATAACTAAAAAATAATAACTAATAATAAAATAATAACTAATAATAACTAATAACTAATAACCAAAAAAACTAAAATAATAAAACTAACTAACTAATAAACTAATAACAAAACTAATAACTAATAAACTAATAAACTAATAAATAAAAAATAACTAAACTAAATAACTAATAACTAACTATACTAACTAATACTAATAATAAATTTAACTAATAACCGCTAACTAATAATAACTAATAATAACTAATAACTAAAACTAATAATAAACTAATAACTAATAACTAACTAATAAAATGTAGCTTAAAGTAAAAAATTAATAACTAACTAATAATAAAAACCTAAACTAATAGCTAATAATAATTAACTAATAATAACTAAATAAATAACAAAAAACTAAACTAATAACTAATAATAACTAACTAAACCAATAACTAATAACTAATAATTAATAAACTAATAAACTAATAATAACTAATAAAATAAAACTAATAAAACTAAACTAATTAATAAACCTAAATCTAACTAACTAAATAATAATAAAATAAAAAACTAATAAAATTAAAACTAATAAACTAATAATTAATAATAACTAATAATAACTAAATAATAACTAACTAATAAAACTAATAACTAAAAAATTAATAATAATTAAAAACTAATAAACTAATAAATAACTAAAACTAATAAAATAATAATAGCTAAACTAATAACTAACTAATAACTCAAAATAAAACTAATAAACTAATAAATAACTAGTAATAATAAACTAACTGATAACCTAATAACTAATAATAATATTAAAAATGACTAACTAAACTAATAACTAATAATAACAAAAATAATAATTAATTAAATAATAAATAACTAACTAATGACTAACAAAACTAAAAATGTAATAATAAATAACTAAAAAAACTAATAATAACTAATAATAATAAATAAAACTAAAAAACTAAACTAACTAACTAATAACTAATAACTAATAATAACTAACTAAATAATAATAATAAATAATAACTAACTAAAATTAAAAAACTAAAAAACTAAACTTAATAAAACTAAATAACTAAATAACTAAACTAAACAACTAAAACTAACTTATAAAAATTCTAATAAACTAAACTAATAACTAAATAATAATATCTAATAAAACTAAACAACTAATTAACTGATAAAAAAACTAACTAATAATATATAACTAAATAAAAAACCTAATAAACTAAACTAATAAAAATAACTAATTAACTAATAACTAAATAAACTAATAATAATAAAATTAACTAATAAAACTTATAATAACTAACCAATAATAAAAATAATAACGTAACCTAATAATAAAACTAATAATAAATAACTAATAAAATTAAATAACTAAATAATAATATCTAATAAACTAATAGAAAATCTAACTGAAAACTAAACTAAAAACTAACTAACTAATAAACATAATAATAATAAATAATAAAACTAAATAAAATAAATAATAATTAATAATAAGTTATAATAAACTAATAAAACCAAATAATAAATAAATAAAACTAATAACTAATAATAACTAATAAATAAATAACCTAACTAAAACTAACTAACTAATAATAACTAATAAAACTAATAAAAGCCTAATAACTAATAATAATAAAAATAAAACTATTAACTAAACTAATAAATAACCATAATAATAATAATAAAAATTGAAAAAACTAATAACTAAACTAAATAACTAATAAAAACTAACTAAAACTAATAATAATAACTAACTAATAAAACTAAACTTACTAAAATAAACAAATAAACTAATAAACTAATAATAACTAATAACTAAATAACTAAACTAAAAAACTAATAAACTAATAACTAATAACTAAAATAATAATAAAAGCAATAAAAACTTAAATACTAACTAATTAATAATAAACCTAATAACTAATAATAAAAACTAACTAATAATAACTAAATATATAATAAAAAACTAACTAAAACTAAACTAAATAACTAAACTAATATACTAACTAATAAACTAATAAATAATAAAAAACTAATATTAAAACTAAAACTAAACTAAATAACTAAACTAAACTAAAATAAATAACTAATAAACTAATAAACTAATAACTAACTAATAACTAAACTAATAATTACTAATAATTGAAACTAACTAACTAATGACTAAAACTAATAATAACTAAATAATAACTAATACAACTAATTATATTAAACTAATAACTAGATAATAATAATAATAATAATAATAATAATAATAACTAAAATTAACAAAATAATAAACTAAAAACTAACTAATAACTAACTAATGAATAATAAACTAAAACCTAATAAATAAACTAATAAAACTAACAATAACTAAACTATTAATTTTTAACTAATAACTAATAAATAATAAAAAATTACTAACTAAAACTAATAATAACTAATGAAAACTAATAATAATAAAATTGATAAAACTCAAAATTAATAATAATAATAAAACTAATAATAAAACTAAGAACTAACTAATAACTAATAATAACTAAAACTAATAATAAATAACTAACTAATAATAAATAACTAACTAATAATAAAATTAATAACTAATAAAACCTAATAACTAACTAAAACTAACCAATAATAACTAAACCAATAATAATAAAACTAAATAAAACCACTAATTAATAATCAATAACTAATAAAAAATAATAAAAATAACTAAATAAATAGCTAACTTAAAACAAATAATAACAAACTAATAAAAATAAACTAAAACTAATAACTAAGAATAATTAATGATAACTAAAATAACTAATAACTAATTAAAACTAATAAATTAATAAACTTATAACTAATACTAACTAATAACTAATAACTAATAACTAATAACTAAATAACTAATAAACTAATAATAATAACTAACTAATAATAAAACTAATAAAACTAATAACTAACTACTAATAAAATAAATAAATAATAACTAATAACTAATAACTAATAACTAATAAACTAATAAAATAATAAACTAATAAAATAAAAAATAAAAATAAAAATATGAACAAATAAAAAACTAACCAATTATAATAACCAAAACTAATAATTAATAATAACTAAATGAAATAATAAATAAAAAACTAAATAATAATAAACTAATAAAACTAAACAAGCAACTAATAACTAAAACTAATAAGTTGATAAATAAACTAAAAAATAAATAACTAAACAACTAATAACTAACTAAATAATTAAAACTAATAACTAATAAAAAACTAACTAATAAAACTAACTAACTAAATAACTAACTAATAACTAATAAATAACTAATAATAACTAAACTAATAACTAACTAATCTAATAACTAATAATAAAAATAAACTATTAACTAATAACTAACTAATAAAACTAATAATAAATAAATAACTAATGAATATTAACTAATAACTAATAAAAACTAACTAAAAAACTAATAACTAATAATAAATAAACTAAACTAATAATAATAAACTAACTAATAAAAAACTAAACTAATAACTAATAATAACTAACTAACTAAACTAATAAAACTAATATCAAATAACTAATAAACTAACTTACTAATAATAACTAAAAACTAAAACTATTAACTAACTAATAAACTATTAACTAATAATAAACTAACTAATAGTAACTAACTAATAACTAAATAATAACCAACTAACTAATAATAACTAACTAAACCTAAACTAATAACTATAACTAATAATTAACTAACTAACTAATAATAAGTAATAAAATAAACTAATAAAACTAAACTAAATTAATTATAATGAACTAATAACTAATAACTAGTAACTAATTGCTAAATAACTAATAATAACTAAACTAATAACTAAATTAATAAAGTAATAACCTAAACTAATAATTAATAACTAATAACTAACTAAACTAAGAACCTAATAAGTAAAAAACTAAATAACTAACTAATAAAAACCTAAATAACTAAAACTAAATAAAAACTAATAAACTAATAATAATAATAATAAACTAATAACTAAATAACTAATAATAAAAAATAATAAATAAATATTAAAACTAAAAACTAATAACTTAATAATATTAAAAACTAAATAATAATATTTAAATAACTAAACTAAACCAAAGAAAAAACTAAAAAATAATTAAACTAAAACTAAATAATCATAAATTAACTAACTAATAAAAATAAACTACTAAACTAATAAACTAGTAAAAATTAAATAAACTGACTAATAATAACTAATAATAACTAATAATAAATAACTAAACTAATAAAAACTAATTAACTAATAACTAAATAATAATTTAATAACTAAACTAACTAATAACTAAAAATAAAAATTAAAATAAATAATAATAATATATAAATAAATAAACTAAATAACTAAAATAATAACTAAAATAACTAATAAACTAATAAAACTAACTAAACTAATAACTAATAAAAACTAACTAAAACTAACTCTAACTAATAAAATAAACTAACTAATAACTAATAACTAATAACTAATAAGTAATAATAACAATTAAATAAATAACTAAAGTAATAACTAACTAATAACTAAGCTAATAAAACTGATAACTATTAATAATAAACTAATAATAATAAAACTAATAATAATAAACTAATAAAACTAATAACTAACTAATAACTAAACCTAAGCCTAAACCAAATAATAACTAAAACTAAATACTAATAACTAAATTTATAACTAATAAAACTAAAATTAATAATAATTAACTAATAAATAATAAAAAATAACTAAACTAACTAACTTATAAACTAATAACTAATAACTAATAATAACTAACTAATAATAACTAACTAAACTAATAACTAAATAACTAATAAAATTAAACTAATAATAAATAACTAACTAATAACTAATAATAATAAACTAAATAAACTAATAACTAATAACTAATAACTAAGTAAAAAACCTAACTAATAAACTAATAAAACTAATAACTAACTAATAACTAAACCTAAACTTAAACCTAATAATAACTAAAACTAAAAAAATTAATAACTAATAACTAAATTAATACCTAATAAAACTAAAACTAATAATAATAACTACTAACTAAATAATAAACTAAAAACAAATAACTAATTATAACTAACAAATAATAACTAACTAAACTTAATAGCTATATAACTAAGAAAACTAAACTATTAATAAATAACTAGCTAATAACTAATAATAATAAACTAAATAAACTAATAACTAATAACTAACTAAAATCCTAACTAATAAACTAATAAATAATAAAAAAACTAAACTAACTAATTAACTAATAAAAACTAATAATAAACTTAATAAATTAATAACTAAAGTAATAACTAATAAACTAAGCTAAACTAATAACTTGTAATAATAAACTAATAAACTAATAACTAATAATAATAACTAGATATAATAACTAAAACTAATAATAACTAAATAATAACTAATAATAAATTAATAAAACTAATAACTAATAATAACCTAAATCAAAAAAATAAAAAAACTAATAAAACTAATAAAATAAAATTTTAAAAAATAATAACTAAATAATAACTAAACTAATAATAATAATAATAATAATAATAATAACTAATAAAACTAAAACTAACTAACTAATAAATAACTAATAAATAAACTAATAACAATTAAACTAATAACTAAAAAACTAAACTAATAACCTAACAGAAAATAACTAAACTAACTACTAATAACTAAACTAATAACTAAATAACAACTAATAAACTAATAACTTAATAAAAATAATAAAACTAATAATAACTTATAACTAATAAAACCAAATAATATAAACTAATAATAAACCAAAAACTATTACTAAATAATAACTAAAAATAAATAAAACTAGTTAAATTAATAAACTAATAACTAATAATAACTAATAATAATAAAAATAAACTAAACTAACTAACTAGCTAACAAACTAGCTAATAATAATAAATAATGATAAACTAAATAACTAAACTAATAACTAATAAAAATAACTAAACTAACTAATAATAAAACCTAAAATACTAATAAACTAAAGCTAATAATAATAACTAAACAAAATAACTAATAAAACTAATAATAATAACTGATAAATAAATATCATAACTAAAACTAAAAACTAACTAATAATAAACTAACTAAAATTTAACTAATAATAAAAAACTATAATAATTAATAAATAACTAAACTAATAACTATTAAAACTAAAAACTAATAACTAAACTAATAATAAAATAAATAATAACTAATAACTAACTAAGTAATAAACTAAATGCTAAACTAATAATAACTAATAATAACTAATAACTAATAATAATAACTAAATAGTAAAATTTATAAAAAAAACTAAATAAAAAACTAAAATAACTTATAATAAACCTAATAAAACAAAATATCTAAACTAATTAAAAACCTAATAAACTAATAACTAAATAAACAAAAAATAGCTAATAAACTAGCTAATAAATAACTAATTAATAAAAAACTAATAAAACTAATAAATTAATAAACTAATAAAGGTAATAACTAAATATTAAATAAAACTAATAAACTAAAACTAACTAACTTACTAATAAACTAAACTAATAAACATAATAAACTAATAACTAATAATAATAATAATAATAATAATAATAAACTAATAAACTAATAACTAATAATAAACTACTACTAATAATAATAACTAATAAAATAAAACTAACTAAATAAACTAGCAAAACAAAAAATTAACTCATACACTAATAATTAAAACTAACTAAAAACTAAAAACCTAATAATAAAAACTAAATAACTAATAACTAATAACTAAACTAAACTAAATAATTAATAATTAAACTAAACTAAAAACTAAACTAAACTAATAAACTAAATTACTAATAAACTAAACTAATAAACTAAAAACTAACTAACTAACAACTAATAATAACTAACTAATAATAACTTAGCTAAATAAATAATTAATTATAACTAATAACTAATAAATTAATAACTAAACTAGCTAACTAACTAATAATAAAAAGACTAAAAACTAATAATAAATAACTAACTAAACTAAAACTAACTAACTAATAATGACTAAACTAATAACTAAACTAATAAATAATAACAAACTAACAAACTAAACTAATAAGCTAACAATAATAACTTAAAATTAATAATTAATAAAACTAAATAAAAAACTAACTAATTAATAATTATAACTAATAAAACTAACTAATAACTAATAATAATAATAACTAATAAAACTAACTAATAACTAATAAAAACTAAAAACTAACTAATAATTAAAACTAACTAAACATAAATAATAACTAAACTAATAACAATTAATAAAAACTAAAAGCTAATAACTAATAACTAAACTAATAAAAAAATAAAAAATTAATAACTAATTAATACTAACTAACTAATTAATAACTAAAAAACCTAATAATAATATACTAGTAAATAAATAAATAACTAATAAAAAATAACTAATAAATAATAACTAATAACTAAAACTAATAATCAAACTAACTAATAAACTAACTAAACTAATAACTAAACTAAATAACTAACTAATAAAATAAAACTAACTAAATAAACTAACTAAACTAAAAACTAACTAATAAACTAATAATTAAAACTAACTAAAAACTAAAAAACTAATAATAAAAACTAAATAACTAATCTAAACTAATAAACTAAAAACTAACTAACTAATAACTAATAATAACTAACTAATAATAACTAAACTAAATAACCAATTAATAATAAAATAACCAATAAATTACAACTAACTAACCAACTAACTAATAATAAAAAAACTAAAAACTAATAATAAATAGTTAACTAAACTAAAACTAACTAACTAATAATAACTAAACTAATAACTAAATTAAAACTAATAACTAACTAAAAAACTAAACTTAAAAACTAAAAATAATAACTAACAACTAATAACTAATGAAACTAAACTAACTAACTAACTAACTAACTAATAATAAATGATAAAAGTAAATAAACTAATAACTAATAATAATAACTATTAAAAATAACTAATAACAAATAAAAACTAAAAACTAACTAATAACTAAAACTAACTAAAACTAAATGATAACTAAAGTAATAACTAACTAATAGATAACTAATAAAAACTAATAACTAATAACTAAACTAATAAACTAATAATAAACTAATAACTAACTAATAATAAGTGCCTAACTCATAACTAATAAACTTAATAATAATAAACTAATAAAAAATAAATAAATAATAGAACTAATAAAAACTAACTAATAACTAATATCTAATAACTAAAATAATAAACTAAATAAATAAAATAATAAAAAAATAATAAACTAACTAATAATTAAACTAATAATCATAGCTAAACTAAATAACTAATAATAACTAACTAATAACTAATAACTAAACTAATAAATTTAATAACTAAATAACTAACTAATAACTAAAACTAATAATAACTAACTAAAAAATAAAATAATAACTAAGCTAATAACTAAATAAACTAATAAACTAATAAATTAAGTAACTAACTAATAAAACTAATAAAAGCTAAATAATAATAATAATAATAATAATAATAATAATAAATAACTAAAACTAATAAACTAATAAAACTAAATTAATAAAACTAATAATAAATTAAATTAATAATAACTAATAATAAACTAATAACTAAAAAAACTAACTAAACTAACTAACTAATAACTAAATAACTAAAAATAAAACCAACTAATAATTAAACCTAAACCTAAACCTAATAATAATAAACTAACTAACTAATTAATAATAATAATTAGTAACTATTAATAAATTAAATAACTAATAACAACTAAACTATTAATAAACTAATAAATTATAAAATTAAAATAATTAATAAAAATAAACATAATAATAATAATAATAACTAATAACTAACTAATAACTAACCTAATAAATTAAACAAATAATAATAACAACTAAAACTAATAATAATAACTAATAACAAAAACTAACTAATAAAATAAATTATTAACTAATAATAAACTAAAAACTAATAACTAAACTAATAACTAAAAAACTAAACCAACTAATAACTAACTATTAATAAAAAAATAGTAACTAATAACTAATAATAATTAACTAATAATAACTAATAAAATAATAATAACAAAAAAAACTAATAACATTTAACTAATAAAATAAAAACTAAAAACTAATTAAAAACCTAATAATAATAATAACTATAATAACTAACTAATAACTAAATTACTAATAAAAAAACTAAATAAGATAAAACTAACTAATAAATATTAATAAACCTAAATAATTAAACTAATAATAAAATAATAATACTAATATAACTAATAGTTAAAACCTAATAACTAAAACTAATAACTAAAAACTAATAAACTAAACTAATAAACTAAAACTAATAACTAATAAACTAAAATAAAAAATTAAATAATTAAACTAATAAATAACTAAATAATTAAACTAAAAAATAACTAATAAAATAACCTAAAGAATAATAATAAATAACTAATAGTAAAACTAATAACAAAGTAAAAAACTAATAACTAATAATAATAATAAAATTAAACTAAAAATAATAATTCTTAATAATAAACTAAAAATTAATACAACTAACTAATAAAACAAATAAACTAATAACTAAACTAAACTAACTAACTAATAAACTAATAATAACTTAAAAACTAACTAATAAAACTAATAAGTAATAAACTAATAAAACCAACTAATAACTAATAACTAATAACTAACAAATAACTAAATAACAAATAACTAAAACTAAAACTAATAACTAAATAACTAACTAAACTAAACTAAAAACTAACTAGTAATAACTAATAAAACTAAATAATAAATAATACTAATGAATAATAAACTAATAAAAAAAATAACTAAAAACTAATAATAATAACTAATAATTAATAATAAAACTAAAAACTAACTAATAATAATAACTAATAACTAATAATAATAACTAAAAACTAAAATTAATAAAACTAATAATAAAACTAACTAAACTAACTAAAGTAATTATAAAACTAATAATAACATAATAATAACAAAAAATACTAATAACTAATAATAAATAACTAAACTAAAGCTAAAAACTAAACGAACTAACTAATAACTAACTAATAAAAACTACTAAACTATAAACTAATAACTAAACTACACTAATAACTAATAAACTAATAACTTATCCTACTAACCTATTAAAACTAACTAAACTAATAAAACTAACTAATAAAATAACTAAACTAATAAATTAAAAAAAGTAACAAACTAACTATTAACTAAAAACTAAAACTAAAACTAACTAACTAATAACTAACTAAACTAAAAAATTAAAACTAATAACTAACTAATAATTAAATAAACTAACTAATAAGTAATAACTAATAAACTAAAACTAACTAATAACTAACTAAATAAAGCTAATATGACTAATAATAATAATAACTGATAACTAAACTAAACTTAATAACTAAACTAAAAACTAATTAAATAACTAACTAATAATAATTAAACCTAATAACTAATAGCTAACTAAACTAACTAATAATAAACTAAACTAATAAAATAACTAACTAAAAAATGAATAGACTAATAACTAAATAAAACTAACAAAGTAATAAACTAAATAATAACTAAACTAATAACTAATCAACAAATTAATAAAATCTAATAACTAACTAAAATAATAATAAACTAATAATAAACCTAAAAAACTAAACTAATAACCTAATAAACTACTAACTAACTAACAAATAAATACTAAACTAAAAACTAATAACTAATAAATAATAAGTAACTAAAAACTAATAAAACTAATAACAAACTAAATAACTAATAATAAAACTAATAAAACTAAAACTAAACCTAAACTAATAAACTAAAACCTAATAACTAAAATAAAACTAATAATTAATAAAACCTAAAAAACTAATAAACTAATAAACTAATAAAACTAACTAATAAAACTAACTAACTAATAAAAAACTAATTATAACTAGTAATAAACTAATAAACTAATAAACTAAGAAAACTAACTAACTAATAACCTAAACTAATAACTAAAAACTAACTAACTAATAATAACTAAAAACTAATGATAATAAACTAATAAATAACTAAACTAATAATAACTAACATAATAACTAATAATAATAACTAATTAAAAACTAAAATAGTAAATTAATAATAAACTAATAAATAAACTAACTAATAAAACTATCTAAACTAATAAACTGATAATAAGACTAATAAAAACTAAATAAACTAATAACTAATAACTAAACTAAAAAACTAATAATATAACTAACCCAACTAATAACTAATAATAATAAATAAACTAACTAATAAATAACTAAACTAACTAATAAAAAATTGATAAACTAAAACTAAAATCCTAAACTAATAAAGTAATAACTAACTAATAACTAATAAAACTAACTAAAAAATTAATAAAAAACTAATAATAAAAATTAACTATTAAAAACTAATAATAATAACTAACTAACTAACAACAAATAATAATAACTACCTAAACTAACATAACTAATAATAACTAACCAATATACTAAACTAATAACTAACTAATAAAACTAATAACTACTAATAACAAATAATAAACTATAAAACTAATAACTAACTAATAATAATTAATAAATAAATAAAAAACAAACTAAAACTAAAAACTAATAACTAATAACTAAACTAATAAATAATAATAATAAACCTAATAAATTAAAAAATAATAAACTAATAAACTAAACTAATAACTAATAAAAATAACTAAACTAAATAACTAATAAAACCTAATAACTAAACTAATAAACTAATAAATAAAAAATTAATAATAAAACTAACTAATAACTAACTAATAATAATAACTAAAACTAATATTTAATAACTAATAAACAATTAACTATTAACTAAAATAATAAATAAAAGTAATAATAATAAATAACTAATAAGTAATAAAGCTAATAATAACTAACTAACTAAATAACTTACTAAAAACTAATAAAACTAAACTAATAACCAAACAAACAAAACTAATAACTAATAATCCTAAAAACTAATAATAATAAACTAATAACAATAATAACTAATTAATAAACTAAAAAGACTAACTAATAATAAAAACTAAAAACTAAAAAACTAAAAAAACTAATAACTAATAAACTACTAACTAAACTAATAATAACTAAACTATTGATAACTAAAAACTAAATTGAAAACTAAACTAATAATAATTAATAACTAATAAAACTAATAATTAATAAATAAACTAAAACTAGTAAAACTAATAATAATAAGACTAACTAATAAAATCTAATAAAACTAAAAAAGCTAATAATAACTAAAAACTAATTAAACTTAATAACTAAAATAATAAAAAATAATAAACTAACTAATAACTAAACTAATAATAACTAATAATAATGACCTAATAACTAATAACTCAACTAATAAACTAATAACTAAATAAGTAACTAATAACTAAAACTAATAATGGCTAACTAAATAATAAAATAATAACAAAACTAATAACTAAATAAACTAATAAACTAATAAACTAACTAACAAATAAATAAAAGTAATAAAAACTAAAACCAATAATAATAATAATAATAATAATAATAAATAACTAAACTAATAAAACCTAATAAAATAATAATAATAACTAACTAATAACTAATAAACTAATAAAATTAAATTAATAAAACTAATAATAAACTAAACTAATAATAACTAACTAATAATAATATTAACTAAAAATAGCTAATAATAATAAGCAAATAATTAATAATAATAAACTAAATAAATAACTACTAACTAAACTAACTAACTAATAATAATAAATAATAGCTAATAATAAATTAAATAACCAATAATAACTAAACTAATAATAATAATAAATTATAAAATTATAAAATTAAAATAACTTATAGAACTAAACCTAATAATAATAAAATAATAATAAATAGCTAATAATAATAATAATATGAATTAATCACTAAAACTAACTAATAAAATAAATAATAAACTAATAATAAACTAAAAACTAATAACTAAAAAAACTAAATTAACTAATAACTAACTAATAATAATAAAATAATAACTAATAAAACTAAACTAATAACTAATAATAATTAATAACTAAAATAAATAACTAATAATAATAACTAACTAAACTAATAGTTAATAATAAATAATAAACTAAAAATAACTAAAAAACTAATAACTAATAACTAATAAAATAAAAACAAATAACTAATAACTAATAAAAACATAATAATAATAATAATTATAATAACTAACTAATAAGTAAATAACTAATAACTAATAACTAAATAATAATAACTAAAAACTAAAACTAATAATAACTAATAAAAACTAATAAAAACTAATAACTAACTAAAAAAATAATAAATAATAAGAAAACTAATAACTAAAAAGCCTAATAACTAACATATAAAACTGATAATAACTAACTAACTAATAATAATAACAACTAAACTAACCTAATAAATAATAAAATAATAATAACTAATAATAAAACTAACTATAAAAAATAAATAACAAATAAAACTAAACTACTAACTAATAATAAACTAATAGCTTATCTAATAATAACCAATAACTAACTAATAACTAAAACTAATAATAACTAAGAACCTAATAACTAATAATAATAACTAAACTAATAATAACTAAATAAGTATACTAATAACTAATAACTAATAACTAATAATAAATAACTAAACTAATAAAAACTAACTAACGAATAACTAACTAATAACTAAATAATAAGCTAATAACTAAACTAACAAAATTAATAACCAATAATCCTAAAACTAATAATAATAAACTAATAACTATAATAACTAGCTAATAATTGAACTAATAATAACTAAACTAATGAAAACTAAAAACTAAACTGAAACTAAACTAATAATAACTAATAACTAGAAAACTAAAGTAATAAAACTAATAACTAATAAATAAAATAAAACTAGTAAAACTAATAATAATAAAACTAACTAATAATAACTAATAAAACTAACTAATCTAACTAATAATAAAACCAAAAAAACTAATAAACTAATAAACTAAAACTAATAATAATTATAACTAAACTAAATAACTAATAAAACTAATAATAACTAATTTATAACTAACCTAACTAAAACTAATAACTAATAATAAACAAACTAAAAAACTAACTAATAATAACTGAAACTAATAATAATAACTAACTAATAACTATTAAAAACAAAACTAATAAATAACAAATAAAACTAAAAAAAATAAATAACTAAACTAATAATAAAATAACTAATAACTAATAACTAATAACTAACTAACTAATAAACTAAAAGGTAAACTAACGACTAATAATAACTAATAATAACTAATAACTAATAATAATAACTAAATAATAAAACTAATAAAAAAACTAAATAAAAAACTAAATAAAAAACTAAAATAACTAATAATAAACCTAATAAACTAAATAACTAAACTAACTAAAAACCTAATAAACTAATAACTAAATAAACTAATAAACTAACTAATAAAAACTAATGATACTAATAAACTAAAAAAATATTAACTAAATAACTAATAAAACTAATAAACTAAAACTAACTAATAAGGAACTAATAAACTAAACTAATAAACCTAATAAACTAATAATTAATAATAATAACTAATAATAATAATAAACTAATAAAAACTAATTAAAAATAATTATTAATTAACTAATAATAATAATAATAACTAATAAAATAAAACTACCTAAATAAACTAACTAATAAACTAATAACTAAAACTAACTAAAACTAAAACCTAATAATAAAAACTAAATAACTAATAATTAAACTAAACTAAAAAACTAAACTAATAAACTAAAAACTAACTAACTAATAACTAAACTAAATAACTAACTAATAATAACTATTAATAAACTAATAATAATGATAACAAAACTAATAACAATAATAAACTAAACTAAAAACTAATAATAAATAGCTAACTAAACTAAAACTAACAAACTATTAATAACTAAACTAATAACTAATAAGTAACTAATAAACTAAACTACAAAACAAATAATAATAACTAAAAATGAATAATTAATTAAATTAAATTAAATAACTAACTAACTAACTAATAATAAATAATGAAAGTAAATAAACTAATAACTAATAATAATAATAACTAATAAAACTAACTAACAATTAATATAACTAAAAATTAACTAATAACTAAAACTAACTAAACCTAAATAATAAGTAAAATAATAACTAACTCATAAAAACTAGTAACTAATAACTAAACTAATAAACTAATAATAAAATAATAACTAACTAATAACAACTAACTAACTAAGAACTAATAAACCTAATAATAATAAACTAATAAATAAATAAATAAATAATAAAACAAATAAAAACTAATTAATAAAAAATAACTAATAACTAAAACTAATAACTAAACTAACTAAACTAATAACTAAAATAAATAACTAACTAAATAAATAACAAAAACTAAATAACTAAACTAATAAAATTAATACTAATAAAAAATTAATAACTAAAAAATAAATCTAATAATAAAACTAACTAAATAACTAATAAACTAAATAACTAAACTAATAAAACTAATTAAATAACTAATAATAAAAAATTATAATTAAAAATTAGCTAAACTAATAACTAATAAATAATAATAACTAAATAATAATTAATAATAAACTAATAAACTAATAATAATTACTAATAACTAACTAAATAATAAATTACTTATAAAACTAATAACAAATAACTAATAACTAATAATTATAATAAAACCAAATAATCTCAATAATAAACTAACTAGTAAAACTAATAAAACTAATAAAACTAATAAAAACTAACAAACTAATAAACTAATAACTAATAAAACTTAATAACTAAACTAATAACTAATAAAACTAATAATAATAAACTAACTAACTAACTAATAAACAATAACTAAATAATAAAACCTGAAAACTAAAACTAATAACTAAACTAAAAACTAACTAATAATAACTAAATCAAAATAATAAATTAAAAATTAAAAATAATAACTAATTACAAATAATAAACTAATAAAACTAATAACTAATAAAATAACAAACTAATAAATAAATCAATACTTAAAAAACTAATAAACTAATAAATAACTAATAACTCATAAAACAAAACTAATAAACTAATAAACTAACTATAACTAATAACTAATAAATACCTAATAAGTAATAGTAACTAATTAAATTAAATAACTAATAATAATAACTAATAAATAATAGAACTTAAAAACTAAAACATAAACTAAATAATAAACTTAATAAACTAAAAACTAAAAATAACTAATAATAACTAAAGCTAAACTAATAATAACTAAATAACTAATAATAAAACCTAAATAATAATTAAACTAACTAATAAAAAACTAATATTAATTAATAACTAACTAACTAAATAAATAACTAATAAAACTAAATAAAACTAAAACTAAAACTAATAAAACTAATAAAAACTAAACTAATAAACTAATAAAAATAATAAACTAATAACTAAATAATAATAACTAAACTAAAAAAACTAACTAAAAGCACTAACCGAAAAAACTAACTAAACTAAATTAATAACTAACTATCTAAAAATAATAAACTAATATAATAACTACTAACTAAACTAATTAGTAACTAATAAACTAGCTAATAACTAAAAATAATAACTAACTAAATAATAAAACTATCTTAAACTAATAACTAACTACCTAAATAACTAATTAATATAACTAATAATAATAAACCAAACTAATAACTAAAATAACTAATAATAATAATAAATAATAACTAATGGAACTAAATAAACTAATAACTAATAACCAATAATTAATAACAATAACTAATAAACTAATAACTAAACTAACTAATAAAAACTAAACTATTAAACTAAACAACTAACAAACTATTAACCAACTAACTAATAATAATAAAACTAATAATAATAACTAATAAACTAATAAATAACTAACTAACAACTAATAATAACAAAAACTAATAATAACTTATAAAACCTAATAAACTAAAACTAACTAAAAATAACTAACTAATAAATAAAACTAATAATAATAACTAAAACTAATAACTAATAATAATAATAAAATTAACTAAAACTAACTAATAACTAAACCTAAAAATAACTAATAACTAATAAACTAATAACTAAATAAAAACCTAATAACAAAACTAATAATAAAACTAAAAAACAAAATAACCTAAAAAAATTAACTAATAACTAATTGAAACTAACTGACTAATAAACTAACTAAAAATTAATAACTAAAAATAGACTAATAAATTAATAACTAACTAATAATAACTAAAATAATAACTAACTAACTAAAACCTAAAAATTAATAATAAACTAAATTATAATAACTAAAAACTAGTAACTAAAAAACTAATAACTAATAATAAAACTAATAATAATAACTAATAAATAATAAAACTAATAACTAATAATAAAAATAACTAATAACTAATAAAACCTAATAACTAAACTAATAATAACTAATAACTAATAACTAAATAACTAAACTAATAACTATAAATAATAAATAAAAACTAACTAACTAATAATAACTAATAAAACTAATAACTAATAAACTAACTAACTAATAATAACTAGCTAATAACTAAAATAATAACTAATAATAAAACTAAAAACTAAAAAATAAATAATTAAACTAATAAACTAATTAAAATTAAAAAAATATAAAACTAATAAGTAATAACTAACTAAAAAACTAAATAATAACTAAACTAATTACTAATAACTAATAAATAATAATAACTAACTTATAATAACATAATAAAATACGTAAACTAACTAACTAATGATAATAATAACTAACTAATGACTAATAAAAACCTAATAACTAGTAATAACTAAACTAATAAAACTAACAAATAGTAATAACTAATAACTAAACTAATAACTAAATAATAACCAAAACTAGTAACTAACTAAAACCTAAGCTAAAACCTTAACCCAATAAAACTAGTAAACTAACAAACTAATAATAACTAAAAATTAATAACTAATAATAACTAAAACTAAAAACTAATAATAATAAACTAAATAACTAAACAAATAAACATAAAACTAACTAATAAAACCAAAAACTAAACTAAATATAAACTAATAACTAATAATAAAATAATTAGCTAATTAATAACTAATAATTAATAAAATAAATAATAACTAAATCTAATAACTAAAAATAAAACTTAATAACCAAACTAATAAATAATAAAATAATAATAAACTAAATAATAACTAATAACTAATAATAATAAACTAATAACTACAAAAAATAATATCTAATCTAATAACTAAGCTAAAATAACCTAACTAAACTAAAACTAATAAAACTAATAACTAACTAATAACTAAAATTTAATAATAATAATTACTAAACTATTAACTAAACTAATAACTAATAATAACTAATAATAACTAATTAACTTAAAATTTAAATAATAAAACTAATAACTAATAACTAATAACTAACTAAATAACTAACTAAATAACTAATAATAATAAATAATATAATAACCAATAAAAAACTAAAATACTAATAAAACTAAATAACTAAACTAATAAACTAATAAAACTAAACCTAATAATTAACTAACAAATAAACTAATATAAGTAACTAAAACTAAATAATAACTAACAATAATTAATAAACTAACAATAATAAATAAAAACTAATAATAAACTAACTAACTAATAAATAACCTAACTAACTAATAGCTAACTAATAATAACTTATAACTAACTAAAACTAATAACTAAACTAATAACTAGTAATAACTAAAACTAAATAAATAAAATAATGAAAACTAATAAAACTAATAAACTAATAACTAATAACTAATAACTAATAAAACAAAAAACTAAACTTATAACTAATAGACTAAAAACTAACTAACTAAAACTAATAAAACTAAATAATTAACTAAACTAATAATAATAAACTAACTAACTAATAACTAAACTAAATAAGCTAATAAATTAAAACTAATAATAACTAAAACTAATAACTATTTAATAACTAACTAATAATAATAATAATAATAATAACCATAATAATAATAACTAATAAACTAATAAACTAATAAACTAATAAACCAATAACTAACTAATAATAACTAATAAAACTAACTAAATTAAATAAAATAATAAACTAATAACTAAACTAAAACTAATTAACTAACTAACTAATAAAACTAATAAAATTAATAAACTAATAACTAATAACTAAACGTAAACTAATAACTAACTAGTAAACCAATAACTAACTAATAAACTTAAAAAACTAATAACTAAACTAATAACTAATAAAACTAAAATAACTAACTAAACTAATAAAATTAATAATAATAATCAAATAAATAACTAAACTAAACTAATAATAACTAATAACTAATAATAACTAACTAATAACTAATAACTAAACTAATAAAAACTAAACTAAAAACTAAAACTAACTAACTAAAAACTAATAAAACTAAAAAACTAACTAACTAATAATAATAATAAACTAAACTAATAACTAACTAACTAATAATAATAAAACTAAAACTAATAAACTAATAATAATTAATTAATTAATAAAAATAAAAGTAATAATAATAAATTAATAAACTAATAAAACTAATAAACTAAAAACTAACAAATAAAACTTAAACTCATAATTAATAAATAAACTAAAACAAACTAAAACTAATAACTAAATAAAACTAATAACTAAAAAACTTATAAACTAATAAACTAAAAACTAAAAAAAACTAAAACTAATTTATCTAATAACTAATAATAAAACTAAACTAATAATAATAATAACTAAATAACTAACTAACTAAACTAATAAACTTAATAACTAAAACTAAAAAACTAATAATAAAAACTAACTAAAACTAATAATAAAATAACTAATAACTAAAAAACTAATAAAATAACTAAACTAATAACTAATAAAACTAACTAATAATAACTAAAACTGAAAAAATAACTAATAATAAACTAAAAACTAATTAATAATAATAACTAATAACTAAACTAATAACTTAGTAATAATAACCATTAAAATAACTAAACTAATAACTAATAACTAATAATAAACTAATAAAACTAAAATAAATAATAATTTAAACTAAATAAATAACTAATAAACCTAATAACTAATAAACAAAATCTAACTAAACTAATAAAACTATAAAACCAAAAATCTAATAAACTAAATAAACTAATAATAAAAACTAAACTAATAATCTAATAAACTAATAACTAACTAATAACTAAACTAATAAAACTAACTAACTAAAAAACATAACTAATAAACCTAAACAAATAAATAAACTAATAACTAACCAATAAAATAATAAATAAACAAAACCTAATAATAATAACTAAAAACTAATAATAACTAAACTAATAACTAACTAAAACTAATTAATAAAAACTAATAA
Source organism: Cymbidium sinense (assembly GCA_021442155.1). Classification (NCBI taxonomy): domain Eukaryota; kingdom Viridiplantae; phylum Streptophyta; class Magnoliopsida; order Asparagales; family Orchidaceae; genus Cymbidium; species Cymbidium sinense. Next base: position 272,013,130 of record CM038215.1, read on the forward strand.
ACTAAATAATAATAATAATAATAACTAATTAATAAACTAATAATTAAACTAATAATAAAAAACTAATAATAACTAAACTTACTAATAATAATAACTGAAAAACTAACTAAACTAACTAAAACTAACCTAAAACTAATAAACTAATAACTAATAATAACTAAAACTAAATAACTAAACTAATAACTAAATAATAACTTAAACTAACTATAAATTAATAAAAACTAATAAACTAAAATTAATTACTCATAAAAACTAAATAACTAACTAACAAATTGACTAATAACCATAAAATATAATGAATAACTAATAATAATTATTAATAACAGATAATAACTAATAATAATAACTAACTAATAACTAATAATTAATAATAATAATAACTAAACTAATAAATAATAATAACTAATAATAACTAATAATAAACTAATAATAAAACTAATAATAATAATAAACCTAAACTAATAACTAAACTAAAAAACCTAATACTTAAAAACTTAAACCTAATAATAACTAATAACTAAACTAATAATTAAACTAAATAACTAAACTATCAAACTAAACTAATAACTAAACTAATAATATTAAACTAATAATAATTAAAAACTAATAGCTAACTACATAATAAAATAAATAAATAACTAATAATTAATAAATAATAACTAAAAAATAAATAATAATAAACTAATAAAACTTATAACTAACAAAAAAACTAAAACTGAATAACTAACTAATAACTAATAACTAAAAAAACTAATAGCTAATAACTAATAACTAATAATAACCAAATAATAATAAACTAAATAATTAAAACTAATAATAACTAATAATAACTAAACTAAAACTAGTAAAAAAATAATAACTAAATAATAACAAACTAACAAAAACTAATAACTAATTAACTAAATAAAAACATAATAAATAAAATTAATAAACTAATAAACTAATAACTAATAATAACTAAACTAGTAACTAATAAACTAATAAACTAATAGCTAACTAAAATTAATAATAAGACTAACTAATTAATAATAACAAACTAATAATAACTAATAACCAATAATAACTAACTAATAATAATAAAAACCAACTAATAACTAATAAACTAATAAAACTAATAACTATTAACTAGTAACTAATAAACTAAATAATTCTAAAACTAACTAATAATAACTAATAATATAAAATAAGAAAACTGATAAACCTAACTAACTAATAATAATAATAATAATGACTAAATAATAAAAATAACTAATAAAACTAACTAAGAGAAAATAATTAATAAACCGAACTAATAAAACTAATAACTAACTAATAAAAACATAATAACTAATAATAAAACTAAATTTATAACTAACTAATAAACTAACTAATAAAAACTAATAAAACTAATAACTAAACTAATAAAAATAAAACTAAATAACTAAATTAATAATAACAACTAACTAATAAAAAACTAAACTAATAACTAATAAACTAAACTAATAAAACTAAAATAACTAAAATAATTAATAATAATTAATAACTAAAACTAATAATAATAACAAACTAATAATTAAAAACAAAAAACTAAAACTAACTAAATAACTAACTAATAACTAAAAGACTAATAACTAAACTTATAATTAACTAAATAACTAACTAATAATAAAATTAATTAATAAAAAACTAATAACTAATAACTAAACTAATAAACAAATAACTAAATACTAAACTAACTAACTAAAACTAATAGTAATAAACTAACTAAGATAACCTAATAAAATTAAACTTAATAACTAATAATAAACTAAAACTAATAAACTAATAAACTAATAAACTAATAAACTAATAAACTAAACTAATAACTAATAACTAATAAACTAGTAATAATAATAATACCTAACAAATAATAACTAAACTAATAAAAACTAAAAAAACTAAACTAACTAACTAACTAAAAACTAATAACTAAAAATAATAATAAAATAAACTAACTAAAACTAATAAAATTAAACTGAAAACTAACTAATAATAAAAATAAATAACTAAACTAATAACTAACTAATAATAACTAATAATAAACTAACTAAAATAATAACTAATAAATTGATTAATAACTAATAATAATAAACTAACAAAAACTAATAAACTAAACTAACTAAACCTAAACTAAACTAACTAATAACTAACTAACTACTAAGCTAATATTTAATAACTAATAATCATAAAACTAATAATAAAACTATAACTAATAACTAATAACTAATAACTAATAAACTAAACTAAACGAATAAAACTAACTAATAAACTAATAAACTAATAAACAAAAAAACTAATAACCAATAACTAAATAATAACTAACTAACTAAACTAATAATACTAACAAACTAATAAATAATAAACTAATAAACTAATAACTAAATGATAATAAAATAATTAACTAAAACAAATAACTAAACTAATAACTAATAACAACTAATTACTATAAATAACTAAATTAATAAACTAAACTAATAACTAATAATAAAAAATAACCTAAACTTAATAACTAATAATAATAACTAATAACTAAAAATAAATAAACTAATAAATTAATTAAACTAACTTAACAAAATAACTAAAATAATAAACTAATAATAAAATAAAACTAATAACTAAATTAATAACTAAAAAAACTAAACTAATAACTAATAATAATAACTAATAACTAATAATAAAACTAAAACTAATAACTAACTAAAACTAAAATAAAAACTAATTACTAATAATAACTAATAAAAATTAAATAACTAACTAATAACTAATAAAGAGATTAACTAACTAATAATTAATAACCTAATAATAGTAATAATAACTAAATCCTAAACTAAAACCACTAATAATAACAACTAATAAAACTAAGAATAATAAACTAGTAACTAATAACTAAACTAATAACTAATAAAACTAATAAACTATTAATAATAAAAAACTAATAACTAATAATAACTAAACTAAAACCTATAAGCTAATAACTAATAATAATATTAAGCTAACTAATAAAACTAAAAACTAAATAAACTAATAACTAAATAATAAAACTAACTAATAAACTAAAACTAATAATAAAACTAAAATCTAAACCTTAACCAACAAAAATAATAATAATTAATAATAACTAATAACTAAAACTAATAATAAACTAATAATTAAACTAATACCAAACTAAACTAAAAGATTAAAACTAAATAATAAAACTAAAATAACTAAAAACTAATAAATAAACCTAAATAACTAAACTAATAACTAATAATAACTAATAACTAAATAACTAATAAAAAACTAATAATAAATAATAACTAAATAAAGCTAAACAAATAACTAATAACTAATAACTAAATTAATAACAAATAACAAAACTAATAAACTAACTAACTAATAAAACTAATAAACTGAGTAACTAATAACTAATAAAACTAATAACTCACTAAAAACTAAAAAAATAACTAAACTTATAAAACTAATAACTAGTAATAATAATAACTAATAACTAACTAATAACAATAATAATAAAGAAATAACAAAACTAATAATAAACTAATAACTAACAACTAAATAAACTAATAAATAATTGATAAAATTATAATAACTAAATAATTAAACTAATAATAAACTAATAACTTATAACTAAACAAATAACTAACTTATAAATAAACTATCTAATTACTAAACTAATAAACTAATAACTAAAAATAATTAATAATAAACATAATAAACTAAAAAATAAATAACTAAACCTAAAACTAATAAAGTAATAATAACTAATAACTAATATAATAATAATAAAACTAACTAAAAACTAAACTAAAAACTGACTAAGTAATAACTAATAAATATTAATAAAAACTAATAATAAAAAAACCTAATAATAATTACTAACTAAAACTAATAAAAACTAAACTAATAATACTAAACTAATAAACTAATAACTAATAATAACTAATAACTAAACTAATAACTAATATTAACTAATAAACTAATAACTAATATCAAACTAATAACTAATAATAAAACTAACTAACTAACTAACTAATTACATAAAACTAATAACAAATAAATAACTAATAACTAAACTAACAAATAAAACTAAAAATAATAAACTAATAACTAAAAACTAACTAAACCTAACTAAAACCTAATAATATACTAATAAACTAATAATAATTAATAAAACTAAATAACTAAAATAATAATTAATAATAACTAAACTAAAAACTAATAACTAACTAATAAAATTAATAACTAACAAAACTAACTAACTAAACTAACTAACTAAATAAATAACTAATAATAACTAAAACTAAATAACTAAACTAATAAACTAATAAAATAAATAGCTAATATTTAATAATAATAACTAAACTAAAAAACTAATAATAACTAAACTAATAACTAATAATAACTAATAAAACTAACTAATACAACTAACTAAACTAATAACTAATAACTAACTAATAATAACTAACTAAAACTAATAACTAATAATTAAACTAATAACTAATAAAAATTGAAACTAATAAACTAAACTAATAAACTAATAACTTAGTAATAGCTAAACTAATAACTAACTAATAACTAACTAATAACAAAACTAAAAACTAACTAACTAATAACCAACTAATAAATAACTAAATTAATAATTAAATTATAACTAAACTAAATAACTAAAAAATAACTAATAACTAATAAAAATAACTAAACTAAGCTAATAACTAATAAAAGAACTAATAATAACTAATATGCTAATAAACAAAATAACTACCTAATAATAATAATAACTAAACTAATAAACTAATAACTAATAATACTAATAAAACTAACTAACCAAATAATAAAAATTAATAAAACTAATAAACTAATAATAACTAACTAACTAATAATAATAACTAAATAACTAACTAAAAACTAATAGAAACTAAACCTTATAAACTAATAAACTAATAAACAATTAAACTAATAGCTAATAACTAATAAAAATTAATAACTAAACTAATAGCTAATAATGAAAGTAATAAAACTAACTAACTAAATAATAACTAACTAATAATAATAATAACTAAAAACTAAACTAATAAACTAAGAAATAATAACTAATAACTAATAAAACTAAATAACTAACTGATAAACTAGCTAACAAATAACTACAAACTAATAAACTAATAACTAAACTAAAAAACTAAAACTAACTAATAATAACTAAACTAACTAAACTAAAAAACTAAAACTAATAATAACTAAATAATAACTTAATAAAACTAATAATAAATAACTAAACTAATAACTAATAACTAATAACTAATAAACTAATAAAATAACTAAATTAATAATAATAAAACTAAATAAAATAAATTAACTAATAATAATAATAATAATAATCATAATAAACTAATAACTAATAATAACTAAAAACTTATTAATAATTAATAATAACTAAACTAAATAACTAATAACTAAAACTAAACTAATAAACTCATAAAATTAATAAACTAGTAATTAATAAATGAATAACTAAAAACTGATAAACTAATAACTAAATAAACTAATAAACTAATAACTAAACTAAAATATAACTAACTAATAATAATTAAACTAATAAACTAACTAATAACTAACTAAACTAATAACTAATATATAATAAATAATACTAATGAATAACTAACTAAACTTATAATAATAATAATAACTAATAACTAATAACCAATAATAACTAATAATAAAACCTAATAACTAGTAACTAACTAAACTAATAATAAAACTAACTAATAAACTAATAATAACTAAATAACTAATAATAATAACTAACTAACTAATAACTAACTAATAAATAATACTAATAACTAATAGCTAATAAACTAATGATAAAACTAATAATAAATTAATAACTAATAATAATAATTATAATAAAATAAAAAGTAAAAATTAGTAATAACTAATTAATAATAATAAAACTAATAAATAAACTAATAACTAACTAATAATAATAAAACTAAACTAATAAGTAATTAACTAATAAAAATCTAAATAACTAAACTAACGAAATAATTAATAATAATAAAACAAATAAAACCAAAAACTAATAAAGAACCAAATAAAAATCTAACTAACTAATAAAACTAAAAGCTAAAGTAATAATAACTAACTAATAATAATAATAATAACTAAACTAATAACTAATAAAACTAACTAAACTAATAACTTATAATAACTAATTAGCTAATAAACTAATAATAAACTAATAAACTAATAAAAACTAATAATAATGAACTAAATAAACTAATAATAACTAACTAATAAACTAAATAACTAATTAATAACTAATAAACAATTATAATTAATAAACTAATAATAATAACTAATATAACATATAAATAAAACTAATAACTAATAAAACTAACTAAAATAATAATAATAAATAAAAAAATAATAATAATAACTAACTAATAATAATTAATAATAACTAACTAACAAATTAACTAACTAATAACTAATAATAATAACTAACTAAACTAACTAAAACCTAACTAAACTAAATAAATACCAATAACTAATAAAACTAATAATAAAATAAATAACTAATAACTCAACTAACTAAACTAAATATAATAATAAAATAAACTAAATTTAAACTAACACTAATAATAAATAATTTATAACTAATGACTAACTAATAACTAACTAACAAATAACTATCTAATAACTAATAATAAAACCTAAAACTAATAATAACTAAATAAACTATAAACTAATAAACATAACTAACTAATAATAATAATAAAACTAAAATAATAATAATAACTAATTAAAAACTAACTAAACTAACTAATAATTAACTAAAACTACTTAAATAATAATAACTAAAACTAACTAATAATAACAAAAAAAAACTAAAAATAACTACTAAATAATAATAAAAATAATACTAAAAATAAAACAAAGTAATATAATAAACCAAATAATAACTAAATAATAATTAACTAATAACTAAAAAAATAATAATAATTTAAAACTAATAAACTAATAACTAACTAAAACTAATAACTAACTAATAACTAATAATAAAACTAATAAACTAATAAACTTATAAATTAATAAATAAATAGTACTAATATCTAACTAATAAACTAATAATAAATATTAATAATAATAATAACTAACTAAACTAATAACTAACAAAAATAATAAAATAAATAATAAACTAAAAACTAACTATAATTAATAAAATTAAAATAGTAACAACAAATAACTAAAAAAACTAATAATAATAAATAAAACTTAAAAAACTAAACTAACTGACTAATAACTAATAACTAATAATAACTAACTAATTAATAATAATAACTAATATCTAACTAAAACTAAATAATTAAACTAAAAAACTAAAAAACTAAAACTAACTAATAAAAAGTAATAAACTAAACTAATAACTAAATAATAATAATAATTAATAAAAATAAATAACTAACTAACTAATAAAAAACCTAACTGATAATAAATAACTAAATAAAAAACTAATAAAACTAATAAAAAACCTAATAAAGTACACTAATAAAATAATAAAATAAAAATAACTAATAACTAACTAAACCCTAATAACTAAATAACTAAAACTAATAAAAAATAACTAAATAACTAATAATTAAACTAACTAATAATAATAATACTAACTAATAATACTAATAATAACTAACTAATAATAAAACTAAAAATAAAGAACTAATAAAACTAAATAACTAAATAATAAAACATAATAAACTATTAAGAAAAATTAACTAAAAACTAAACCTAATAACTAAACTAAAAACTAATGAACTAATAAACCTGATAATAATAAATAATAAAACTAAATAAAATAAATAATAACTAATAATAACTAATAATAAATTAATAAAACTAAATAATTAATAACTAAAACAAAAAACTAATAAATAAATAATCTAACTAAAACTAACTAACTAATTATAACTAATATAACAAATAAAACTAATAAAAACCTAATAACTAATAATAATAAAACTAATAACTAAACTAATAAATAACCATAAAAACTAAAAAACTAAGAAAACTAATAACTAAACTAAATAACTAATAAAAACTAACTAATAAAACTAAACTTACTAAAAATAAACTAATAAACTAATAAACTAATAACTAATAAATAATAATAAAAATAAAACCTAAAACTAACTAACTAATAATAAACTAATAATAACAATAAAAACTAACTAATAACCAATAAACTAATAATAATAATAATATAACTAATAAATAATAATGATAACTAACTAATAATAATAACTAACTAATAACTAATAATAACTAAATAACTAATAGAAAACTAACTAAAACTAAACTAAATAATTAAACTAATAAAGCAACAAATAAACTAATAAATAACTAAAAAATAATAATAAATTAAACTAAAACTAAACTAAATAACTAAATAATAAATAAAATAATAACTAATAACTAACTAATATATATTAATAATAAATAATAATAAAATAATAATAACTAACTAATAAAACTCAAATAACTAACTAATAACTAAACTAATAACTAAAAACTAATAATAATAATAATAATAAACTAATAATTAACATAATAAAAACTAATAAAATAATAGAACAAATATCAAACTAATAATAAGAACTAATTAATAAATAACTAAATAGCTAATAAAAACTAATAATAATAAACCTAAAAAACTAGTAAACTAAGTAAAATAAATAAACTAAACTAACTATAATAACTAATAAAACTAATTAAAACTAATAAACTAAAAACAAATTAACTAATAATAATTAATAACTGATAAAAATAACTAAAACTAAACTAATAACCAATAACTATACCTAATAACTAATAACTAAAAATAAAATTGATAAACTAATAAAACTAATAAAATTAAACTAATAACTAATAATAACTAACTAATAATAATAATAAATAATTAATAATAATAATAATAACTAATAACTAACTAAAATAATAATAAATATAATAATAATAAATAATAAACTAAAACTAACTAAACTAATAAAACTAACTAATAACTAATAACAAAATAATAAACTAAAGTAATAATTAAAACTAATAAATAACTATTAAACTAAACTAACTAAATAAAACTAACTAATAAAAAATAATAAAATTAAACTAATACTAAAAATAAATAACTAATAACTAATAAACAAACTAAAATAACTAAAATAAAACTAATAATAACTAATAAATAAACTATTAAACTAATAAAACTAACTAATAATAATAATAAAATAACTAATAATAACAAATAACTAATAAATAATGTAAAACAAACTAATACTAAACTAACTAACTAATAACTAATAATACTAAACTAACTAATAAAACTAATAAAATAATTAATAACTAATAAATTAATAATTAATTAAAACTAAATAATAAACTAACTAAACAAACTAACTAACTAATAAATAATAATAATAAACTAAATAACATTGACTAAACAAAAACTAATAAATTAAATAAATAACTAACTAATAAAAAACCAAATAATAAAAACTAATAATAACTAACTAATAATAATATTAATAAAATAAGCTAATAACTAACTAAATAACTAACTAAAAAAAGTAAATAAGCTCAAAACTAATGAAACTAATAAAATAAACTAATAACTAAATAACTAATTATAAAACTAGACCTAATAACTTATACTAATAACCAAAACTAATAAAACTAATAAAACTAACTAATAATTAAAAACTAAAACTAATATTAATAATAACTAATATCTCCCTAAACTAAACTAAAATAACTAAACTAATAATAACCAACTAATAATAATAACTAACCAACTAATACTAATAATAAAAATAACTAACTAATAATAATAAAAGCTAAATAAATCTCTAACTAAAAACTAATAATAAACTAAATAATTAATAATAATTAATAAAACTAACTAAAACTAATAAACTAATAAACTAAAACTAAATAAACTAAAAACTATTAAACTAATAAAATAATTACTAACTAATAACTAATAAACTAATAATTAATAAAAACTAACTAACTAAAAAACTAAATAACTAATTAATAAGTAATAAACAAATAAAATAACTAATAACCAAACTAAGACTAACTTAACTAATAACTAATAATAAGTTAAACTAACTAACTAATAAATAAACTAAAAGTAATAACTAATAAACCTAATAATAACTATATATACTAATAGCTAATAACTAAATCTAATAATAAACTAATAACTAATAATAATTAATAAAATAACTAACTAAAACTATCTAATAAAACTAATTACTAACTAAATTAATAAAACTAAACTAATAACTAATAATAATTAAATTAAAAAGTAAACTAATAACTAAGAACTAATAATAATAACTAAAATAATAATTAAACAAAATAACTAAATATCTAATAACTAATAACTAATAAACTAAATAAATAATAAAACTAACTAATAATAATAAATAAACTAATAATATTAAATAAAATAATAACTAAAACTAACTAATAAGTACTAAATAACTAACTAACTAACTAATAATAAAATAACTAAAACTAAAAAACTAAACTAATAAAACTAACTAAAAACTAATAACTAACTAAAATAAATAAAATAAAATCTAAATAATAAAACTAACTAAAACTAACTAACTAGTAAGTAAATAACTAATAAATAAACCTAATAAAACTAATAAACTAATAACTAACTGATAAACTAGTAATAATAAAAATAACTAATAATAACTAACTAAAAATAACTACTAAATAACCAATAAAAAGAATCTCTAAACTAATAATAATAACTAATAAAATAATAAGCTAATAACAAATAACTAACTAATAAATAACTAATAAAGCTAAATTAAAACTAAATGACTAATAATAATAAAACTAACTAAACAAACTAAAAATAATAATAACTAACTAATAATAATAAACTAATAACTAATAAAAACTAAAATAAACTAATTACTAATAACAAATAAAATTAACTAATAACTAATAACTAAATAATAACTAACTAAACCTAATAACTAAAACCTAATAAAATAATAACTAAAACTAATAAAACTAATAATTAAAACAAAATATAACTAACTAATAAATAACTAATAAACTAATAACAAAACAAACTAAAACTAATTAAACTAAGAATAACTAACTAAAAACTAAATAAACTAAACTAAACTAAATATAACTAACAATAACTAACTAATAACTAATAAATAAATAAGCTAATAACTAATAAAAACTAATAATAAAACTAAACTAATAACTAATAAATTAATAACTATCTAATAACAAATAATAAACTAATAAATAAACATAACTAACTAAACTAAACCTAATAACTAATAAAAACAATAAAACTAATAGTAACTAACAAATAATAAAACTAAATAACTAAATAATAACTAAAAAACTAATAAAATAATAATAAACAAATAAAATAGAAGTAATAACTAAACCTAATAACTAAAAATACTAATTAATAACTAAAAACTAATAAATTAATAACTAAATAATAAACTAACTAACTAATAAACTAATAATTAAATAATTAACTAATAATTAATAAACTAATAATAACTAAACTTACTAATAATAATAATTGAAAAACTAACTAACCTAACTAAAACTAATAATCTAATAACTAATAATAACTAAAACTAAATAACTAAACTAATAACTTAATAATAACCTAAACTAACTATAAACTAATAAAAACTAATAATCTAAGATTAATAACTCATAAAAACTAAATAACTACATAAAAAACTAAATAACTAAACTAATAAACTCACTAACAACCATAAAAAGTACTAATAATAACTAATAATAATAACTAACTAATAACTAATAATAATAATAACTAAACTAATAACTAATAATAACTAACTAATAACTAAAACAAATAACTAATAATAAACTAATAATAAACTAATAATAATAACTAATAAAACTAACTAAACTAATAACTAAATTAAAAAACCTAATACCTAAAAACTTAAAAATAATAATAACTAATAACTAAACTAATAATTAAACTAAATAACTAAACTAATAAATTAAACTAATAACTAAACTAATAATATTAAACTAATAATAACTAAATTAATAATAACTAAAAATTAATAACTAACTAAATAATAAAAAAAATAAAAAATAACTAATAACTAATAACTAAAAAACAAATAATAATAAACTAATAAAACTAAAAATTAACTAAAAACTAAAATAATAGATAATAACTAACAACTAAAAAAACTAATAGATAATAACTAATAATAATAATAACTAATAAACTAAACTAATTACTAACTAATAACTAAATAAAACTAAAATAATAACTAAACTAATAACTAATAATAAATAATTACTAAACTGAATAATTAAAACTAATAATAACTAATAATAACTAAACTAAAACACGTAAGAAAATAATTATTAAAAACTAACTAAATAATAACAAACTAACCTAAAACTAATAACTAATTAACTAACTAAAAACATAATAACTAAACCTAATAAATTAATAAACTAATAACTAATAATAACTAAACTAATAACTAATAAACTAATAAACTAATAACTAACTAATAAATAATAATAAGACTAACTAACTAATAATAACAAACTAATAATAACTAATAACTAATAATAACTAACTAATAATAATAAAAACTAACTAAAAACTAATAAACTAATAAAACTAATAATTATTAACTAATAACTAATAAACTAAATAAAACTATAACTAATAAATAATAACTAATAATCTAAAATAATAAAACTGATAAACCTAACTAACTAACTAATAATAATAATAATAATAATAGTGACTAAATAAAAATAATAACTAATAAAACTAACTAATAAAAATTAACTAATAAACCTAACTAATAAAACTAATAACTAACTTATAAAAACATAATAACTAATAATAAAACTAAATTAATAACTAACTAATAAACTAAATAATAAAAACTAATAAAAACTAATAAAACTCATAACTAAACTAATAAAAATAAAAGTAAACAACTAAATTAATAATAACAACTAACTAATAAAAAACTAAACTAATAACTAATAAACTAAACTACTAAAACTAAAATAACTAATAATAATTAATAACTAAAACTAATAATTACAAACTAAAACTAAATAAATAACTAACTAATAACTAAAAGACTAATAGCTAAACTTATAACTAACTAAATAACTAACTAATAATAAAACTAATTAATAAAAAACTAATAACTAAACTAATAAATAAATAACTAAATACTAAACTAGCTAACAAGAACTAATAATAATAAACTAACTAAAATAACCTAATAA